>CM040122.1:190169593-190786703 GCA_022559845.1 Amorphophallus konjac | reverse complement strand
TACAAATGTCAACAAAATCCACCCATTCCCACCTACCATGTCCCCTTGACCCACCCTAGTCAATGGGCCGCCCCCCCCCCCCCCTTAATTTATTTATTGTATTTTGTGTGTGTGTGTCACACTCAATCCAGGCCACCCATTCCCATCCCCTAGATCCAACGGTGGACAATGGATGTGAGATGTAACACATAAATACTTGTAATTTCCCATTTTGAGGAATTAATGCATTCATTTGGAAGAAAATATCTTGGAGCAGCCTGGTGCGCCCCCTCCTCTCTCCTCCCTCTCCCCCTTGAAGCTGAGAAGGCTTCCCTCTAGAGGTGTGACTCCTCCCCTTATCATTCCGGTCGCCGCCGCCGCCGCCACGAGCCGCTATCGCATCACCGCCGAGATCACCGGAGTTCTGCCTTCATCCGACCACAGCAGATTCCACGAAATTCAGCCATCAGCCACGAGCTCAGATTGACTCGAGATTTTGAGAGGATGTTCCAGAGGTGTCAAGCACGTCCCAAAAAAATTGGTTGGTCATAAAGATCCCCTTTGATATTTTTTCATTTTCGTCCAACCTTAATTTCTAGATCTGTCTGCTTGCTGTTTCAATTTCCACCCGCCCTATGTTTCAAATGTTCGGACCCCTTTCCGATTTTTGTTAGAGCTCCCAATTTAACTGGGAGTTCTGTCCATCAACCCCACCGTTCCCAAATTTTCTTGAATTTTTGTAAGGCCATCCCATATTTTTGAAAAATCGATCTCAGAGATAGCTACAGTGTTGTCCACCTGTTTCCAGATCCGACCACCCTCCAGTAAACAAATCATAACAAATCACAGCCACCTCCAATAAGTTCACAAAAAATATCCCAGTTCTCCTTGTTCAAAATCCCACAAGTTTGATGAAGAGCGCAGGAGCTGAATCGGCCATCTTCTTCGCGGTCAAAGGCAGTCTTCAGACAACTCACCTGTAGATCTGAGGTTTCGGTTACTATACAACAGGGACTTGTCAATTCAATAAAGTTTTGATCCGACCAGATCCAGCAAATCTCTCTGGGTCTAGATTGAAGCATTTGAAGAGAACTTTCCAACGATAGCTCATGCGTCCCGATGTGGGAATGGATTTATTTATTTTTTTAATTTATTGGATGGTTTGTTGATTTGTTAGTTAGTTTATTAGGAGTGCCAGGCTTGTTCGATGCGTGGAACTCTTTCCTGTCTTTCGTTTCGCGGGTCGATCAACCATTTGACTAACTGGTAGTCAACTGACCGATTGAGGACGCGGGCATGCCAGTCACATGAGTGACGATCTTATTGTGCGCTCATGCTGACCCATACTGGGCGAGTGTGAGGTTCGGTCGGGACCAGCAGTCTGCCATACCATAAAGGCTATGGTGTTAATTACATCCCCCACGAGGAGGGAACACCTTTGATTAATTGCCGAGATAGCGGGCTGTCAAAGCCAGAATGAAAAGAGCTACATGGTGGCCAAGACGAAGGCATGCAGGATGCATTTATTTATCATACAGGGGATGCATAGTTCATCGAATTATGGACCCTTGGTACGTGGCGGAGGACGTAGGTCCGAAGACCACCATCGCGCATAGCAGAGACTTCTGGTTGGGCATAACCCGACCTTCTGTCAACACCATTTAATATACCCGAGGGTCGATGCAGACATGTACGAGGAACCGTGATATGCGGGGTGTGATAACGATGTTATAACACAAATTCGGCAGCATGTCCCCTCCCTTTGGACTATGCCAAATGGGAATATAGGACATCCATCCACAGAGAGCCGGAATGGAAACCAAAAGAGAATCGGGCCTAGCCCTGGGTCCGAGAAGGATCCAAATATGACGGGACAGTGTGCACCATTGCGCCGTTCGTTAATATTCCCCTCGAAGAACCATCGGAGGACATGCGGTGGCAGAACTCCGAGGGTCAGCGGGGTGACATGAGAAACGTCGTATTCGGTGTGATGTAGGGGTGAAACCCCCCCTCATTAATGTATCTCCCATGGACCTGGGTGAAGAACTATAATTCCCTCGTGAGACAATGGAGGTTGACCCGGCAGTTGGTAGTGACACGGGATATTGAATTTGGGTTATGTTTGGGTTTGATGAGGTGGGGAGGACATCAGATATTCAGATGACAACCATTATTTAGGTGAAATGGCACAGCACTGGGGTCGGCGCGAAGATCAAACGGCACGGTATGCTCCCGGCGCGATGGGAGGATTGAGGGGTAGTCGGCACGATAGGTCTCGGCGTGCCATGGTAAGGGTACTCGCCCCCCCCCCCCCCCACCCGGTGTGGGTTTGGCGCCGGGAGGAGATGGCACGAAAGGGGGGCTCAAGGGGGTCATCGGTCCAGACAGGTCCCGGCGCGCGAGGGCATCCGGCGCATCCTGGCCTCGGCACGCCCTCCACCCGGCGCATGTTTGGCGCCGGGAGACGACGGCGCCGGGGAGTATAGGCGCCGGGGGGTGTTTTATGTGTTTTAAAGGGGGGGGTATTATGAGGGTTTTTCTTGGCATTCAATGGGGACTTCAGGGCATTAGGTGGGGGTGATGGGAGATGAGGATGGATTCATTCCTAGAGAGGGTCCAAAGAGCTCATTAGCACGGAGATATGTTCTCTGCGATGGCAAGATGCCATGAGATGATATAGCTCAGGCTCCCGCCATATTGAGGGGTTAAATATGCAATTCTGATGAAACAATATGACAGAGTAAAGCTCTGGGTGAATTTTGACAGCATCTCCCCTTACTCTGGGAGTGTGCCAAGATAATATTATGGGCTATCTACTCACGAGTGCCGGAGTAGAAACCGAAATGAGTGCCGGGTGTAGCCTATAATCCAAGGGGTTTAGATCATATGAGACCTCGTCCCCTCTATTGTAATGTCCCCAACGCAGTCAATCGGAGATCCTGCAGTGGCAGAACTCCTTGACTTAATGGGTTCTAAAATGTGGGGGGAATTGACCCCCTTTGATATAGCTCCCGTGAGGCCAGAGGGAAGGGCAATGCACACCCATGAGGGTAGGATATAATGGACGAGGTCTGTATGGCTCGCCGTGGTAACGAAGGCATCAGGATGGCCAGACGACGTAAGGGTATCAATGCAGAGAAGAGGGGTGGTTTCGGCACGGAAACTAGGTAGGCTCGGCACGATGGGGAGGTCCAACCGGCGTGGGGAGTCCTCGGCGCGAAACTCACGCCGAGAGATACCGGCGCCGGGAGGCTTTCAGAAGGGATTTTAAGGAGGTCTTCGAACAGGGTTTCGGGAGTTGTTAGGAGAGGGGTTTAATCTCGATTGTTTTGGATGATCGGAGGGGGAAGACTTTGGGGGAACACCTTTCTTCTGGGCCTCATTGGGAGCAGAACCACGGACGAAAATCCCTGAACCACATCCCCTTTACTTCACATACGAGGAGCCATGAGATAGACTGTCTCAGGCCCTCGAAATGTGGCTGGGGGGGTAATAAAGCGTGATGGCGAAGAAGCTTCAGCAGATAGGGGTAATTAAACATAAGACGTTCGTGGCTGCGGTAGCCTTACATAGATTAAAACCTCGGATACAGAGGAAGATAGAAAAGAATGATCGGGCATATCGGAGCTCATCCCATTCTTTTATTAACCATTTCAGCCAAATGGCTTACACGTATGCGATTTAAGAGAAAGAAATCCAACTTAAAAGAGAAAGAAATCTAAACTTTATTCCTGCAAACAAGGTTACATTAGCATTCGATGCTATAGGAGCAAAGATGCTCGAAAGCAAAAAATATTAGAAGAACATTCGAACAGATAGAGAAGAGAGAGAGAAGGAGCTGCAACTGCACGGCCCTCCCACCTGGATTCTCTTCTCGGACCCCTCTCTCTTTTCTTCAGCTTCTATGAAGGGCGCTCGATCTCCCCCCTCTCTTTCGGTGGCTAAGCACACCCTTCCTTCCTTCTTCTCCTGCTCTTTTTTTGTTGCCCTCTGCTCTCTCTTTTTTTTCTCCGAAGCCCACCTCTCTTTCTTTTCGTTCGAAGCCCACCTCCTGTCTTTTCGTTCGAAGGGCAGACCTCTTATAGAGGCCAGGCCTTCACCCTTCCGACATGAACTTCCCGGCGCGCCAGGATCGTCCTCCCGACGCGGCCGTCATCGGCGCGTCCCATCTCATATTTGGGCTTGGCCCATTTTCTTGTCATTCGGCCCATTCGACCCAGGATCCACTTGGTGGACTCCTTTCGACAATGGGATTCTTGATATATATATATTAAGACTCCATGGGACTGTTTACACCTTGCATTCACAAACGTGTGCGAGGCACTGTACATCCCATTTCAGGAGTATCAGAGATGTCTGAACATCTGTTTCAGCAGGCAGATGGTTGCCTGAATGTTGGTATAGTTTTATCAGCCTGACTATCTGAATGACAGCAGTACTGGACAGGGACCTAGCCAAAGACGGCTTTAGTCGAATAACATGATAGGGGTAGTGGGTTTCTTCTATTCAGACTCTCAGCTCTCCCAGGGATGGTACGTGAGCTGTGCCCTTGACTGATCTTCAGAACTGTGAATCTGCTATGGTCTCTTCTGGCATATTTTAGGTGTCAACAAATGCCCCCCACCCGTAGGTGGCGTGAGCGAAGCATGAGTGACACGGGACATGCGGGTGTACATCACGTTCACACGTTGCGCTTCGTGGGCTCTTCAGGCCTGCTCCTGTGCATTGGCTATTCTTTTGACTCTGAGTCTTCATTCTGCTCGTATGATTTCCTTGCTTTATAAGCAAATTTGGATGAACACCAGTATTTTTGGCTTGATCCGATGATAATATCACCCCTGATGGGATAATTGGCCCCATAGACGCTTCCGGCACTACCTTCTCGGCGCGGTGGTGACCTCGGCGTGAAATTCCCGGCGCGGTGCTCTTCTCGGCGCGGTGATCTTCTCGGCATGGTGATCTTCTCGGCGCGGTGGTGGCGCTTTTGATTTTCGGCGCGAAGGCCGTTTCGGCGCGCCTTTTGGCGCGTCCGGCCGTCGGCACGACCACCTTCTCGGCGCGCCTTTTGGTTGGGCCGATATAGGCGCCGAGAGGGGGAGAGAGAAGTTCATTTCTCCTTGAGCTTTCTCTCTCTTCCTCCCTTTCTCCTTCTGTCGCCTTAGAGCAATCGGCGTGGAAGCCTTCCCTTCGGGGAATTTTTGTTCGGGACTCCGTCCCTTTTCATTTCGGAGTCACCCCCTCCTGGTGGGTGTTCTCCCATTTGACTTCTGGGCATGCTCCGGTTAAGGGGAGATGCTGTCAAAATTTTCTTCTGAAAATTTCTTTTCTATTTTTTTTTTCTTTATATCACCTTCTTATTCTTTTTTCTTGGTTTTGTGTCTGCAGCTCGCTGGAAATGGCTTCTTCTTCTAGCCGTGTTGCCTCCGGCACTGCTGATGTTGACTCTTCTCCTCAAGGCAGGGCTTCTGGTCCCGTTGTGACTTGGAGGAATGTTGGACAGCTGGACCGGGGTCTTGGGAGGATCGCCATAGTCGATGAGTCCTCTGGCTCCGAAACAGATACAGTATCTGCCTCTCGCATTGTGACTGTCGAGGGAGGACTGGACTTCAATCGCGATGACGACTACCGTCCGGACTTCCCGAAGGATCGTCACCTCACGCCCTTCATTTGTACCTTCAACGTCTCTGGGAAGAGGGACGTCATGCTGGCTCGGATGGTGGAGCGGGCCATGTTGCTAGACCGGGACAGCTTGAAAGGTTCTGTGTATCGTGGAGATACCATCTACCTTCCGGGGGAGCGGCGCAAGTGGGACGCCATCTTAGGGGTAACAGAGCTGGAGGCAGAGCAGAAGATGCTAACACGGGCCCCGGAGTTCACACCAGCCAGGTGGGACAACACCATAGGTCGGGTTAACAGGGAGAAACCCGGTTACGGTTTATTCTTGGCGCCCATCAAGTGGGGCTACAGAGAGGAACCGCTTGTGCTGAACTGCTTGGCTGTTCAGTTCAAATTTCAATTGGCAGCTGGGTGGTTTGCAGACACGAAGGTGACAGATGCTCATCTCTTTCGTGTAGGGGCAGTGGAATTCACAGAATATGTTCTGAAAGAGTATGCACCGCTGCTGGTCAGGGCCGGGGTGTACCATAGTGTGTATGCATCCCGCTTCAGGTATCCCATTTCAAAGGGGCTGTGCTGTGGCATGTTCGAAGTATTTTGCCCGCAGTTCAACACTTTCTATACAGCAGAAGGTGAGACCTCTCTGGATCTTTGGAGCCTATCACAGTTATCGGGCCTGCCGATTAACGGAGAGCCCTATGAGGAGGTCTGCATTCATGACTTCATCAAGGACGAAACAGACGGCGAATGCTAATATTACTTCGGCTATTCATACCGGTACTTGATGAAGGCATACCGCTCCCTCTGCCTGATGCTGAATAGGGGATCCTCAAAGGGATACCAGCCCCGGGAGAAGAGCAGTAAACTGAGAGTCCGAGCAGGACATTGGATTCAGTATTTCTTCGGGGGCCCTTTGAAGTATAGCGAGTTCCCTCACGTAGCTCCTGTTGCGGGTAAACCCAGCAGGCCACCTAAGTTCAAGTCAGAGCTGCCTACTTCTCTTCGGGGGATAAGCCGCGGGGGGCCGAATCCGATGGGGGTGGATCCCCTTACCCATTGTGCTGCCTACCTTACCTTCTGGCTGTGTACTTTTACCCTCCCTCAGGGGGATGAGACAGTTATTCAGCCGGAGGCAATATACCCGGCTTGTCAGATGGCTTGGGGCATACGGCTTGCAATATGTCCAGCCGCACTATGCCTGATTTACAAATCCATTAGAGATATTCATAGGCATCGGATCCCCCGCTTTTTCCGAACGGTGGGGCCGTTTCATTTTTTTAATGCCTGGGTGTGCAATTTATTTCCGGAGCTAGCTCCCCGGACTTTGCAGACAATGACATTGTATCCCAGAATGCTGGAGTTTGCAAGTGTTGAACCGGGTCCAGTGTCCCAGCAACTCTTCTCCATCCGTGGCCGACTGGCAAGGGTTCCAATGGATTCAGCGGGGACTATCCACTTTTGGAATCTGGCTGCACATTCATCTCCATTAGTGAACTGTCAGCGTGAGTGTAAGCTCGAGGTAGTGGAGACTTTCACACACTTCATTTCGGGCAACACCGTGACCCGACCAGTCTTGGAGCCTGAACTCATTGACTGGGCTTTATCAATTCGCCCCAGTGTTTTAGTATTCAGAAAGGGGGGCGCAGTTTATTTAGAACCCTACTATCCCTTCAGGTTCGGTCGGAATTTCGGCTACGATCAGCATATTCCGCCTTCGGTCGCCCTGTTCCCTTTAGACAGCAGGTCAAAGCATGGCTTGACCATTGTGGCCGAAGGTCGCTCCTGGTGGGTCTATTTTCACCACCGGGACGCCAATACTTTCAGAGTGCCGATGCCGAACCGAGTCCCCCGGGTCACTCCAGAGTACGTAAAATGGTGGAATGCTCGCACGAGCTTCTACCGCAATGCCTGGATGACATGCTGGGATGTGGCTGAGCGCACCTTTCTGAGTCAGCAGCCTGGGCCCGTTTTTGACATTGACGAAGCCCATCTGAAGAGGTTATTTTCCCACCACCCAAAGGAGGCAGAGACATACATAGCGAGCAGAAAAGCCATCAAGGAGGGAGTGGCTGAACCACTGATACCCGTGCTTGCTGACATAAGTGAAGATGCTTTCACGCAGAATTTAGAACATCTATGCCAGATTGGTGGTTCCCGCCTGGAGCTTCAGCAGTACCCGTTCCCTATCGAGGAGCCGCTCTCCAAAGCAGTATCATGGAAGTACGAGGTGGATCGCTTTTGCCCGTGTCGGGCATTTGTTAATAGAGAGGACAGAACCCCGACATACTATCAGCATAGATCTTGGCTGTTCGTCCTGATGAGCATCCACGGGCTGACCCTTGAGAGCCCTGTAGCTAGTGTTCTGGACAAGCCTCTATTCGTATCTTTTCATTATGCCGATGTCTGGGGCTTTGACCACCTCGGCTTATATCATTGTATAGCTTCCCACGGGCATACGGACTTGGCCGACCTGGTCAACAAGTGCAAAAAGATCGGTGACATATGCTGGCTTGTTAGGGAGGCTGCCTCCCGAAGTAAGGAGGTGGCTTATCAGTATTGGCCACTTTCATCTTTTTACAATGGCCGGGCAGTTAAGTGCTCCTCCGTTGACATGTAGATTAGTTTGTTGCTCAGCTCCTTCATAATGGCATGTGCTTCGTTTGGCAGATCATCCGGATATCAAGCAGCAGGGACTTTATAGAAAGATTATTTCTCAGGGGCAGAAACCGGAATATTTTGAGGTTCCCGCACCAGCGCCGACTACTACTCAGGGTTTGCAGACCCGCCCGACCCGGCCGACCCGGTCTCGGCGCGGGACGGGTCGGGTCGGGCGGGTCGCACAGCTACCCGATCCGCCCCTTTGGCTCTCGACGCGATTTTTTGTGAATTTTTTTAAAATTTTTAATAAATTTATTTTGAAAGATTAAATGTTATATATATTTAAAAATATTAGAATGTAGAGTTTATTTATGATAATAGATCCATGCTACATTATACATAATAAATTATATAAAAATTACATATTACACTGCTTAATTAAACATCCTATTATATATAATACATAAAAATTTATTTCCATTACTAAATATGTAAAAGGAAACAGTGATATAATAATGGCATTCATTCATGAAGTATAAAATACAAAAACTCACTAATCCTCGTCCATGTGTGAAGCCCGAATCCCAAAACTCACTCATCCTCCTCATCTGTGTAACCCGAATCCCAAAACTCACTAATCCTCATCATCAGTGAAACCCGAATCCCAAAACTCATCATCAGATACATGAGACTGATCACCCGTATAATCTAACTCTATCCTAGTGGGTGGAGGTACATGTGGGTGGGACTGAAAATATGTAACCATTTGCACAAATGATGGGTCGTGTGCTGCGGTGGAGGGTACATGAAAATCTGTAAAAAAAGTCCTCACTACATCGATAGCTTCAATTCTATCATGTGCGACTGGTGCTGGTGCTGGTGCTGGTGCTGGTGCTGCTCGAACTCTGGATGTGGAGGAAGATCCTGCTCCGCCCTGTGCTCGTGGTGGAGGTACCCGGGACGTAGAAGAAGATGTCCTCGGTGTGCTACGAGAACCGTATCTATCCTGTAACTGTGTCCGAAAGGAATGTCGAACATCTCCCGGAACTCGGTCGCATGCACGAACATCGCGTCCCACTCCCGCAAGGTGCTCCGCAAACCTGTGTATGCCGGTGACGCGATGTTCGCAGTATCTACAGTGCACATGTCCATCACCCTCAACAGAGTATCCATGCTCCCACGCAGGGTGACGTCGTCCGTCCATGATGACCTGCAAATGATGTAAAAGTTTACATTAGTGATTTCAATGACAAGTACAGAACTCTATATATGAAGAAATCTGTAATTAATTATTAGTTAGTTATAAATGTAACCAAATGATACATACTAATAAAGACTATGGACCCAAACTGGGCCAGTGCCCATCTCCAAACAATCTGACATTAAATGTGGTCCGCAGATAGGACAGATAGTCTTCATAGCGCATTGAACCTGAATAGTTCTCCCAGTACATGCGTACGTAGTATTCATACTCCTGCGAACCTTGTGCGTACACGACCTCTACTGACGTAGCTGTGGCATAAGGATATGGATACGATGGGAAAAATGAACTACTGTTATCTGAGTCGCCATGATACATCGGCTGCTGCGGCCATGACCGTCCATACGAGCTTCCAGATCCCTGGGAGTCATGTGTGCTCATCCTCTCAAAATCAGACAACATGCCTTGATAGCTTGTACTGTCTGCAACCGAACTTCCATAGTAGGGATCCCAATGATCAGCTGCCCGTCTCGTCCCTGCAGGTGGAGCACCGTGGTCCTCATCTTGCGTGGTATGTGTGAAGTGCTGCTCCTCTGTCCATGCGCCATGTTGACGGCCCCCACGACCTCTACTATGACCACTGCTGTACTCTCTACCACCAGCACTAGTATTCTCACGAGGACTGCGTTGGTCACCTTGAGAACCACCACCTCCATGGGATGAAGACCCTGTGGGTGTACTATCAGCATCGGAGTCATGACTCCCACTAATGCGGGGCTCAACAGAGGGCTCGGGAGTGTCGTCATCTGCATTGGGATCTAATGTCTCCATGTCTGCAATATCTATCGGATTTAATGGTGGTCCCTTGTCCTTCTTGCTGGTGAATAATGTGGTCCATGATGATTTTTTCTTCTGTGGAGCAGGGGGCGGCATACATGCTGCATGTTGTGTCCCTCTAGATGCCTGAGAAGCAGAAGCCTGCTTAGATAATTTTTCAATTTACTTTCTATTGTGTAAGTCTGTACGTATACCTGAGAAGACTGATTGGGTGCCTTAGCCTTAGATGTTGAACGTCGGGGCGCAGCAGACTGAGATGGTTGTTTCGATGCTACCGAAGACTACACAATTGAAAGAAGAATATATTCAAGTACCAATGAATTATATATTAACAAATATAGAAATGACAATATAATTTCACCTCTCTAAATGAGGAACTCCCCCTAGCCTCTCTTGAAGTGGATAACCTTCTTGGTTCCGCAGATATTGAATGTCGCGGTGCAGCAACTCGGGACCACTGTTCTCCCGCAATGTTATCATTTGTCGGACCGACCTGCAATATATTTCTTACATCATCATACATCAATCTATGACTACGCTATCTAATGAAATTTATGATTCGATTTTCATGTATTAATTCACCTAAGGTGGCGCTTGACGCTCAAAAATTGGAGGTTGTATCAATCGCTCCTATGCTGTATCATCGTACACATACGATGTGTCTCCACCACCAATGACGAGGTCTTCATCTAAATTAACTTCATCATCACGTCCCGTTGCTGAGTCGTCACCACCCAAATGCACATGGGTGTCATCTCCCTCCCCCACTGCCTCTTATACAGCCGATGCGAGAAAAGTATTAGGCCGTGGTGTCTCGCCAGGTTCTTCAGCCTCCTCGTCCAATTCTACCTCACCACGCTCGGTTGTGGCTCTTGCAACCCATGCTACCATAGGGTCATCATCGTCTCGCAAGTACACAGCATCCGTTGGGTCGTAATCTCCCTCTCCTCTTCTTGTATCCATTTGTACATGCCGGACCTTTAGCCTCATGTTGTAATGAACATACACCATTTTGTCTAGCCTGCGGTGTGTTAGCCTATTCCTCAGCTTAGTATGCAAGAAGGAGAACGTCGACCAATTCCGCTCACACCCACTCGACGAGGATGTTTGCGATAGAACTCTCATTGCGATCTTCCTTAATACGGGTGCACTTGTGCCGTAATTTAGCCACCACTCAGCTGTGTTTAAGACAGATCACGTACAATATAATAATTAGATGTAAAAATTACTTCTCGAGACATAGAAGGTACATTGTGAAGGAACATTACCTGGGTCGAGTCTATCACGACTGGCCATGGCATTAGGTGTCGCAAATGAACCAATTCCCTCTCTAAATGTTTTCATCTGCATTATCAAAAAATATGAAGTGTATATTTCATTTAATATTGTCAATGTTAAAATATCCAAGTATACCTCATTCAACGCATCAGCAGCATCTGTTGGGGTGAAAGACAATCGGTCTACCACAATGTTGACCGATTCTATCAACGTATCGTCATAAGCAAGGGCCCGAGCATATTGGAAGGCCGGATGTAGATAGTACGCTGCAATCGTAAGACAATGAATTACATATTAGTATCAACTGAAAATCACAGCTCATTGATTGGACGAGAATGTAAGTGTTTACCTGCCATGTGAAGATCGCGGCTCATTTGTCTGTCCCATCTGTCCTCCACAATCTCTAGAATGGTGGGTCCATATTTTTTGGACGTTGTAAGGATCTTCCGCTTGGCTGCTTCTATTTTGCTGTACACCAACCCCATGGTTGGTACTCTATCCCCATCCACGCATCGTAGAACCTCATACAGTGGCTCTATCAATGACACTAATACCTTCACTCGTTCCCAAAAATTCGAGGTGTTGACAATCCCCTCGACCTCCGCCCCTTCACGTGAAGCAGCAAAAGAGGAACTCAGCCAGGTCTCACCTCTAAACATTTGCTTCAACCCATCCTTGTGCTTCAATAGGCTCTGCAATGCGATGTAGTTGGTGGCAAATCGTGTGATGCCAGGCCTCAACAGTTCGCCGCCACAGTGCTCCCTCATCCATGCCAATACAAGTGTGTGGTTGTAGATATATTTCGTGATTTTTTGTGCCACCTCGACCACAGATTTTACCATACGAAGCTGCCCAATCTCCTTCAGCATCAGATCTACACAATGTGCTGCACAAGGGGTCCAGAAAATGTGCCATTTTTTCTTCATTAGCTCCTCCCCAGCCTTCTTATAGTTCGACCCATTATCAGTCACCACTTGTATAATGTACTCCTCCCCAATCTCAGTCACCACTTGCTCCATCAATGACAGAATATATTGGTGACTGTGAATTTGACCAGACGCATCCACTGATTTGTGAAAGAATACCTGTCTGTCACAATAAACAAGGAAGTTGATCAGGCTAGATTTTGTGGTACCTGACCATCCATCACACATCAGTGTGACTCCGTACTTTGTCCATTTCTGCTTGAATGAGTCAATGTAACTCTTGATCTCAGCAACTTGTTCATCAAGGTATACGCCAGCCAATTCTCTCGCTGTAGGTGGCTGCACGTGTAGCCCAAGGACCTGTGCTTCCTGAAACATTGGCTTGTAGTAAGGGCTATTGGCTGCATTGAAAGGCAGACCCGCGTGGTGCCACCATTTTGCAACAGCCTGACCAAGTTTCCATTTAGGTCCCTTCTGGCCATACGCATCGTCCATCCTCGTTTGCTTGCCATGCTCTCGGGATAGTGCACCGGGCTCCACATCTTCAATGTTGATCGATTGTGTCCTTTTTCTTTGTGTCCCCGAGTCACCAGTCAATAAACTCCTTATGCCTCGTGATTGTCGAGTCGTAGATGAACCACCACTCCCTGATGCTCCGGTCCTCGCGGCCTCGCGACTACGGACTATAGTCTCCTCGGGATGTCTTGACTCATCCCTGCTCTGACGTAATGCCTCACGAAGCTCTGCTTCGTATGGATCGTTCACAGTGACATACACATTAGCCTGCTCAGTACATGCTTGTTCGTCTTCGTCACTGGGTGTCCATGCACATTCCTCCTCGTTGCTGCCACTTGGGCGCCCGCTCACTGCCGCTTGATCCCTTTTCTTCTTTTTTTCCTTTTCTTGCATCTCAGCTCTCTTCTCACGCAGGTGCCTAGCCATTGCAAGTTTCACATCTCTAGGCACATGGGTACACCCAGCAACCTCAGAGTATCCTGCCCCGGCTCCTCCTGCCAAATGCTTCTTCAACCGAGACACCCCTCCTCCCCGGTGTTCTATTTTACAATAGTTACAACGCCAACACCTACGGTTGCCATCCAACAAAACTCCGTGTGACCACCCAATATCACTTGTTCGTTCCTTAGGAGCCATAGAGTGCTAAGGCCTAAAATTAAGAAATTCAAATTATGAAAATATATTATTTGTCATCTACAATTAACATTGAACATAATTTCATTATTTGCGTACCATGCAAGACTAAATTCAATATTTAATACATGTTAATATAATTTAGTTCAAAATAATATCATTATTTCTATAACAAACATATAAGGTTAATATTTATAATTAATACATATACATTAACTTACATGACATAATTAGATATTTAAAATATAACTAATTAGATATTTAAAATTACATCTCTAATTAAATTACATGACACATATAAATTATAAACATCTCTAAATAATTTACATTATATATATAAATTAACTTTAAAATTATTTAGAAAATAGTAAACACTAAATTTATATTTACATTAAAAATATATCCATACACATTATATTTTTACATTATGCAATTAAATTAACTAATATACATTATATATTTAAAAATATTTTACATCTACAACTAATAATGATATTAATATCATTACTTCTACAACATACAAGATTAAATTTAAAATTTAATACATCTAAATTAAATCTAATATTTAAACATGAATTGAATAACACATCAAAAAATAAATTTATATCTACAACATGAATTAAATATTATTTATATTAATTCTACAAAATGAATTAAATAATACATCAAATATATGATATTTATACAACATCAATTAAACAAAAATTATATTACTTATATAACATGAATTAAATAATATATTATTATTAATATTAAATAATATAATAAAATATTTTTCTATATTTTTTAATTTAAAAACTAAAAAAAATAAACACCCCCCCCCCCCACCCTCACCGCCCCCCACCGGTGGTGGGGGCGGCGGTGCAGACGCCCCCCCCCCCTCACCCTCACCGCCCCCCACCTCCGTGCAGACGCCCCCCCCCCCCCTCACCCTCACCGGCCCCCCTCCGTGCAGACGCCCCCCTCCCCTCACCGCCCCCCACCTCCGTGCAGACGCCCCCCCCCCCCTCACCCTCACTGCCCCCCCTCCGTGCAGACGCCCCCCTCCCCTCACCCTCACCGCCCCCCACCTCCTTGCAGATGCCCCCCCTCCGTGCAGACGCCCCCCTCCCCTCACCCTCACCGCCCCCCCTCCGTGCAGACGCCCCCCTCCCCTCACCGCCCCCCACCTCCGTGCAGACGCCCCCCCCCCCCTCACCCTCACCGCCCCCCTCCGTGCAGACGCCCCCCTCCCCTCACCCTCACCGCCCCCCACCTCCTTGCAGACGCCCCCCCTCCGTGCAGACGCCCCCCCTCCCCTCACCCTCACCGCCCCCCACCGGAGGTGCAGACGCCCCCCCCTCCCCGCCCCCCACCGGCGGCGGTGCCAGTGCGATCGCCGGTCGTCACCCCCCACCCCCCTCCTCACCCTAAAACAAAAAATTAGGGCACCTACCTCTGATCGCCGGTCGTCGCCGCCGCCCGGTGCCGTCCGCCGCCGCTCTGCACCGCCCACACCTGCCGGCCACCGCCTTCAAGCCGCTGCGGATGGCAGACCCGCCCGCACCCCGGCCCGCTATATGGGCGACCCGACACGTACGCGCCGTCCCGCACGAACCACACCGGGCCCGCCTCGACCTGCTCCGGTACGCGGTGGGACGCACGAGACCGTGCGGTCCACTGCGTCCCGGCCACTACCCACAGCCCGTGCGACCCAGCGCCCGCCTGGGTCGGGTCGGGTCGTGCGGGTCGATGCGGGTCAGGCCGAGACGGCAAACCCTGCTACTACTCCACTGCCGCCTGGCAAAAAGAGAGCGGCTTCTACAATGAAAGTTGCAATAGGCCGAGCGAGGAAAGCTCGAAAAACTTCTTCCAAGCGACCTTCGACTGACGCGGCTGAGACTCCCCTGCCCGAGGTGCCATCATTTGAACAGTTTGCCGCTCGGAAAGAAGCCACTCAGCAAGCAGCTGAAGGTGACATCATTTTCCCTGTACGGTATAAAGGAGTGCTCTTTTCATGACGTTTCCATTCTTTTGACGTCTTCTTTGCGTGACCTCAGATCAAGGAGCGGCTGACACCACATGTGCTGAGGAAGCCGCCCTAGAGGCCGGAGAGATAGGGCCTCCCATCATAGCCCCGGTAGGGGTGACTGAGACAGCTGGAGCTGCAGGGAAGAGTCTCCCCGCTGTTGAGGAGGATGTCAGACTTCCTTCTCCTACGCCTGCCAACGAGGCTGAGGGTGAGCTGAACAATTGTGGTTCTTTAGGTTCCCCTTTTTATTGAGCTTTCCGTCCTGCCTTATGCACTTGTTTTGTTGTAATGGCAGGAGTGGTCAGCACGGTGGTTAAGGCGCCTGTTGTGGAAGCTCCTTCACAGCCCGCGGGACATAAGACTGTGCTGAAGAAGGGTGCTATCCCATTGCGGCGTGTGCTCACCCGCTCAGCGTCCCGTCAGGCGACGGAGGAGGCGGGCCAACCCGAGATCAGCATAGATATTTCTTTGAGTAGCTCTGCCACCCCTTCTGACGAAGAGACTGACCATCATTCTTCAGAAGGTGATGAACAAGTGTCTGCAGCAGACAGCAAAGGGGCAACGGCTCCCTTCACACTGTCAAGCGATGCTTTGATTTTCAGTCCTCCGAGGCTGCCGAGGGCATCATCCGAGGGAGTGTTGCAGGAGGAATTTGCTGGATTGGATGTGGTGGTGGAGATAACCCCTCCTTTTGCTACTTCGTCTGTACGGTTGGAATCTTCTATTCAGGGGCTTGAAGAGATGGATGCCGTCATCATAGTAAACTCTGTTCGCCCCTTTACAGAGCCGCATATCCCCCTCTCTCTTTTTTTGCCACCTTGGTGTTTACATGAATTTTCGTTCCAGGAACCCGAAGCCGCTATTCATTCCCCGGCATCGACTTCTGGTACTGCTGTGGTTTCATCAGAGGCCTCGGATCTGCTACCGCTGGCCACCGCATCTCCTTCAGGGACAATCACCCTACTCCGCCCCGTGCCGGTGAGGATACATGCGGCTGCTGGGGGATTACCCTTGGAGCCGAGCCAGTCGGGGGAGAGTCTCGCCCTGGCGTCGACGAGAGAGTTGAGGGCTGAGGCTGACCCGCAAAGGGGGTCTGCTTTTGTACTGGCGGCCATAATGACGATCGCGCCAGATTCTGCAACTCCATTTGTGCCGGAGCCAGAGTTAGAACCTCCGTCCCTCCTAGGCTCCGTTGAAAGAAACCCTAACAGGAGTCTGACGGAGCAGGAACATGTTGCCGTGGTATCTGCTTCTTCGGCTTTGACGGCCGTTCCATCTTCCTCTTCCGAGCCGGACACCGGCTTATGGGCCGCCATAGATAGGGAAGTGACCTTCGAGGTGTCTCCGGCGGCTTCCCTGGGCATTACCTCATCGGAGGAATTTGTCTGGCAGCATCTAGAGATGCTGCGTCAGGTTGTGGAATCTCAGCCAGCGCTGTCTTACTCCCAGTTGAAGGAAGTGGCTGCGCGACTGACGATCGGGCTGCAGGCACTGGGCTGCCCTCTAGATATCTGGACCTAGCGGGTGCTTTTCTTGTTGAAGTTTGTGAATCGCCGGGACTTTCTCGAGAAGATAATGGGCGACCGACTGGCGGCCCTCAAACTGCAGAGAGTTGACTGTCAGGCGGAGCTGCCGTCTCTGATCTCTGATCTTCAGGAGAGCAGGGCTCAGGTTGAAGCTTCCGTAACCCAGGCGCACATTCTACGTAGCCGACGGGAAGAACTCCGCGCTGAATTGGCTACCATAGAAGCCGAGATACCGCGGCTGGAGGCTGCGGAAGTCGAAGGCATCGAAAGAACTTCTTTGTTGGAGGGCCGAGTCGCGTCTCTGGAGACTGAGGTGACTCGGGTTCAGGAAGAGGAAGCACAGCTCCATGAACTGGGGGCGGCTCCTCATGTTGGGCTTATTGACTTTGCTGATATCTTTAGGCGGCCTTAGCTGATCCGCCATTGTAATCTGTCCCCTCAGAAGGGCTCCTTTTGTATTCCCTTCCCCTTTTTGTAATGAAGATAGAAGTTTCCTTTACTATATTTTTTTGGTGTCCACATCCACACTCACATTCTGTTATGTCTTGTGGCAATTCTGGCGACTTGCTTGGAAGTACCTCCATGTCCGTGTCGCAGGAGAGCGTCCACCCTCTCAAGGAAAGGATGGGGGCCTCGCTCCACCGCGGGACGGGGTTCCAGAGGTTGCCAGGTTGGCGCAGACATAGGTCTTGCTGACAAGAGGCGTCGAAACCGTGACTGCTGGCTGCTCATGGTAATTCCATTATTGACCCTGATTGGGGGAGATGTTGACCGACCTTGTCGATGGTGACACGGGTCGAAAGGGTAGATGGTCTTACCGATGGTGACAAGAACCGGAAGGGTAGCGACCGATCTTGCCGATGGTGACAAGGGTCGAAAGGGGTAGACGGTCTTGCCGATGGTGACAAGAACCGGGAGGGTAGCGACCGATCTTGCCGATGGTGACAAGGGTCGAAGGGGCAGACGGTCTTACCGATGATGACAAAAACCGGGAGGGTAGCGACCGATCTTGCCGATGGTGACAAGGGTCGAAAGGGTAGACGGTCTTACCGATGGTGACAAGGACCGGAAGGGTAGCGACCGATCTTGCCGATGGTGACAAGGGTCGAAAGGGGTAGACGGTCTTGCCGATGGTGACAAGAACCGGGAGGGTAGCGACCGATCTTGCCGATGGTGACAAGGGTCGAAGGGGTAGACGGTCTTGCCGATGATGATAAAAATCAGGAGGGTAGCGACCGATCTTGCCGATGGTGACAAGGGTCGAAAGGGTAGACGGTCTTGCCGATGGTGACAAGAACCGGGAGGGTAGCGACCGATCTTGCCGATGGTGACAAGGGTCGAAGGGGTAGACGGTCTTGCCGATGATGACAAAAATCGGGAGGGTAGCGACCGATCTTACCGATGGTGACAAGGGTCGAAAGGGTAGACGGTCTTGTCGATGATGACAAAAATCGGAAGGGGTAGAGACCGATCTTACCGATGGTGACAAGTGTCGAAAGGGTAGACGGTCTTGCCGATGATGACAAAAACTGGGAGGGTAGCGACCGATCTTGCCGATGGTGACAAGGGTCGAAAAGGTAGACGGTCTTGCCGATGATGACAAAAACCGGAAGGGGTAGCGACCGATCTTGCCGATGGTGACAAGGGTCGAAAGGGTAGACGGTCTTGCCGATGGTGACAAGAACCGGGAGGGTAGCGACCGATCTTGTCGATGGTGACAAAGGTCGAAAGGGGTAGGCACTGGACGTGTATAAGTGGGATATCGGATGAAGACCCTCGCCCCGACCTCGTAAATGGCCTTCTGGACGGAGGATGGTTCATCACTATTCATCATTCATGATCATTTTTTTATTCATATTATTGACCCAAGCGCCCTTTCGGGTTTTCGCCGAAGCCAGCCCCCTCTTGCTTTTGCCCGCGCGCCCTTTCGGGTTTTCACGCGGCGGGGTATCCAATTTTGCCTGCAACGCCCTTTCGGGTTTTCGCCACAGCTGGGTTATAGCCATTTTTGCACTCGTCCTGATTATAGGAGCAAGTCTGGCGGG
Organism: Amorphophallus konjac; assembly: GCA_022559845.1. Lineage (NCBI taxonomy): Eukaryota > Viridiplantae > Streptophyta > Magnoliopsida > Alismatales > Araceae > Amorphophallus > Amorphophallus konjac. The sequence continues at coordinate 190,767,537 of CM040122.1, read as the reverse complement.
GTATCTCTATTTTTTAACCCCATTTTTCTTTCCTTTCTCTTTTTTTTTGAATTCGGGATGCATAAGAACTGGACCGCGAAAATATTGACTGACCTTGTCAATGATGACAAGGATCGAATCTTGCTGCAGTTCATCGACACCGGCTAGATGCCGAAGTAAGGGGTATGGTCTATTAACAAGGATGTAGGATCCGAGTTAGGGGTAAAGATCGAACGATCTCGCCGATGATGGCGAGGGTCGAAAAGGGTTTGTTCGTCGGCATGGGTTATCGCCGCAACAAGGATGAGATTGTCAACAGGGACGTAAGGTCCAAGTTAAGGGTAGAGATCGACTGATCTCGCCGATGATGACGAGGGTCGAAAAGGGTGTGTTAAAGGATTTCCGGTGGGACTTTGATGATTGTCCCTTTCGGAGTTTCATTAGGTGGAGAATAGGAGAGGCATTTGGAAATTACCACTTTACTGACTCAAGCGCCCTTTCGGGTTTTCGCCGAAGCCAGCCCCCTCTTACTTTTGCCCAAGCGCCCTTTCGAGTTTTCACGTGGCGGGGTACCCGATTTTGCCTGCGACGCCCTTCCGGGTTTTCGCCACAGCTGGGTTACGGCCATTTTTTACACTTGTCTCGATATGGGAGCAAGTCTGGCGGGGTATCTCTATTTTTAACCCCATTTCTTTTCTTTTTTTTGTATTTGTGTAGGGTGGCAGGTCCAAGTGCGACGTTCGACCCTTGGTTGACAGTAGATGGTTGTCGGCTGGAGCATCAGACATTGCGCCTGGCAGAACAGTTCATTCGTTAGCAAGGGCTGAATGCTAACGCAAAGGAGTGATCTCTCGCCGATTCGGGCGTAAAGCCGGTAATGGAAACAGCGTGGTGTATTCTTTCGGGAGCTTGGTCAAGGCAGAATGCTACTAACCGAGGAAGGGTAGCTCGGCTAAGGCAAGGAGCCATTAACCAAGAAAAAGGTAGCTCGGTTAGGGCGGAGTGCCACTAAACCAAAGAAAATGTAGCTCGGTTAGGGCGGAGTGCCACTAAACCAAGGAAAATGTAGCTCGGTTGGGGCGGAGTGCCACTAAACTAAGAAAAAGGTAGCTCGGTTAGGGCGGAGTGCCACTAAACCAAGGGAAAGGTAGCTCGTTTAGGGCGGAGTGCCACTAAACCAAGGGAAATGTAGCTCGGTTAGGGCGGAGTGCCACTAAACTAAGGAGAAGGTAGCTCGGTTAGGGCGGAGTGCCACTAAACCAAGGGAAAGGTAGCTCGATTAGGGCGGAGTTCCACTAAACCAAGGAAAATGTAGCTCGGTTAGGGCGGAGTGCCACTAAACCAAGGAAAATGTAGCTTGGTTAGGGCGAAGTGCCACTAAACCAAGGAGAAGGTATCTCGGTTAGGGCGGAGTGCCACTAAACCAAGGAAAATGTAGCTTGGTTAGGGCGGAGTGCCACTAAACCAGGGAGAAGGTATCTCGATTAGGGCGGAGTGCCACTAAACCAAGGAAAAGGTAGCTCGGTTAGGGCGGAGTGCCACTAAACCAAGGGAAATGTAGCTCGGTTAGGGCGGAGTGCCACTAAACCAAGGAAAAGGTAGCTCGGTTAGGGCGGAGTGCCACTAAACCGAGAAAAAGGTAGTTCGGTTATGGCGGAGTGGCACTAAACCAAGGGAAATGTAGCTCGGCTAGGGCGGAGTGCCGCTAAACTAAGGAGAGGAGTAGCCTCGACCGATCACTCGGGACATGTCGACTGCGCTGCATGATACACCTTAATGTGTTTTCCGTTGAGGGGAGAGAACTGAATGACTCCTTTGTGGTCTACAAGGACGTAGGCACCCCCTTCATATACTCGGCGGACGATATACGGCCCGACCCAGTTTTCGACCAGCTTCCCTTTAGGGTTGGAGGCCATCACTTCTTTTCTTTTGACCATTACCAGGTCTCCTTTCTTGAATTCTCGACCCTTGACTAGCTTGTCAAAAGCACGGGCCATGCGAGCTTGGTAGAGCTGGATGTTTTGCTGCGCCCGGAGGCGTTTTCCTTCGAGCTCAACGAGCTCTTCCAATCTTCTTTCTGCATTGGTCTGCTCACCACTGACTAGTCCGTGCTGGATGGCAACTCGCAATGAAGGAACTTCAAGTTCAATTGGCACCACAGCTTCTGACCCGTAGACGAGGGAGAAAGGTGAACAGCCGGTTGGGGTCTTGTAGACAGTACGATAGGCCCAAAGTGCATCGTACATCCTTTCTTCCCAATCTTTTTTATTAGACTTAACAGTCTTTGCCAGCAGCGTGCGCAGTGTCTTGTTAAAGGCTTCTGCGAGTCCATTGGCTTGAGGGTTGTAGGGGGACGATGTCCTCCAGTCGATTTTATATTTGTCGGCCAGCCGATAAACCTTCTGGTTCCTAAAGTGACTGCCATTATCAGAGATGATTCGGCTGGGGATCCCGAACCGGAATATTACATTTTGCCGGAAGAATCTTGCAACTAGCTCTCCCGTCACATCTCTTAGTGCTACTACTTCCGCCCATCTGGAGAAGTAGTCTGTAGCTGCTAAGATGTATCTGCACCCTGATGAAGATGCTGGCAGCGGCCCTACCACGTCCGTGCCCCACTGAGCAAACGGCCAGCTTGGTAGGGTGGGATGCAGTGGCACTGGAGGTCTCCTTGCCACATTAGCGTGTTCTTGACATTTCTGACAAGCTTTGGCAAACTTGCAGCAATCATCAAATATAGTGGGCCAATAGTAACCCAGCTTCTTTATCTCAATTTTCATTTTCGGGCCAGCCTGGTGTGCTCCAGCTGATCCTGCATGGACCTCCTGCATCACATGTCCTGCTTCTGCTGAAGACAAGCAACGGAGTAGGACTTTCCTTCGGGCATCTGCCATAATTCGAAACAAGGTCCCGCTTCTCATCTCGTAAGAATCCTTGATCCTTAGGAGCTTCATTCTCTGTTCCTTTTCTTTTGGAAGTTACTGGTGTTGAAAACAGCGCAGGCGATGCTCTCGCCAATCGGGCTGCTGAACCCCTTCGATGACTGCTACTTTCATCTCTTGTTCGTCGGTCAGGACCTCTGTCACGCTGGGGACCTGTCGGCGGTTGATCACTGTTATATTCAGGCTTGTGTCTGGCGGGACCGCCAATGAACTGGCCAGCTTAGCGAGGGCGTCTGCCTGAGCATTTCGGCCTCGATTGATGTGCTTAGTGCTGATGAAGTAAAATTTTGACATCAGGCGAGTTGCCAACTGGTGATAGGGGAGGAGCTCTTGCTTTCGTACATCGAACTCTCCTTCTAGCTGTTTTATAACTAGCATGAAATCTCTGAATGCTTCCAGCATCTGAATTCCCATGGACAGAGCAATTTGCAACCCGATTATCAGGGCTTCATATTCCGCTTCATTATTTGTGCATTGCTTGTTTATGGAACAGGATGTATGCACCACTTCTCCTTTTGGGGATCTCAGGACTATGCCTGCTCCTGCTCTGACCCTGGCTGACCCGGTGGCAGAGGTGTCAATTCTAGAAGCGCCATCAAAGTATAGTTGCCATAAGGAGGGCTGTACTTGCACGGCTTCTAGGGTTTCATCTTCAGGAAGCTCCGGCTCCAACGGGCAATCCCCGGGCACTGGGTGCTCAGCGAAGAAGTCTGCAATAGCTTGGCCCTTGACGGCCTTGCGCGGCACGTAGGAGATATCAAACTCCATAAGGTTTACCGCCCATTTGCCCAGGCGGCCTTTGAGTGCCGGTTGAGACATAATGTACTTCAGGGGATCCTCTTTGGATACCAAGTTGATTTCATGCGACAACATATAGTGCCGGAGCTTTTTAACTGCGAAGACCAGCGCCAGACAGATCTTCTCAATATAAGTATATTTCTCTTCAGTTCTGACCAGTCTCCGACTGAGGTAATAGAGGGCTTGTTCTTTCCCTTCTTCATTATTCTGGGCCAGCACTGCCCCCAGAGAATTATGTGTAGCTGCTATATACAGTATCAATGGTCGTCCTTTCACCGGTGCGTCCAACACTGGAGGAGTTTTCAGGTAGTCTTTTAGCTTGTCGAAGGTTGCCTGGCAATCTTCATCCCAATAAAAGGGGACATCTTTCATCATCAACTTGTGAAAAGGCTGGCATCGCCCTGACAAATTGGAAATGAAATGCCAGATATAAGCCAAACGGCCCTGTAGTGATCTCAGCTCGGAGATGTTCCTTGGCGGAGGTAACCCCTGAATCACCTTGATCTTTGCGGGGTCTATCTCGATTCCCCGATATCGGATGATGAAGCCCAAGAATTTTCCGCTCGACACTCCGAACGCGCATTTCATAGGGTTCATTTTTAGCTCATGTTGCCTCAGCCTCTGAAAAACAATCCGGAGGTCTTGCAGATGATCTTCTTTTCTTCTGTTTTTGACCACCAGGTCATCTATGTAGCACTCGACCTTGTGGTAGAGCAGTTCATCAAAGATTTTGGTCATTACGCGCTGATAGGTTGCGCCAGCATTCTTTAGTCTGAACGGCATTCTCTTGTAATGATAAATGCCCTTAGGAGTTTGAAAAGCAGTATGGACTAGGTCATGCTCCGCAATCCAAATCTGATTGTAGCCGGAAGACCCGTCCATGAATGATAGGGCCTCATGGCCGGTTGTAGCATCAATCATGACCTCGGTTATCAGCACCGGGAAGTCATCTTTGGGGCAGGCTTTATTTAGATCCCGGAAGTCGACACATATCCGGATCTGTCCATTCTTCTTTTTCACGGGGACGATATTCGCCAGTCATATAGTGTACTGGTTTTCTTCAACAAATCCCACGTCAATGAGCTTGTCGACTTCAGCACAAATTTGGGTGACGAGCTCTGGCCTCATGCGTCGCGGTGGTTGCTTCACCGGCTCGGCTTCAGGGTTGATTGCCAGCTCATGTTGTGAGACAACGAGGCTTAGACCTGGCATCTCTTTGTAAGTCCAAGCGAAGCAATCCCGGTATTCTAGCAGTAGTTGAATGTACAGCTCCCGTTCTTCTGGGGATAGTTGGGCACTAACGAAGGTAGGCCTAGGGTCCTTCTCATTTCCCAGGTTGACTTCTATCAGTTCATCGACTGTGGCTTGGCCTCCGTCTTCTATCTCCGGAGGTGCCGGTTGGAGGTGAACGAAGTCTGGAACGCCATCTTGAGGGTCGAGCACTTCGACTTTCTCGTCAGACACCGCTAGAGCTTCCTGAGGTTTCTTGATCTCTTGTGTCAGCGGCTGAGTGGATTGTTCTATTAGCAGATCCATTGCCGTCGCAGCTTCCAAGGATGAGAGAGTAGTCTTGGTGTTTGCAGATGAGATTGCAGCCATGACGGGCTAGTAACTGTTCACTGCCAGGCCCGGACATCATGTTGATTTTGCAGCAGAAGTTGAGGAAGTTTCGCCTTCTGGGACAGTTGTATCTTCCGCAGAAGTGGCTTTTTCTTCCCTGGTAGCTGGCTCCCCTTGATTGGAGTTGACCAAGGCCTCCCTGATTGGCAGAAAGGGTGTTGAAGTTGTCATTAGTAGGACCCCTGGGGAGGGGGAAACTCCGGCTTCTTGAATGTCTTCGGCTTCGCTGCTGCTAGCCGTATCGAATTCGGCTTGAAGGGCCGCCTCTTCAGGATGAACCTGCTCCCAGCATCGGCAGGGGGCCGAGGTTTCTGCTTCTTGATTCCCGGACCGTGCCAGTTCGAGATATTCGGCTTCCACCGGATACTCATCAAAGGTTGCCCCCAGAGGGCCATCTTCAGTAGGATAGAAGGCGGAGATAGTATCCACCTCGTACCGCCCACTGTAATAATATTCCTCCAAGGTGAAGCCCAACCCTGGATGTTGAGAGACACGTCTCATTTCCTTATCCAGATTTGCAGGATGCCACATCTTCTGGAAAGCTTCCTTGCGCTTTTGAGACTGATCGGGAGGGATGTGTTGGTTCTGAAACATCTTGGCCATTCGATCAGTTGTAAATGCCAGGCCTTGAACAGGAACCCGTGGGTTGGCTAGATCTTCAGGGAGGCTGCAGTCTGTGTCTTCCTGAGTGGGATGCTCCTCAGCTGTATAGAACAAGCTGCTGGGCCCATCTTCCTGTGTCACCTCCCAAGCTTTGAAAGGTTCGACAGTGGGGTCGTTGAGGCCGGAGACTGGCTTGGTGAGGCCGACCGGGACTCCGATGCGGTCGTGCTATCGATCGACCTGCACTTCCTTAGCTTTGGGTTAGAATGCTGGGGGTGTCACCCTGCCGACATTTCCAGAAGCTGTGATGTGGGAGACCACCTTCGGCTTGACATATCCGCGCGGCGGTGGCGGATACCAACTGTCACCCGCTCTATTCTTCGACGCCCCTGCGGGGGCCTCAGCTTCAGAAACCTTCCGGGGAGGCCCCGTATATAGGTTGGCGTCCGCCAAGTGACATTCAAACACCTCGAATGGGTGGATATCAGCAAATATCCTCTCCTCCTTCCCCTGGAGGCTGTATTTGATGCATTGGTGGAGCGTGGAGGGCACCACCATATTTTCATGCAGCCATGGACGACCGAGCAGCGCTTTGTAGGAGGTGCGAGAGTCAATGACATGAAACTGCACCGTTGTAGTGAAATGTGCCAAGGTCAGTGTGAACTCTGCCACTCCCATAGATACTTCACATTTTTGGTTGAAGCCAGCGATACGCATATCCCCGACTTTCTCGAGATGCACATTAAAGTGGTACCTCTCGTATATTCTGTATGGCAGGATGTTGACTGCTGCACCAGGATCGACCAGGATCCGGTTCAGTTCTCTTTCATTCAGGTGCCCTTTCATATATAGCGGCCTGTTGTGGCTGGCAGTAGGTAGTAGCATGTCTTCTGGAGAGAAGGTCATACTGGCTTCTGGTATAGCCTCAGCTATGCAGGCTTCAAAATGAGCAGGCGTCTGCAGAGCAGTGATGATCGCCTGTCGAGTTTCTTCACTCAAAGAGAGAATTTCCCAGATCGTAAATCGAGCGGGGAGCTTTTTGAGCAACTTCATTATTCGGCCCCCAGCCCGGACATTGGAGAGCTTCATCTCTTCAGCCCATCTGGGCTTGGGGAGGTTTTGATTTGTGGGTCCAGACGGACCCGCTTCCTCTTCCTCGGACCCAGCACCCTCTTGACTGGCACCGGCTGTCGGGTCTTCTTTATTAGTTGCCGTAGGGCAAGCTCCATCTGCATTCGCATCCTTAGTAGATTACGCTGGCTGCGGGTGAATGGCCCCGAATGTAGGGTTAGCATCTTGGCAGGGCTGCTTCCCTTTTGACATCTTCATAAATTCAAGGAATGAAGGGACTGCCTTGCCCCCACTTTTGTTGTATAGGCCCGACGGAGGAGGGATTTGGACTCCCTTAACCTCCGGCGGAGGTGTCTTGTAGGGTTGCTCCCCTCTGAACATGATGTTGTGATTGGGTGGTGGCTGGCGCCCCCATTTTCGGCCCGACCGAGTGGCATGCGCAGCAGTTGCGGCCTCGGCTTTGCCTCCCCCAGCATGGGGTGTGAAGCAAATTTCTTCTTCTTCCTCTCCTCCGGATAGGGTGAAGAGTGCTGACAGGGTATTGCAGGAGACAACCTGTGTTTTATTGACCCCAGCGGCCTTTCTTTTCTTCTTCTTTTGCTTTCTCTTCTTTTTGATTTCTGTGGGTGCCTGCCCCCAGAACAGGCTGCCCTCTTCAGAGGGTGCTGCTTCAGCTTCCTCCACCTATTTGAGTGAGAGTTGTTCCAGTTCTTGCCACGAGACGTGGTCCCGTACCAGCAGAGGTTTCAATTCGGGCTGCACATATTCATCTAGCCCTTCAATCAGGTGCTACAGTCGAAGGACTCCAGAATTGGTTTCCTTGATTACTGGCAGCGGAGTTTGTCTCCTCCTCTTAGGTGTATGTATTCTGACAGCTGTAGGTGGAGTGACCCATACGGGTGCTACCACTGGCGGAGCAGGCCGGGGTGTAGTGCCACGGATATGTGCCCCCTCTTTTGGGCGGGGTGCCCTCTTCTTCTTGTGCTTTACAGGGATCTGCTGCCACCCCTGTTGTTCTTTCACGGGCTCCAGGAAATGGATTTCGTAGGTGCTCCGTGTGCTTGCTTCAGAGATCTCCTCAGGTAATGCCTGGTAGAGGGAGATCATGTTGACTGCTGCCTTCCTGAAAGGGGCTTCATGTGGCTGAGGAGGGTCCACTTTGTATTCTCCCAGCTCTATCTCATTCTTCTTCACCATCCCTTCGATGACGTCTTTGAAAACATAACAGTCTTCGATTGGATGTCCCAACATCTGGTGGTAGGGGCAGAATCTTGGACTGTCTTTTCTTTTCAGGTCCTCCGGCCTCCTTGGCTCAGGCAAAGTGACCATGTTGTATTCTGTTACTCAGTCGAACAGGACTCGGGTCTTGTCTTTTGGAAAGGAATAGGCTTTCTTCATTTTGTCCCTCAGCGAAGGACCTTCTTTATCATCTAGAGCTTTTACATGTTGCGGGGGAGCCACTTTCTTGCCTTTCTCCTTCTGTTGTTTGAACGCCTTGATATCAAGCGCATTCGCTTCTTTAGGTGGGGGGCGCCGTTCCGCAGCCTTGCCTTTCTGGGCTGTGCTGGCAGTTGACGCCGGGACAGGCTTGGCTAGAAAAGCCTCCACCTCGGCCACCACATTATTCAGCCAGTCGAACGACCGTATTTCCATACCAATCATCTTTTCCAGGACCTCCCTCCTGAGATTTTGTTTGCATATTTGCACAGCGTCCTCCTGATGCGGGGGCCGCTTGCACCTCATTCCGAGGTTCCTCCACCTCTTGATGTAATCAAGGGCTGTCTCATCTGCCCTTTGTTTTGTTGAGTAGAGTTCGGCCACTGTGACCTCCCTCTCTGTGACATGGAATCTTTCTCTAAATTTTCTCTGGATATCCGACCAATCACTGATTGACCCGGCCGAGAGGCTAGAGTACCATTCAAATGCGAGCCCTGTCAGCGAGGACCCGAAGAATTTCAGTAAATATGACTCGTCGGTGGCCAGATCACCCATAACGGTCATATAATATGCAATATGTTCCTTAGGGGACCCCTTCCCATTAAATTTGTCAAACTTAGGCGGCTTGTTGACCCCCGGGGGAAGTCGTTTAGCCGCATGGTGTTGCGGGTAGGGCACCCGATAGGCATCAAATGCGACGTAGTCGCCTTCACTTTTCTCTGCGAGCTTCAGCTCGATCATTCTCTCCACCATCATCCGGTTCACGACCGTGGGGTCGACTGGCTCCGGATAGAAGTGCGCTGGCTGCAGGTACGGGGTGACCAGGGTGGTCGCCTGTGGAGGACGCAGCAGCGGGGGTGTCGGATGCACCTGGGGGAGCACCGGAGGTAGCAGCGGCTGAGGCTGTGGCGGTCGCTGTTGTGCTGTCGCCATGCTTGGCTCTGACGGCTGGGACAGTGTATAGAGCGGTGGAGGGTCGTCACGACGAACCGCTCCCCGGGATGATTCACCCTGGACTTCTGGTGGTTTAGAAGCCGATGAATGCTCAGTCTTTTCCATCAGCTATTTCTTCAGAGAGTCTATCTCCCGTTGATATTTTTGCAGCAGCATCAGAACTGATGGATCTATAGTGGTAAGGATACCCTCTGTCGTTTCCCCGGACGTACCCTCAGGCAGGATGTCGAGGAGGACGTCGTCTTCTTCTTCCGTCGTCACCACATTAGCGGTCAAGACGGGGGCCTTATCATCCCAGCGGGGATAGACCTGGGGCTGTTTCCCTCTCATGATCATTAGAAGCTCTCTTGCTGCTACTGTTCTGCGGGTAATTGGCCCTGGCCGTACGGCCAATTGAGCCAGTTCTTGGGGGTCTTCAGGAAGCTCCCCATATCGGCTGGATATACCAGCCATGTTGCAAGTAAAGACCTGCATCCTTCTTCTCTGTCGATGGACCCTCCGTCTGGCTTGTTGCGGAAAGGTCAGCCTCTCGAACACAGAAACTCTTCTTTTTTCTTCCCGCTCGGGGAAGGCTTCATCGGCTTCGATCTCGAAACCGTCGTTGTATCCATTGTCGTCGACTGACGACACCATCATTCTATCTTCCATATCCTCTTCATCTGCCGCCGATGGGCGGTAATCTTACTCAGTGGCGACTATCTGCATTAGTCGCTGCTGACCCAGCGAGGGGTTGCCCAGCCCTCGAAAGTAGTTCCTGATCAGACAGGTTACCTCCTCCTGACCCCGCTCTTGATAGAGTACGGGGTATAGTTGTCGACCTCCAGCAGGAGGGATATAGGCCAGCCGAGCTCTGTCGGCCGAGTGTTGGAATCTTCGTCCCGTGACTGGGACGTTGGCTTGGCGGGCAGCAGCCCGGAAACTTATGCGGCGTGGAGGATCCGCAACCACCTCTTCTTCTTTCCTCGGGGGCAAGCCCCTTTCTCTTCTCACCTCCGCCTCGTCGTTCATAGGACGGCGGCGGATGGGTGTTAGATGGTGGGTAGGTCGGGTCCGCTTGGGAACCCACACCTGTTTGAACTTCTTCGGCCTGAGTGCCGAGCTTCCTTGGCCATAGGGGCCGGTTTCTTCTCTTTTTGCTCTCCTTCCAGCGAGAGCTTGATAGGTATTGTGGACAGGAATGTTGGGGATGACTCGGTCTGGGGTCACCCGGGCCGTGCGTCCGTCGAGGAAGACGCGCATGCCTCCAACTAGCATAGATTTCCCGGACTCAGATAGGGTTCCGGTGATTACAGCAGCATTCTTGTGGGCCTGGCGACGCTGGCGTCCTCCAGGGTGTTCGTTGATGACATTGGGGTGGGTCCCACGTATGACGTGGTGCAACAAACAGCTAGCGGCCGGGGCCAGACTTTCAGGCAAGTCTTCGCAGCAGGGAACCTTCAGAGGCTCCATTTTCTCTGCGACTTCCTTGGCAGGTTCTGGGCCCTCGACCTCCAGGATATCGACGAAGGCTAACCCCAAAAAGTTGGGGAAGCCCACAGCGGCAGGGAAGCTGCCGAATTCCATGGGTACCGCCTGGTACCCTTGCGCGTGTTTAGCAACGATCGAATGATCGAAGTCGACGCTAGTTATCCCGTTGATCGTCATTGATCTGCCTGGAAAGACAAACAGGGAAATAATCAGTAGCCTTTGAGAGGGCTTCGAAGCCCGAATATCTCGGCAAAGAGATGAAAGGTGACACTGGTCCCACCGGGCATGCCAGACTGTGGGAATGGATTTATTTATTTTTTTAATTTATTGGATGGTTTGTTGATTTGTTAGTTAGTATATTAAGAGTGCCAGGCTTGTTCGATGCATGGAACTCTTTCCTGTCTTTCGTTTCGCGGGTCGATCAACCATTTGACTAACTGGTAGTCAACTGACCGATTGACGACACGGGCGTGCCAGTCACATGAGTGATGATCTTATTGTGCACTCATGCTGACCCATACTGGGCGAGTGTGGGGTTCGGTCGGGACCAGTAGTCCGCCATACCATAAAGGCTATGGTGTTAATTACATCCCCCACGAGGAGGGAACACCTTTGATTAATTGCCGAGATAGCGGGCTGTCAAAGCCAGAATGAAAAGAGCTACATGGTGGCCAAGACGAAGGCATGCAGGATGCATTTATTTATCATATAGGGGATGCATAGTTCATCGAATTATGGACCCTTGGTACGTGGCAGAGGACGTAGGTCCGAAGACCACCATCGCGCATAGCGGAGACTTCTGGTTGGGCATAACTCGACCTTCTGTCAACACCATTTAATATACCCGAGGGTCGATGCAGACATGCACGAGGAACCGTGATATGCGGGGTGTGATAACGATGTTATAACACAAATTCGGCAGCATGTCCCCTCCCTTTGGACTATGCCAAATGGGAATATAGGACATCCATCCACAGAGAGCCGGAATGGAAACCAAAAGAGAATCGGGCGTAGCCCTGGGTCCGAGAAGGATCTAAATATGACGGGACAGTGTGCACCATTGCGCCGTTCGTTAATATTCCCCTCGAAGAACCATTGGAGGACATGCGGTGGCAGAACTCCGAGGGTCAGCGGGGTGACATGAGAAACGTCATATTCAGTGTGATGTAGGGGTGAAACCCCCCCTCATTAATGTATCTCCCATGGACCTGGGTGAAGAACTATAATTCCCTCGTGAGACAATGGAGGTTGACCCGGCAGTTGGTAGTGACACGGGATATTGAATTTGGGTTATGTTTGGGTTTGATGAGGTGGGGAGGACATCAGATATTCAGATGACAACCATTATTGAGGTGAAACAGCACAGCACTGGGGTCGGCGCGAAGATGAAACGGCACGGTATGCTCCCGGCGGGATGGGAGGATTGAGGGGTAGTCGGCACGATAGGTCTCGGCGCGCCATGGTAAGGGTACTCGGCGCCCCCCGCACCCGGCGCGGGTTTGGCGCCGGGAGGAGATGGCACGAAAGGGGGGCTCAAGGGGGTCATCTGCCCAGACTGGTCTCGGCGCGCGAGGGCATCCGGCGCATCCTGGCCTCGGCACACCCTCCACCCGGCGCGTGTTTGGCGCCGGGAGACGACGGCGCCGGGAAGTATAGGCGCCGGGGGGTGTTTTATGTGTTTTAAAGGGGAGGTATTATGAGGGTTTTTCTGGGCATTCAATGGGGACTTCAGGGCATTAGGTGGGGGTGATGGGAGATGAGGATGGATTCATTCCCAGAGAGGGTCCAAAGAGCTCATTAGCACGGAGATATGTTCTCTGCGATGGCAAGATGCCATGAGATGATATAGCTTAGGCTCCCGCCATATTGAGGGGTTAAATATGCAATTCCGATGAAACAGTATGACAGAGTAAAGCTCTGGGCGAATTTTGACAGCATCTCCCCTTACTCTGGGAGTGTGCCAAGATAATATTATGGGCTATCTACTCACGAGTGCCAGAGTAGAAACCGAAATGAGTGCCGGGCGTAGCCCGTAATCCAAGGGGTTTAGATCATATGAGACCTCGTCCCCTCTGTTGTAATGTCCCCAACGCAGTCAATCGGAGATCCTGCAGTGGCAGAACTCCTTGACTTAATGGGTTCTAAAATGTGGGGGGAATTGACCCCCTTTGATATAGCTCCCGTGAGGCCAGAGGGAAGGGCAATGCACACCCATGAGGGTAGGATATAATGGACGAGGTCTGTATGGCTCGCCGTGGTAACGAAGGCATCAGGATGGCCAGACGACGTAAGGGTATCAATGCAGAGAAGAGGGGTGGTTTCGGCACGGAAACTAGGTAGGCTCGGCACGATGGGGAGGTCCAACCGGCGTGGGGAGCCCTCGGCACGAAACTCACGCCGGGAGATACCGGCGCCGGGAGGCTTTCAGAAGGGATTTTAAGGAGGTCTTCGAACAGGGTTTCGGGAGTTGTTAGGAGAGGGGTTTAATCTCGACTGTTTTGGATGATCAGAGGGGGAAGACTTTGGGGGAACACCTTTCCTCTGGGCCTCATTGGGAGCAGAACCATGGACGGAAATCCCTGAACCACATCCCCTTTACTTCACATACGAGGAGCCATGAGATAGACTGTCTCAGGCCCTCGAAATGTGGCTGGGGGGTAATAAAGCGTGATGGCGAAGAAGCTTCAGCAGATAGGGGTAATTAAACATAAGACGTTCGTGGCTGCGGTAGCCTTACATAGATTAAAACCTCGGATACAGAGGAAGATAGAAAAGACTGATCAGGCATATCGGAGCTCATCCCATTCTTTTATTAACCATTTCAGCCAAATGGCTTACACGTATGCGATTTAAGAGAAAGAAATCCAACTCAAAAGAGAAAGAAATCTAAACTTTATTCCTGCAAACAAGGTTACATTAGCATTCGATGCTATAGGAGCAAAGATGCTCGAAAGCAAAAAATATCAGAAGAACATTCAGACAGACAGAGAAGAGAGAGAGAAGGAGCTGCAACTGCACGGCCCTCCCACCTGGATTCTCTTCTCGGACCCCTCTCTCTTTTCTTCAGCTTCTATGAAGGGCGCTCGATCTCCCCCCTCTCTTTCGGTGGCTAAGCACACCCTTCCTTCCTTCTTCTCCTGCTCTTTTTTTGTTGCCCTCTGCTCTCTCTCTTTTTTCTCCGAAGCCCACCTCTCTTTCTTTTCGTTCGAAGCCCACCTCCTGTCTTTTCGTTCGAAGGGCAGACCTCTTATAGAGGCCAGGCCTTCACCCTTCCGGCATGAACTTCCCGGCGCGCCAGGATCGTCCTCCCGACACGGCCGTCATCGGCGCGTCCCATATCATATTTGGGCTTGGCCCATTTTCTTGTCATTCGGCCCATTCGACCCAGGATCCACTTGGTGGACTCCTTTCGACAATGGGATTCTTGATATATATATATATTAAGACTCCATGGGACTGTTTACACCTTGCATTCACAAACGTGTGCGAGGCACTATACATCCCGTTTCAGGAGTATCAGAGATGTCTGAACATCTGTTTCAGCTGGCAGATGGTTGCCTGAATGTTGGTATAGTTTTATCAGCCTGACTATCTGAATGACAGCAGTACTGGACAGCGACCTAGCCAAAGACAGCTTTAGTCGAATAACATGATAGGGGTAGTGGGTTTCTTCTATTCAGACTCTCAGCTCTCCCATGGATGGTACGTGAGCTGTGCCCTTGACTGATCTTGAGAACTGTGAATCTGCTATGGTCTCTTCTGGCATATTTTAGGTGTCAACACCCGATCCGACGTCGGGATTGATCGCAGCGGTCGTTTTCGTCGGAGCGCGCGCCGGAAAACAGCAATCAAAATCCGTGGGAAGTTAGTTCAAGAATTGGGAATCGGGGCCGATCGACCCCCGATCGGTGTTCTCGGACGACCGCCGTCCGTGGAGGCGCGCCACCAGGGGTCCCCATCACAGTGGGTCCCACCCCCGCAGATCCGGAGGACAGTGCCGTTCGTGGGCCCCACGGCCCCGTAGAAGCCGCCGTTCGGAAAGCACGAAAATGCGGAGTTCGGCACCGCCGGGCGACATCAAGATGCTGCCTGTCAACCCGAGTTGCGTGATTCCCGGACCCCACATGTGACCTTTTACCTCCCTGCGTGGAGTGGGTTGACTTCGTGTATTGCTGTAATAATTGTTAACCGGGAGTCCGTGATTCGGCCGGGGTTGTCTTCGCCACGCCGGGTGCGTGGAGGTAATGGTCCGAACCTCTTGGCGTTCATTTGCTTAGCTAGTATATGGTCTTTTGCCGCTGCCGAGAGCGATAGGTACTAGCCCGAGTGTCCATGTCACCGCTGTGAGTGTGAGAGTGACCCGTCCCGTGACTCGATCCGAGTCCGGAAGTGAGTCGACTACCCGTGAACTCTGCCGGTTCTTCAACCGCGCATGATCCGCGTTTCCCTCGCTTGGGACGACGAGTGAGCTTGCGTTTCTGTTAGCGACGTATAGCCCATAGGAGCTCTCCGTGTCGGGCTTAGTGTCTCTCCTATCATGTGTTGCTGGTCGTGTCCGCATCTAGAGTCCGAGATCCATACCACGTAGAGTCGGTCCCCGTGTCCGTCCGGCATCAGTTTGGTATCAGAGCGAGTCGAGTCTAGGGTAGTCGTTGCATATGTCTTGCATAGTATAAGTCGAGTCTAGGATCATCATTTCAAAACAACAACAAAAAAGTGTTTTCAAATTGCATTTCACCCAATAGCTCGGTATATTAAAAGGCGTTGCCCGACCATTAGGTTATGCCTATCGGGAGGGTAGCGTACTTGCGCGAGTGATCTTCGGATCGCTTATCTCCGCTTCGTACCGGATATTGGTTAGGTCTAAGTGCATCATCTAGTGAGTATTTGCATTAGTCGGTGTCTTCTAGGTCGTGTGTCTTTGCATGCCCACCCGTCGAGGTACCCAATACTCGCCACCACCACCTATGGCGGACTCCCGAGCCCGTAGCTCCGATGAGTCCTCGACGGCCGAGATGTTCCGAGCCATTATGGAACGTCTTGACACGCGTATGGATGGTCTTAGTACGCATATGGATGGCATAGGAATGCGTCTAGAAGGGCGGATGAAAGCCCTCGAGGATCGGGTTGAGAGTTCGGATCAGTCCATTCAAGGCCTTGTAGGGAGGATCGCCGTTCTAGAGAGGGGCCCAGTAGTGGCGCAACCCGTGCCGACGAATGGCCAACAAGAGCCGGCACAGCCACCCGCCATGCCAAGGGCTCAAGTGGAGGATGTCGGGAGGCAACAGGCACCTATAGTGGATGATTATGCCTCCGACAATGATCAGGGGGGAAATGGTCGTCGGAATCAACGACGGAATCGTGATGATGATGATGACGACCACATCCTTAGGGGTGTGCGTGCGGACCCTCCCACCTTTAGCGGGTCCTTGGACCCTAGGGTGTATTTAGATTGGGAGGCTGGCATGGACCGGTACTTCGAGTGGTTTGAGATGACGGACCACCGAAGAGTCCGATACGCGAAGATGAAGCTGCAAGGGCAGGCCCAAACTTATTGAATCAATGTGGAGAGCCTGCTCAGTCAGCGACGTCAACCCGAAATCGGTACTTGGGATGATATGAAAATCAAATTGAGGGAGAAATACCTTCCCGCCTCATATCGCCAACGTCTTATAGACAAGTGGCAAAGCATCTCCCAAGGGAACCGATCTGTGACCGAGTACACCGCCGAGTTTGATGAGTATTACTTACGGTGTGGGGTCACGGAAGAGAGCACCATGACTATATCCCGCTTTCGAAGAGATTTGCGGCCCAATTATCAATATGAACTCTTTCGCCGCAATGCAACCACTTTGGAGCAGGCATATCAGATCGCTCTCGAATTGGAGCAGTTCGAGGCCGAGTTCGAGTCACCCCATCGGTTGGGCTCCTTTCCCCTTTGTAGTGTCGAGCCCCGTGGCTCATCTGGCACGTATCCGAGGGCCCCCATGACTCGACCTCAGGAGCCCGCTCGCCCCGAGCCCTTTGCTCCTAGGCCTCGTCCTCCACCCCCGAGGGACCTTCCTCGTCCCCAACATCTTACGGCCCCACCCACAGCCCGTCCACCGGCACCCGCACCTCCTGCACGTCCTTTGTTGTCTACACCTCCTATCCGTCGGGAGGATAAAGGTAAAGGACCTATGATTGGGGAGCCTAGTGGATCACGGCAGCAGTGTTATCGCTGGAATGGGTTTGGCCATTTCGCCAACCAGTGTCCCACCCGCCCATCTCTTCACATTGGGGACACACAGGCCGAGGATACCACCCCTACGGGCCTCGAGTTAGTCAGCTATGAGGCAGATGAAGAGCTAGCTGACGAGTACTATGAGATGGGAGGTGAGGCCCAGGATGCCCAGCATTTAGACGATACCCACGTGGGGGTCGTCAGATGTATCCTCACCCAGCCGCCGGTCAGTGATGACTGGCGTCGGACTACTATCCTTCATGTATTCTATAGGCTGGGAAAGCAAATTTGCAAGGTGGTCATCGATAGCGGGAGTTGTATCAATGCAATCTCCACGAACGCTGTCGCATGTCTTGGTCTCACACCCGTAGACCATCCTTGTCCCTATCAGGTATCATGGGTGGATACCACTTCCATTTCGGTCAGGCTGCGGTGCTTGGTCCCGCTGCAGCTCCACTCCTACCGTGACGAGATCTGGTGTGATGTTCACCCCATGGAAGTGGGCAGTATCATTCTTGGTAGGCCGTGGTTATTTGATCGGGATGCCACGCTCCATGGCCGGTCAAACACCTGTACCTTCGACCACGCTGGCCAGGGGGTCACCCTCCAACCCGTTCGGCCCAGGAGCCCATCAGTCAGGGGTCCTACTGGCCCTAGTACTCTGAAGCCTTCCGTTCCCAGGCCTAGTACACCATCTCCAGCTCGGGCTATGACCGTTACCTCTGGCCCAGGAGAGCCCTCGACGAGGAGATTGATGATGATTAGCTCCCGGGAAATGGAGCAGGAGCTTAGTCAGGGCTGTCCGGTGTTTGCCATTACGGTCCGAGAGGTGGAGCGGGACTCTGAGGGTGAGCTCCCACCCGAGGTTGTTCCCATTCTGCAGGAGTATGCTGATGTCTTTCCCGATGAGCTTCCCGAGGGACTCCCACCTATGCGGGATATTCAGCATGCCATTGACCTTGTTCCGGGCTCTTCTTTGTCCAACCTTCCTCATTATCGCATGAGTCCCACGGAGCATGCCGAGCTTAAACGGCAGGTTGATGAGTTAGTGCAGAGAGGGTCTGTTTGGGACAGCATGAGTCCATGTGCTGTACCCGCATTACTCGCCCCGAAGAAGGATGGCACGTGGAGAATGTGCATTGATAGTCGTGCCATCAACAAAATCACCGTGAAGTACAGGTTCCCTATTCCCCGCCTTGATGACATGCTGGACATGATGGCAGGTGCCACTATCTTTTCGAAGATCGATCTTAAGAGTGGCTACCATCAGGTGAGGATTAGGCCAGGTGATGAGTGGAAGACCACATTTAAGACCAAGGACGGTCTATATGAGTGGTTGGTCATGCCTTTTGGATTGACCAATGCCCCTAGCACTTTCATGCGGCTCATGACTCAGGTCCTTCGACCTTTCATTGGAGTCTTTGTAGTGGTGTATTTTGATGATATCCTTATCTATAGCCGCACCACATGGGACCACTTAGACCACCTTCGGCAGGTCTGTCTACTTCTTTGGCGAGAGCAGCTGTTTGTGAACCCACAGAAGTGTGCCTTCATGACACCTCAGCTTACCTTCTTGGGTTTCATTGTGTCTAGTACGGGGGTCTCCGCCGATCCGGAGAATGTCCGGGCCATTGTTGAGTGGCCGGAACCCCATACCGTTCATGATGTCCGCAGCTTTCATGGTCTTGCGACGTTCTATCATCGCTTCATCCACGGATTTAGCTCCGTCACCGCCCCGATCATGGATTGTCTCCGAAAGGGCACATTTGTATGGACGAAGGCCGCATCTGCCGCCTTCAAGGACATCAAGGAGCGCATGACCCAGATGCCTATCCTTCGATTGCTTGACTTCTCGAAGGTGTTTGAGGTCTCTTGTGATGCGTCGGGTGTTGGGATAGGAGGAGTTTTGAGTCAGGAGTCCCACCCGATCGCATATTTCAGCAAGAAGCTGAATGACGCGAAACTGTGATATTCCACATATGATAAAGAATTCTACGTAGTTGTTCAGGCTCTTAGGCATTGGAGGCACTATCTTTTACATCAGGAGTTTGTCCTATACTCCGATCACGAGGCATTGAGGTACCTCCATTCCCAAAAGAAGCTTAACTCACGTCACAGTCGTTGGGTCGAGTATCTCCAGCAGTTCACCTTTGTGCTTAAACATAAGGCTAGAGTGGAGAACAAGGTGGCTGATGCCTTGAGTCGGCGAGCATGTTTGCTTACCACCATGAGTGCCGAGGTCATAGGGTTAGAGAAGATGAATGAGGCCTATGTTGATTGTCCTGACTTCGGTCAGATTTTTACCACTCTCCAGGCCGGACCCTCGAGAGACCTTGATGAGTATGTGCTTCAGGAGGGTTACCTCTTTCAAGGTAGCAGGCTATGTGTTCCCCGAACTTCGGTTCGAGATTTCTTAGTGTGGGAACTACATGCGGGAGGTCTAGCCGGCCACTTTGGTCGGAACAAGACTATTGAGGCAGTGGAGCATCGATTTTATTGGCCGAGCTTGAAGCGCGATGTTGCTAACATCGTGGCTCAGTGTCGTACCTGTGCTATGGCCAAGATGAATAAGCAAAGCTCCGGCCTTTATACGCCTCTTCCCCTGCCTGATGCCCCGTGGCAGGATGTTAGCATGGACTTTGTTTTGGGATTGCTACGTACCTCCAGGAAGCATGATTCGGTCTATGTGGTGGTTGACCGTTTCTCGAAGATGGCCCTCTTTATTCCTTGCTCGAAGACTTCGGATGCTTCGAGGGTAGCCCACCTTTTCCTTACGCATGTGGTGTGCAAGTTCGGGTTGCCTCGCACTATAGTGTCTGACCGTGATGTTAGATTCACTTCCTACTTTTGGAAGACACTATGGCATATGATGGGTACGCACCTCAAGTTTTCCACTGCATATCATCCCCAGACAGATGGTCAGACCGAGGTGGTCAATAGGAGTCTGGGAGACCTTTTGATGTGTCTTGTTAGGGACCGCATTGGGGATTGGGATCTCATTCTACCCATGGCCGAGTTTGCATATAATGATTCGGTGAATAGGTCTACCGGCATGAGTCCATTTGAGATTGTCACAGGTCGTAGGCCTAGGAAACCCGTTGACCTTGTCCCCATACCTATCCATGCTAGAGTGTCGGAGTCGGCCGAGTCGTTTGCTAGGCATGTTAGGAGTTTGCATGATGACATCCATCGTCACATTGAGGCCAGCAATGCACGTTACAAGGAGTTAGCCGATGCCCACCGACACCACCAAGAGTTCCAAGAGGGCGAATATGTCATGATCAGGGTAAGACCTGAATGGTTTCCCTCTGGAACCATTAAGAAGTTGCAAGCTCGCGGAGCCGGTCCATTCAGAGTGTTGAAATGAGTTAGATCCAATGCGTACGTTGTGGACTTGCCCGAGGAATACGGTATAAGCTCTACTTTCAATGTATCGGATCTAGTTGCATATAGGAACCCAGCGGTGATCCCTAGTGAGCCTTTCGAGCCATCTCCTCCCCTTGTGAGTGACCCCACACCTGAGTATCCACCTCCAGCCCCATTGTCACGGCAGCGTGAGCATATAGATCATATACTGGATGAGCAGGTGACAGTTACCAGGAGTGGATCCTACCCGCGCTACCTAGTGCGATGGAGAGGACGGCCCACTATCGAGGACACATGGATCACGCATGGCGAGTTGCAGCGGATTGATCCGGACCTTCTGGAGCAATACAGGAGCGATGCAGACCCTTACTCGACAGGGTCAAGTTTCTCCCACCCGGGGAGAATTGGTGCGGACACCCGAGCAGTTGAGCGGCGCGACACGCCGAGCCACCGGTACCGCACACGAAGCACGACTCGAGCCACCTCAGCGTCCATCTGGCTCGGAGATAGCCTGGAGACTCCGCCTTGAGCCTCCCCATTTATCATATTAGTTAGACTTTATTTGTGTGTAATTTGTGTTTATTTCATTATATTCGGTTTGCTATTTTGATTGTAATAGGGGCTTATGTGCAATTTGGACCCCGTGGGCCCCACGGGCCCCCCAGGCCCCATCCCATTGAGCCACCTCAGCCTAGGGTCCCATGTAGGGTCAGTCAACCTTCCACATGGAGGCTTCTAGAAGGGTGGGCCAAGTGGGGGGACATTGGAATACAAATGTCAACAAAATCCACCCATTCCCACCTACCATGTCCCCTTGACCCACCCTAGTCAATGGGCCGCCCCCCCCTTAATTTATTTATTGTATTTTGTGTGTGTGTGTCACACTCAATCCAGGCCACCCATTCCCATCCCCTAGATCCAACGGTGGACAATGGATGTGAGATGTAACACATAAATACTTGTAATTTCCCATTTTGAGGAATTAATACATTCATTTGGAAGAAAATATCTTGGAGGAGCCTGATGCGCCCCCTCCTCTCTCCTCCCTCTCCCCCTTGAAGCTGTGAAGGCTTCCCTCTGGAGGTGTGACTCCTCCCCTTATCATTCCAGTCGCCGCCGCCGCCGCCACGAGCCGCCATCGCATCACCGCCGACATCGCTGGAGTTCTGCCTTCATCCGACCACAGTAGATTCCACGAAATTCAGCCATCAGCCACGACCTCAGATCGACTCGAGATTTTGAGGGGATGTTCCAGAGGTGTCAAGCACGTCCCAAACAAATTGGTTGGTCATAAAGATCCCATTTGATATTTTTTCATTTTCATCCAACCTTAATTTCCAGATCTGTCTGCTTGCTGTTTTAATTTCCACCTGCCCTGTGTTTCAAATGTTCGGACCCCTTTCCGATTTTTGTTAGAGCTCCCAATTTTACTGGGCGTTCTATCCATCAACCCCACCGTCCCCAAAGTTTCTTGAATTTTTGTGAGGCCATCTCATATTTTTAAAAAATCAATCTCAGAGATAGCTACAGTGCTGTCCACCTATTCCCAGATTCGACCACCCTCCCGTAAATAAATCATAACAAATCACAGCCACCTCCAATCAGTCCACAAAAAATATCCCCGTTCTCCTTGTTCAAAATCCCACAAGTTTGATGAAGAGCTCAGGAGCTGAATCGGCCATCTTCCTCGCGGTCAAAGGCAGTCTTCAGACAACTCACCTGTAGATCTGAGGTTTCGGTTACTGTACAATAGGGATTTGTCAATTCAATAAAGTTTTGATCCAACCAGATCCAGCAGATCTCTCTGGATCTAGATTGAATCATTTGAAGAGAACTTTCCAACGATAGCTCATGCGTCCCGATCCGAAGTCGGGATTGATCGCAGCGGTCGTTTTCGTCGGAGCGCGCGCCGGAAAACAGCAATCAAAATTCGTGGGAAGTTAGTTCAAGAATTGGGAATCGGGGCCGATCGACCCCCGATCGGTGTTCCCGGCCGACCGCCGTCCGTGGAGGCGCGCCACCAAGGGTCCCCATCACAGTGGGTCCCACCCCCGTAGATCCGGAGGACAGCGCCGTCCGTGGGCCCCACGGGCCCGTAGAAGCTGCCGTTCGGAAAGCACGAAAACGCGGAGTTCGGCACCGCCGGGCGACATCAAGATGCTGCCCGTCAACCCGAGTTGCGTGATTCCCGGACCCCACATGTGACCTTTTACCTCCCTGCGTGGACTGGGTCGACTTAGTGTATTGCTGTAATAATTGTTAACCGGGAGTCCGTGATTCGGCCGGGGTTGTCTTCGCCACGCCGGGTGCGTGGAGGTAATGGTCCGAACCTCTTGGCGTTCATTTGCTTAGCTAGTATATCATCTTTTGCCGCTGTCGAGAGCGATAGTTACTAGCCCGAGTGTCCATGTCACCGCTGTGAGTGTGAGAGTGACCCGTCCCGTGACTCGATCCGAGTCCGGAAGTGAGTCGACTACCCGTGAACTCTGCCGGTTCTTCAACCGCGCACGATCCGCGTTTCCCTCGCTTGGGACGACGAGTGAGCTTGCGTTTCTATTAGCGACGTATAGCCCATAGGAGCTCTCCGTGTCGGGCTTAGTGTCTCTCCTATCATGTGTTGCTGGTCGTGTCCGCATCTAGAGTCCGAGGTCCATACCACGTAGAGTCGGTCCCCGTGTCCGTCCCGTATGAGATTGGAAGATCCATAGAAACGTGGAGGATTTAGACTCCGAAAATTGCGATGAAGGTCACCAGCCCTTGCCCCTACACCACCTTGTGCTATAGTCTGCAATTCTTGGGTGAGGCCAGCAACAGTTTGTTGCATACCGTCCCAATCTACACGATGAGACATTCGAAAAATAGGGTACCTGAGAGAAAATAACAACTTGTTATTTCTCATGAAATTGGAATGAACAAAAAAATTCTTAAAGCTAATTAGTTATCTTATCCCGGGTTCTACCCAATCCTCACATGGGTGTGGAATTTCTTCCTTAGTTCATAGGTATGGGTCCTTAAACCTTGGACTTATCCTATGACATGACTCTTTTCCCTAAGTCCTGAGACTTAGGCTATGATACCAACTTAACTGTCACGCCCCGAGCCTTTATTACAGCGGAGGACTCGCTCGGGGAGCGCGAACAGCCGGCATAGTAAGCCTCTTGCAAGCAAGAATAACCAGAGCGCATGACAATCACACTATTAAATGCAATTGCACAAGATTTAGTCAAACTTCAACTTTACTTCATAATGCTCAATATTCAAGATACAATCACTAATTTGATTTTTTATTCTACTAGACTCAAGAAATAGAAAAATTACATTGACTCAATCTAGACATTATAGACTTCCTAAGTCTTCACTCATCTTTAATCGCTCTCGGATCCGCTATTGGAATAATCCGAATCTGAACCCGACTCACTTTCATTTCCTGAAAAAGATTGAAAATAGGTAATGAGCACACTTGCCCAGTAGGTATCTTCGCATCAACATGAAGGCACTATTAAAGTGATTAACATTTTTACTCTAAATAAATAAGGTAAAATCATGCAATGCGATGATCATGCGATTAAATCAAAGTAACAAGACTATCATGTAAGATGGAATGAGAACAAGAATGAACTAGTAAGAATAGGAAACGAACATGATATTGGCCTTTCATGAACAAGAATATATCGAGAATGTACTAGCCAGTCACATATTCCTCACTTTAGCATCTTATGCTTATGAGCAAGTGCTTCGTGAATTTCTGTGGAATATCAAGCAAGAATGTCATGTTGTGCCGTGGATCTTCACTTATTTATAGAAATAGTACTCCCAGCGCAATGCGACGCCAATAGCATCATATCCCATGGTTTATAAAATAGTATGTTTCCGGCAATCAGCCGAGGGGTGTAATGACCCGGTTTCTTGTCGGATCTTTGTCGAATCCTTTGCAGGTCTTGTTGGATCTTTGTTGGATCTTTCGGATCTCTTTCGGATTGGTTTCGTTGAGTTTCGGTTCGCTTTGGTGGCTTCCGAGTTGAGTTTGACGAGCCGTGTGGGTTTTTATCACGTACTAGTTACGGAACCCTACGGTGAGTTTGTCTGCCAATTCTCGAACTCGTGGATGCTGCAGCGATGATATACTCGTCGAGCCGGTCGTTTCGACTATTTTTGCGTATTTTTCTGAATTTGTGCATTTTCGGCGCATTTTCGGAATTTCCGAAAATTAGGAAAATTTCCTAATTTCTTTCTTTTTTTCTTTTCTCTTTCTCTCTCTCCTTCTCATTCGCGTGACCGTCCCTCTCTCTCCCGTTCTCTCTCGTTCTCACCCCTTTCCGGCTCCGGCTGCAGACGGAGGCGTAGGTGGGCGAGGCGGTGAAGCCGTGGAGCTGGTTGGATGCGCGATGGAGCGAGGATCGGATCGATTCTGGCGCGATCCCGAACGGTGGATTCAAAGCCGGTGAAATCGGTTCGCGAGTGGTTTTCGGCGTGATTTAGTCCTTTCGGGGCGCGGTTTCTTCGGTGGAGGTAGGGTGACGGATCCTTGCTTCTCCATCTTCGTTTTCCCTGCCATTGCACGGCGTTCGGCTAGGAAACGAGCGTGTTTGGGCTTATTTTGCCTAAACCGTGATTTTCGTGATTTTTAGGGTCGGCCGATAAACGGTGACCGTTTGCGGTTCAGTTAGTTTCTAAATGACCGCAGGGATGTTAGAATCCCATCCACGTTGGTTTCGTGCGATTTGGCGTTCATTCGAGGCCGGTAGAAGCCCGGGAACCTCGGTGACCCATTTTGGGTGGATTTGTCTAAATCGCCCGGATCGTGCGTTTTTGAGCTTGCATGTGGGGTTTTTGATGCCTTGGTGTTGTCTTTTGTCGTTGCGGTGTGTTTCCCCTGCGTTTCGGCGTGAACGGGGCGTGGAATGGGCCGATCCGGCCATTCCTATGTTTTCCCGCCGTAACCGAAGTAGCGGTCTAGCCAGCGACCGTCACTTGCTTTTGACGGCCCTACGATGGACCGTTATTTGGTTTGAGGGTTTATTAGCCCTTTTGTTTCTGGGTAAGCGACGGCCCTAGCTTGGAGCGTCGTTCCCATGTAACGCGCCGGTGACTGGCCGTTACTTGCGTTTTGTTGTTTTCTTTGGGGGTTAAGTCGGTTGGTCTAACGCGCTTGACCCAGCGCGTTAGATGGAAGCGGCGCGCCTTGCCCAGGCCGTTGCTTGCCTGTTGACTGACGTTGACTCGTTGAGGCGGTGCCTTCGACGGTCGAACCCTTGTGCGTTGTTTGAGTGTAACGCGCTTGCCCTTGGCCGTTGCATTCTGTGTGGACGAGGTTGGGTGGCTGTCCCGTTGGAAGTGACGGTGGAGCCCCTGTGCGTCGTTAGTGAGTAACGCGCATGCCCCTGTCCGTCGTTTACTATGGTGTTTGGTTGAGGGTGGCCATGCCGTTGTGAGTAACGGATAGGCCCCCGTGCGTCATTTGGTTCTGACGGCCCTCCCCTGCCGCGCTGTTTCGTGAGTGACGCGCCTGGCTTAGTGCGTTGCTTC
This sequence comes from Amorphophallus konjac, assembly GCA_022559845.1. Taxonomy (NCBI): domain Eukaryota; kingdom Viridiplantae; phylum Streptophyta; class Magnoliopsida; order Alismatales; family Araceae; genus Amorphophallus; species Amorphophallus konjac. The sequence continues at coordinate 190,741,551 of CM040122.1, read as the reverse complement.
ATTTTGGGTTTGGGTGGCTATGCCGTTGGGAGTAACGGTGGAGCCCCTGTGCGCCGTTTGCTTGTAACGCCCCTGGTCCCGTGCGTTACTTGGCTTTTGTGTGTTTTATAGGTTGTTAGGGTGGTGTGAGTGACGGCCTGTGTCCGTCCGTCGTTTGGGAAATAACGCCCCTGAGCTAGACCATCACTTGCTAATAACGGTCTAGGGCCTGTGCGTTACTTCCTTTGTGCCTTGGTTTTCCGCCCGATGATTCTGTGTGTCTTGGCTTGTCCTTGTGGTCTGCCCGTTGTCCTGTGGATGTCTTTGATGTCCTATGAGGGTAGGACTACGTTGTAAGGTGGCCAGGAGTCTTCTTACTTGTGGTAGGATTCTTGATCCTACTCTTGTATGCTTTTGTTGTTTGGTTTCGGTCAACCCGGTGTGACCCAGTGGTTGACATGTGATCTTGTTTGTGCGTGTCTTGGCGGTTCTGTCCTGTCCAAGACACTGCTTCTGGATGTTTCGAGGTGTTGTTCTACCTCGGTTTGCGTGTCCAGCTGTGCTGAGGGTTCTTGATGTTTCCCTCAGGTCTCCGTGTGTTGTTTTCTGCGGAGCGTGGTTTCTCTGGCTTAGGATTAGACCGATTGGCGGCTTGTTCCGCTGTTTGTGACGATCTTGCCTTGAGTCGATCGACTCAGGATCGTTACATAGGAGGTCTAGTTGCTTGTCCTGAGTTGTCGGCAGTGGCGATGCTGCCATTTGGTGCCTCGAAGTACGTGTTGAGGGGCGTGGTCGCCCGTTTGTACTTCGGCACTTGTGTTTGAGCTTCTGTGTCGTGTGAAGCCTCCACTTGTTGTTGCCTAAGGTCTGTTGAGTGCCGACCCGCTAGCGGATGGCGGAGGGTTATTCCCGGTGAGCGGTTTGTAGTTAGTTCCGCGGGCTCCTAGTCAACGGTAGCGTCCTACCGAGGGAGAATACTAGCTAGAGGACCTGGCTTAGACTATAGCCAGTGTGTGCACACGTGGTCAGGGACGGAGGACTTACGTCGACGGGCGTGACCCTGACTAGTTACTTGTTTGCTGTTACTGTTTGGTTCAGCTTGTGTCTCTGTCTCTGCTGTTGTTATAGCAGTGCTGTAGGCGAGACGCTTGAGGTGCGGCGTAAGACGTCAGTGGACGCAGCTGGCTTTTTAAGGGGGTGCTTCCGTCACGTGACGCGTAGCTCTTCACGTTTTCTTGCGCGTTGTGACCTTTGCGAGTTGCCCGTTCGTGGCGGTGCTCGAGGTCAGTGTTTTGTTGTCTGCACGATGTTCTGTTCGTGCGTGGGGCTTTGTGCACGACGTTTCCGGTCGTGTACGTGCTTGTTTGGCGTCTGTCTAGGTCGTGTCTAGACCTGGATTATTTGGGGCTGGTTGACAGGCCGATGTACCCTTCTGTGTGAGTTTAGGGTCATCCACCTGTTGCCTTTTTGTTTGGAGTAGTTTGGGATGCCGAGGTTAGTTCGGTAGCCGCTTGTTTGGTGCGGGTTCTCACCCTCTCCTGCGTGTTCCCTACTCCTACTTCCCGTCTGTTCCTTTACAGCTTTGTAGTGTAGCTTTCCTGCTTTGCTACGTTGTTGTTCTTGCTGCGTTTGTTGCTGCTTCCGTTGCTTTTGCTTTGTGCGTTTTCCAGTGGGGATCCGCGTGACCCCTACTGAGTTTCTGTTGAGACTCACCCCTGCTGCTTTTCAGGTGGGTTTCGACGTCTGCCTCTGCTGTTCCTGGTGGAGCGCTCTCTCGCCGTTGTAGCTGCCAGCCGTACCTGCGTCGGGTTTCTCCCGGCTTCTGTGTACGTTTCTTTCTGTCGTACTGTACTGTGCTAGACTTGTTGTCTCTCCTTTGGGCTGGACTCTGTGTTTAATTGTTAAAAATGTATTAATGAAGCTGTAATTTTATTTCTGCTACTTTAGCAATCCAATCAAATGAAATTTACTTGCTTACTGTTATATCTCTGTGACTTCAATGTACTCTACACATGCCTTTTATCCCTTCAGCGCTTTCCCGCGCTTGGGAGGCCTCGCGGGTCCCTCATGGTATCACGTGTATTCGGTATTTATACCGGGTGCACCGGGTATCCGGAATCCGGGTCGCTACAGATGGTATCAGAGCAGTGTTCTGAGATGTTCGGAGTTTTTCTTTTCTGAGCTATCAGAGCGTTGTTGTGTGAAGTACATGGGAATCCGAGATATACAGTTTCCAGAGTCCTTAGGCCCAGTACAGTCTCTTGCTGGCGTAGGTGTTGCGATGGTTTATCGCAGTGTTTCTCGCGTGTGGTCTTGTACGTGCTTGGTTGGCACTGTACGAGATGGTTTTTGCTCTCGTCTGGATGTGACGATGTGCTTCGTTCGTTTTGAAGTTGGTCTCGATCGTGTTGCGCTTGGCAGTGTTTGTCGGTTGGCATGAACCTGCAGTGCATTGTTCGAGCTGTTTTCTGTATTTTGCTCAGGTAGCTTATGACTTTTTAGCGTTGGTGTGATGGCCATGCACGTTCTTACGTTGCTTTGGTTATCCCGGCTTGAGTCTGCTTAGCTTCTGATGCATTGTTGTTTTCGTTGTTTCGGTTGTCGTGTTGCCTCGATTGAGAAGTTGCTCGAGCGAACCTAGGATTTTCCCTTCCTGGTGAGCTGCTGTTGTTGAGCTTGTTGCTTCTCGTCCTTCGTGGTGATGCTTTTTCGAGGTTTGCCTTGGATTTGCTGTCTTAGTGATGCCTTTGTCCTGTGTCTGCTTAAGTGTAGACAGCTTTATTTTGAGTCTGATCTGCTTCTTGTTGTACGGTTGCTTGGCTTTGGACTCCGTAATGGTGTTAAGAGCTGTTGTGTACCGTAATTGTCGTGCTGTGTCTAACGGCCGATGTATTGTGAAGGCTCATTTATTGTGTCGGGACGTGAAGGTAAGCTGAGACTGATGCTTTCCTTGTGCTTTGTGCTGAAGCTGGTGCTCTTTTCTTATTGCACTTAGGCTCTTTGTGTTCGGTTATTCGCTGGATTGGTGCTCGTGGCGTGTGAATTGCGATCTTGTTGATTGCGATGGCGCTGGTGTGTGCTGAGATGCGATTTCTGATGTTGTTCTGTTGCCTGTGCACGTTGTTGAGAGTACAGCTATTGTGTGTGGGTTGGCTACCCACTTGTCGAGAGGTTCTTTCTTTCTCGATGTGGCTTCGTCTTGGCTTTTTTGTGCCTTGACTTTGTCGGTTGCCGTGCCATTGTTTTTGGTTTTTCGGTGTTGGCATGGGCTTGTGTGAGTGTTGGGGAATTGGTTGGCATTCCTTGCTGATTAAGTACCCTTTGCTCTGCTTTTTCCTTCTTGGGTGTTGTGCTCTTGAGGCGTGTTGCTAGTCCTTGAGTTACGTTCCCCGAGATTGTTGTCGTTTCTTGTTGTTGTGGGTCTTCTCTTGGTGAGCAGTCTGATGCGTAACCCGTTCTTGTGTGGTTGTGTGCTCAGCTGTTCTTGTGCCTTGTTGTGACCCTGCTTGCAGATGTGTTCCTTGGCACTGCGTGTTGTGCGGAGCCGAAATTCTGCAGGTGCTGCCGTTGTGTTGTTTTGGCGCTGTTTCTTTATGATTTTGCGTTCTCGTCTTGGACCATTGTCTTGTCAGTTAGCTTTGCTGTGCTCCCTTTTCCTTAGTGGAGTTAGCTTGCGACTTGATCAGATGTGATATCTGAGTGAGTGCTGACGTGATGGTGTCTGTGGTCCAGTGGTGTTGTTGTCGTTGGTGTCCTGTGTGCCAGGTGTCCCCTGTTGCCTTTGGCACTGGAGCCGATGATGTGGTCGAGCTGTCAGCTGTGAGGACTGTGTCTCCTTGTGTAAGCTGCTGCTTGCCGTGTTGTTGTTGTGTTTTTCGGTGTTGGTTCTCGATTGTTGTGGCTGTCGTGTCTCCTGCTCTGTGAGACGTAAACGACGTTGCCCTTGCTTCGGAGGTGTCAGATGTGTTCACTTTGGTGCCGTACTCGTGCTGTAGACTTGCTGTCTTGGAAGCTAGAGTGTGTACCTGTAATTGTGGTCTGACGCTGCTCCTCTGAGCTGTGTTTTTTGAGATTTGTGTTGTTGGGTTGTTCTTCCCTGCTTCTCCTTTGTTAGTCCTTAATTTCGAGGGCGAAATTTCTTAAAGGAGGGGAGGATGTAATGACCCGGTTTCTTGTCGGATCTTTGTTGAATCCTTTGCAGGTCTTGTTGGATCTTTGTTGGATCTTTCGGATCTCTTTTGGATTGGTTTCGTTGAGTTTCGGTTCGCTTTGGTGGCTTCCGAGTTGAGTTTGACGAGCCGTGTGGGTTTTTCTCACGTACTAGTTACGGAACCCTACGGTGAGTTTGTTTGCCAATTCTCGAACTCGTGGATGCTGCAGCGACGATATACTCGTCGAGCCGGTCGTTTCGACTATTTTTGCGTATTTTTCTGAATTTGTGCATTTTCGACGCATTTTCGGAATTTCCAGAAATTAGGAAAATTTCCTAATTTCTTTCTTTTTTTCTTTTCTCTTTCTCTCTCTCCTTCTCATTCGCGCGACCGTCCCTCTCTCTCCCGTTCTCTCTCGTTCTCACCCCTTTCCGGCTCCGGCTGCAGACGGAGGCGTAGGTGGGCGAGGCGGTGAAGCCATGGAGCTGGTTGGATGCGCGATGGAGCGAGGATCGGATCGATTCTGGCGCGATCCCGAACGGTGGATTCAAAGCCGGTGAAATCGGTTCGCGAGTGGTTTTCGGCGTGGTTTAGTCCTTTCGGGGCGCGGTTTCTTCGGTGGAGGTAGGGTGACGGATCCTTGCTTCTCCATCTTCGTTTTCCCTGCCATTGCACGGCGTTCGGCTAGGAAACGAGCGTGTTTGGGCTTGTTTTGCCTAAACCGTGATTTTCGTGGTTTTTAGGGTCGGCCGGTAAACGGTGACCGTTTGCGGTTCAGTTAGTTTCTAAATGACCGCAGGGATGTTAGAATCCCATCCACGTTGGTTTCGTGCGATTTGGTGTTCATTCGAGGCCGGTAGAAGCCCGGGAACCTCGGTGACCCATTTTGGGTGGATTTGTCTAAATCGCCCGGATCGTGCGTTTTTGAGCTTGCATGTGGGGTTTTTGATGCCTTGGTGTTGTCTTTTGTCGTTGCGGTGTGTTTCCCCTGCGTTTCGGCGTGAACGGGGCGTGGAATGGGCCGATCCGGCCATTCCTATGTTTTCCCGCCGTAATCGAAGTAGCGGTCTAGCCAGCGACCGTCACTTGCTTTTGACGGCCCTACGATGGACCGTTATTTGGTTTGAGGGTTTATTAGCCCTTTTGTTTCTGGGTAAGCGATGGCCCTAGCTTGGAGCATCGTTCCCGTGTAACGCGCCGGTGACTGGCCGTTACTTGCGTTTTGTTGTTTTCTTTGGGGGTTAAGTCGGTTGGTCTAACGCGCTTGACCCAGCGCGTTAGATGGAAGCGGCGCGCCTTGCCCAGGCCGTTGCTTGCCTGTTGACTGACGTTGACTCGTTGAGGCGGTGCCTTCGACGGTCGAACCCTTGTGCGTTGTTTGAGTGTAACGCGCCTGCCCCTGGCCGTTGCATTCTGTGTGGACGAGGTTGGGTGGCTGTCCCGTTGGAAGTGACGGTGGAGCCCCTGTGCGTCGTTAGTGAGTAACGCGCATGCCCCTGTCCGTCGTTTGCTCTGGTGTTGGGTTGAGGGTGGCCATGCCGTTGTGAGTAACGGATAGGCCCCCGTGCGTCGTTTGGTTCTGACGGCCCTCCCCTGCCGCGCTGTTTCGTGAGTGACGTGCCTGGCTTAGCGCGTTGCTTCATTTTGGGTTTGGGTGGCTATGCCGTTGGGAGTAACGGTGGAGCCCCTGTGCGCCGTTTGCTTGTAACGCCCCTGGTCCCGTGCGTTACTTGGCTTTTGTGTGTTTTATAGGTTGTTAGGGTGGTGTGAGTGACGGCCTGTGTCCGTCCGTCGTTTGGGAAATAACGCCCCTGAGCTAGACCGTCACTTGCTAATAACGGTCTAGGGCCTGTGCGTTACTTCCTTTGTGCCTTGGTTTTCCGCCCGATGATTCTGTGTGTCTTGGCTTGTCCTTGTGGTCTGCCCGTTGTCCTGTGGATGTCTTTTGATGTCCTATGAAGGGTAGGACTACGTTGTAAGGTGGCCAGGAGTCTTCTTACTTGTGGTAGGATTCTTGATCCTACTCTTGTATGCTTTTGTTGTTTGGTTTCGGTCAACCCGGTGTGACCCAGTGGTTGACATGTGATCTTGTTTGTGCGTGTCTTGGCGGTTCTGTCCTGTCCAAGACGCTGCTTCTGGATGTTTCGAGGTGTTGTTCTACCTCGGTTTGCGTGTCCAGCTGTGCTGAGGGTTCTTGATGTTTCCCTCAGGTCTCCGTGTGTTGTTTTCTGCGGAGCGTGGTTTCTCTGGCTTAGGATTAGACCGATTGGCGGCTTGTTCCGCTGTTTGTGACGATCTTGCCTTGAGTCGTTCGACTCAGGATCGTTACATAGGAGGTCTAGTTGCTTGTCCTGAGTTGTCGGCAGTGGCGATGCTGCCATTTGGTGCCTCGAAGTACGTGTTGAGGGGCGTGGTCGCCCGTTTGTACTTCGGCACTTGTGTTTGAGCTTCTGTGTCGTGTGAAGCCTCCACTTGTTGTTGCCTAAGGTCTGTTGAGTGCCGACCCGCTAGCGGATGGCGGAGGGTTATTCCCGGTGAGCGGTTTGTAGTTAGTTCCGCGGGCTCCTAGTCAACGGTAGCGTCCTACCGAGGGAGAATACTAGCTAGAGGACCTGGCTTAGACTATAGCCAGTGTGTGCACACGTGGTCAGGGACGGAGGACTTACGTCGACGGGCGTGACCCTGACTAGTTACTTGTTTGTTGTTCCTGTTTGGTTCAGCTTGTGTCTCTGTCTCTGCTGTTGTTACAGCAGTGCTGTAGGCGAGACGCTTGAGGTGCGGCGTAAGACGTCAGTGGACGCAGCTGGCTTTTTAAGGGGGTGCTTCCGTCACGTGACGCGTAGCTCTTCGCGTTTTCTTGCGCGTTGTGACCTTTGCGAGTTGCCCGTTCGTGGCGTGCTCGAGGTCAGTGTTTTGTTGTCCGCACGATGTTCTGTTCGTGCGTGGGGCTTTGTGCACGACGTTTCCGGTCGTGTACGTGCTTGTTTGGCGTCTGTCTAGGTCGTGTCTAGACCTGGATTGTTTGGGCTGGTTGACAGGCCGATGTACCCTTCTGTGTGAGTTTAGGGTCATCCACCTGTTGCCTTTTTGTTTGGAGTAGTTTGGGATGCCGAGGTTAGTTCGGTAGCCGCTTGTTTGGTGCGGGTTCTCACCCTCTCCTGCGTGTTCCCTACTCCTACTTCCCGTCTGTTCCTTTACAGCTTTGTAGTGTAGCTTTCCTGCTTTGCTACGTTGCTGTTCTTGCTGCGTTTGTTGCTGCTTCCGTTGCTTTTGCTTTGTGCGTTTTCCAGTGGGGATCCGCGTGACCCCTACTGAGTTTCTGTTGAGACTCACCCCTGCTGCTTTTCAGGTGGGTTTCGACGTCTGCCTCTGCTGTTCCTGGTGGAGCGCTCTCTTGCTGTTGTAGCTGCCAGCCGTACCTGCGTCGGGTTTCTCCCGACTTCTGTGTACGTTTCTTTCTGTCGTACTGTACTGTGCTAGACTTGTTGTCTCTCCTTTGGGCTGGACTCTGTGTTTAATTGTTAAAAATGTATTAATGAAGCTGTAATTTTATTTCTGCTACTTTAGCAATCCAATCAAATGAAATTTACTTGCTTACTGTTATATCTCTGTGGCTTCAATGTACTCTACACATGCCTTTTATCCCTTCGGCGCTTTCCCGCGCTTGGGAGGCCTCGTGGGTCCCTCATGGTATCACGTGTATTCGGTATTTATACCGGGTGCACCGGGTATCCGGAATCCGGGTCGCTACAAGGGGACTAGCATAGAGCCCTTGAACATAATCAGTGCTCGATCGCATCTTCAGTTATAAATTAAGCTACTTCTACGCAATATAATAGTAAAGTATGGCCAAGAATATGGCACTTCCAATAATTTCATGATAACTAAAATCAATGAATGAATGCTTCAACATAAGAATGTAGGAGTCAAGAAATAGACTTTAAACAATGGCATGCTTCATAGAAATAAATCGACAGCATAATGGTATTTTCCTTAACTTCCATTTCATTTAGATCTATTTAAGTAATATGACAAGTTCTAGATCATCAAGGTTTGTCTAGAATCATTGGGATATCAGCCCTTGGTCAAACCTTGGGTTAACATAAACAAGCTATTTAACGGTCATTAACTGGGCCGTTACACTTTGTAACGCGCCACTAATGGGCCGTTAAAATGATCAGAGTCTAGAAAGATAAAAATAGACTCAGAGGAATGTGACGGTCTGGCACTGGGCCGTTACGTGAGCCTGACGGTCTAGTTCAAGGCCGTTACATTTCAAGAATCAGAAACCATGATAGTGCATTCTATTTATTGGGCTTTAATGGTACAACCAACTCGGCGTCCTAGTGGGAATCCCAGGCTCGCGGAGAATTACGGAGGTCTTGAAACAATGATTTCCTAGTCCATTGGAAGGAATATCCAATAGAGAGGTCCTCATGTCCAAGATTGTGTTCCTATAGTGCAAAGTGTGAACTAATGACAACATACCGGAATATGTGCCATGTACTTATGGAATTGACTCTATTGACAGAGAGAGATATGTATAATCAATGTGAAATCATGATGAAAACTCCGTCAATACAATGTTAAAAAGTCATTCTTTATAATACAAAACTATATAATTTGGCTTCAAAAATTAACATAACCCAATAAAAGTGAGACCACAAAACATGCAATACCTATCATGAATGATCAAATAACCTTAAAATCACATGATCAGGTTAAAACTTAGGTAACTAGGCTTTAACAATAATAATATTGGCAGGTTATATTCTGTCTTGGGGTTGACAGAACACAGAGTATAACGGTCTGGAGATGGGGCGTCACTGTGATTGTGACGGTCAGGACCCAGCCGTTACATGAATGTAACGCGTCTGTACAAGCACGTTATAATCAACCGTGAAACCCAAATCCAATCAGGGAGTATAACGGTCTGTCGTGGGGCCGTTACATGGAAGTGACGGTCCTTCTGTGATGTGTTACAGTCTCTGCTAACAGGAAACAATTATAGAAGCTAAGAGATCAACTCACATCATGTCTTTTATCAAAACATCATGAGTTTCTAGGTATGTTAACAAAGTAAAGGTTGTCTATATGCATGGGTATTGGTGAATAGATGGATAGTCAAGTCTTTAATCTTTAGTTAGGGCTAAGGGAAACATGATATGCATAGAACCAATAAAACATGAAATTGATGATCTAGCATGCATGAAATCCAATCAAAATAGAGGCTCTTAGTCCTATCAAGTTATTTTTGCCGTTCATGAGATAACCTACCTCTTACTTAGACTGTAGTTCCTGAATTTGGTAGAGAACCTTGCCCTAGATCTCCTCCTTCTCTTGTGACTTTTTCAGCAACTTCCTTGGGCTCTAACTCCACGACCTCTTGACCTAAAGATGTGAAATTCGGAGGGGAGTTAGTCTAAAGTATTGTGAACAAATTATTCTAAAGAACTTACCTGAGATAATGACTCATTACCTTGCTTCCTTACGCCCAAAAAGTAAGGGTCGCACAGTTCAGAACTATGCCATATTTATAAGGTTTATACTAGGGTTTGAGGATTAGATCGAGTTTAGAGTCCATGTTTCATCAAATCCTAATCCCTAAGGCCCTCTTTGATTGGGGGATAAGGTTGGATAAAACATGATAAATCATTAAAAGTTAACCTAATCTATTTGATTGCTCATGCAAGATATTCCATGGGATATACTGTTATTCTGATTTATCTCAGGATTACTTGTTCCACCAAAAAGCTAGAACAAGGACAGGTTTAACTTTTTCCCAATTCTCAAGACAATTCTTATTTTTCAATCAAAGCAAAATGGTCTACTTTTTGGAATACTCAACCCTTGGTTAAGTTATTCCCCTTAACCTACCCTCCAAACCAAGAGGGCCTAAGAGTCCTTAGAGTCTTTACAATCCTTCTCAAGTCGATCCCTAGTGGATAAGAACATCAAGTTCCAATCTTTTCATGAGCTCCTTTGCTCACGGAACTAACAGGTTTGTAATGGACTAGGACCTACGCGTTAGGGTTATGTGGCGGTCTCGCGATAGACCGTTACATTACTCGTTCCCAGACTTCAAAGGAAATCAAACTCTTTTAGTTTTCTGGTTCATAGTGTAACGGTCGAGACACCGTGCGTTACACGTCTGTGACAGTAGGCTATAGACCGTTATATTTGTCGTGGATAGAGTTCAAACAATTTAAAACTCTTTTGATAATTATCCATTAACTTATCTTATATATTCTAGTATTTATCCTTAATATCCGTGGATAGACTTAATTACCTTCTAGAATGTGGGCCAAACTTAATGGGCCAGAGTTAAAACCTTTTGGACTTTAATTAAGTGGGTTGGGTTAATTGATTAACACCACTTGGCCTCATAATGACTTATTAATTTTAAATAAACCATTTTATAAATTTATTTAGGCCTTTATAAATTCTTGAAAATTATTTAAAATTTCTGGGGCACTACAGCTGACACCGCTAGCTAGATGGGGGGTTGCTGTGGGACGCCTTGCTGAAGATGCACCACCCGAGTTTGCTCCTGAGCCCTCAAAAATCCATCTCGAAGATTGCCGCAGTTCGAAAAGCCACCTCCAAGTTGCTTACACCAGCTGTCACAAGTGTATGATGGATCTCTGGCATCAGTCCCCCAATAAGCTGTTGGGTCAGCATCGTCTGGTTCGCCATAACTGGTGGTGGATACCTATTCAGCTCCCTGAATTTGGTCCAATATAGAGCAACCGACAATTCCTCCTGCCTCAATGCCAGAAACCGAGATGATCGCAAAAAAAATTTGGCCGGTCCCGGAGCCCCTGGAGCCATGGCCGCCGGTGGGGGTGGTGCTCTGCCTTGCTCTACTTGAACCCCCGCTACCTACTGCACTGGGAACCGTGCCTCCCCCCTCTGCGCCATCGCAGACCGTAAACATGCAAGAAAGATAACATGGTAAAAAAAATAGAATAACCCACGCTAGTTGTTAACTATACTGGACTCTTTGGACTGTTAAACACTACATTAATTCTATATTCCTATACACTGCCATAACCTCACTCTGATAGCAATTGTAATGACCTAAGATCTGGATACTGAGTCAAACCCGATACCATTTGGATCCCACGTCACCACCCACGAGCTGGGAAGCTCAGAAGGGTCCCAATAGGTGTCACATGAGTGTATAGAAATCTAAAATAAATGGAGTAATTAAAGTGTTGAAATTAAAGTTTACGTTCATGAACAGATTTATACAACTTTACACATTTTTCAGTCCAGATATACAAGTCCCAAAGTTATTGCTCAATGAAAGAAAAGGACAAAGTTTTGGGACATACCCTGGCTGGCAGAAGCTGGCTATCACACCCCGAACCGATAGCAGCGGAAACATGCTCGGAACGTGGCAGCGATACAGTCATGATAATCTGAGCAAGTTAGAGACAAAATACCAGGCCAGACAATATTGACAAAAGGTAGTTCTTATTAATATCAAAATGTTGAAATTACATATCTTGACTCCACTTGCATTAATAAAAGAAAAAGACTCAAAAGTACAGTACTCGACTCAAGAAAAAAAAAGACACTGACTCCGGTCCTCTAGAGCCCTCATCACTCTTGCACTTCCCCATCTGATTGATTGTCTTCATCATTCTTACCTGAAAAATGTTAAGAGAAACTGGATGAGCAAAAACGCTCAGTAGGAATTACATCTCTATCGCCAAGTAGGATATAAGTGATTAACCAATTAGTCATGTTCATTAATGTGAAATGCATGAATGATATAACTCAAAATCATGACAATCGATCTAGTAGTAAGGAAGATCATTAACAGACCAAGGGCCGATATAAGCTCAAGAGAAAGGGAAATAATTCCCATGCAGAACTAAGGACAATATGCTAGTATGAAACGAAGACAAATGCTTTAGATGAACATAACTTTATAAAATTGACCAGAATATATCAGAATTTTAATAATGATAAATAGAAATAATCAGTCTAGCAGAATATCTAAATTATCAGAATTAACAGAATAATAGAATAATCTAATTTCTAGAATAACAGCATTTTACATAATAACAGAAATAGTAAAATTTTGGTAATTAACAGAATTTGGTGCAATGCTACACCTAGAATTTTCCCATGATTTACAGAGTGGACTTCCGTCCTATCTGGCATTGGTTGTCGCGGACACACAGCCCTAAAATATTTTAGAATTTACATGTATGGCCAATATGGAGTCAAGGGGGTTATGTTCCAGAATTATCATGAACGAATTTTCGAAAGGAATAGTATGTCATAGCTAACACGGACAATAATTAGGGTATAATAGAGTTCAAGGGTAGAGACTGTAAGTAGCTCATGAAACCATGATAAAGGAGAAACCGGGGTAAATTGGCGTCCACTCATGATGCAATTAATTAAAGAATTCGCGTCCACTCAAACGGGAGCTAATTCTCATAAACAGTAAAGCTGACTAAATTAGCGTCAATTGTCTTGAACGTTATATAAAGAATTCACGATGACTAATCCAGACTCCAATTCTGGGCAGAATCAGGACCCTCATAGAACACCCAATCGTGGCGCTCTATGATAGCTGGGTGTCATGTTTTTGTAGAGTGACATGACAATAAGGTTTCCAGGGTTTTTAGGGTACAACCCGCTCGGCTTCCTTGAAGGATTCCAAGGCCAGCGGTGACTTACGGAGGCCTTAGAGAAAGAAATCCCAATCTGGCGGAAGGAATATCCAGCGGAGGGTCATTCAATCTCCAAGAATTGAGGTGTCATTGAGAAAATTCGTGAAAATAGGGACTCCATCTCGGATTTGAGACAATAGTGCTAGAAGACCCACGAGAAGGGTCAAAATCCGATAAAACGGTGAGAGAAAGAACTAGCGCCAAATCAAGAAGGCGCCAATTGCAAAATCTACGTCGTTATGCAAAGGCGCTAATTCATGATTTTTATAAGGTTTTTTTAAATAAAACAAAAATTGGCATCCATATACGGAGGCGCCATTTATTTAATTAGCGTCCATTCAGATGGACGTAAATTCCATGATTTTCTTATTTTGTTTATCTTAATAAATTAAACAGGAATTTGCATCTCTTTAAAAAGATGTCAATTTATATTTTTATTTCTATTTAATTTAATAATTCAAAAAATAGTGACTCTTTTAGAAGACGTCAATTCATATCTTTTTATATTTAATTTAATACTTTAAAGAAAATAGTATCTCTTTAAAAGGATGCATATTACCATATATATATATATACTATTTTTTCTTGAAAGAACAAGGATAAAGTTAAGGATAAAAGGATATCAATGATTTTACATGATTCGAATGTTTATTTTAAAAGAATTAAGTTGCGTATATTATTAATTTGATGAACAGTGCATAGCTCCTTTAAACTTTAAGTTCTTGACGTATACACATTGGAATCACGCAATCTATATACTAATCGAAGAGCCCGAAAAAACTTTACCTAACATGATGCTTAAAAAAAATTTCTTAAGAGGAGGCCTATCTTAGGATGGAAAAAAGGAGATACCACCCGTACGACCACACTTACCGGCCTGAGAATATCCCCGTAAAATTTCACGGCTAAAGCCCACTCCGGCGCCCGCCAACAACCCATTAAAGCCATGAACTCTAACTATCCGCTACAGTGTTCGCCGTGTAACATTAATAAATCATCTATTTAGTTAATTAAATTACTAACTAGTTAATGTAACCATATAAGAACATGGAAATTTAGAAAAAAATATGGGGATTCAAGTAGTATGCACTTTATAATTTTTAGATACGTGGTTACATGGATATATAATTTTTAGCATGCGGTACTTATTAGTTAACTAAGATAATTGGCCATGAAACTACGTGAAAACGGGAAAACTTCGTGCAGGGAATTAACAGAATCACGATGGATGGTTATGGAGATTAGTGTGTACGTGTTTTATAGAGTTTGGTTTGGGTTAGAAGAAAACCTACACAAAACTCAAGGAACTACATGGAACATGAAAATTAACGTGAGAATCATGGTTGCATGCTTCTTTTATTAGTTGGGTTGTGCCTGAGATAGAGATAACCTACCTTTACGTCTAAAGGAAGAGGACGAAGGACACTCTAGGAAGAAGAAGAGGAAGCAGATGATGAGCCTCATCGCACCAGGAAGACTGCTACGCACAGGAAGAAAACGAAGACCGGTGATGAGTCAATGAACAGCAAGAGGAAGGGAAGAAGACCCAACGATCCCTTATTCATCTGAACGTAACATCAATACATGGAACAATAGCAGCAACAGCAGCATGCTTCTGCTATCGCAAGGTGTATATTTATAGGATTTGGGCTCGAAGAATCCTAATATGTGCATGTTGTCCTAGCTAGTCTTAAACTTCCCATTACTATCCTAGTCCTTCTATAACCCCAGCCGGTTTCCTTGTTTGATCGTAACACACTATGCAACCGTCAAACGATGATAACGGGTTTAAGTTCTTAAAAAGGCCCATTGTCACTTTATTTATATATATAAATCATCCAAAGCCCAATTTACTTAAGGCCTTGTATATCTATGGGAAGCCCATTAGTATTTTGGGCAAAGATTTTAACTTTCAATGGAGTAAGACCTTTTTATGGTTAATTAAGGGTTTTTAGTAGTTGATTTCTATTGATTAACTATATATAATTTTTATTATTCTAATTTATAGATAAGTTTTTATTTACTATAATTTAGCGGGGTGCTACACCCTCCCCCACTTAAAAGAATTTGGTCCACAAATTCACATGAAATTCATTTCCAAAATAATAATGGGTATCTTGTCCTATTTTCCAATCATCAAACAATGTCATATAAGCATGCTAGCAAAAATTATCTACTATCTAGGGAAAGAAGGCTAAGCTAAGGTTAAGGGGTACCTCTTGCTACTTCATTGTCAGCAGGCTCGACATGTCTTATTGCTTGCAACCGTCCTTGACACCGTGCCTCATTTCGATCCTTCGCCTGCTGAGGTTGGTCTTCATGAAGGGGATAGTTGGCTACCTTATGCTCCTGACTTCCGCAACGGAAACAAGATCCGATCTTCCTACGACACTTCTCGAATTGATGACTATCATTCCCACAATGCTTACACTTCTCCTCCTTATGCCTTTTGCCATTTGGAACGCCATTCCCATCATTGGGCCTCTTGTTATGATTGCCTAGCTTCTTTTTTTCCATCCTTGTCTTAACTTTGTCAGATAATTCCATGGCATCCTCCAATAATTGAGCTCTCCTAACCATCTCGGCGTAAGATTGGATGTCCATCGGCGCCAATTGGGGTATGTATTGCAATCGCAATCCATTCAAAAACTACTTGGCCTTCATCTTGTATGTCAATATTAAATGAGGCGCATATCGGGATAATCTAGAAAACTGGGCTTCATATTCCACTACAGACATACTCCTTTGCTTAAGTGAGGCAAAGTCTCTCATCTTTCTTTCCCGAAATCTTTCCGAGAAATACTTCTCATTGAAGTGTTCTTAGAATTCTACCCATACTATCTGATCATTCGACAAGGTTGCTTCTACGGATTCCCACCAAGCCCTCGCATCTTTCTGTAATTGAAACGTTGCCAAAAGGACCTTATCTTGGTCTGAACATTGCATCACCTCGAAGATTCTCTCCATCTCCTTAGTCCAATCTTCTGCCACATCGAGATTAGGGGTTCCACTAAATCTAGGGGGATTGAGACTCTAAAACTCTTGATGCAATTCTCCAACACCACGATGTGCCCCACCCTGGGCTACCTGCTGAGGCGCGTGAGTCAAACCCTGGACCATCCTTTCCATCTCTTGCCATTGCACACGCTCGGCCGCCATTGCTATCTAATTCTACAAAAAAATCATATAATGGTTAACAATTTATTCTCATGAAAGTTATTAAACCATTTTTTTTATAAGTCAATTTTTAGCACTTAGCCCATGGTTCTACCCAATCTCACCAGGTAATAATAGGATTGAACCTATCACTTATGGTAACCTATAGTCTTGACCTAGGGTTTTATAAACCTAGACTCTGATACCACTTCTGTCACGTCCCGAACTGATAGCAGCGGAAACATGCTCGGAACGTGACAGCGATACAATCATGATAATCCGAGCAACTTCGAGAGAAAACACCATGCCAAACAATATTGACAAAAGGTAGTTCTTATTAATATCAAAATGTCGAAATTGCATATCTTGACTCCACTTGCATTAATAAAATAAAAAGACTCAAAATTACAGGACTAGACTCAAGAAAAAGGAAAAGATACCGACTCCGATCCTCTAGAGCCCTCATCACTCTTGTCCTTCCCCATCTGATTACTTGTCTTCATCATTATTACCTGAAAAATGTTAAGAGAAACTGGATGAGCAAAAACGCTTAGTAGGAATTACATCTCTATCGCCAAGCAAGATATAAGTGATTAACCAATTAGTCATGTTCATTAATGTGAAATGCATGAATGATATAACTCAAAATCATGACAATCGATCTAGTAGTAAGGAAGATCATTAACAGACATCAAAACCAAGGGCCGATATAAGCTCAAGAGAAAGGGAAATAATTCTCATGTAGAACCAAGGACAAGATGCCAGTATGAAACGAAGACAAATGCTTTAGATGAACATAACTATATAGAATTGGCCAAAATATATCAGAATTTCAATAATGATAAGTAGAAATAATCAGTCTAGCAGAATATCTAAATTATCAAAATTAACAGAATAATCTAATTTCCAGAATAATAGAATTTTGCAGAATAATAGAAATAGTAAAATTTTGGTAATTAATAGAATTTGGTGTAATGCCGCATCCAGAATTTTCCCATGATTTACAGAGTGGACTTCCGTCCTATCTGGCATTGGTTGTCACGGACCCACAACCCTTAAATATTTCAGAATTTGCATGTATGGCCAATATGGAGTCAAGGGGGTTATGTTCCAGAATTATCGTGAATGAATTTCCGCAAGGAATAGTATGCCATAGCTAACACAGACAATAATAAGGGTATAATAGAGTTCAAGGGTAGAGACTGTAAGTAGCTCATGAAACTGTGATAAACGAGAAACCAGGGTAAATTGGCGTCCACTCAGGATGCCGTTAATTAAAGAATTCATGTCCACTCAAATAGGCGCCAATTCTCATAAACAGTAAAGCTGACTGAATTAGCGTCAACTGTCTTGGACGCTATATAAAGAATTCACGACGACTAATCCAGACTCCAATTCCAAGTAGAATTAGGACTCTCACAGAACACCCAATCATGGCGCTCTATGATGGCTGGGTGTCATGTTTCTGCAGAGTGACATGACAATAAGGTTTCCAGGGTTTTGAGGGTACAACCCGATCGGGTTCCTTGATGGATTCCAAGGCTAGCGGAGACTTACGGAGGCCTTAGAAAAAGAAATCCCAATCCGACGGAAGGAATATATGACGGAGGGTCATTCAATCTCCAAGAATTGAGGTGTCATTGAGAAAACTCATGAAAATAGGGACTCCATCTCGGATTTGAGACAACAGTGCCAGAAGACCCATGATAAGGGTCAAAATCTGATAAAATGGTGAGAGACAGAATTAACGTCAAATCAAGAAGGCGTCAATTGTAAAATCTGAGTCCTTATGCAAAGACGCTAATTCATGATTTTTATTAGGTTTTTTTAAAATAAAATAAAAATTGACGTCCGTATACGGAGGCGCCATTTATTTAATTAGCGTCCATTCGAATTGACGCCAATTCCACAATTTTCTTATTTTATTTATCTTAATAAATTAAACAGGAATTTGTGTCTCTTTGAAAAGACGTCAATTCACATTTTTATTTCTATTTAATTTAATAACTCAAAAAATAGCGTCTCTTTTAGAAAACGTCAATTCATATCTTTTTCTATTTAATTTAATACTTTAGAAAATAACATCTCTTGAAATGGACGCATATTACCATATATATATATACTTTTTTTCTTGAAAGAATAAGGATAAAGTTAAGGATAAAAGGATATTAATGGTTTTACAGAATTTAAATGTTTATTTTAAAAGAATTAAGTTGTGTACATTATTAATTTGATGAACAGTGCATAGCTCCTTTAAACTCCAAGTTCTTGACGTAGACACGTCGGAACCGCGTAATCTATATATACCCAATTGAAGATCTCGAAAAACTCTACCTAACATGATGGTTAAAAAAAAAATTGCTTGAGAGGAGACCTATCTTAGGATTGGAAAAGGAGATACCACCCGCATGACCGCACTTACCGGCCCGAGAATATCCCCGTAAAATTTCATGGCCAAAGCCCACTTCGGCGGCCACCAACAAGCCATTAAAGCCAAAAACTCTAACTACCTGCTACAGTGTTCACTATGATTCACCGTGTAACATTAATAAATCATCTATTTAGTTAATTAAATTGCTAACTAGTTAATGTTTCAATGTAAGGACATGGAAATTTAGAAAAAAAATAAGGGGATTCCAGTAGTATGCACTTTATAATTTTTAGATACGTGGTTACATGGATATACAATTTTTAGCATGCGGTACTTATTAGTAAACTAAGATAATTGGCCATGAAACTATGTGAAAACGGGAAAATTTTGTGCAGGGAATTAACAGAATCACGATGCATGGTTATGGAGATTAGTGTGTAGGTGTTTTATAGAGTTTGGTCTGAGTTAGAAGAAAACCTATGCAAAACTCAAGGAATTGCATGGAACATGAAAATTAACGTGAGAATCATGGTTGCATGCTTCTTTTATTAGTTGGGTTGTGCCTGAGATAGAGATAACCTACCTTTACGTGTAAAGGAAGAGGACGAAGGACACTCTTGGAAGAAGAAGAGGAAGTAGACGATGAGCCTCGTTGCACCAGAAAGATAGCTACACACAAGAAGAAGAAAATGAAGACCGATGATGATTCGACGCACAGTAAGAGGAGGGGAAGAAGACCCAACGATCCCTTCTTCCTCTGAACGCAGTAGCAATGCGCGGAACAATAGCAGCGGCAACAACACGCTTTTGCTATCGCAGGGAGTATATTTATAGGATTTGGGCTCTAAGAATCCTAATATGTGCATGGAGTCCTAGCTAGTCTTAAACTTCCCATTACTATCCTAATCCTTCTATAACCCCAGCCGGTTTCCTTGTTTGATCGTAACACACCATGCAACCGTCGAACAATGATAACGGGTTTGAGTTCTTAAAAAGGCCCATTCTAACTATATTTATGTATATATATATATCATCCAAAGCCCAATTTACTAAAGGCCTTGTATATCTACAGGAAGCCCATTAGTATTTTGGGCTGAGATTTCAAGTTTCAACAGAGGAAGACCTTTTTATGGTTAATTAAGGGTTTTTAGTAGTGGATTTCTATTGATTAACTATATATAATTTTTGTTATTCCGATTTATGGATAACTTTTTTTTACTATAATTTAACGTGTTGTGTGTCTTGCATTTATTTTTGATGATAACTAAACTTTATGTATGCTTGCATATGTTCTTGATACTTGCATATGATCTTGATGATTGTGTGCACGCATGATATTTGCTATGCTTGCATGTGTTTCATATGAGCATTTGTGCTCTTGATGTTCAATTATTCTCTTATTACGAAGATACATGATGGTTGGATTGCTGTCTTGGTATGTGGAATTTGTTAAGAATGGCCATTGGTGAAATGAGTTTTCATTGGACTATTGTATAGGTTTGAATGCTCATGCATATTCTTCATAAGGTTCTTGAGCTAACAATGTGTCTTAAAACCATTCATGTCAATATTGATGAACTTCGGTTGCTAGAAATTGGGTAGTTTGGATTCTAGCTTAAATTTCATGTGAACCTTTGTAGAAATTGACTAAATGGTGCTCACAATTTGTTCATGTGCATAGATAAAGTATCTTGATCTTAAGTTGAGAACAATGATGTTTCAAAGTGTTCACATGCACCTTGTTTATAGGGGTTCATCTATGTATGTCATGCATTTCTCATTAGTACTATTGGGCTTAAGTTCTAACATTTTTCCTCAATCATTTGTTTGTTTGATCAGCAACTGAAATGGCTTGTTATGCAGGTTTAGAAAGCAAGGCCAATCCCATATGCAAAGGTATCAAAAATCATGGTGAGAACTTGACACTTTGCATGTGTGTTTTGGGAAAAATAGTAAGTTTTCATATGGAGTTTTAATCTTGGAAGAAGTGGTTGATATGTGTTTTCATATTGCTTAGATACTAAGGAATGCTTGATTGTATGACTTATCAACTAAACCTCTTCTATTTCCATTGGGCTTCAAGTTATAGGACTGAACTATTGCATTCTAGTTTCATAGCAGAGTTCGGTCGACCGAACTTGGGATTTCGGTCGACCGAAATCCCCAGAGTGGGCAAGTTCTGGGTCTATATTATTTTGGTCGACTGACCCCTTTCATTGGTCGACCGAATGCGGCGAAAACATTAAAACATGGATCCAAAAACTCATTAAACCCTATCCATTTGTACTCTACTTTTACCCATTTGCCCCTAGGGTTATTATTGTCACGTCTCGAACCGATAGTAGCGGGAAGCAATGCTCGGAACGTGGCAGCGAAACAGTCATGGTAATTAGAGCAGAAAATAATAAACACAATAAATAATATTCAAACACATGGAGACCAATAATTTGAGAAAATTATAGTTTTATTGATATTTGGAAATTGAATTACAAATTTGACTCAATTTTTACAATAATAGACTCAATGAAAGAAATAAAGAAGAGAAAATAGCAAGACCCACTGTACTAACTAGACTCAAGAAAATAAAAAGACTCTTGTCTCTAAGTTCCAGGTTCACTCGATCATGTTGGCCCGAGCCCATTTGTCAAGCGTTCCATCTACCGAGTTACCTGAAAAGGATGGAAATAAGGGAGGTGAGCAAGAAGCTCAATAGGAATTACTCTCTATCATCAGGCAGATTTAAGTAATTAACCATTTTATGAATGCAGGAATAATGCGAGAAACTCAAATAAGCAAACTAAATAACCAACAAGATCCGAAGATAATCGATAGATAAATGGAAAGGAATATTACAAGTCGAGACATCACGCACTATTAACAAGAACATCCCAATAAATGGCTATTTCAAGTCAGGTCGAGTCAAGTCACGCAAGTAAGTACTTCACACTTTCAAGCATGAATAGCAAGTTCACGAGAATGTAGAATGTCGTAGACTCAACACACTAGATAGTACTCGGTGTCAAATGCCACACCTAGTCATTCACCTCCTCGGGGATCAAGTACTTTTCGGGTGCTCCTCCCAGGACCAGACTGGGCCCTTAAATATGATTGTCTTGGCATTGATTTGTTTGGATCATAGATCCCACAAAATCTAGACATCCACGAATATCATGGCCAAGAGTTCCAAGATCAAGCTCATGTAATCAAGGTAAAATGTGTAAGAATATTGATTTTCTTGAGATTCCAACAATAAGCTCGTTAATCGAGAGGAATTAGTCATTTAAAGAAAGGACTCTTGAATGGATAATGTTGACAATAGACCTAGCAATATGTCAAAATTCAGGGTTCAATAGCCTAGTTAGGCTAGAGTAGCTTACACATATCAAAACCATGAAAACATCAATTTCTGAAAAACTGGAAAGTGAAACGGTCAGCAAAGGACTGTTAATATAGGTACACGGTCTAAGCAGGACCATATTAAAAATATAAACGGTCTAAGAAGTACTGCTAAAAGCTTGTTGGGTCAAAGATCCAACCCAAAGCGAACAAGTATAAAACGGTCCAAGGTGGGCCATGATCAGGACTAGACGGTCTTGGCTGGGCCGCTTGAAGAGATAAATGGTCTAATATCAACCGTGGACTTACAGAGTCCAAGGGACTAAAGTCGACGCATAGCCGGTTATACACGGTCACAGGAGGGCCGTTCAAGTAGTCTGGCGGTCGTGACTGGACCGCTTACTGACAGAAATGGTCTCAGAAAGGCTGCCATCAATAGGACAGTCCCGATTCCTGGGTTTAGCAAAAATATGCTATTCGATTGAGTCTAGAAGGTTCAAGCCGGTGGGTACAACCCGCCCGATATCCTAGTGGGAATCCCAGGCTCGCGGGGGCTTACGGAGGCCTCAGAATATGAACACCTAGTCCGGCGGAAGGAATATCCGACGGAGAGGTAATTCAATGCCCAAGAATTTATAGCTCACAATCAATGGAAAATATTGTATTCGGTCCAGTAGCCACCACCGGAGTATTACGACCTTAAAACATAACTAATAAGATAGCAAGATGAACTAATAAGGTAGCAAGATGACAATGGTATAAAGAAACCAACATTAATTACTCTACTCATTTCAATTATAAGATATCAAGAATGATGATCATGGGGAAAATAATCATGAAGAAGATGAACCTAGATCATAAATTCCATTTTTCTAGTTAATAGTGTGATGTTTAACATAACCAAAATCCTACCAGCAAGTTATGATGTAACGACCCAGAGTTCAGGATACCGATATACCGATAACATCGATACACCGATACCAAGAACTGGGGAAGCCACCCAAGAGGTTGATGAGGCCCCTGAAGGGTTAGTAAGGTTATGTCGAGGGAATGTATAACGAACTGCAATTTGGAACGCGTAGATTACAATTAAGTAATAAAATTAACGCAAGTGCGGAAGCAATTCAAAATAACCAGAGTGATATATATATATATACTAGTCCAGATAAACAAAAGTACTAGTCCACAAGGGTACAACTACACGGGGCATACCCCGGCAAAGGTACAACAAAAGCCTCAAAAAGGCGGCTCGACTAGAGCTGGCAGCTAGACACGGTCTCCGAAACAACTCACGAAGCACCGGGAGACGACGGGCGCGGCTCACCTGAAAGGAGAAGGGTGAGTCACAGCCAGACTCAGTAGGGGTCACGCGGATCCCTACCTCGCACTAAACAAGTATTCATGCATAAATAAAAGCAATTAGAGCATGCATTTAATTAAAATAACAGGCAATGGCATGAATAAACTACTCAAGTAAAGCTGTAAACTCTAACTAAGCAAGTAGAACAGCTAACACATGCCACAGCTAAATAAATGCAAGCGACTAAAACTAAATCT
Source organism: Amorphophallus konjac (assembly GCA_022559845.1). Lineage (NCBI taxonomy): Eukaryota > Viridiplantae > Streptophyta > Magnoliopsida > Alismatales > Araceae > Amorphophallus > Amorphophallus konjac. Next base: position 190,718,308 of record CM040122.1, on the reverse strand, counting down.
ACCAAAATGGAATAAGCCTTAACTAATCCAAACAATAAGGAAGAACAACCACTGGAGCAGAAACCATAAGCGTCCACTGACGACTTACACTGCGTCTCAAGCACTCGTAGTCGACCAAGCAACAAGCTGAGCGCGTAAACAGTACCAAACCAAGTGACCAGTCGGAGTGGCACCCGTCGGTGTCAGTCCACAGTCTCTGACCACGTGTGCACACACTGACTCTAGCCTGAGCCAGGCCCTCTAGCTAGTTTTCTCCCTTGGTAGGATGCTACCATTGGCTAGGAGCCCAAGGAACTAGCTTACAAACCGTGTATGGAAAACACCCCTCCGCTATCCTCAAGCGGGTCGGTACTCAACAGACCTAGGGCAACAACAGTGACTCCATTGCATGGAAAGAAAAGCTACTCTATTAGTATAAGAAACATGCCATCGAACAATGAAACAACATAAACATGGCACAATTACGTAAAGGAACGCATAACAAATGGCTGGCAACTTATTAAACCCAACAGGCAAGCGGCGGTCGGATGCCCACGCACTACATGAAAGTAACGGTCGGAGGCTGGCGCGTTACACCAAGAATGACGCGTCTGTCTCCGTCCGTCACTTCCGCCTGAGTTCCAGCTCAAAAGGCCCAAAACGGAATGTGACGGTAGGGGCCCGATGCGTTACATCGATGCAACGCGTTGGGTCACCGCCGTTACATCCACCCGAGGCCAAAAATCAACGTATAGCGTTCGAAATCAGACGCAGGCGAAGCGACGCGCTCGCTCAGGCGCGTCGGACGGAAGCGACGGCCGGCCGACTGGCCGTCGGGCTAACCGCCTCACCCGGTCAACGTAAAACGACGGACGAGTAACGGATGGGGATCCCACCGTTATTCTCCAAATAACGCACCCTCAACGGGCCGTTGTTTGGAAATGACGCGTCCACTAAGGACCGTCAGGCGTGTGACGGTTCCTGGCAGGACCGTCACACCACCTGGAACACGGGCGGGTACGGTTTGAAAATCGGAGCCCTCCCGGACGATAAAAATCATCGGGTAACGTCGTAGAAACCTATAACATGTCAAACCATACAACCCAAGCAACAAAATAACACCCAAATATCACACATGAAAAGCCCACAATGCATCAAATTCAAGAATTAAGCTAAAACCCCAAAATTATGAAATATGAACATTAAGCATGCTATGGGGTTCTAATCAAACGAACGAGCTATAGGAAATGATCCTAGCGAGATCAGGATTCCATCCCCCTACCTTTTGCGAGCCAAAACCGACGATAGGGCCGCATGCAAGGAGGTAGGCTCACCGGGCCTTCATGCTCCGCCTCGCTCCCACGAGCCATGAAACACGTCGAGGTGGGCGTCCACGCGATCCACGCGACGCAAGGAATCCACCGGTACCTCCCACGCCTCAATCCGGTGCCAAAAAGCCTGCTTCCCAAGAGGAGGGGAGAGAGGCGATCGACGAGAGGAGAGAGAGTGAGGTGAGATCGACGAGGGAGAGAGAGAGAGAGAGAGAGGGTGAGGGAATTAAAAGAGAAAAAAAAATAAAAATAAAAATATATAATATAATTATTATATATATTCAAATCTTATTAATTTCTAATAACCCTCAAAGCTCCAAATAAATCCGAAAAAATACCAGAAAAATTCCTAAAAATCCAGGAAAATAGCCAGAAATTCCAGAATAAATACTAGAACAAAATCCATTAAGGATCCATTAAGGCACGGGCCTTACAGTCCCTCCCTCCTAATAAAAATTTTGCCCTCGAAATTTACAACAACAGAAAGAGGAGGAAACTAAGAAAGGACATATACCTCACTGGAATAAGAAAGGAAAAAGCTGACGCATCTCATCTTCGCGTTCCCAAGTGGACTCATTACCAGAGTGACGCTGCCAAGCTACTCTTACCAGAGGGATAACCTTATTTCTCAACCGCTGCTCACGACGGTCTTCAATTCTAATAGGGAACTCTGGCGCAGACAAATCAGCAGTCACCTCAGGCCAAACTGAATCATCGAGAACATGAGAAGCATCCGGCACATATTTCCTCAACTGAGATACGTGGAACACATCATGAATAGCTTGCATGGCCGCAGGTAGTTGTAGACGATAAGCCACCTCACCAATAGCTTCAACGATCGGAAAAGGGCCAACATACCGCGGACTAAGCTTTCCACGCTTCCCAAACCTGGAAACACCTTTCATCGGAGATATTTTAACAAACACCATATCTCCTGGCTCAAATTGTAGTGGACGTCTGCACTGATCTGCATAACTTTTCTGTCGACTTTGAGCCGTCAACAATCTCTACCTGATCCGACGAACCACATCAGAACACTGCTGCACCATATCAGGTCCGGTCAACAATCTGTCCCCAACATCAAACCAATTCAGAGGAGTACGACAAGGACGACCATACAGTGCTTCATAAGGAGCCATTCCAATACTGGAGTGAAAACTATTATTATAGGCAAATTCAACAAGTGGCAAATGCTGACTCCACGAACCCTACCAATCAAGGCAACACAATCTCAGCATGTCCTCTAAAGTTTGAATAGTCCTCTCTGACTGTCCATCTGACTGAGGGTGATACGCTGAAATGAATGCTAACTCAGTGCCCAAAACTTTCAGGAAACTGCGCCAGAAGCCGGAGGTAAAACGTGGGTCATGATCTGACACAAGTGAAACATGAACTCCATGCAGTGGCACGATCTTGTGCACATACAGCTCGGCCAACCTTTGCACATTCCAGGCAATCTTAATCGGCAACAATCTGGCAGTTGTAGTCAATCTGTCGACAAGTAACCAAATACCATCAAAACCTTGAGAAGTCCGAGGCAAACCCACCATAAAATCTGTAGTAACATGGTCCCATTTCCACATCGGAATCTCTAGTGGCTGAAGCAAACCACCTGGCTTTTGATGTTCGGCTTTAACCTGCTGAGAAGTCAAGCACTTAGAAACAAATATAGCCACGTCTTTCTTCAAACCTGGCCACCAGAACTACTTTTTCAAATTCTGATACATCTTGGTGACACCTGAATGAATAGCAAAACGGGAACCATGGGCTTCACTCAGAATCTCATGCCTCAAATCATCATCAGCGGGAACATACCATCTGCCCTGAAAACTGACAACCAGCTTGTCATCAAATTCCACATCATATCTTGATATAACACGTGCTAAATCAGAATCCGCTTGCTGAGCTTCTTTAATCTGCTGATATAGAGCTGAACCCAAAATCAAACTAGCACAAACCGCCATCTTCGGATCAGAAGGAAACTCTACACTGAATGCCTCGCTCAGAAGCCATTTCCACAATTTTCATTCATGAAGCATCAAATGACTGACCTGCACTTTCCTGCTCAGAGCATCAGCCACAACATTCATTTTACCCGGCTGATAGGAGAGTGTAAAGTCAAAATCTTTCATGAATTCCATCCATCGGCGCTGGCTGAGATTCAAATCTTTCTGGGAGAATATATACTGTAAACTCTGGTGATCAGTAAAAATTTGAAATTTCTCACCATACAGATAATGTCTCCAAATCTTTAAGGCAAAAATAACTGCAGCTAGCTCCAGATCATGAGTGGGATAATTCTCTTCATGTCGTTTCAATTGCCGAGATGCATATGCGATAACTTTACCATGTTGCATCAGCACTGCACCCAAACCTACTCGAGAAGCATCAGTACAAACCAGAAAACCACTCGAGTCGGAAGGCAAAGTCAACACAGGAGAAGAAGTCAATAGCCTTTTCAATTCAACAAAGCTAGTCTCACACTGATCCGACCAGACAAAAGGTACATCTTTACGAGTCAGTCTAGTCATCGGGGCTGCAATCTTCACAAAATCTTGGATGAATCTGCGGTAATACCCAGCTAAACCTAGGAAGCTTCGTATTTCTGTCACAGTTCTAGGCCTCTGCCAACTCAACACGGCATCAATCTTTGCAGGGTCTACTGCCACTCCGTCACTAGAAATCACGTGACCAAGAAAATGAATCTCCCGAAGCCAGAATTCACATTTACTGAACTTCGCATAAAGCTCGTGATCCCTTAGAGTCTGCAAAACGATCCTCAAATACTGCACATGATCTTCATCAGAGGCAGAATAGATCAAAATATCATCAACAAAGATCACTACAAACTGATCAAGAAATGGACGAAAGATACGCTGCATTAGGTCCATAAAAGCTGCTGGGGCATTAGTCAAACCAAACGGCATGACCAGAAATTCAAAGTGACCATAACGAGTGCTGAAAGCCGTCTTCTCCACATCAGATTCCCGGATTTGCAATTGAAAGTAGCCAGACCGGAGATCAATCCGTGAAAAGACAGTAGCAGACTGTAACTGGTCAAACAAATCATCAATCTTGGGAAGCGGATATTTATTCTTGATAGTCACCTGATTCAATTACCTGTAATCAATACAAAGTCTCAGGCTTCCATCTTTCTTCTTCACAAACAACACTGGAGCACTCCACGGAGAAAAGCTGGGGTGAATATAACCCTTTTCCAGTAACTCGAGTAGCTGTGCTCGCAGTACTTTCAATTCAGCTGGAGCCATTCGGTACGGTGCCTTTGCTAAGGGAGCTGTACCTGGAATCAGTTCAATCACCATCTCTATTTCTCGCACTGGGGGTAAGCCTGGCAACTCCTCAGGAAACACATCAGGGAACTCACAAACAACAGGAATATCACTGACTTCCTGTCGTGGTTTTTCAACAGCGACCACAGAAGCAAGAAACCCCTGGCAACCTGCACTAAGCGACCTGTAGGCTCGAATAGCAGAAATAATCATACGAGAAGAACGGGATCGAATACCTTGGAAATAAAAAGCTGATTTCCCCTGTGGCTGAAAGTAGACTTTCTTTGATCTGCAGTCAACCACAGCTCCATAATGCTCCAACCAATCCATTCCCAGAATAACATCATAATCTGCCAATTGCAATGCATAAAATCTCGCCGACAACTGGTGATTATCGATCAAAATAGGAGACTCTTCCAAACACAGAGGTGTAATCATGAAATCTCCCGAAGGCATCTCAACATACATCTCACAAGTTATCTCTGAAGTCGGTTCCTCAATACATGCCATGAAATTCTCAGAAATAAAAGAGTGAGAAGCACCAGAATCAAATAAGACACGAGCTGAATGACCATAAAGCATAATTGTACCTTCCACAAGATGGGCTGCAACAGCATCAGCTCTAGTCATATGTGAAACCTTGCCTTTCTGCTTCTTTGATCCGGCCAAAGATTGCTGAGAAGACGTCGACGCTTGAGAGAAGAACTGTTGAGCTTGCGGTGCAGGAGGAGGTCTGAATTGCGGCTGCTGAGGTTGAGGAAACTGAGGGGCTTCTAATTGCTTCGGCCTCAGCGGGCAATCCCGAACCACATGACCCGGCTGGTCACACCGAAAGCAAACAACGGGAAGAGAACACGGCTGGCCCTTGTGATGATCGCCGCATCTCCGACACGTCCATGGCTGATTGACAACTGAACTCTGACGAGTCTAAGTAGAAGGTGCTGTCGGCTGCTGAACTACATCTGTACCGGACGGTTGCTGGAAAAACTTCTTCTTCTTCTTGAACCTCTTAAACTTGGTCTTGGAAGGAGAGGAAGCACTGCTAACTTCTGACTGGACTGAGGGAACACCTGGCGCTGGCCGTCGGTACACCTGCTGAGACTGTACTGCGGGCTGAACTGACCCCGCCTGAGGATATCCACCCGGTCTCGTCATCTCCAGCTCAAGTGCCATAGCTGTCTGGCACGCACTATCAAGGTCTGCAACACGTCTAGCAATGAGGGGCATCTTCAATTCTGGCCTCAAACCTCGCAAAAATTGCTGTGACTTCAAAGCTTCACTAGCCAGCACATGGGGCGCATATTGAACCAATTCCATAAACTTATTCCGATACTGAAGCACAGTCATACTGCCTTGAGTCAGCTCCATGAATTGATACATTTTTGCCATTTGCAAACAGGCGGGAGTGTAGGCGCGCTCAAAAGCAGCAACAAACTCTGCCCATGTGATCTGCCGAAGAGGTCTTGAATGAAAAGCGATCTGCCACTCGGCCTTCCACCACGTAATGGCTGTACCCTGGAGTTGAAAAGTGGCAAGCATAACTTTCTCATCTTCAGCACATTCCATCGAAACAAAAACATGCTCAATAGCATCCAGCCATTGCCTCGCAACCTCTGGATCAGCTTGACCATCGAAAGGAGGCAGATTGAACATCAGGAATTCTTTTAAAGCCTTGCCTCGATTGCCAGGCGCTTCAACCGGAGGAGCAACAATCGGCGCTGGAGGAGGAACAACTGGTGCAACGGGAACAGCAGGAACTGCAGGAGGAGGTGCAGAACCACTATCTTCCCTGGGCGCATCTCGAGGAGCACGAGGAACTCGAGGAGGTCTTCCTCGACGAGGCGGCATAATTACTCTGCCGAGATCATAAAACAACAATAAAATCCATCAATCATACAGAAAACACCCTAAGCCAGCAATAGACGACACAGGACTAGCTCTGGACAAACACAAATTTCAATTCCTTATACGATTCCTCAAACAACAGCTCTGATACCAACTGTAACGACCCAGAGTTCAGGATACCGATATACCGATAACATCGATACACCGATACCAAGAACTGGGGAAGCCACCCAAGAGGCTGATGAGGCCCCTGAAGGGTTAGTAAGGTTATGTCGAGGGAATGTATAACGAACTGTAATTTGGAACGCGTAGATTACAATTAAGTAATAAAATTAACACAAGTGCGGAAGCAATTCAAAATAACCAGAGTGATGTATATATATACTAGTCCAGATAAACAAAAGTACTAGTCCACAAGGGTACAACTACACGGGGCATACCTCGATAAAGGTACAACAAAAGCCTCAAAAAGGCGGCTCGACTAGAGCTGGCAGCTAGACGCGGTCTCCGAAACAACTCATGAAGCACCGGGAGACGACGGGCGCGGCTCACCTGAAAGGAGAAGGGTGAGTCACAGCCAGACTCAGTAGGGGTCACGCGGATCCCTACCTTGCACTAAACAAGCATTAAATAAAAGCAATTAGAGCATGCATTTAATTAAAATAACAGGCAATGGCATGAATAAACTACTCAAGTAAAGCTGTAAACTCTAACTAAGCAAGTAGAACAGCTAACACATGCCACAGCTAAATAAATGCAAGTGACTAAAACTAAATCTACCAAAATGGAATAAGCCTTAACTAATCCAAATAATAAGGAAGAACAACCACTGGAGCAGAAACCAGAAGCGTCCACTGACGACTTACACTGCGTCTCAAGCACTCGCAGTCGACAAAGCGACAAGCTGAGCGCGTAAACAGTACCAAACCAAGTGACCAGTCGGAGTGGCACCCGTCGGTGTCTATCCACAGTCTCCGACCACGTGTGCACACACTGACTCTAGCTTGAGCCAGGCCCTCTAGCTAGTTTTCTCCCTTGGTAGGACGCTACCATTGGCTAGGAGCCCACGGAACTAGCTTACAAACCGTGTATGGGAAACACCCCTCCGCTATCTTCAAGCGGGTCGGTACTCAACAGACCTAGGGCAACAACAGTGGCTCCATTGCATGGAAAGAAAAGCTACTCTATTGGTATAAGAAACATGTCATCGAACAATGAAACAACATAAACATGGCACAATTACATAAAGGAACGCATAACAAATGGCTGGCAACTTATTAAACCCAACAGGACCAACATAAACTTTTATTTCTATCAATCTCATTAAACTTGTTAATTTTGCTTAGTAAGTTTTAAATTTACCATATCGCGTAGGGGACATTTCAACCCCCCTTCTTGTCCGCTCGCCTACTACGGGACCAACAATTGGTATCAGAGCTACAAATCTATTTTCTTGAGGTCTCACGACCTATAGAGAGATCCCTCGGTGAGTTTTTATAAGCATCTTGACAAGTAGCAGCATGTCTTCTCTCCCTCCTCGTTATACTGGTTTTGACTTTACAGGATGGCTTGGGCACATTGTAGATATATATTTCCACTCCTCTCTCTCTCTCCTTTCACTAAAAGGGTTAAAAGCACGCCAAGTGCATGAACAAATGAGAGACAGAAGAGAAAACAGAGAATGAAGCAAAATACCGTGATCGCCACCAAGATACCGTACGCGACAGGCACGCCGTACCTTGGAAAATGAGGAGACACTCGCCTTGGTGCAGCACTGGGGATGAACGGCTCGGTTAGGACCGCTATGTGGTGAGCGGTCTTACGATAGACCGCCCTGGGACGCTGCGAGGGACGCGGGAGGAACTGCTGTAGTGAGATGGACGGCGCTTGAGGGACCGCACTCCAGTGAAGGACGGTTGTTTACGCACCGCTCGAAATGTTGAACGGCTGGATGATGACCGCTCAAGACCTTCACTCAGCAAGTTGAGAAGGGTTCGACCTCCACCCTCTCCGGCCGGCCAGAGGGGATGGGCCTCGTGCTGATTAGATGCTGACCTGCGAAACAACGTAGAGACACAAAAAAAGACACCCAAATTAGACCTTAATGATGCGGTACATGTTCAAACAAGAAGAATTAAGCATGAACAAATGAAAAAGGGGAGTACCTGGGGGGTTTTAAACCCCTAGGGTGACAAAAAACAGGATGATTGTGTGCATGTTATGAGAAGGAGGGGGGTACGCGGATGAGAAACAAAGCATGCAATGAAAGAACACGGCAAAACTATGAAACGAAAAAACTGCGAAGACTGGGCTACTCCCTTGACCGGAGGCTCATGCGGACGTAGAGAGCCTCCCTCCTTGGTGCTGGGTCGCTCAAGAATGCGGCAGGGCTTCACCGTCGATCAAAATCTCCCCCCCTTTCGACGTCCGGCCAATAGGGTCTATTTATAGAGCCTAGAAAGCCAATCTCGAAATTAGGGTTTAGAGCCATTTTCCAGTCGAATTGGCAAAAGATAATTCATAGATAATATCATGATCTCTTATCCAGTCGAAACGGCATCAAAAATGACTGATTATCCACGGAGAAATCGTTAAAACAAATCAGGGATAAAACCATACATAAAAGGATAAAAAACTGTTAAGAACCCTCCATCGAAGGGATGAACGGTCTAACGATAGACCGCGCACAACTTTGAACGGTTATGTTCAGACCGTTTAACCTGTCGGTGGAAATGGAATTAAATCAGATAATTAGCCCAATTATCGCTCGAACAGACCGAAACATCCGCCGCTGGACCCTGAACATATGAACGGTTGTATCCAGACCGTTTTGGTTTAGGGCGGCGCTAAACCGACCGTTTCACCCTGTCGGTGATAATTCGAATCATTTGGATAATTATCTGAGAAAATGGGCGCGCGTAGGACTCTGAGATATAGGCAGTTTGAATAGGCCCGTCCATAAGCTTGAACGGCCCTAATCACACCGCACAAAAGCCTGTCGGTGAATATTCAGAAAATCCTCAGAAAATAACCAAAATGTATGAACGGTCTGGGGTCAACCGCCCTAGTCTTGAACGGCTGATGTGGGACCGTTCATGACCTTGGGTACTTGACTTTTATAAAACAATTCAATTAATCAAAGCCAAGGTCCGATAAGCCCTGAATTGATACGATCTTTACCAAGGAGGGAGGCTACCCATAAAGTGGGCCCAGGACGTGCCACAAAAATGGCCCAACAAATGATGGACAACTTAGGGCATCAACTAATAGGAGTATGAGAAACGACTCAACTTATCGGTATAAAACGGGTGTCAACAGATGCCCCTCCTTAACGTCCTCTTTGCAGGGGAGTGAGCGGAAGTGAAACGGAAGCGACATGGAACATGGAGGTGGAGCGAAAATGCAGCGGAGTGGACCGGAAAAGCGGACGTTAAGGTAAAACGACACCCGTTTCTACCAACAAGCGATGGGAATCTTTCAGAAAACTCTGAATCAAACGTAAAAAATGATTAAACCAAAAGTGACGCCAGTCTGGAGGTAACTAAACTAAATGAAACAAATCGACAAGACCAACCTCATGGGGGACACAATCCCGCGGTCCAATGAGGGGGCCACAAAAGAAAACAGGCTAAAGCTCCAGACAAGGACCTTTCAATCAACCGAATCAAGCGAATCGACCAGAGAAAATCTTCCAACTCGGAGTGGAATTAGTTCCTCTTACTCAAGCATTCAAACGCACAGCTGACCATCACTGACGGGACATTTCTTAAGCAAACCATGGGGCATGAAAGCTCAAAAGGATGCGTATGATGCATGCTGGGCTAAAACAAAAGGAAATCATCAAAACAAATGCCAAGAAAGATTAAAATATAAGATATTCGAGAGTAGTATTGCTAAGCTGGGAACATCAGAGTCAAGATACCGTCCGCAACCACAGCGTGCGGGTAGAACTGTCCTCCTCGTGACATCCCAACTTAACGGCCTATCCGAAGGTTAGGTACATGAGCCTGGATCATCATTGTTTTTGTCGAAGGGGAACATCAGATCCTGGGACACCTAAGAAACCTGCCGGCTCCCGAAATAATATAACATACTACCATATAATTAATGCAATAAGGGATTTAGGGATAGAAGGCCATACCTGACTTACCTGTGTAGGCGAAACGGCAAGTTTTTGGATTTTCATTTTTCAGATTTTTATGAATTTTCATGTATAAGACGAACAAGATAAGTATAGCAATTAACAAAATGACAAACAACATGACATGTCATGATGAGTAAGATGAGCAAGCACAAAGGCAAAACATAAATAGACAATCCGTATGCATGAACATGGTGTGACAAGATAACCATTGGCGGGACAACACATGGTTGGGATAAGGACATGACAGATGACCACGGTCGGGACAGCGCATGGGACATAAAGGGGTGACTAACAACATGTGCAAGACAACTAACACCATGTGGGGGAGGAACAAAACAACGAGCGTGGAAAATCACGGAGGGACATAGACATGAGACAAGGATACGGCGGGATAAAAGACATAAACATATACGCCCTTCAATCAAAACCTAAGATCAGAATGAAGTAAAACTGCCAGGTTCATGATCATGAGGCAAAGCCCCCTCATAAAGATATGATCAGAAGAAGCGAGAGTTTAAGAAGGACATGAGCTTCAGAACATATCGAGAGAGTGGATCGAAGAAGGAAAGAACAGATCAAAGATGTGGACAGGAGGCAGAGCACAAAGATATAGCAAGGAACGTCTGAGTACTTACAACCTGCACACTTAGCAAACAGATTACGTATCCGTCCTTAAAACAAATGCAAATGTATGAAAAAGACACATTTTTAAAATTTTTGTAATGTTTTTGATTTTTTTAGATTTTCAACAGTATTTCTTTTTTTGATTTTTTGAAATATTTGATTTTTTAGGTTTTTGAAATATTTGATTTTTTTTTTGAAATTTTGAAGTATTTGATTTTTTTGGATTTTTGACAATATTTATTTTTTAGATTTTTTTTTAAAATATTTAATTTTTTTTTTAGACTTTTGGTAATATTTGATTTTTTTTTTTAGATTTTGACATAGCAATCCGCAGCACCTAAAGACGGGCTCAAACTACTAGCCTGGGATCGACGTTCCTATCCCTTTCACTAAAGGCTTCCCTTAAGCAGGGTGTGCATGTGAGGGTGGCTTACCACAACCAACTGCTTCTAAAGAACGGTGCCCCTACTAAGACCATACCCGAGATACAACCCAGCCTAAGAGGGAGAAGCAGAAGATAAATTGGAGACAAGCTTCGTGCAGGATGGGAGATATCTAGACTTGACTTCCTTCCAGGGCATTACCCCTCAAAGAGTAGGTCTGTTGCGCTGGGACTTTGTGTCTTTGATTTTTAGACCCATATTTACCAGGCACGCATGCGACCGGGCTCATGACGTCCCGCGGGGAACTGTACTGCCACTCTTGCCATGCCTTTGATTCATAATTTTACATTGATTCATTTTCTCATTTTGGTAGCCCTTATTAGCCAGATATAGTATGAAAGTTCACTTTTGAGGGTCAAGACTGCCCCTATTTGAGACCTCTCTCATATTAGGGAGCGCCTAGGTTGGTCATCTTATCCATCAATCTCTTGCCCCTGCACTTGGCCGAGCAGAGAAGAGAAAAGGCCTTCGTGCATACCCAAAGTATGGCCAAAGCAGCAACAGTGTTGCACTAGAGGGGTCGGCTATGGCTCGCCGTGTTGTGTGTGAAAAACCCATACTCAAAGGTCACCCTCAACGATCAGGGAAGGAAACTAGACTCCCAGCGCGGAGCTATCGCTGGCCTAAGGATGCTGCAGAAGATAACCTTTTTTATTTGACACAAAGACTCCTAAAGCCACTCAATCAGGTTAAGGAATTAACATTATAACCATGTGCAAAAATAATAGAAATAATGGAAATGAAAGCATGTTTCTTTGCACCAAATAAAGATACCTTTGCAAATCCATGGCGTGAAAAACCGGCATCCTTAAGCGATCTCAATCATCAAGTTTTAAGGAGCGCGAGTAGCTTTGTATCCCTTGCTTGCCAGGATAAAGGATGAAAGGAGAGCAAAGGATTGGATTCCTCGACACAGAGGAGTGGCAGACATCATACTGGACGAAGAAGGGATAAAAGGAAGAGAGACGAGGGCTAGAACTCCTTCGTTAAGGCATTGAGGCCCTGATAACAAGGAACCCGATACAGAATAAACAGGGATTAACAAAGATCAAGGTGGGCTAAAGCCTCGAAAACAGCAAGAAAAAGGGTAATGACCTTGAAAGGGTGAGACAGAAAGAACAGAAAGACGTCTACAAGATAACTGTGAAGACAAGAAAGAAGGATAATGATCATCCGACGCGGTCGGAGAAGAGGAATAGCGATCACCCGACAGAGGCGGGGAAGAGAATGTATGAACACCTGACAAGGTCAGGGAAACGAAATGGAAACCACCCGACAAAATCGAGGAAGGATTAGAAAAATCACTCGACAAGGTCGGGGAACGAGCGCAAGGGATTCCTAACAAGGTCGGGGGAAAGAGACGAGCAGTGAAATCCGGACATGTCCGGGAAGAAAAACTAGAAGATGCCCCTGACTCAGGGGAAGAGGAAAACATAGGCCGAGGCCTAGAATGGTGAGGATAGGAAAAGATGGTAGAAATATGGTCAGGTGGTGGAAGGTACACCACCCACGGATAAGAACTGAGCAACAGAAAAGACGAATGGACGGAAGAAGGAGATGAGGTAGTGGACCCCTGAGTGCACAACTGACGGCCCTTGAACTTACGTCGCCGCCTCTTCTTAGCCGCAATCTTCTTGAAACAACGCCGCCTGGCGCGGGCTCGGCTTCCCCGGCTCTTCAATCTGTAATGTCTTCTCAAATAGCGGGCCCACCTAGCAGATGGCCTGGCCCGGTCATGAATATGCAGCTTCATTGGGGCGGCTACCCCTAGACCCCCAGTGCTAACAAGATGCAGACATTCTTGGGCAAACAGCTTCTCAACTGAATGAATATCATGAAGCCACGGAGTTTTGTCTCTTGGCACTAGAACATAGAGGTTCGGCAACTCCACTCGGCAATCAGGCTCGAAGCATAACTCCCGTACTAGAAGAGCAGGACAAAGCTGAGAGAGATCAATACGCGGCGTTGACGTGGCCGGCATGCTAATAAATTGAGGGAGGTTGCACAGCAAGTGCAGAATGTCCTTGGAAAGTGCAGAAGATGCAGCCAATTGCCCCTTGAATAAGGAATCCATCAGGCTCCGGGCGGCCGTATGGGTTAGCATAATCCGAGTAGAGAACCCCTCTCGGCCAGTGAACTGAACATCAATCGAGCGAGGAGAAATAACATCATCGATAGTGAATCCCCCGGTGAGCGATGAGATTGCCATCAGCCTCGCTCGTGAAGAAACTGGCACTAGTGCGAGTGAACTCTTCTTCGCAACAATTTTTGAAAATGCAGGCTCATTATCCCGAAAATGGCTAGGGACCAGGACCCAGATTGGCATGCGGTAAATGACAACTTGAATCTTGAAATGCACAATCGAAACCTGGCTCGGCTCATTATCTCCCTGGGGACCAGACCCAAGGGGCACCAAAGGTAGCGTGTACCTGCTCTGCGAAGTGGGAAGTGGTAGAGGAAGGTTAGAAGGAGGAGGTTTGAAGGGCGCGGGTGGCGATGGTGCAAGTGATGGGGGAATAATGATGATGACGGGCATGGGTGGAGGTAAAGGCAAAAGTGGAGGTGTGGGTTTGGGCTCGGCCTGCTCGGGCTCAGAGGATGATGGCGAAAGGGGGAGTGAAGGAAGTGGTGGCGGCGGTGGCAAAGGTGATGAGGTTGATGAAGACGGTGAAGGTGAAGGGGATGGAGGTGAAGATAAGGGTGGGGAAGAAGGAGGAGAGGAAGGTAGTGGCATAGTGGGGGAAGAGGCAGGTGGTGGCGCTCTTCGACGTATCTTCACAACTCGTCGAGAGGCGTTGGGGATAGGTGTGGTGGTGGAAACGGAGGGTGAAAGAGAGGTTGCCCGAGCGGAGGCTGGGGTAGGTAAAGGTTGTGGAGGAGATGGGATGGAGGAAGAAGTAGATAACGGAGCAGGTATCTTATTAACTAAAGAAACACCAGGGTGCCCCTGGTCTTGAAGTGGGGACGGTTGCCTAGGCGGCACGGCCTGCTGCTGCTGCTGCTTGCTGCTGAGATCCAAAATAACTTGGCGTATGACAGCCCAATCAATCATCCTCTTGTCTTCCAAGCTGTAAATAAACTCCCAGAACTCGGGACAGTCCTCAATCAAATGCCCCTGCTGACGATGGAATTCACAGAAATGGAGCAAATTCCCGACCGCAGGTCGGCAAGGCATAACCGGAGGGAGCCGTAATGCATGGGTGGCCATCAAAGCCCTGAAGATGTCTGTAAAAGACTCCGGCAACGGGGAGTGAGAAGTCCGCTTAGGGCAAGGTGGATGCCGAGGGGTGTGAGAAGGTAGTGGGGATGGTAGCAGAGGTTGCGTAGGTAAAGGGGATTGCGCAGGCGAAGGCGGAGGTCTGGAATGATGTGGCGGCGTGGGGGGAGTGGGATTGTAATGGATGGCATCTACCCACTCGCGGTGTGGTGTTTCCTTGACCGGAGGTGGAGGGGTGTGAGGAGATAAAATAGCGGAGGGCCGACTCGTGGATGGTTGGTATGCGGTGGAGCACATGGAGGTATAGGGGTGTGTGGGAGTGGACGGTCGACTCGTGGAGGGATATAAGGTGGAGGGCTGACTTACGGTGGAGGGCGGAGGGAAAGTGTATGTAGAAGGTGACGGTGGAGAAGACTCATGGTCAAAGGAAACTAGGAGTTGTTGGCTAACGAAGCGGGCTCGATTATAAAGCTGTTGCCAGGATGTGATATCGTTCAGGGCTAAGATACATCTGAGCTCGGGCGTTGCGTTAGAAATAACCATCTTGATCTGCTCACCCTCCGGAATATGTCCCGGGACTTGCACGGCTAGGCGACGCCAGCGGTCGGCAAACACGGAAAATTCTTCGCCGGGCTTCATCTTCTCTTGGGCCAGATCAACCATAGAATATCTGGGCCCCACCTGGTCTCGGTACTGCTGAATAAACATTGCTTGGACGGCTTGAAAATTCATCATCGGCTCCTGCGGTAATGTGAAGAACCAATCCTTGGCCGAGCCCTTTAAAGATAGGCTAAACAAATAGGCCATCAGGCGTGGATCATGCTGGAACTGGGCCGACTCATATAAGAACTCCTTCAAATGGGTGTAGGGGTCACCAACTCCACCATAGCTGTGATATGCAGGAATCTGTGAACGTGGTGGAAGCTGAAGACCTTGAAATGCAAATGGAATATCCAAAGAAGTTTGAGGATTAATTCGGCGTTGCAATTCATCAAGCTGGCGTTGGGCCTGAGCGATCATCTCCTCGGTAGGAAGAGTCCGAGAAGGATATGGGCCAGCTTGAGCAAGGGATGATGGATTGAGACCAGGAGGATGATGATGGGCCGAACAAGGGATCCAGCCTGAGAAGAAGGAAAACCCGTTCTGGGAATGGAGGAATGCATGGGCCTGGAAGAATCGTGTATGTAGGAATGAGCATTAATTGGGCTAGCAGCAGCACGGGTGGGATAAGAAGGCCCGTTAACAGAATAGGGTCCAATGGAGGAGTAAGGAGATGGGCCCGCATGGGAAGAGGAATCCACGTGGGGATAAGAAGAGGGAGAAGTAAAGGAATAAGGTACAGGGGAAAAATGCTCCATGGGGGAGAGTGGAGACTTTATACAGTGAATTCAAATGAATACAAGGACGGGAATGAACCTAAGATACATGTAGCTAAATGGAGACACACAAAGATGAACTAGACCTAATGAGCCTAATCCGAACAAAAGATGCGAATGACGACACTATGCAACATGCAATGGAGAAGAGAGATGAGAAAAGAATCATCCAATTAGCCAAACAAATTCCAAATGATGCGCGAAGATTTTTATAAGTTCTCTTAGGACCTTAATGGATTAATTAAAATGTGAGTTCACTCAACCACAAGGTACCCAAATAGGGTGAGAATGGAGAACTGGCAGATTCTAAAGGACTCTCCCTCGCACGAATGCAGACCCTAGACTGGGGGGTGGTATGGTACAACCTGCCCGGCGTCCATGTGGGAATCCACGGCTCACGGGGGCTTACGGAGGTCCTCAGCAAGGTCCCCTAGTCGGCTCCAAGGAGTATGGAGGCGAGAGGAAACCCTACCTCGGTAGGAATGCAGCTAGATGTAAATGAAATGCATGAGTCCTATGTGCACCGGAGTGCATGCAAATCTGGCCTAATAAACTAGCAACCAATGATCAAAATAAACATGCAAAGATGAGAACAAGTATGCCCAACAATATATAACGAGGGGGAGATCAATAAGCAGCGCAAAATATCATGAATATCATGGAACATGACAATCAAACATGAATCATGCATGCACTGCAGCACCACAAGGACGGTTTATATGAGACCGCTCAAATGGACAAACGGTCTGTACAGAACCGCATAATCCAGTGAGCAGAATAACTGTAAAAGAAAACCACAGGATGCTGGAGATGAATGACGGTAGAGATAAGAAACGCACCAGGAAGAGCGGTCTGTGGACGGCCGCGTAAACACTGGGACGGATCTCCCGCGACCGTTCCGCTACAACCAAAACACCCAGAAGCGTATGAGCCGTTTCAAGATGTGGACGGCCGACTGGAGGCCGTCTATGACAGGACGCTTGCAGGACAATGGGCACTGTTAGCAGAAATGGGCGGTGGACGTATAACCGCACAAATGGTGAACGGCTCTGGGAGAACCGTTCACACTCCAGAAGGCAGAAAACGCACCGAACCTGCAATCACTCCAACAAGAGGACTAACACCACGAAAAAGGGGGGTCAGCAACTCAAAAGCACGATGGGCACTAGGCGTCCCACCGTGATCGCCACAAAAGGGGTGTAGATATATATTTCCACTCCTCTCTCTCTCTCCTTTCACTAAAGGGGTCAAAAGCACGCCAAGTGCATGAACAAATGAGAGACAGAAGAGAAAACAGAGAATGAAGCAAAGTACCGTGATCGCCACCAAGATACCGTACGCGACAGGCACGCCGTACCTTGGAAAATGGGGAGACACTCGCCTTGGTGCAGCACTGGGGATGAACGGCTCGGTTAGGACCGCTATGTGGTGAGCGGTCTTACGATAGACCGCCCTGGGACGCTGCGAGGGACGCGGGAGGAACTGCTGTAGTGAGATGGACGGCGCTTGAGGGACCGCACTCCAGTGAAGGACGGTTGTTTACGCACCGCTCGAAATGTTGAACGGCTGGATGATGACCGCTCAAGACCTTCACTCAGCAAGTTGAGAAGGGTTCGACCTCCACCCTCTCCGGCCGGCCAGAGGGGATGGGCCTCGTGCTGATTAGATGCTGACCTGCGAAACAACGTAGAGACACAAAAAAAGACACCCAAATTAGACCTTAATGATGCGGTACATGTTCAAACAAGAAGAATTAAGCATGAACAAATGAAAAGGGGAGTACCTGGGGGGTTTTAAACCCCTAGGGTGACAAAAAACAGGATGATTGTGTGCATGTTATGAGAAGGAGGGGGGTACGCGGGTGAGAAACAAAGCATGCAATGAAAGAACACGGTAAAACTATGAAACGAAAAAACTGCGAAGACTGGGCTACTCCCTTGACCGGAGGCTCATGCGGACGTAGAGAGCCTCCCTCCTTGGTGCTGGGTCGCTCAAGAATGCGGCAGGGCTTCGCCGTCGATCAAAATCTCCCCCCCTTTCGACGTCCGGCCAATAGGGTCTATTTATAGAGCCTAGAAAGCCAATCTCGAAATTAGGGTTTAGAGCCATTTTCCAGTCGAATTGGCAAAAGATAATTCATAGATAATATCATGATCTCTTATCCATTCGAAATGGCATCAAAAATGACTGATTATCCACGGAGAAATCGTTAAAACAAATCAGGGATAAAACCATACATAAAAGGATAAAAAACTGTTAAGAACCCTCCATCGAAGGGATGAACGGTCTAACGATAGACCGCGCACAACTTTGAACGGTTATGTTCAGACCGTTTAACCTGTCGGTGGAAATGGAATTAAATCAGATAATTAGCCCAATTATCGCTCGAACAGACCGAAACATCCGCCGCTGGACCCTGAACATATGAACGGTTGTATCCAGACCGTTTTGGTTTAGGGCGGCGCTAAACCGACCGTTTCACCCTGTCGGTGATAATTCGAATCATTTGGATAATTATCTGAGAAAATGGGCGCGCGTAGGACTCTGAGATATAGGTAGTGAATAGGCCCGTCCATAAGCTTGAACGGCCCTAATCACACCGCACAAAAGCCTGTCGGTGAATATTCAAAAAATCCTCAGAAAATAACCAAAATGTATGAACGGTCTGGGGTCAACCGCCCTAGTCTTGAACGGCTGATGTGGGACCGTTCATGACCTTGGGTACTTGACTTTTATAAAACAATTCAATTAATCAAAGCCAAGGTCCGATAAGGCCTGAATTGATACGATCTTTACCAAGGAGGGAGGCTACCCATAAAGTGGGCCCAGGACGTACCACAAAAATGGCCCAACAAATGATGAACAACTTAGGGCATCAACTAATAGGAGTAAGAGAAACGACTCAACTTATCGGTATAAAACGGGTGTCAACACACATGAATCATTTTGTTGATGCCATTGATCCCAAACTCTGGGATTTAGTTATGTATGATTCATATGGGTTGCCTAATGATGAATCAAAGTGGACTATCGAGCATGTGAAGAGAAACAAAGATAATTCTATGCTCTTAAATATTTTTAGAAGTTCAATTGATCTTGACAAGTTTCCATGTGTTTCCTCATGTAGGACGGCCAAGGAAATATTAAAATGCTTGATCGAGGACTATGAAAGAAAGAAGGATGCTGAGTGTTTGATGGCCGACAAGCACGATAAATCAAGTAAGGAAAGCTCAGAGTCAGACTCTGAAGGTGAGGAAATCTCTTTCGAAGAACTTATGGATCTTTTTGATGAATTGGTTGATAAGTATAAGAAGGTGAAATCTGAAAATAGAAAACTGAAAAAGAAAATCAAAAATACTTGTGTTGATAATATTTTTTATGAGAAATGTTCTAAGCTTGATAATTTGAATGAACTCTTAAAGCATGATGTAAATTGTCACAAAGAAACCATTGCATGCTTAAGAAGTGAAAATGAATTCTTCTTGATTGATATACAAAAGCATGAAGAAACCATTTCATGTATGAAAGAAGAAAATGAAAAACTCCAAAAGGAAAATAGTGCTATGTTGATTTAGACTTCTTTGCTTGAAGGTAGATTGAAAAATCTTGAAAATTCTTCATGTGATAGATGCTTAGAATTCAAAACTAAAAATGAATCTTTCTTGATTGATATCAAAAAACATGAAGACACAATTTCATGTATGAGAGAAGAGAATGAGAAATTGAAACATTTGAATACAACACTGTCTGAAAAATTGCTTGCATTTGAAAAGGGAAACAGTGTGATTGTTGATGAATCTAAAAAATTGCATGTGCTAGAACAAGAAATTGAAAGCTATAAAATTGCAAATAGAGTGTTAAATGAAAGTGTTGTTTGCAGTGAACAAGAAATAGCTAACTATGAATTGCACATTACATCTCTTGAAAAAGAAATTATTGATTTGAATACTTCATTGTTTATATTTATTCAAGAGAAGGAAAATCTAGATAAAATCTTAGGAATTAAAGTGAACTTTCAAAAAGAAGGCCTTAGCTACAATCCGGTGAACAAAAAGAGTTTTGAAAGCAAACTGTATAGATCTTTTATCTCGAGTTCAGATGTAGCTAGTTCATCAAACGTTCACCCTGTTCAGCATGCTATCAAGAAAACCCAAAAATATGATGTCAAGCAGAAATTGAACTAAGATTCGAAGTTGAAAAAAAATTCTACTTATACAAATGCCAATGCTAGGAAGCACAATTATGCTGCACACATACATGCATCCACAAGGAAAATCTCATGTTTTTATTGTGTCAAAATTGGTTATATGATGCATGATTGTCTTGCTTTGAAATATGATGAATTGGGAGCATGCAAGAAAATGTATGACTTCAAAAACTCAAAGAAGTCTTCAAAGAAAAGAAAAGAAAAGAATTTAAAAATTCTCATGTTCATGAAAGAAGACCATATGGAAAAGTTTCTCCATTGCATTGTTACTATTGTGGGAAATATGGTCATTTGATGAAAACTTGATTTCAAAAGAAAAATGACAACCATCATGTCAAGAAGAAGAAAATTTTTCATGTTGAAAATAAAAACACTTTTGTTAAATCACAGAAATTCAATGCTTATGCATACAAGAAAATTGTGAGATCTTTTGGTTGTTGTCATTACTGTGGTGAGTTATGGCATACTATGTATGACTATTCATTGATGAAATCTGATGATTTGAATGCCTTAAAGAAATTGAATGCTCATGTTAACCATCCGGGACCCAAGAAGGTCTGGGTACCCAAAACTGTGAAATGGGAACTTTGGTGTAGGAATGCCTTGAGGTCAAATGGAAGGTTTGGAAAATAATGGCTACTCAGGGCCCAGATTTTGAAAATAAATTTCTGAGTTCTCTTTGAAAAACTGAAATTTACTTTAACTGAATTTCCATCTTTAAAGATCATACAAAATTTATTTTTCATATTAGAATGTATTGCATCTTTCATGAATCACCATTGCATGATTACATTTCATGAAACTGCATATTCATATATCTGATCATCATTGCATGACTACATGGTATATTAAATGGTGACCTGAGGAAGGACATGCTATTCCTATCTGAAATCTATCAACATGCGTGAGAATGTGCCTCCGCCTGATACGATGAGTCACTTATTCATATAAGTCATAGGATGCATGATATTCTGTCAACATATCAATTGTGAAATTCATGCATATTGTGAGGGGGAGTTTTTCGAATGGATGACTTGCCATTGTGAATTTAACTCATCTTTCTGCAAGTATATCTCATGACAATAGCTTCAATGAACTGCTGGTCTCTTTCAAGGCTATTGCCAAGGTAGTATGCTTGAAGGCATATGGTGATACCTGTTGAACTCAGGTATAAATTCTGAAAACTTGACCTGTTATTTCTCTTGTCTAATGTGATGAATTTGCCTAATGATTGAATGGAATTAAAAATCTTGAGGAGTGTAATGAGGTTGTTGACTATTGAATATTTTTCATCTGAATTGCATGAGCACATTTGAGCTTAACTGCGTTCCTGGTATATCAAATGGTGTGTACTGGAAGCGTGGATTACGTCCACCTGGAAGCTCTCACTATGTGTGAGTTGGGTCTTCGGACATTCATCTCCACCTCGTACCAGAACTTGAAAAATCTGTTTGGCTTGTGGATGATATTCTAAGCTTTTGAAATGTTATTAAAAATGTATTTTTGAATAGTTTCTGAAAATAAATGGGTTGCATTGAATGTTTCAAATCTATTTATGCACCCTAGCTTAGAAAGCTAATGTGATGAAAAATACTTGTTGTTAATCAGTTAAATCTGAATGTCTTTTTGTGGAATTTAGTCATGATGTTCTGAAAAATAAACTTTTACATCTTATTTTTGCATCTTGCATTGCATTCTTATGTTGTTATAGGTTGCATGCATTAGAAAATACATAAGGTGTATTTAGATCATTCAAATGAAAAACTAAAAATTTACTTTTTGCACCCATGTTAAATTTTGCATTGTATTTAGTACTTTCAAATAAAATCTAAAATTTTGCATCACATTACATACTGCATGTTTTCCCATTGTGTGCTTGCATGTTTATATATGATATTCACCCCCATCCTTGGAATTTCTAAGACCTCATACTTCTTGTTAAATAATGTTGCAATTGAGTCATCACTAGAGTGTTTCATGTCACACACTCAGGGGGAGTAAATATTTGATAAGTGTATCTAGATAGGGGGGAGATGCACTATTTGTGTTCATAAAATTTTTGGTATACATGTTGAATCAAATTCATACACTTCATGCATAAAATGTGAAAATGTGTGTTAGAGATAAGGATATATGAATTTCTTGTGAACACTCTAGAGATTTTAAACATGCTGCATGAATGTCAAAGAGGCAATTGAGGAAAAAGCTGGCTGCCTATTTTTGTAGAAAGAATATGAAAAGAAAATGAATGGCAGAACAATGCTCAGTCTCACTGAGTAAATAATTACACGTCACCTGAGACGTGACATGGTTCATATCTGAAAAGTGTTGTACTCAAGTACCTCTACTCAAAATGAGGTGAAACGGTTAATACTCTGCGTAACCGGGGAGTCTGACATGAGCTCCATGTGTCTCCTTACGTAAAAAGGAGGTATTCGAACTTGAGCACTCTTGAAAAATTTTGGATGTCAATGTGATTTGCTTGAGTTGAAAAATTCTGGTGAAAAATTCTTTGTGGCAGAGCGAAGCCTCCAATACGCTGTTCTCATAAATTGAACTGCAGTCTGTATAATCTCTCATTGTGTTGATATGAAAATCTGAATATCCATATGACAACAATCTATTTTCATGTTATTTACTTACACCTATGAAAATTTGATTTAATATGTATTCATAAAATTGATTGACTGCATTGACTATTGCATAACTCTTCTGTATAATTGCACAATCTCCTAGGTGTTACACATGAGCATCCTGGTTATTTTGACTCTCATGCACCTTTCTTATACTTATTCCCCTCTTAAATAAGTAAGGGGGAGCTATGTTGCATGTATATATACATATTTTCTTGGTTGCGTTATATGCATTCATAGTGTCATCATTTGTACGCATTGAGTTTCATGCATTTCAATGAAAACTAAAAGTCTGAAAATCTGAAAATCAAAGAAAAGCATTTGATAATTCAACTGTTATGTTTTGTTTTGGCAAACATCTTGTCTTTGCCTTGCTAGTGCATCTTGCGAGTCTTAAGTCTCCACACCTTCCTGTCTCCATAATCAACAATTGGCATCAAAAATAATCCACAAGTTTTGATCATCTTATCATTGCTTTGGTATTGACTCATTTGAACTTCTGAAGTGGGCTCTTACTGATTCATGAATCTGTTTTGTTGAAATTTGAATTTCATTGCCTTCCTCCCACTTTTTGATCATGTCAAAGGGGAAGAAGAATATGATCTGTCTGTGTCAATCATAAAGTTTATCATCATCAAAAAGGGGGAGATTGTTGTGTGCCTTACATATATTTTTGATGATAACTAAATTTTATGTATGCTTGCATATGTTCTTGATGCTTGCATATGTTCTTGATGATTGTGTACACTCATGATATTTGCTATGCTAGCATGTGTTTCATATGAGCATTTGTGCTCTTGATGTTCAATTATGCTCTTATTGCAAAGATACATGATGGTTTGAATCTTGTCTTGGTATGTGGAATTTGTTAAGAATGGCCATTGGTGAAATGAGTTTTCATTGTACTATTGTATACGTTTGAATCCTCATGCATATTCTTCATAATGTTCTTGTGCTAACAATGTGTCTTAAAACCATTCATGTCAATCCTGATGAACTTCGGTTGCTAGAAATTGGGTAGTATGGATTCTAGCTTAAATTTCATGTGAACCTTTGTAGAAATTGATTAAATGGTGCTCACAATTTGTTCATGTGCATAGATAAATTATCTTGATCTTAAGTTGAGAACAATGATGTTTCAAAGTGTTCACATGCACCTTGTTTATAGGGGTTCATCTATGTATGTCATGCATTTCTCATTAGAACTATTAGGCTTAATGTCACGCCCCGAACCGATAGCAGCGGGAAGCGATACTCGGAATGTGGCAGCGAAACAGTCATGATAATTAGAGCAGAAAAATACATAAATACAATAAATAATATCCAACACATGGAGGCTGTTAATTTGAGAAATATATGGTTTTATTGATATTTGAAAATTTAAATACAATTTTACTCAATAAAAGAAATAAAGAAGAGAAAATAGCAAGACCCACTACTAACTAGACTCAAGAAAATAAAAAGACTCGGGTCTCAAGGCTTCTAGGTTCACTCGATCACGCTGACCCGATCCCGATTTCAAGCGTTCCATCTACCGCGTTACCTGAAAAGGATGGAAGTAAGGGGGGTGAGTGAAGAGCTCAGTAGGAATTACTCTCTATCATCAGGCGAATTTATGTAATTAATCATTTTTAGGAATGTATAAATAATGCAAGAAACTCAATTAAAGCAAAAAAAGTAATTAACAAGATCAGAAGATAATCGATAGATAAATGGAAAGGAATATTGCACGTCGAGATATCAAGCACTGTTAACAAGAACTTTTCCATGAATGGCCATTTCAAGTCAAGTCAAGTCAAGTCATGTCATGTCATGCAAGCAAGTACTTCACGCTTTCAAACGAGTATAGAAAGTATCACGAGAGTGTGGAATGTCGTAGACTTTACACGCTAGATAGTACTCGGTGACAATGCCACACCTAGTCATTCACCTCCCGGGGCAGAAGTACACTTCGGGTGCTCCTCCCAGGACCAGACTGGGCCCTTAAATATGATTACCTTGGCATTGATTTGTTTGGATCATAGATGCCACGAAATCTAGACATCCACGAATAACAGTGGCCAAGAGTTCCAAGATTAAGCTCATGTAATCAAGGTAAAATGTGTAAGAACATTGATTTTCTTGAGATTCCAATAATAAGCTCATTAATCGAGAAGAATAGTCAATAAAGAAATGACTCTTGAATAGATAAATGTTGACAATAGACCTAACAATAGGTCAAAATTTGAGGTATAATAGCCTAGTTAGGCTAGAGTAGCTTACACATATCAAAACCATGAAAACATCAATTTCCGGAAAACTGGAATATGAAACGGTCAGTAAAGGACCGCTAAGAAAGGAACACGGTCTAATCAGGACCGCATGCACAATAGAAACGGTCTAATCAGGACCGCAAAAAGACTAGCTGGGTCAAAGATCCAACCCAGAGTTAAAGAGTAGAAAACGGTCCAAAATGGGCCGTGATCAGGACTAGACGGTCCTGGTTGGGCCACTTGAAGAGGTAAACGGTCTAATATCAACAGTGTACATTACAGAGTACAAGGGACTAAAGTCGACACACAGCCAGTTAAACATGGTCACATGAGGGCCGTTCAAGCAGTCTGGCGGTCATGGCCGGACCACTTACTAACAGAAACGGTCTCAGAAAGGCCGCCATCAACAGGACAGTCCCGATTCTGGGGTTTAGCAAAAATACGCGATTCGATTGAGTCAAAAAGGTTCGGGCTTGTGGGTACAACCCGCCTGGCATCTCAGTGGGAATCCCAAGCTCGTTGGGGATTACGGAGGCCTCGGAACATGAAGACCTAGTCCGACGGAAGGAATATCCGACGGAGAAGTAATTCAATGCCCAAGAATTCAATAGCTCACAATCAACGAAAAACTGGAGGTTCGGTCCAGTCGCCACCACCGCAGTGGCACGACCTTAAAACAGAACTAATAAGACAACAAAATGATAATGTAATAAATGAGAAGATAAGGAGGACTAACACTAATTACTCTACTCATTTCAATCATAAGATATCAAGAATGATGATCATGAAGGAATAATCATGAAGAAGATTAACTTAGATCATTAAATTTCATTTTCCTAGTGAACAGTGTGATATTTAACATAAAAGTCCTATGATCAAGTTAGTAACATGGATTTATCAATGCATAACACGCCGAAATCAAATGAACAACACATGTTAGAAAATGGTCACAGAGCAGACCACCAGAAGCCTAAACGGTCAAGGGTAAGGCCGCTTAGCCTAGATAGCGGTCAAACTTACGGCCGCTAGAGAAACAGTGTAAAACCCAGATCCATGCGGTCTATCGGGCGACCGCTAGACACATAAGCGGTCTATTGGAAGACTGTTAAGCCCAGCGTAGCCCTAACAAGAAGCAAACGGTCAGTCGCGGGGCCGCTAGACCGTGCAAACGGTCTATCGTGCGACCGCTTGACACCTGGCGGTCCCTGGAATGACCGTTTAGGTTAATCCGAACCCAGAACATATAAACGCAAGACACCGGTCTAATGAAAGCATGATTACTACATGAATATAGCATGAAAATTGGGCTATTTACTATCAAAATGTAGGTAACTCAAAAACGCACATCATAGCATGCTCAATTTAAAGATTGCATGAAGATTACTCTATGTAAATCGAATGGAAACAAAAAGAGTAAAAACCCTAATCACATGCCCTTCATAAAACTAGGAATACGCATGATGTAGATAGCCAAAATTGGGCAAAATAGGTTCAAAAGAAAATTAGGGACGAGATCTACCTATCCATATTATTTAATTAGATTGGGCCTGAGAGAAACCTACCTTAATCGAAGAGAAAGGAGGAAGAAAACTGCGTCGAAACCCTAATCTCGCGCCGCCCTAGAACACCCAAATTCGCTCGACTCTGGCCACGATAGCCCACGCCACCGGCCAAGGAACCAAATAGAGAGCCCTAGCCATCAAAGCCCTCTACTTATAGACCCTATTGGAGCTTCTAGAGATCGAATTGGACTCAAGAGTCCAAGGAAGAAAAATCGGCAAAAAACTCGCACTTGATCAAATCCGCGCCGCCACCGTCGAATAGGAACTTCTAGAATCTAGGGTTTCGATGGGAAAATGAGCCTCTAGGGTAGATCTAACCATTGGGCTTGGTTTGGGCTCGATTGATTAAGAATTGGGCTCCAATTTGGTCGCTTAAGATTGATCTATTAAAATAATGAATTTGGCCATTAATTCCTTAATCCAGCCTAATTAAATTTTTATTCCTCAAAAACGCACATCATAGCACGCTCAATTTAAAGATTGCATGAAGATTACTCTATGTAAATCGAACGGAAACAAAAAGAGTAAAAACCCAAATTACATGCCCTTCATAAAACTAGGAATACGCATGATGTAGATAGCTAAAATTGGGCAAAATAGGTTCAAAAGAAAACTAGGGATGAGATCTACCTATCCATATTATTTAATTAGATTGGGCCTGAGAGAAACCTACCTTAATCGAAGAGAAAGGAGGAAGAAAACCGCGCTGGAACCCTAATCTCGCACCGCCCTAGAACGCCCAAATTCACTCGACTTCGGCCACGATCGCCCACGCCGCCGGCCAAGTAACCAAATAGAGAGCCCTAGAAGTCGAAGCCCTCTACTTATAGACCCTATTGAAGCTTCTAGAGATCGAATTGGACTCAAGAGTCCAAGGAAGAAAAATCGGCGAAAAACTTGTAGTTGATCAAATCTGCGCCACCACCGTCGAATAGGAGCTTCTAGAATCTAGGGTTTCGAAGGGAAAACGAGCCTCTAGGGTAGATCTAACCATTGGGCTTGGTTTGGGTTCTATTGATTATGAATTGGGCTCCAATTTGGTCGCTTAAGATTGATCTATTAAAATAACGAATTTGGCCATTAATTCCTTAATCCTGCCTAATTAAATTTTTATTAGGGGTCAGCCCAGTTGACAGTATTGCTAAACACTTCGTTCTCTACAAAAATATAATTTCTCTGTATTTTTAGAAATTAGTCAAAACTTTGGCCTACGGGTGAAATTCAATTAATTTGATTTACACCTATTAAATTCAAATCACCGTAGAAAATTCGATTGCATCTTGGAATATGAAATTCTTTTTTTGTTGATTGTAGAAAAATAATTATTTCTTTTTATTGATATAATTTGGCCACTTTCAAAATAAATCATATTCTTTAATTAAGAAAATCGTTGAAGTCATTAAATAACAAGTTAATAAGTTTTATACATTTTAATATATCTTACGTTGAATAAATGATTCGATTAGTCATTCTTATTTTTACAAAAATTAGATCCCCTTTTCTTTTTGCACACTTTTCATTTATTTCTATTTATCAAATTTTATATTAATACATATTTCAAAATTTTACTTTTATATTTTATTATTTTACCGGGGTGTTACACTTAAGTTCTAACATATTTCCTCATTCATTTGTTTCTTTGATAAGCAACTGAAATGACTTGTTATGCCGGTTTAGAAAGCAATGCCAATCCCATATGCAAAGGTAACAAAAATCATGGTGAGAACTTGACACTTTGCATGTGTGTTTTGGGAAAAATGGTAAGTTTTCATATGGAGTTTTAATCTTGGAAGAAGTGGTTGATATGTGTTTTCATATTGCTTAGACACAAAGGAATGCTTGATTGTATGACTTATCAACTAAACCTCTTCTATTTCCATTGGGCTTCAAGTTATGGGATTGAACTGCTGCATTCTAGTTTCATAGCAGAGTTCGGTCGACCGAACTTGGGATTTCGGTCGACCGAAATCCCCAGAGTGGGCAGGTTCTGCGTCTGTATTATTTCGGTCGACCGACCCCTTTCACTGGTCGATCGAATGCGGCGAAAACATTAAAACGTGGATCCGAAAACCCATTAAACCCTATCCATTTGTGCTCTACTTTTACCCATTTGCCCCTAGGGTTATTATACATATCTTAGAGGGGTTTTTCAAAGGTTTTGTGAAGGGTTTATTGGTCTTGTCATGTCTCTTATATATACTCTCATGTGACCTATGAATTTAGAGAGAATCCCATTTGTGCTAACTTTTTCGGTCTTGTAGGAAAAGAAAAAGGGGGAAAGGAAGAAGGAGCTCAAGCCAAGGTGGATTTCATCTACTCCAAGGAGTACTTGGAGCTCGTGGAAGAAGAAGAAAAGGAGCGGATCGATGAGAGGAACAAGAGGACAGAAGAATCGCCATTATCCGATCCGAGAGTCAAGCATCAGCATCCATTGGCTTTGGAAATCAAAGGGGGAACAACTTCTGATGGGAATCGACGTCGAGCACTGACTTTTTATTTTTGTATTTGTGTCCTTTAGTTTATTTTTATATCATTGGGAAAGTATGTACGTAACTGTAAGGCTTTATAAGCCACTTTGTCACTCTCTTGGATTCTTTGGGATTTTATGTAAAAGTGTAGTAGGTCCAGCAAGGGCCCCCCCAGCCGTTTCTCATTAGTCCAACTAAGCCATGTGGGGCTGTTCAACCATCCTAGGTGACTTCTAGAAGGGTTGAATGTCAAATTGACACATGGGAGACAAGTGAACCAAAAAATCCAATTTGGATGCCACCTTGGTCAAGGGGGCGCCCCCTCCCATATATTGTTAATTAATGTGGTTCCAAACCACATGGGTTAATTAGTTTTGACCTTCCTAGTTTGCCCTTCCTAACCCTAGATCTGAGGTCATTTAGAGTCTTTTTACATTTATTATAAGTAGCTTGTATTTCACAATTTTATTAGAATTAATGAATGGAAAATTTTAGAAATTGAGTGGAATCCCCAAGGAGGGTGCGCCCCTCTCCCCTCTTCCCCCTGGTTCATCTTCTTCCTCCAGCCCTCTAGGGTGTGAATCCCATTCTCCTTAGCCCCACTGAGTTCCCCTCTGCTGCCGCCGCCGCCGTTAGTGCCGCCGTCGCACCGCCACCGCCGCTACATCGGAGTTCTATCTCCATCAGAATAGAACCTCACCTCCGGATTTTTATCTTTTCTTCTCGTTGTCGGATCGAGCCCTAATTTTGAGGGTTTGTTCTGTCCATCTCCCTTAACCTCCAGTTAAAATTTCGTGTCATTTGTAAGTCATTATGTATTTTTCCCATACTTTTGTTTGTCCTCTCATTAATTTGCCCTTTTGCAGATCTACGGGACAGAGTCACCTTGTTGCATCTTCCCCACCCCCTTAAACATTTTCAGAAAATCCCAAACAATTACTCAGTGTTCCACACATATATCCCCTTCCACCATAATTTTCGTGGAGTCTAGAAAAATCATTTAGTCCTTGGTCAAGGGTCAGTTTCAGGCAGATCCCTTGCTGCCATGTGTATCTGTCAGTCCGAGTCAGAAACAAAAACATTGTTACAGTCATATTAATTTTCAATCCGTTCGATGGATGGAGCTGTCAAAATTATATGTTGTAGATATATGAGTGCTCTTTCCAACGGTACCAGCCACGCCTCGATCGGCCTCTAGATCTGAGCGTCGTAATTCATGTTGCCGAGGTCTGCAGATCTGTTCCCTGTGCAGGTTCGAAATTGCAGTCCAGAAGATATTCAGAAATAAATATCAAAAATCAACTTCAGGAGCTGCCCCTTCAAGGAGTCGTTCAGGGACGCCCTGCCATCGTCCTAGCCAAGCGGTGCCTCCAGAAGATCTCAGGAAGGTGACGTTCCTTTGGAAACCGTTGCTTTTTGTCCAGTGAGTCAGCAACTGAGTTGGCGCAGCACCGAGTTGGAATAGTGCCGAGTCGGACCAACATGCCGAGTTCATGCCGTACGCACCTCCAGATTACTGCCCGTCAACCCAGGGTCGATCCTCCCGGGCCCCACTTGTAGCTTTTTACCTCCCTGCATGGAGTGGGCAATAAAATTCACTATTGTAATTAACTTTTACCGTTGTACCGGGAGTTACCGTACTTGGCCGGGAACGTCTTCCCCACGCCCGGAGCTTGGAGGTACACCCGCTACCCTCCTCGTAGGTATTACTTTACTCGTGTATTTTTATATATGCCACTGCATGAGCGATAGATTATCTAGCTTGTTATCATTTTATCATCGCTGTGAGAGCGAGAGTGAGTGACCGTCCCGTGACTCAATCCGAGTTAACGCGAAAAGGCCGATACCCGAGACTCACTGCCGATTTCTCAACCGCTCACGGTCCACGTCTTCCCTCACTTAGGGGTGATCGCGAGCTAGAGTCCCAGGTCGCGTGTCCATCCTGCATCAGTTTTGTATCAGAGCGCCAGTTGAGTCTATGGTAGTATTTGGTCAAAAACAAAATAAAGTGTCATTTACGTCTAGTCATCGTCTAAGTCGGTCTAAGGTTGCATGTGCATACCATTGTTCGGTATATAAAAAGGTGTCGCCCGACCGTTAGGTTATGCCTATCGGAGAGGTGATTCACTTGCGCGAGTGATCTTCGGATTGATTAACTTCGCCACGTACCGAATCTTGGTCGTGTCTAGGTGTGTAGTCGAGTCTAATTTCAACTTTGCATTTGCATCGCATTCTAAGTCGTGTCTAGGTGCTTGCATTAGTTGGCATAACATTTTGCTTATAAAACAAAAAGAAATGGCCTTGTATATCCATTCCTAGGGGATCCAACCCCATCTTTACAACCATGGCCGCACCCTGAGCCCTTAGTTCCGTTGAAGTGGCCGCCATGTTCCAAGCCCTTATGGGACAAATGCAAGGGTTGACTACATCTATAGATGGGTTGGATACATGCTTGGATGTGTTGACCACAGCGGTAGATCGGATGGAAGGGTTGAGTCCGCGAGTGGGTGGCCTAGGCCTGCCCGAGCCTTACATACCGGTGTCACCCCAAGGACCCCTTCTCCACGAGGAGGACAATCCTTCACCACCCGAGAGTGCTCAATTGTCACCCTCACCTTCCGATCTTATTTCAGAGCCCTCCCATTTGGAGCCACCTCAGCCCGAGCCACCCGTGTTTCTAACGAGTACGCTATACATAGCCGAGCCGCTTCTTAGTTGGCTCAAGGATGGCTTGGTCCCACCTCCTTACCCTACTATGGACCCCACCTTACCTCTAGTGTCCGTCAACTCCTACCACACGACATTCCGGTCTAGTCACCATGTTGATACATTGGGTGACCTTACTCTTGGTTTAGGTTGGCAATGGAAGTTGACGCACTTATTGGCCCGAGGCTTCGACCAACCCACTAGTCGTACCTTCACCCATCCGGCCATAGGGTCCATTACCTCCGTGTGCACCGTGGGTTGTGTGACCACGGAGATTCTTCTATTCCTCCCGATGTCGGCCGAGTCTGACTTCATTCCCTTTTGCCCTAGAGAGGAATCATATTTTCTAGACATGACCGTCGTCCCACCGATCACAATGTATGACGGTGATTATGAATTCTTAACTTGGGACCGAGTCATGGGGGAACCCACTTCATGGGGTCATACCTTCTTTGACCCTTTTGACCCCTTCACTAGTGAACCTCCCGAGCTATCATATTCACTCCACTTCTTCCAAGGAGTTCACTATCCCACCCCTACCCCTCGGTCTAGTTGGCAAGCCGAACCTATGTCTAGGGGTAATGACGAGGGTAGTTCTGGATCTCCTAGCCCTTCGCCACCCAAATCCCATAGGTCGCCAATGCATGAGTGGTACATCTTAGGGTGTCTAGGAGTCCTCCATTCCGTCAACCATCGAGTACATCTAGTGTATGCATGGCACATATTCGGGTGTCCTAGTCCGCCGTCACACACGTACGGGTCGAACTAACATTAGGGTCTGTGTGAGTCTTTGTTTCGTCTGGTTTGTTTGTCGAGTGCATTGTGTGTCTGTGCGTACGTTGAGTCGAGTCGGTTTTGTACGCTCGCGTTGTTAGTCCCTTTCGAGTATGAGACTTGTCGGACTATTGGGATCGGCTCTACGCTACATATCGGATCTAGTCACATAAGGGACTTAGCGGTGATTCCTAGTGAGTCTTCGAGCCGCCTCCCTTCATTTGAGAGTGACCCCACCCCGGAGTGTCCACCTCTAGCCTCATTCCCACGGCAGCGTGTGCATATCGAATCTATACGGGATGAGCAGGTGTCGATTACTTGGAGTGGAGCGTACTCCGCGCTTCATGGTACGATGACGGATCCGCCGGAGCTACTCGAGCAGCCGCACCCCATACTCGACGGGGTCGAGTTCTTCCCACCCGGGGAGAGTTGATGGGAATCGACGTCGAGCACTGACTTTTTATTTTTTTATTTGTGACCTTTAGTTTATTTTTATATCCTTGGGAAAGTATGTACGTAATTGTAAGGCTTTATAAGCCACTTTGTCACTCCCTTGGATTCTTTGGGTTTTTGTGCAAAAGTGTAGTAGGTCCAGCAAGGGGCCCCCCAGCCCTTTCCCATTGGTCCAACTAAGCCATGTGGGACTAGTCAACTATCCTAGGTGGCTTCTAGAAGGGTTGAATGTCAAATTGACACATGGGAGACAAGTGGACCAAAAACTCCAATTTGGATGCCACCTTGGTCAAGGGGGCGCCCCCTCCCATATATTGTTAATTAATGTGGTTCCCAACCACATGGGTTAATTAGTTTTGACCTTCCTAGTTTGCCCTCCCTAACCCTAGATCTGAGGTCATTTAGAGTCTTTTTACATTTATTATAAGTAGCTTGTATTTCACAATTTTAGTAGAATTAATGAATGCAAAATTTTAGAAATTGAGTGGAATCCCCAAGGAGGGTGCGCCCCTCTCCCCTCGTCCCCTTGGTTCATCTTCTTCCTCCAGCCCTCTAGGGTGTGAAGCTCATTATCCTTAGCCCCTCTGAGTTCCCCTCTGTTGCCGCCGCCGCCGCCGCCATTAGTGCTGCCGTCGCGCCGCCGCCGTTAGTGCTGCCGCCGCCGCCGCCGTTACATCGGAGTTATGTCTCCATCAGGATAAAACCTAACCTCCAGATTTTTATCTTTTCTTCTCTTTGTCTGATCAAGCCCTAATTTTGAGGGTTTGTTCTGTCCATCTCCCTTAACCTCCAATTCAAATTTCGTGTCATTTGGAAGTCGCCAAGTATTTTTCCCATATTTTTGTTTGTCCTCTCAGTAATCTGCCCTTTTACAGATCTACGGGACAGAGTCACCTTGTCGCATTTTCTCCACCCCCTTAAAAATTTTCAGACAATCCCAAAAAATTACTCAGTGTTCCACACATATATCCCCTTCCACCATAATTTTCGTGGAGTCTATAAAAATCGTTTAGTCCTTGGTCAAAGGTCAGTTTCAGGTGGATCCCTTGCTGCCCTGTGTGTCTGTCAGTCCGAGTCAGAATCAGTTTCAATCCGTTTGGTGGATGGAGCTGTCAAAATTATATGTTTTAGATCTATGAGTGCTCTTTCAAACTGCATCAGCCACGCCTCGATCGGCCTCCAGATCTAAGCGTCGTAATTCGTGTCACCGAGGCCTACAGATCTGTTCCCTGTGTAGGTCTGAAATTACAGTCCAAAAGATATTTAGAAATAAATATCAAAAATCAACTTCAGGAGCCGCCCCTTCAGGGAGTCGTTCAGGGACGCCCTGCCATCCTCCCAGCCAAGCGGCGCCTCCAGAAGATCTCAGGAAGGCGACGTTCCTTTGGAAACCGTTGCTTGCTGTCCAGTGAGTCAGCAACCGAGTTGGCGCAGCACCGAGTTGGAATAGTGCCGAGTCAGACCAGCAGGCCGAGTTCGTGCCATATGCACCTCCAGATTACTGCCCGTCAACCCAGGGTCGTCCTCCCGGGCCCCACTTGTAGCCCATTATCTCCCTGCGTGGAGTGGGCAATAAAATTCACTGTTGTAATTAACTTTTACCGTTGTGCCGGGAGTTACCGTACTTGGCCGGGAACGTCTTCCCCACGCCCGGAGCGTGGAGGTACACTCGCTACCCTCCTCGTAGGCATTGCTTTACTCGTATATTTTTGTATATGCCGCTGCATGAGTGATAGATTATCTAGCTTGTTATCATTTTATCACCGCTGCGAGAGCGAGAGTGAGTGACCGTCCCGTGACTCAATCCGAGTTAACGCGGAAAGGCCGATACCCGAGACTCACTACCAGTTTCTCAACCGCGCACGGTCCACATCTTCCCTCGCTTAGGGGCGATCGCGAGCTAGAGTCCCAGGTCGCGTGTTCGTCCTGCATCAACTTCTACATCTTATTCCTGTCTATGTGTGATGTTTGTCATGGGTTTTATTTCGATCTGAACATATCTTGAGTATTTGTGTTTATTTTCTGAACTAGGAAATACACTGTGTGTGTGTGACCGTCTGTGTACGGTCGTGTGTCTATTGTGCTACGTTTGTTGCAGCGTGTATGTGTGTGCGTGCTACTAGAGATACGATCCAGAGCGTCTGGGGTTCATCCCCGTTGGTGCTGTGTCTACAGCGTGAAGAGAGTTCTCCTCGTGGGGATTTATCCCCATGTGTGTGTGCAGGCATCATCCTGCGTGTGTTTGGAGCTCAGCTCCGTGTTGGGGATTTATCCCCGAGTGAAGTTTTACCAGTTTGGTAAGGGGTGGATGTAGAGAGCCCATTGTGGTCCCGAACCACCTTAAAAATCCTTGTGTCTTATGGTTTACATTGTGTGATTGTGTGTTACTTGCTTAATCTGTTAAGACGATCGTGTGAGTGCGGCGAGATTGAGAGAAGTTGTTTACCCCTGCTTAGTTTATTTCTATCAATCTCAGTAAACTTGTTAATTCTGCTTAGTAAGTTTTAAATTTGCCATATTGCGTGGGGGATAATTCAACCCCCCCTTCTTGTCCGCTCGCCTACCACGTGTTGAGTTATGGTTTTGGTTATTGTTGTGATTGTTAAGTTATGATTTTGATGATAACTAAACTTAATGTGTGATTAAGTGATGATAACTAAACTTGTGGTTGATTACTCATGCTCTTGTTATTTATGTATGGTTGAGATGGAAAATGGGAACGGTTACATGATCTTGATCCTTAGTTTGCATATGTTGGTTTTTACAAGAGGTAAGAGGTTTCATAACCTCTTCAACAGGATCAAGCATGGTATTAACCTTGACTATCTTGCTTGCAGGATCAAACACATGGCGGTCACCTGGTGAACCAAATGTGTGGATAAGCACCCTGCTCCTCTACAATCCAAAATAGGTGGTATATGTCATTTACTGTCATGAACCATTGGTCAAAACACTCAGTAAAAATCCACAAGGTCAAAGACTCAGTTGACACCTTCTAAACTGTCAAGGGTGATGTCACAGACATGAACGGGCTGCTAAAGGACTTAAGCGACGGAGCTGAAGAGGTTAACGAACCGACCTGGGAAAATTCGGGGTCTGCCCAGCTGGCGATCGACCGCCCCTGCCAGCAACCCCCAGTCTACCGGTCTCTCAGTGGCGGTCGACCGCCAGCCCAGTAGCGGTCGACCGGGATTCCCAGGAACCATCTGTCTGCAAGTTTCTCAGTAGCGGTCGACCGCCAACCCCTGCAGGTCGACCGCCAGCCCCGAGCTGCCCAACATTGTTGACTTTTTGTGACTTCGAGGAAAGCCCTTCCTCTTGATATTGTTTAATCGCAAAGCCACCAAACCCTCCCGAATTTGTGGATCTGGTTTAGGGCTTCTCCATAGACCTTCCAAGGGTTATAAAACATCCTATTAGAGTCATAACCCTAACCAACCAAGAGGGCTTTAAGGGAGATCAAGTTGGAGGCTGTGCAAGGTGAAAGGAGAGGGTACTGTAGCTCCGTGAACAGTACTTTGTGCAGCAAGATTTCCATCCTTCCTCATCACATTGAAGGTAAATCTAAAGCCAATATACTTCCATTCAATTGAAGAGGCAAGCAAGCATTCAAGGAAGATCAAGGAAAGGCTATCCAAGGAGAAAGAAGAAAAGAAGCAAGCAAGCAAGCATAGATTCAAAGAAAAGGGTGCTCAAGGTGAAAGGATAAAGCTTTCCAAGGTCCATTCAAGCTTAGTTTGAAGCCATTCAAGCAAAGAAGGAATCAACGCAAGATTTGCATCATACACGTAGGGGGAGCCTAAATCAGGAGCATTCTAAACTGTGATTTATTTGTTTTGATGTCTTGTGCTTTGAGTTTCAAATTTGTGTTTCTTATAAACTGCAAACTCGTGTGTTGTGTGGATCGTTGTTGGATCTGTGGTCGTGTGTGTATGTGT
Organism: Amorphophallus konjac; assembly: GCA_022559845.1. Classification (NCBI taxonomy): domain Eukaryota; kingdom Viridiplantae; phylum Streptophyta; class Magnoliopsida; order Alismatales; family Araceae; genus Amorphophallus; species Amorphophallus konjac. The sequence continues at coordinate 190,681,066 of CM040122.1, read as the reverse complement.
CGTATTTGATTCGTGTGTGTGCGTGGATCTTCCTAGATCCGTGTTTGTGTGTGTGTGGGTCTTTTAGATCCATTCTGTCTCGTGTGTGTGGATTGCTGCACTTGTGGCAGCAAGTGTGTGTGTTGTTGATCCGGTTGTTGGATCGTGTTGGAGACCTCGTCTCCGTGTGTGTGTGTGTGTGTGTGTGTGTGTGTGTGTGTGTGTGTGTGTGTGTGTGTGTGTGTGTGTGTGTGTGTGTGTGTGTGTGTGTGTGTGTGTGTTGGGGAGCGTCCCCGTGTGTGTGTGCAGGCGTCGTCCTGCATGTGTGGTTGGAGCGTCGTCTCCGTTTGGGGATTTATCCCCGAGTAAAGCCTCACCGGGTTTGGTGAGGGGTGGACGTAGGATTGCTGTCATTGTATCCGAACCACCTTAAAAACCGCTGTGCATTGTGCTTGTATTGTGTTGTTTGCTCCATTTCCTCTATCTCCATTCTACATAAATGTTAGTTTAAATTGTAGTTCTGGATTTATCTTCGTATATCTTGCATAATCTATATCTTATCATATAAAGGTTGATAAATCCAATTTGTGATCAAATAGCTTTGAATCTCTTAACTAGCTTTGTATCACATATTTTATAAGAGGCCAAAAGTTTTCTTAAAATTGGTAAACACCCAATTCACCCCCCTCTTGGGTGTCATTGATCGCGGGACTTCAATTGGTATCAGAGCCAAGGCTCTAATTTCATAGATCTAATGATCTAGAGTGATCCAGATCAATGACTACCATTATGTACACTTTGAATTCTCCACCGGTGTTTGATGGTTGTAATTTTAATTTGTGATTAGGAAGGATGTGCAGTCTAGTCAACTCGTATGATCCTAAGCTATGAAAGCTTATCTCACATGGTCCTTATGAGTTGCCTAAAGATAAATCTGTCTGGACCGCAGATTCCAAGCTTAAACATGATCAAAATTGTTTGGTTCTAAAATTGCTTATTGCTGCAGTTCATTCTAATCATTTCCTTTTTGTCTCCCATTGCAGATCCGCGAAGGATATCTTGGTTGGCTTAACCAAAGTCCGGGAAGGGCATGAAGATCAATGTCTTGTGGCAGGCACGAGTGATCAAGGGAGTGATCAGCAAGTTGACTCAAGCTCAAAGGTAAATTCTGATTCTGATAATGAAGATGAATTTAGCTATGAGGAGTTATTGATTGCATATGATGAGCTTGCTGATAAATATGACAAGGTTAAGTCTGAAAATAAAAAATTGAAAAAGAATGTTGGATAAAATAAATGTGATTCTCCATGTAAAGAATGCTCGCACTTGAAGGAATTGATTGATGGTCATATGTTTGACATTGAAATTCATAAAGATCAAATTTCTTCTTTGAAAAATGAAAATAAAGAGCTGAGAGAGAGACTAAGTCTTATGAACAATGGTCAAAATGAGTTTGCTCATGATAAAAATCTTGAAATAGAAAATAAGAAACTGAAGGAATTGAATAGAACCATTTCTGAAAGATTGCTTACTTTTGAAAAAGGAAAATCTATGAATATTGATGAATCTGAAAAAGTACATGCTTTGTTGCAAGAAATTGAAAGTCATAAAACCATCAATGCTACTTTACATGAACAAGTCAACTCTTGTGAAAATAAACTTCCTTCCTATGAATTGCACATTGCATCTCTTAAGAAAGAGATTATTGACTTGAATGCTTCATTGTCAAGATTTCTGAATGGTCAAGAAAATTTGGACAAATTGTTGGGGACGAAAGTGAATTTTCAAAGGGAAGGGATGTGTTTTAATCCTGTGAACAAAAAGAAGTTTGAAAACAAAGTTTATACATCTTTTGTGCGTAGTTCAAACATAGCCAATACATCAAATAGGTCCCCAAATCAATCTTCTTCACAGAAAATAAAATGATCAAATGAAAATCTGAAAAAGAAAAATCATGTTGCACACACACATGCATCCATAAAGAAAATCAATTTGGATCAAAAATCCAAAAATACTACTAGCACCTCCATGCATGTTGAACATACCACTTCCACACACACACAACCAATTAGAAAGAAGCTCACATGTTTTTATTGTGGAAAACATGGACATGCTATGCATAATTGTTTCATTATGAAGAATGATGATTTGAGAGCATGTAGAAATCAAGCTGTTTTAAAAATGTAAAGAGAGCCTTCACCACAAAATCTTCTATGCATTGCAATCACTATGGTAAAAGGAGTCATACAACTTCACACTGCTGGTTATTGTTGAAGAGAAAGAACTCCTACTCAACACATCATGCTCATACACACAAATCAGAAGAACCCATGAGAAGAAAGAAGATGATGCCATGTGCCATCTACCATCACTTTGGCCAATATGGAAATGTTAAGCATGATTATTTTCTTGTGAAAGATGATGATTTGAATGTTGTTAAGGAGTGGAAGCCACGTGCCAAGAATGCTACTAACCCACAAGGACCCAAGATGATTTGGGTACCTAAGAATGCAAATTGAGAAATCTGTTTTGCAGGAGTGCCATGGAAATGGAAAGTATGACATCTATTTTCATCAAGAAGGTAAGGTATACGAGTCAAGTGACTCAAGCAAGGTTGGAAAAAAAATCAAAAATTGAATTTGATTTCTCAGGTGATATCCCTCTCACTCTCTCCACTAAAAGTATTATGTCGTGTTTTACCATGTGCTGTATAGTTATGTGATCATGCATGAGTCTGTACATGCATTCCATCCATAGATAGTTGCATACCCTTGTGCACATCATCCTCATATAGCATCTTGTTGAAGTGGAGTTTTGAAACCGTCAATAAATCTCGCTGCATATACTGAGTTTGCATAAACCTTCACGTACTGTCATGCAGAAATTAAATATTGTGAATTCATGTCATAATACATAGCAATCCTCCTACCTTCACCACCCTTGACTACATAGTATATCAAATGGTGACATGTGGAAGGGCATGTTACGCCTGTCTGAAAGCTATCACTACGCTTAAGGTGATCTTCAGATCTAAGTTCTCTGCCCGGCACTATGAGTCAATCAGTCATAGGCTGCACATGGCATTAGATTTTTACTGAGCATATCACAGGCATGCACACATTGAGGGGGAGTCATCAGATTCATCATATGGGCTTAACATTTAGGTTCACACATGATTCATGCATTGCATCTAGAACTATCTAGGGGTGTTGGTTGTTAAAATTATTTGTCATGTCATTATTAATAAATTTGAATTGAAACTGATAAATCAAATCTTCTTGTCCTTGGATGCAGATCATACTCTCAAAAGCCAAATGATAATGGGCTAGTCATGACCAGGCTTGAATCAATTAAGGAACACCTTGCAAGGATAAAAATGTTAAGAAATTTCCTCCACCACCACCCGGAGATAGGAAATAATTTTGATGAGTACCCAAGGCATGGTATGAAAGGCGCACATCTCTTTTGACTGAGAATTGGTTGAATGGGTAAGGTTGATTAAGCACATCTCATAAGGCAAATCAGGTAAAAGACACTTTAGTGGTTCAAGCATATGTGGATGATATCAGTCTTTAAACTACTAATAGTGCCTTTTCTGAACAATTTGCAGGGATTTTTTGCAAGGAGATTTTGCTATAAGCCTCGTGAATGAACTGAATTTTATTCATCTTTGGATTGCAGGTGGAAGGCTTGGATCAAAATGGATTCTCAAGGCAAAGGTATGAAAAGTAAAATCTGAAGTACTAACCATTGTGAGGTTAGCAATCTTAGTGCATGAAGGCTTTCGATCTTGTCATCTAAACTAAGGTAATTCAACCTCGTCAATTCATGCAATGGTCTTTTGTCACTTGTTGACACTTTAGGATGACATGTATTATTTTAAAACTTGAATTGTCATTCACTAGTCTGCTGTGATGAACTTGTCTAACTGGCTTGAGAAGTGTGTATTGAATATTTATCATTTTGAATTACACAATCACACCTGAATTTAACTGCATATCTGGTATATCAAATGGCGTTTGTGGAAGAGTGGATTATGTCCACTTGGAAGCATTCCCTATGCGTTGAGCTGGGTCTTCGGACTAAAATCTCCGTCTCGTACCAGATTTTAAAAATCGTGACTAGCTGGTGATTGGTGGAGTTATGAATGAATCCTTGAGTTGAGTTCTGTAAATTGAAAATATGTTTCTGATCAAATGATTCAAACATGTAGCTTTTGAATGATTTCTAATTTCAAAACTTGTGAAATGCTCTTGAATATCTGATTTTGAACAATTCTGAAAATTGGGTTGCATTGCTTAATTTTGATCATTTATGCACCCTTATTCATAAAGGCTATGTCATGAAAAATGTTGTTGACACATTAATATAATGTGAATGCTCCAATGTCAAATTTGCCTCAAGGTTTGAAGATCAAGCCCTCCTATACTACATTTGCATCTTGCATCACATACTCATCTAGGCATAGGTTGCATGCATTAGAATGAATTCATGCATTAGCTGAAGTTAGTTCATTCATTTGGTATCAGAAGTTTTGCACCACATTGCATTTTATCTTGGCATGTTACATTTCATTACTATATGATCAAGTTGCATTGCATCAGTACTCATGCATTAGCTGCATTCACTTCATTCAATTTGTATCCATTTGTTTGGCATCACTTGCACATTTACATTGCATGTTGCATACATTCCCTCTGTGTGCTTGCTTGATATTATATGTAAATCACCCCATCCCTTGGCATTTCTATGGCCTTATGTCTTCTTGATAAATAATACTGCATTTGAGTTATTATTGGAGTGTTTCAGGTCGTACACTTTGAGAGAGTTTATATTTCATAAGTGTATCTATTTAGGGGGAGTTGCACTGTTATGTATTCATGATATTTTCGGTATACATGCTAAATCAAATTTGCACACTTCATACACAAAATGTGAAAATGAGTGTTAAAGATAATGATATATGAATTTCTTTTCAACACTCTCGAGATGTTAAACTTGCTGCATGTATGTTTAAGAGACAGTTGAGGAAAAAGCTGCCTACCTATCCTTTTTTTGAAAAATCTTGAATGAAAATGAAAGGCAGAGCAATGTTAAGTCTCACTGAGTAAACTGGGCATATGTCACCTGAGACGTGATGTGGTTCATATCTGAAAAGTGTTGACTATTATCTCTGTTCAAAATGAGGTGAAATGGTTCAGTATTCTGAGTAACCGGAGATTCTGGCATGAGCTCCATGCGTCTACTCACGTAAAAAGAGATTATTTGAACCTGATCACTCTTAAAAAATTCTGACTGTCATGTGATATTGGTTGAGTTGAAAAATGATGGTGAAAACTCATTATGGTAGAGCGTTGCCTCCAATACGCTGTTCTCAAAATAAAAGTGCAGTCTGTAAAATGTCTCCTTGTGTTGATCTGAAAATATGAATATCCATATTACAACTATCATTTTTCATGTTACTCACCTACACAGCTGGAAATTTGATTTAATATATATTCAGAAAATTGATTGACTACTTTAGCAATTGCATGAATCTCCTATATGATTGCACAATCTCTCATGTGCTATACATGTGCATTCCGGTTAGCATGACTCTCTTGCATCTTTCTTATACCCATTCCCTTCTTATATATGTACGAAGGAGATTGCATGTATGTTTATATGTAACTGTTTGGTTGCATTGTGTGCACTTCATGAGTCACCATTTGCATGTGTTGCATTTTATGCATTTCAAACCAAAATATAAAAATCAGAAAATTTGAAAATCAAAGAAAATCCTTTTGATATGCCCTCCTGCTCTTGCTTGTTGTGAAAATCTGCCATGGGATCTAGATTTTGAATACTTTTCTGCTGAACACCTCATCCTGTGCACATCTTCCTCCACTGGTTCATATCCTTGAGGCCAATCACCACCTTCAATTGATATCAATACATGCTTGACTGTATTTACTTTGGATGGTATCATATTGATTTGTGAGAATAATCACCAATTGGTTTCTTCTGATTAGCATCATATTACTTTGCTCGTCTATGATTTACCCTTGCTTCTTCTGATTTGATATGATGGGCTATTGATGTTTCAAAGGGAGTTAATCTTATTCTTCCTTATTTGGCTCATTCCAGCTCGCTTGATACTGCTATTGTGGGAGAAAGAGTTACATTATCTCGCCTTTTCATTATGTCAAAGGGGGAGAAAAATTGATGATTGTGTGTGACAGGGGAAGACGAATATATGTGCCATTCTGTTGTATCCACTCTGTTGTATCATCATTAATAAGTTTATCATTAAGTTTGTCATGATCAATAAGTTTGTCATTATCAAAAAGGGGGAGATTGTTGAGTTATGGTTTTGGTGATTGTTGTGATTGTTAAGTTATGGTTTTGATGATAACTAAACTTAATGTGTGATTAAGTGATGATAACTAAACTTGTGGTTGATTGCTCATGCTCTTGTTATTTATGTATGGTTGAGATGGTAAATGGGAACGGTTACATGATCTTGATCCTTGGTTTGCATATGTTGGTTTTACAAGAGACAAGAGGTTTCATAACCTCTTCAACAGGATCAAGCATGGTATTAACCTTGACTATATTGCTTGCAGGATCAAACACATGGCGGTCACCTGGTGAACCAAACGTGTGGATAAGCACCCTGCTCCTCTACAATCCAAAATAGGTGGTATATGTCATTTACTGTCAAGAACCATTGGTCAAAACACTCAGTAAAAATCCACAAGGTCAAAGACTCAGTTGACACCTTCTAAACTGTCAAGGGTGATGCCACAGACATGAACGGGCTGCTAAAGGACTTAAGCGATAAAGCTAAATAGGTTAACGGATCGACCCGGGAAAATCCGGGGTCTGCCCAGCTGGCGGTCGACCGCCAGCACAGGGGCAGTTGACCTCCCCTGCCAGCAACCCCCAGTCTACAGGTCTCTCAGTGGCGGTCGACCGCCAGCCTAGTTGCGGTCGATCGGGATTCCCAGGAACCATCCGTCTGCAGGTTTCTCAGTAGCGGTCGACCGACAGCCCCTGCAGGTCGACCGCCAGCCCCGAGCTGCCCAACATTGTTGACTTTTTATGACTTCGAGGAAAGCCCTTCCTCTTGATATTGTTTAATCCCAAAGCCACCAAATCCTCCAGAATTTGTGGATCTGGTTTAGGGCTTGTCCATAGACCTTCCAAGAGTTATAAAACATCCTATTAGAGTCATAACCCTAACCAACCAAGAGGGCTTCAAGAGAGATCAAGGTGGAGGCTGTCCAAGGTGAAAGGAGAGGGCACTGTAGCTCCGTGAATAGTACTTCGTGTAGCAAGATTTCTATCCTTCCTCAACACATTGAAGGTAAATCTGAAGCCAATATACTTCCATTCAAGTGAAGAGGCAAGCAAGCATTCAAGGAAGATCAAGGAAATGCTATCTCAGGAGAAAGAAGAAAAGAAGCAAGCAAGCAAGCACAGATTCAAGAAGAGGGTGCTCAAGGTGAAAGGATAATGCTTTCCAAGGTCCATTCAAGCTTAGTTTGAAGCCATTCAAGCAAAGAAGGAATCAACGCAAGATCTGCATCATACACCCAGGGGGAGCCTAAATCAGGAGCATTCTAAACTGTGATTTATTTGTTTTGATGTCTTGTGCTTTGAGTTTGAAATTTGTGTTTCTTATAAACTGTAAACTCGTGTGTTGTGTGGATCATTGTTGGATCCGTGGTCGTGTGTGTGTGTGTGTCATATTTGATTCGTGTGTGTGCGTGGATCTTCCTAGATCTGCGTTTGTGTGTGTGTGGGTCTTTTAGATCCATTCTGTCTCGTGTGTGTGGATTGCTGCACTTGTGGCAGCAAGTGTGTGTGTTGTTGATCCGGTTGTTGGATCGTGTTGGAGACCTCATCTCCGTGTGTGTGTGTGTGTGTGTGTGTGTGTGTGTGTGTGTGTTTGTGTTGGGCGCGTCCCCGTGTGTGTGTGCAGGCGTCGTCCTGCATGTGTGGTTGGAGCGTCGTCTCCGTTTGGGGATTTATCCCCGAGTAAAGCCTCATCGAGTTTGGTGAGGGGTGGACGTAGGATTGCTGTCATTGCATCCGAACCACCTTAAAAATCGCTGTGCATTATGCTTGTATTGTGTGGTTTGCTCCATTTCCTTTATCTCCATTCTACATAAACGTTAGTTTAAATTGTTGTTCTGGATTTATCTTCGTATATCTTGCATAATCTATATCTTATCATATAAAGTTTGATAAATCCAATTTGTGTTCAAATAGCTTTGAATCTCTTAACTAGCTTTGTATCACATATTTTATAAAAGGCCAAAAATTTTCTTAAAATTGGTAAACACCCAATTCACCCCCCTCTTGGGTGTCATTGATCGCGGGACTTCACCACGGGACCAACATAGTGGGGTGCTACACTGGTGATGGTAGGACACTCGGGCACTACTCAAGGCCTCTGAACGACAAGGAGGCACACTAGACCTTAAAGGAAAAGGGGGTGAGCCTCTCATTAGCTCAGCAGGGGTCCTACGGATCCCCACCACAATGAAACGTAATGAACAATGAAGTAATAATAAGGCACAAAGAACAGTAAAGCAGGAAGAATAGTAAAGCAGAAAGAACGACACTATAAATACATAGAACCATGCTAAACCACTAACTATCGAAAGCCTGCACAATGATGGGATGCCTCAAGTATCGAGCATAAACCATGCTGAATCGAGTTCTCGTAATCAAGGCTACAAAAGGCTAGATCACGGTAACCTATCTCGGAATATCTCTCCTGGAGGACGAACACTAGAATCTAGGATACCAGGTGTGGGAGAGGGATTTTTTTTATTTGGCATATTTATTGATTTATTCATTTAATTTATCTTTGAGGTTTATTAATGCGAGGCGTGCCAGTCACAAAGTGACGATTTATTATGCGCACCGTCTGACTAATCAGACAATAGTGGGTGATCGTGTTGGGACCCAAAGTCTGCCATACTGTAAAGGCTATGATGTTAATTACATCCTTCCGGAAGAAGGATAACCCTTGATTAATCCCCAAGGCAAAGGAGCCTCCAGGGTTGATCGAATACGAATGAATGCGAGAAATGTGTAACGTTTATTGTGCGAAGCGGGGCTTTAGCATGCACTCAAGCACATGGTTGTTGACACCCATTTTTAACCTGCATGTTGAGTTCTTTCTCTTATCCATCTTTGATGATGTCCCAAATTATCCATTGTTTTGGAACATTCCTTGAGCATTTCGAGCCTATTCTTGATCATTCTTCTAGTCCATTGAGCCTTGAAACCCTTTGAGGTTACTTGCCCTTGATTGCCGTGCCAAACAGGTTGAAACCTGATGGCCCAATCAAGAGGCGGTCTTGGGATGACCGCCACCTTCAGGGTGCGGTCTTCTTAAGACCGCCTTCTTCCTGCTTCTTTCGAGTGTGTCGACCTCGCTCCCCTGTGTGTCGACTCAGTGTTTAATTATCTCATCAATTTGCGGCCATCCCATGGCCATCTTTTTCAAATTGTGGTCTTGCGACTGATCGTCTTCTCGAAAAAGAGTTCAGATCATTCCAGACTCCGTTCTCTCCGTCCAAGAGTGCCTTAGAGTCCTTATTCGCTCCAGTTGCTATGAGATAATCATGCCAAATCAATTTCCATCTCTTGTTGGGGATTATTCCTACTATTATCTCACAGATTAATGCATCAATATCCCCTATTTCAGTGATTATCTCCTAAATTCGACCCTAGGGTTTCTGGGTTCTATAAATACCTCTCAGTTGTGCATGCGTGAAGGGAGGGCGTTCTTTAGCTTGGGGCGAAGCCATGCCGCATCGCCGTCTCGTCTCTTCGACTCTAAGCCATCCAGGGAAGTATTAACTTCGTCCTCCCATGTTCAGGGCTCTTTCTCTCTTCCTTTCCTATCAATTCTCTGCTCCTATTTCGTCTACTTTCACACATATTCCTACACTTTTCTTCATGTTACTACTCATTCTCACATTTTGCATCATCATTTTCTACAGGTTTGCTGCGTGTTAATTCATGCTTTTCATTCATACACGTTCACAATACACACACCTATCTTTTGCTCCCGTTTATAGGGGTTAAAACCCCTCCCTGGTGCGTTCTTCCCTCAGTTTTCCATGTCTATTTTATGCATTCATGATTGATGCTATACTTCATGATCTAATGGGTTTTTATCTCCTTGTTTGTCTTTGATTTGTAGGAAAAGCAAGAGAAAACGTGAGGCCCTCGCTCTCTGGCCGGCTGGAAGGCGAGGAGATGTAATCCACATCGTCCCGTGCACCCCACATCACGTGCGATCACGTTGTTGCGGTCCTCTTCCGCCGCATGTTCTTCATTCTTTTCCAAGGTACGTAGTAGGTTTTCTATTCCTTATAGCATCTTTTATCTATTGTTAACCCTTGGTGGTGATCACAGTACGTTCTTCATCGCCCCTTTGCCCTTTCATGATTTCACCCTTATATGCATATTATTGTTCATTGTTCAGGGTGGGTGATTAATATATCTACAATGACATAGTGATATTTACTAAATCGACTTCCAGCACATGGTGGAGAGTTTAGATCTAAAGATCACTTCACACTTAATGATAGCTTTCGGTCAGACTTAATCTGACCTTCGACAGATTACCATTTGATATACCGACAAGTCATGGCATGCAAGCATACACAATAAAATAGATGTGTATTAACATATGTATGCATAGAAACATAAAAAAATTTATTTCAACAAAATTATTATTATTATCTATTCCACCGTTGTGTTTATCATTATTACAATGTCCCCTTTCATTTATTCTCCCTTATATATATATATATATATATATATATTTTATATATGTACAAGTAGCCTCAGGCCAATTGAGATAAGGGAGAACAAGGGTAAGCCGGTGAGGGTGTGATCCGGCGGGAGTGGTCATCTGCCGTCGGAGCACCCTTCAAATGGGGGTGTCCAGCCTGCATCAGCGCAACAGGTTCTTGGGGTCGACACACATGGTCATGGCACATGATGCGTTGACCCGGGGTAAGGCCTGCAGTAGATGCCTAATTTCAGACATCCTGCGGACCTTGTCTAGCCATCATATAAGTGACAATTTATCTCGGTTGATTGGGAGTGTGGGGTCTCATCCTTGTCCAGGTAGGCTCCACCCTGTCCCTTCAAGGCAAATTTTTTGAGGTGTTATATATATATATCTTGCTCATATCCCTAGGCGGCCAGTGTGTTGGGCACCCAAAAGCCCAAGGCGGCCAGTACCTGGCCGCCCAGCCAGACCAAGGAGGCTAGGGAGCTGGCCGCCCACATCCCAAGGCAGCTAGACTCCTTGCTGCCCAATCCTCAAGGCGGCCACAACCTTGGCTGCCCAACTTCCTTGAAACGACCATCGATCTAGTCTCCTCCTAGTAACCGTTCGTCAACTCCATGATTTTACCCACTCCGGGCATGTCCTCCGCAACCGATCCCAGTTGGGAGGTCGAGGTGCACGTAGTCTCACGTGTTCTCACCTTCGAATGGGTCAAAGATCATTCTTGAATCCAATCTTCAGGGGTTTTCAGAGGGAGGGAAATCCCCCACATAAAAAAAACCCCATTCCGAGCATTCTCACGGGGGGTTGGACATTTTTGGAGCGCAGGAGGCAGTGATATCTCGGGGAACCCTTCCTCACCTCCGTCCCGTTAAAGAGCTTCGTCCACGGGGAGAGAGCTTGTGTCCACGGCCGAAGGAGGCGAAGCTTGTTGAAGGCTGCCATCGACATGGCCGCCCACCACATCTGAACCGCCACAAGCTTGGACGCCTTCTGTTGGTCGACGGGCAAACCCCGCCTTTCTTCCCTTGTTCGATATTCTGCTCTATTTTAGTCTGTTCTACTGCATACACGCATACTAGATTTTTCCTAGATCCCTATTCTAAGGAGGTTTTACAATTCAAAACATAGGGAAGGCGGGTGGTCGAAAGTCTTGGCCATCCCCCTTCCCAACCCTTTTCCCAGTACGATCACCCCCAATTACATATTTTCTTTTTGATTTGAGCATATACTACTCTATCAAAGTCTAATGGGTTTGTTTTCTCTATTTGCTGGTTAACTTTCAAGAACTTCATCACCGACCCGTAGAGCTACCCATTCTTGGCCGGCTGAGAGCGAGGACAGGAAGAACCCACAGCTCCCATTCCTAAGGCATTCACGATCATCCTATCCTTGTGAGGCTCAGGTATAAGTCTCTGGTGATCACCCTTGTAATATCCCAAGATTTTGTATATGATATTTTAGAATTTCCTAGAATTTATTTAGGGTTTTTATGACTTTTCTAGAAATAAATGGATTATTAAATAGATTTTACAAAGGCTAAATGAGTTATTAAAAGAATTAAGAAATTAAAAAGGGCTCTATACTAATTAATGGACCATGCCCATTTAAATAAGCCCACATGGACTAAATTATGATTTTTTGGACCTTGGCCCATATTCTAGAAGCATGGACTAGTGTATTTACGGAATTAAAGGGATAAATGGAGTAATGATGGGGATAATATCAAAAAGAGTTTGAAGAATTTCAAATTCGGTGCCCAATTATAGAAACGGTCTATCAGGCGACCACATGGGACTAAAAATGGTCTAGACTAGACAGCTAAGCTCTCCAGATTCCGTGAATCAAACAAGGCACGAAAAGATGGAAACTTTGGCATCCTAATCACCTAGGATCGATGCTATCCTCTAGTTGGATGAGTCTAGAATGCTTGAGGATCGAATTGAAAACCTAAATGGGACTCTAGGTTCGTTCTAATCCATGAAACCCTAGCTAAACCCTATAAATAGACCTAAGGTTTCACATGCACGACCCTTACTTTTGGCGCGCATGGAACTAAGGTAAGGAAGCATTATTTGAGGAAGGTTCTTTAGAGTATTTTGTTCATAATACTAAGGTCTGACTTCCCTCAAAATTTTGTTCTAGGAGATCAAGCTCACAAGAAGTTAGAGGCCTGCAAAGACACTGGTTCAGTACAAGCAACCCAGGAACGTGTACGACCGAGCCAGATTGATCAGCAAACTAGAAGCCCTAATCGAGGTAATTAGACATAAGTTTTTTAGAACTATTTGTTCCCTTTAGTACCCTCTTCCTACGCTCAAAATTTTGTGGATTTAGATAAAATGAGTTAGGAGTTAGAGGGGCGTGAAGTTGTTGGTTCGGTTCAGGACGAGCAGAACTGGGGTTGACTTCCGGCCCTAAATTCGAAGTCTAAGGCCCAGATCAGAGGTAGGTTATCTCATGAATGGCTTAAAAATGATCTTAGGAGTAAAATCCCTCAATTTCCAGTCGCTTTCATGCATTGTGGGTGGAGTAATTTGTAATTTATAGGGACTACGCAGTTAGTTCATTTATCATGCATGAACCTAACCTTATTAAGATAAAAATAGAAAATTCTTGTCTATTTCACGTCAACCCATGCATATGTATGGTTTAAGTCCTTCTATCATGTCTTAGAAGCATCTTTTAATTGATTACCATGCATCCATTTATCCTAGATTAGCTTGTATTTAAGTTTTATTGTTGTTTACAGTAGACATGAAGAAACGGTCTGCCTGAGACCGCCTGAGCCACTTAGCGGCCCTACGATAGACTGCTAGACCCTTTGAAACGGTTCTTAAGCGACCGCTTTTGTTTTCTGAGTTTTGTAATTATGTTAACCCGAAACATAATGCAGATGAGCCTTATTTATCTTATGGTAAGCTTAGCTAAATAGGTCTTATCCCTGTTTTAAGAACCATATTCTTAAACTTTGTTATGTTAGTTAATCATCTTAGTTGATTTCATGTTCTTTATGCACTTTTGAATTATTTTTAAGTTATGATAATTTCATGCCAAAACTTATACTCTTATATTGATGAATATAATTTTCATGGACTTGACCAGTTTTGATCGATGTTTTATCATGGTCTTTTCTCATCTACGAGTCATTTTCATCAGTACATGGGATATACTCCGGTATGTGATCATTAGATACACTTTGCACTCATAGGCATATCTCTTGGACTTATGAACCTCTCCGCCAGATATTCCTTCTGTCGGACTAGGGGATTATGTTTCAAGGCCTTTGTAAGACTCTGCGAGTTTGGGATTTCCACTAGGACGCCGAGCTGGTTGTACCCTTAAAGCCCAAATTATCTAGAAAGCACTCACATGACCGCTGTTTTACTTTCTGTACTCTGGTTAATTGCGGCCCAAAAGGAGACCGTTAATGTTATTGAGCGGTCCTAATCAGGCCGTCATTGTCATAAAATGGCCCTCCTGGCGACCGTTATTCTCCAGAATCCTTCAAAGTGTTGTCTTCTTTTCATTCTGGTTGACACAGTTAAATGCGGCCTTTACTGGACCGTTATTATCTATCATGCGGCCTTACTGTGACCATTTTATTCTGGAAATGGCCCAGTATATGACCGTCTATCTCTGTCTTGTTTTTAACCCAAGGTTTGATCTAGGGGTTGTCTAAATTTTGTTCTTGGATGATCTTAGGATTATCTGGATTCCAAACTTATGTATAATAAGTTAATGTTAAGATATGGAACTTAATTAATGTACCATTATGCTGCCAGAATACCGCCGTAGCGTAATGTTCATTTAATTCTTCTTTGAAATCTCACATTCGTAATTGAAGCATTTCTTACCTTGATATTATCATCATGAAACTATCATTGAACTCGTTACGTTATTGGCTATACTTTATTGTTATATCTCGTGGAAGTAGTTGGATTTATAACTTGAAGATGTATGATCGGACATGGATTGTGTCCAAGGGCTCCATGCTAGTCCCCACAACTGATGTCACGCCCCGAGCGCGGAAGGTACCCGGAGATGCGCGACGAGTTTATATCAATCATGTCAATCAGAGTATTAGTGTATTCGACACCAAATATCAGAGATGCGCGAAAGTAAGGATAACCCAGTCCTTTATTCCTTCATAAGAATATGTCTATTACAAACCTCAAAGTACTAACTAAAATAAAGGAAAAATACAAGGTTGACTCAAGAAAATATGAAAAAGACTAGATAACACGGAAGAAGCTCTATCTCTTTCACTCTTGATTTTCCCCATCCGTTTGAGTTTCCTCATCGTCGGACTTACCTGAAAAGTAGGGAAACACTAGGTGAGCGAACTTTCAGTAGGAAATTATATCTCAAGATCTAGCAAGGGGTCTAAGTGATTACATCTTTCATGAATGCACTATAGCTATGCATGCTCGCATAAAACGACAAGATAGAGAGAGTGTATAACAATACGATAGTAAGAAGAACTAGTTATGAACTTTCAAGAACTTATATCAAAAGATATCAAGATATTCAAGCAAGTAAACTCATCATGGCACGTTGGAATTTGGCTATTTTGTTTCAAGTCAAGCAAGTATACAATTACCCTTTTCGGGCCACGCAAGTCACGTAATATCAAGTCAAGTACAAGTACAAGATTTGTGGAATGTTCAATCAAGCTAGTCATGCACTTCGGTATAATGCCAATACCGTGATCAATCAACTCCCATGGACACAAGTACTTTCGGGTGCTCCTCCCAGGACCAGATCGGGCCCTATATGCGCAGGCATTAATCATGTATTTTAACATCCACTTTTGTATATAGCCAATATGGAATTTCAAGAATAAAGCTTGTAGATACGTAGGATAACTTGAATAGAATAGAGTCCAAAAGTATGATACTTGACATAGAATGACGATAATAACGGTACAATCACGATTATCGATAAAACTAGGTGGAATTGGTTCCCTAACTTGGGTACCATGACAAGCAAGTATGGACACTCTTTATATAGAATTGAGGTCCACATGAACAGCACATCAATGGCAAGACGTCCTCATTCTTAATATAGAATTGAGGTCCACAAGAACATCATGTTGAATATAGAATTGGGGTTTACAAGAACACCATAACGATGTTGATATAGAATTGGGGTTTACAAGAACAGCATCAAATGGCATGATAACCTCATCCCATTAAGAGAATTCTCATGATACACACTTTGCATAACATGAGGGCAGGTATACCATGTTTCCATAGAGTGACATGGCAAAATAGTGTAATGGATTTTTATGGTACAACCAGCTCAGTCGGCCTTGAGGGAATCCAAGGCTCGAGGAGTCTTATGGAGGTCTCTATGACTAACTCGCTAGTCCAAAGGAACGGAATGTCCAATGGAGAGCTTGTATGTCAATGAGAGTTAAGGGGGTAACGTTAAAATATTATGAAACGTGGGACTATATTCACGGACTGGAACATAGTGCCGATATATATATATATATATATATATATATATATATATATATATATATATATATATATATATATATATATATATATATATATATATATATACGTACGAAACCCTCGGTTAACAGTAACATTGTAAAATAGTGTCACACGAAAATAGCGACTTAATGTAAGTCATTACTTATCAAACTAACGCCTTCTATAGGGGCGTTTATTCACAATCTGACAACTTATACATTAGTCGTCCCTTCAATATTTCTATTCTGCAGAAACTCAATATTCTAGAATTTTAACAAAAATGCGCCCTGGACAGGGGCGTTACTTTTCAATTAGCGCCCTGGTCTGGGGCGTCAGTTCAATAAAAGACGACCTCGTTCAGGTCGTTAATCCAGTAGTTTTTCAAATTTCAGATAATCAAATTTCAGGAACAATTTATATAGTCAGGACCAGAAAATTAGCAGGATTCAATCAGAATGAACATGCATTAGATTAGGTTCATGGTTTCATAGATATCGAATTTTAAACATGGGTAATTATCAATTTATATGAAATTGACGACTACTAGGTAAGGCGTCAAAACAAGAATTAGCGCCCTTGTCAGGGTCGCTTCTTTCAAAATTTTACAGAAAACACTTAAAACCACGATGAAACTATATGCATGGATAACATATGATTTTATTAAGGATCTTAAATTAATTTGGGCTACGTTTCTTGAGAAAACCTACCTTTTGAAGAATGAATGGATGAAGGTTTCGTGAAGACAAACGATACTCTGTTTGTAACAGAGTCTTCTGATCACCAGAAGAGAAAGAAGAAGAGGATAATGCTTGATGAAGAACCTTCGTTCTTCCGGAAGACAGGAATTCCTTAACCTGTAAGAAGAAGATGAAGAAGCATTAGAATCCTCATGCTTCTGCGGTTTGGAAGAAACAATAAGAAGAACAAAACCTCTCCTTTCAGCAGAACGATAGCTCAAATCGCCAAATAGCGATCTGGGTCGATTAGGAGGGTATTTATAGGATTTTGGGGATCCTAATTGGGTTAGAGTTCTATTGGAAGTAATACTTCCATGATAGAGTCCTTACTATATTCCACCTTCGACGTAGTTATCCAGAACTTACCCTGGATAGACTCCTGGGTCGAACGAAACTCGAACTGAATTAACGTCTTAAGCGAGGGCGTCGAATTTAAATTGACGCCTTGTCGAGCGTCGTTACTTATGTAAACGTGCCCATGTAGAGGGCGTTTCATTTCCTTTCCTTAATTTTATTTTTCCCGTCGTTTGAAATTTGACGCCCTATTGTCTAGGCGTCCCTTTTTAAATTAACGCCTTATACAGAGGCGTTTCCTTTTGAATCGGTGCCTTGATAAAAGGCGTTATTTTCTTCTTGATCAATGATTTACTCATTTAGGCTCTTTGTCATCTCTTTACTTATCTTTTATATTAATTTGATTTATTTAAAAATCTTATTTTTATCAGGGTTGCTACACCCTCCCCCACTTAAAAGAATTTGGTCCCCAAATTCAATAGTATATATAAGTGGAGAGTGTAGAGTATATACCTTAAAATAATTCTAGAAATCGCTTCCTCATGGATTCCTCCGTCTCCCATGTAGCTTCATGTTCGGAGTTCTTATTCCATTGTACCTTAAGCATGGGAATAACCTTATTCCTTAGGGTACGTACTTCACGATCTAGTATTTTCATAGGCTTCTGCTCATATGTGAGATCCTTCTGGATCACTAAGTCTCCATGATCAATAATATGTGATGGATCGTGTACATACTTCTTCAACATAGATATGTGGAATACATTATGTACATCGGATAGTTGAGGAGGCAATGCGATGTGATAAGCAACCTCGCCAACTCGTTCCAGTATCTCGAAGGGTCCGATGAATCTTGGTGTAAGCTTGCCTTTAACACCAAATCTCCGTATGCCACGTCCAGGAGATATCTTGAGAAATACATGATCTCCAATTTGAAATTCAAGATCTCTCCTTCTTGTATCGGCATAAGCCTTTTACCTAGACTGAGCAACTCGCAGTCTTTCTCTAATCAATTGTATCTTCTCAATGGTATCCCTTACCATGGCTGGACCTAATAGTTGTTTCTCTCCAACTTCGTCCGATCATAAGGGTGATCGGCAACTCCTTCCGTATAAAGCTTCGAAAGGTGCCATTTGTATACTTGCCTGGTAGCTATTATTGTATGCAAATTCCACCAACGGCAAGTGATCATGCCAGCTTCCATCGAAATCAATGATGCAAGCTCTGAGCATATCTTCAACCACCTGATTAGTTCTCTCGGTCTGACCATCCGTTTGAGGATGAAAAGCTGTACTAAAGTTAAGCCTTGTTCCCAACGAATGGTGTAGTCCCTTCCAAAAATGAGAAGTAAAACGGGGATCTCTGTCAGACACGATTGAAACAGGAATACCATGTAATCTGACTATGTCCTTGATGTATAATGCAGCCAAAACATCCACTGACCATCGGCTCTTTATTGGCAAGAAATGCGCCGATTTAGTCAATCGGTCAATAATGACCCATATTCCATCATGTCCTCCTTTTGATTTAGATAAACCCATATTGAAATCCATGCTAATATTCTCCCACTTCCATTTGGGAATATCTAGAGGATGTAATTTTCCAGCAGGCTTTTGGTGTTCCGCCATGACATGTTGGCAAGTGAGACAGCGTGATACATAGTCTGCTATTTCCCTTTTCATGTTGGGCCACCAAAAATTCCTCTTCACATCTTGGTACATTTTGGTAGATCCAGGATGAATCGTGTACCTTGATCTATGAGCTTCATCTAATATCTTCTTCTTTAACTCGGGACAATCCGGTATGCAAGTTCTATTCCTGAACATTAATCTTCCTTCACAAGTTATTTGGAAATCAAATTGTCCTTCTAGTTTTCCCTTGATTTCCACTAATATTGGGTCATTATCTTGAAGTGCTTGTATTTCAGATAATAGGTCTGGACGAATGCTTATGTGAGACAATGTGACACTTTTGAAGTCTGTGTCCATGCTTATATTGAGTTCAGAGAATTGCTCTAGCAATTTCCATTCTTGAATCATACAATTGGCTAACAGTGCTCTCGGCTTTCGACTAAGGGCATCTGCTACATGGTTACCCTTTCCGGGATGATATTGTATATTGAAGTCGAAGTCCTTGAGATATTCTAGCCAACGTCTTTGCCTCATATTTAGTTCCTTTTGTGAAAAGAGATACTTGAGACTCTTGTGATCAGAGTATACAGTAAACTGTACTCCATAAAGATAATGTCTCCATATTTTGAGTGCAAATACCACCGCGGCCAATTCTAAGTCATGGACAGGGTAGTTCTCTTCATGCTTCTTTAATTGACGAGAAGAGTAAGCTATAACCTTTCCTTGTTGCATTAGAACACATCCGAGGCCAATGCCAGAAGCATCAGTGTATACCTCGAATTTCTCTCCTTCCATTGGTAAAGCTAAGACAGGAGCTGTAGTAAGATGATCCTTAAGAGTTTGGAAGCTTCTTTCACATTCCTCCCTCCATTCGTAACGGATCTCCTTGTGAGTTAGCCTAGTGAGTGGTACGGCTATCTTGGAGAAATCCTTGATGAATCGCCGATAGTAGCCCGCAAGACTTAAGAAACTTCGGATCTCGCTAGCATTGGTCGGTCTTTCCCAATTCTTCACAGCTTCAACTTTTGATGGATCTACTGATAACCCATCCTTTGATATAACATGTCCGAGAAAAGTCACTTCCTCAAGCCAGAACTCACACTTGCTGAGTTTGGCATATAATCGGTTTGTCCTTAATATTTGTAATGCAATCCTCAAATGCTCCTCATGCTCTTCCTTAGTCTTGGAATAAATTAATATATCATCGATGAAGACCACCACGAATTGATCTAAATAAGGCATGAATATACTATTCATTAATTGCATAAAGGCAGCAGGGGCATTCGTTAGTCCGAAAGGCATAACAACAAACTCATAATGGCCATACCTGCTTCTGAATGCGGTTTTATGGATGTCATCATCCTTGATCCTTAGTTGGTGATATCCTGACCTGAGATCAATCTTTGAAAAATACTTGGATCCAGACATTTGATCAAATAACTCATCGATTCTCGGCAGTGGATACTTGTTCTTGATAGTGAGATGATTCAATTGTCGATAGTCGATGCATAGTCTCATGGATCCATCCTTCTTCTTTACAAATATTACAGGCGCTCCCCACGGGGAAGTACTCAGTCTAATGAATCCTTTCTTAATGAGTTCCATCAATTGCTCCTTTAACTCCTTGAGTTCAGCAGGTGACATTCTATACGGTGCCTTAGAAACAGGTCCAGCACCAGGGACTAAGTCGATGGTGAAGGCCACTTCTCTTTGTGGGGGTAATCCAGGCAAGTCCTCTGGAAACACATTCAGAAATTCTTGCACAACTGGGATATCTTCTATCTTAGTTTCCTGAGCCTCCTTAATCGTGACAAATGCAAGGAAAGATACACATCCTTTCCTTATTAGCTTGCTAGCTCGGAGAGCCGAAATAAGAGGTGACTCGCTCTGACTCTTAGGGCTAGAATAGACTAGTTCTGGAAAGTCCTTGAAGGTAACCTTGCTATTGCGGCAATCGACTGTTGCCTGGTATTTGGATAACCAATCAGCTCCCAGTATGACATCATACTCCTTTAGATCTAAACATATGAGATCGATAGGAAGATTTCTCCTTTTTACCAAGACTTCACAGTTTTGATAATGGTGAGTAATATCGGTTTCGTTTCCGAGAGGAGTAGATAAAATTATTTTCATCCATTCCGGTTCCATAGGTAGTGGGTTAGCAAACTTCTTGGAAATAAAAGAATGTGATGCACCTGTATCAAATAAGACATGTGCAGACTTGGAACAAACTTTCAATGTACCTTCTACTAGTCCGCCTTCTTCTTCTTCGGTCTCCTTAATTGCGTGAAGACGAGCGTTCTTGGTTACTGGGTGCTTCCCGTCCCCGGCTTGATCATTAAGTAATGGGCAATCGGGAATCCGATGATCATGGCTCCCACAACGGAGACATGCTCCAAGTTTCCTCCAGCACTCTTCGGCTTTATGACCAGCCTTGTCACAATGCTTGCATATTATATTCGAAGGTGAAGTAGTGATAGAGAAGGGCTTGGTCTTCTTAAATTTTTGGTCTTGAGAAGAAGTACCTCCAGTGCTAGGCCTCTTCTTGAAGTTGGGTTTAAAGGAACCCGAACTTGTAACTTGTTCCTTCTTATCCTTCCCACGGATTCTATCTGATAGCTCCGTGGCATCTTCTAACAATTGAGCTCAGCGTACTATCTCTGAGTAGACTTGAATATCCATTGGTGCCAGCTGGGTAATATATTGGGGCCTGAGCCCGTTTAGGAACCTCCTAGCTTTCATCTTTTCGGTGCTAACTAAGTGCTTAGAATACCGAGACAATCTAGAGAATTGTGCCTCATACTCCGCCACCGATAGTGACTGTTGCTTGAGTGCGGCAAATTCGGTAGCTTTCGTCCTACAATTACAATAACTAGATCAATACGTGATCTCATTTAGAAGCTAGCATTTCTATGTTAACTTTAACCCTTAGTTCTACCCAATCTCACCGGTTAAACGTTAAACCTATCCTTGGACTTGGGTTTTCCTAGGAATTGAATACCCTAGGCTCTGATACCACAAAAACTGTCACGTCCCGAGCGCGGAAGGTACCCGGAGATGCGCGACGAGTTGATATCAATCATGTCAATCAGAGTATTAGTGTATTCGACACCAAATATCAGAGATGCGCGAAAGTAAGGATAACCCAGTCCTTTATTCCTTCATAAGAATATGTCTATTACAAACCTCGAAGTACTAACTAAAATAAAGGAAAAATACAAGGTTGACTCAAGAAAATATGAAAAAGACTAGATAACACGGAAGAAGCTCTATCTCTTTCACTCTTGATTTTCCCCATCCGTTTGAGTTCCCTCATCGTCGGACTTACCTGAAAAGTAGGGAAACACTAGGTGAGCGAACGCTCAGTAGGAAATTATATCTCAAGATCTAGCAAGGGGTTTAAGTGATTACATCTTTCATGAATGCACTATAGCTATGCATGCTCGCATAAAACGACAAGATAGAGAGTGTATAACAATACGATAGTAAGAAGAACTAGTTATGAACTATCAAGAACTTATATCAAAAGATATCAAGATATTCAAGCAAGTAAACTCATCATGGCACGTTGGAATTTGGCTATTTTGTTTCAAGTCAAGCAAGTATACAATTACCCTTTTCGGGCCACGCAAGTCACGTAATATCAAGTCAAGTACAAGTACAAGATTTGTGGAATGTTCAATCAAGCTAGTCATGCACTTCGGTATAATGCCAATACCGTGATCAATCAACTCCCATGGGCACAAGTACTTTCGGGTGCTCCTCCCAGGACCAGATCGGGCCCTATATGCGTAGGCCTTAATCATGTATTTTAACATCCACTTTTGTACATAGCCAATATGGAATTTCAAAGAATAAAGCTTGTAGATACGTAGGATAACTTGGATAGAATAGAGTCCAAAAGTATGATACTTGACATAGAATGACGATAATAACGGTACAATCATGATTATCGATAAAATTAGGTGGAATTGGTTCCCTAACTTGGGTACCATGACAAGCAAGTATGGACACTCTTTATATAGAATTGAGGTCCACATGAACAGCACATCAATGGAAAGACGTCATCATTCTTAATATAGAATTGAGGTCCACAAGAACATCATGTTGAATATAGAATTGGGGTTTACAAGAACACCATAACGATGTTGATATAGAATTGGGGTTTACAAGAACAGCATCAAATGGCATGATAACCTCATCCCATTAAGAGAATTCTCATGATACACACTTTGCATAACATGAGGGCCGGTATACCATGTTTCCATAGAGTGACATGGCAAAATAGTGTAATGGGTTTTTATGGTACAACCAGCTCAGTCGGCCTTGAGGGAATCCAAGGCTCGAGGAGTCTTATGGAGGTCTCTACGACTAACTCGCTAGTCCAAAGGAACGGAATGTCCAATGGAGAGCTTGTATGTCAATGAGACTTAAGGGGGTAACGTTAAAACATCATGAAACGTGGGACTATATTTACGGACTGGAACATAGTGCCGATATATATATATATATATAGATATATATATATATATATACATACAAAACCCTCGGTTAACAGTAACATTGTAAAATAGTGTCACAGGAAAATAGCGACTTAATGTAAGTCATTACTTATCAAATTAACGCCTTCTATAGGGGCGTTTATTCACAATCTGACGACTTATATATTAGTCGTCCCTTCAATATTTCTATTCTGCAGAAACTCAATATTCTGGAATTTTAACAAAAACGCGCCCTGGACAGGGGCGTTACTTTTCAATTAGCGCCCTGGTCTGGGGCGTCAGTTCAATAAAAGACGACCTCGTTCAGGTCGTTAATCCAGCAGTTTTCCAAATTTCAGATAATCAAATTTCAGGAACAATTTATATAGTCAGGACCAGAAAATTAGCAGGATTCAATCAGAATGAACATGCATTAGATTAGGTTCATGGTTTCATAGATATCAAATTTTAAACATGGGTAATTATCAATTTATATGAAATTGACGACTACTAGGTAAGGCGTCAAAACAAGAATTAGCGCCCTTGTCAGGGTCGCTTCTTTCAAAATTTTACAGAAAACACTTAAAACCACGATGAAACTATATGCATGGATAACATATGATTTTATTAAGGATCTTAAATTAATTTGGGCTACGTTTCTTGAGAAAACCTACCTTTTGAAGAATGAACGGATGAAGGTTTCGTGAAGACAAACGATACTCTGTTTGTAACAGAGTCTTCTGATCACCAGAAGAGGAAGAAGAAGAGGATAATGCTTGATGAAGAACCTTCGTTCTTCCGGAAGACAAGAATTCCTTAACCTGTAAGAAGAAGATGAAGAAGCATTAGAATCCTCATGCTTTTGTGGTTTGGAAGAAACAATAAGAAGAACAAAACCTCTCCTTTCAGTAGAACGATAGCTCAAATCACCAAATAGCGATCTGGGTCGATTAGGAGGGTATTTATAGGATTTTGGGGATCCTAATTGGGTTAGAGTTCTATTAGAAGTAATACTTCCATGATAGAGTCCTTACCATATTCCACCTTCGACGTAGTTATCCAGAACTTGCCCTGGATAGACTCCTGGGTCGAACGAAACTCGAACTGAATTAACGTCTGTCACGCCCCGAGCGCGGAAGATACCCGGAGGTGCGCGACGTGTCTATATCAATCATGTCAATCAGAGTGGTCGTGTATTTGACACAAAGACAGAGATGCGCAAAATAGCAAGATAACCCAATCCTTTATTTCATAATGGATAGACTATTACAAATCCAATACTCTGTTTAATAAAAAGGAAAAGAATACATAGTTGACTCAAGGAAACTATAGAAAAAGACTAGATGACACTTGTAGAATCTCTATCACATTCACTCTTGACCATTCTCATCCGATTGACTTCCATCGTCGTCGGACTTACCTGAAAAGTACAAAGGAACAAACGGAATGAGCGAACGCTCAGTAGGAAATTATATCTCAAGTACTAGCAAGGGGTTTAAGTAATTACATCTTTCATGAATGTAATAAAGCTATGCATGCTCGCATAAAACGACAAGATAGAAAGAATGTAATATCAAGGAAATAAGATGGACTAATCATGATCTTTCAACAAGATAACAAGGGTATTCAAGATATTTAAGCAAGTACGTTTAACAAGTCATGTCAAGAACTTTGGCTATCATGTATCAAGCAAGTAAATTACCCTTTTTCGGGCCACGCATTTCATGTCAAGTCAAGTACGATTCAAGTACAAGATGTGTGTGGAATGTCCAATCAAGCAAGTCAAGTACTCGGTATAATGCCAGATACCTTATCATTTTAACTCCCATGGGCACAAGTACTTTCGGGTGCTCCTCCCAGGACCAGATCGGGCCCTATATGCGCAGGCATTTATCATGTATTTTTGACATCCACTCTTGTTTATATAGCCAATATAGAATTTCAATAATCAAGCTTGTATGACAACTAGGATAGAGTAGAGTCCAAAATATGACAAAGGACATAGATTGATAATAACGATATAATCACGATATCGACAAAACTAGGTAGAATATGGTTCCCTTAACTTAGGTACCATGACAAATTAGTATGGACATTCTTTATATAGAATTGAGGTCCACATGAACAGTATATCAAAGTAAGATACCCTCATTCTTATCATAGAATTGAGGTTTACAAGAACGACATGATATGGCATGATGTCATCATCCCATTAAGAATTTTCTTATGATATACTCTTTGTATAAACATAAGGGCCGGTATACCATGTTTCTTTAGATTGACATGGCAAGGATCGTGTAATGGGTTTTTAGGGTACAACCAGCTCAGTCGGCCTTGAGGGAATCCAAGGCTACGAGGAGTATTACGGAGGTCTCTATGACTAACTCGCTAGTCCAAAGGAACGGAATGTCCAATGGAGAGCTTGTATGTCAATGAGAGTTGAGTGTGATCAATGAAACAACGTGAAAAGTGGGGCTATACTCACGGAGTGGAGAATAGTGCCGATATATATATTATATAATATGAAACCATCGGTTAACAGAACCAGGATAAAAATCATTTTTACAGAAAATAACGACTTACGCTAAGTCGTTTCTCAAGTAAGTAACGCCTAACATAAGGGCGTTTACATATGTTCCGTTTTGCAGAATTTTCAATAATTCAGTAATTTATCTAAAAAGCGCCCTGGACGGGGTCATTTCTTAAAGATTTGACGACTACACCAGAAGGCGTCTTCTTATTTACATATGTGACAGATGTAATTAATTTTCAGGAATTATCAAAAACGCGCCCTGGGCAGGGCCGTTACTATTCAATTCTATTTTTCAGAATAGATAAATTTCAGGATTTTAACTGATAAACGCCCTAGGAAGGGGCGTTACCTTTCAGATTCATGCCCTGATCGGGGGCGTTAACATATGGAAAACGACCTAGTCTAGGTCGTGAATTAAAGGAATTCAGGAATAAAATTTCAAGAGACATGATACATGGTCATCACAGGAAAATTAGCAGAATTTCATAGGTAGAGTCATGCAAGATATTAGAATCGATATCTCATATTTAATGAATTTTTAAACAGGATCAATTATTAATTACATGCGATTTTCATGAAAGTAACGCCTGCGTGCAGGGCGTCAAATGTGAAATTGACGACCTGGACAGGGTCGTTTCTTGTAAATTAGCGCCCTTTACAGGGGCGTTTCTTTCAATAATATTCCAGAAACGAAAATAAAACTGTATGCATGCCATGCTTATACATATATCTTGCGTTATTTTCATTTGGGCTATAATAACTTGAAAAAATGCTACCTTAATAATGGATTTGAAGATGACCGTGAGGGGTTTGACTAGCAGAGGATGATGCTCGGTTAGGCTCCTGAAGACCACGGCTATTGGTTGATGGAAGAAGACGATGGCTTTGATTGTAGAAGAAGAACTGCAGTTATCCTATAAGAAAATAAAGAAACTGTATCAGTTTCTTTGTGATCTGAACATCATACGAAGGTAAATAATTTTTACCCTGATGAAGAACTATGCTTCTTCAAAACGTAGGGGCTTCTTAACCTGTAACAGAAGAAGATGAAGAACTGTTAGTTCTTCATGTAACAGACGTAGGGATCTAAGGAGAATAAGAAGGAATGCTCCTCTTACGTACCTCTGCAGACGAACGAATCAAATAGGTTTAGGGTTTAGATGAACGAGAGTTTTTATAGGATTTTGGGTGTCCTAGTAGGGTTGGTGATTGTGTGGAAGTAATACTTCTATGATAGAGTCATTACCACGTTTGAACTCTTTCTAATGCTTATCACTTACCCTGGATAAGTTCTGGGTTCGAACGGTTCACGAATGGAATTAACGCCTTAGGTCAGGGCGTCCATTCTTGAATTGACGACCTTGTTTAGGTCGTTTATTAAGAAACGTCTTGGAGAAGGGCGTTCCTTGTTTTTGAAACACGCCCAAGATATGGGCGTTTCTTTTACTTGCCTATTTGGTCGCGTGAGAGTTTACGACCACATGTGTGGGCGTCCTTTCTTTAGTCACGCCGTTTATAGAGGCGTTTCTTTTTAAATTAACGCCTTACTAAGAGGCGTTATTTGTACTTTGTTTTATTATCTGTATTACTTCTGTAATATATATGTTTTTAATTTTATTTCAATATTCATTTATCAGGGTTGCTACACCCTCCCCCACTTAAAAAGAATTTGGTCCCCAAATTCAATATATATAATTATACACGTGGAGAGTGTAGAACATATACCTCTTAGAATAACTCGGGAAATCGTTTCTTCTTAGATTCCTCGGTCTCCCATGTCGCTTCGTGTTCCTGATTCTTATTCCATTGCACCTTGAGCATGGGAATAACCTTATTCCTTAGAGCTTGTATTTCTCGATCCAAAATCTTCATAGGCTTCTATTCATAGGTGAGATCTTTCTGGATCACCAGATCTCCATGTTCAATAATATGAGATGGATCGTGCACGTACTTCTTCAACATAGATATGTGAAATATATTATGTACCTCGGACAATTGAGGAGGCAACGCGATGCGATAAGCAACCTCGCCAACTCTTTCAAGTACCTCGAATGGTCCGATGAATCTTGGCGTGAGCTTGCCCTTAACACCAAATCTTCGTATGCCACGTCCAGGCGATATCTTGAGAAATACATGATCTCCGATTTGGAATTCAAGATCTCTCCTTCTTGTATCAGCATAAGCCTTTTGTCTCGTCTGAGCAACTTGCAATCTTTCTCTGATTACTTGTATCTTCTCAGTTGTATCCCTTACCATGTCTGGACCTAATAGTTGTTTTTCCCCAACTTTGTTCCAGCATAAGGGTGATCGGCAACTCCTTCCATATAAAGCTTCGAAAGGTGCCATTTGGATACTAGCTTGGTAGCTATTATTATATGCAAATTCCACTAGTGGCAAATGATCGTGCCAGCACCCTCCAAAGTCCATGATGCATGCTCTAAGCATATCCTCAACAACCTGGTTTGTTCTCTCGGTCTGACCATCCGTTTGTGGGTGGAAAGCAGTACTAAAGTTGAGCCTTGTTCCCATCGAATGTTGTAATTCCTTCCAAAAATGAGAAGTAAAACGGGGATCTCTGTCAGACACGATTGAGACAGGAATTCCATGTATCCTGACTATTTCCTTAATGTACAGTGCAGCTAGCACATCAATTGACCATCGGCTTTTTATTGGCAAGAAATGTGCCGATTTAGTTAATTGGTCAATGATAACCCAGATTCCATCATGTCCTCCTTTCGATTTAGATAAACCCATGATGAAGTCCATACCAATATCCTCCCATTTCCACTTAGGAATATCTAGAGGATGAAGTTTTCCAGCAGGCTTTTGGTGTTCCGCCTTGACCTGTTGGCAAGTGAGACAGCGTGATACATAGTCCGCTATTTCCCTTTTCATGTTGGGCCACCAAAAGTTCCTCTTTGCATCCTGGTACATTTTGGTTGATCCTGGATGAATAGTGTACCTTGATCGGTGAGCTTCATCTAAGATCTTCTTCTTTAATTCCGGACAGTCAGGTATACAAGTTCTACCTTTGAATAATAATCTTCCATCAGAAGTTAGTTGGAAATCAGATTGTCCCTCTAATCTTCCTTTGATTTCCACTAATATAGGATCATCATTCTGAAGTGCTTGTATCTCAGATAATAAATCTGACTGTATGCTTACATGAGATAATGTAATAAATTTGGATTCTGTGTCCAAGCTTATATTGAGCTCGGAGAATTGTTCAAGTAACCTCCACTCTTGTATCATACAATTGGCTATCATTGCTCTCGGCTTTCGACTAAGGGCATCAGCAACATAATTACCCTTTCCGGGATGGTATTGAATATTGAAGTCGAAGTCCTTGAGATATTCTAGCCAACGTCTTTGTCTCATGTTTAGCTCCTTTTGTGAGAATAGATATTTGAGACTTTTGTGATCTGAGTAGACAGTGAACTGTACTCCATATAAGTAGTGTCTCCATATCTTTAGGGCAAATACCACCGCGGCCAGTTCTAAGTCATGGACGGGGTAATTCTCCTCATGCTTCTTCAGTTGACGTGAAGAGTATGCTATGACCTTTCCTTGTTGCATTAGGACACATCCAAGGCCAATGCCAGAAGCATCTGTGTAGACCTCAAATTTCTCTCCTTCTATTGGTAGAGCTAACACCGGAGCTGTAGTGAGATGATCCTTGAGAGTTTGGAAACTTCTTTCACATTCCTCACTCCATTCATATCGGATCTCCTTACGAGTTAATCTTGTAAGTGGTACGGCGATCTTAGAGAAATCTTTGATGAATCGCCGATAATAACCTGCAAGCCCTAAGAAACTTCTGATCTCGCTTGCATTAGTGGGTCTTTCACAGTTCCTTACAGCTTCAACTTTTGACGGATCTACAGATAATCCATCCTTTGATATGACATGTCCGGGAAAAGCCACTTCTTCCAGCCAGAACTCGCATTTGCTGAGCTTAGCGTATAGTTGATTTGTCCTCAAGATTTGTAATGCAATCCTCAAATGCTCTTCATGTTCTTCCTTAGTCTTGGAATATATCAATATATCATCAATGAAGACTACTATGAATTGATCCAAGTAAGGCCTGAATATGCTATTCATTAACTGCATAAAGGCAGCAGGGGCATTTGTTAGTCCAAAAGGCATAACAACAAATTCATAATGGCCATACCTGCTTCTGAATGCGGTCTTGTGAATGTCATCATCCTTGATTCTTAATTGATGATATCCCGACCTGAGATCAATCTTGGAAAAGTATTTGGATCCTGAAATCTGATCAAATAATTCATCGATTCTCGGCAGTGGATATTTGTTCTTGATAGTAAGATGATTCAACTGTCGATAGTCGATACACAATCTCATGGATCCATCCTTCTTCTTTACAAATAAGACTGGTGCTCCCCACGGGGAAGTACTTGGTCTAATAAACCCTTTTCGGATTAGTTCCATCAACTGCTCCTTCAACTCCTTGAGTTCAGCAGGGGACATTCTATATGTTGCCTTTGAAACAGGACCAGCACCAGGGACTAAGTCAATGGTGAAGGCCACTTCTCTTTGAGGGGGTAATCCCGGCAAATCTTCCGAAAATACGTCTAGAAATTCTCGTACTACCTGAATGTCTTCTATCTTGGTTTCCTTAGCTTCTTTAACAGTGACAAAAGCAAGGAAGGATACACATCCTTTCCTGACGAGCTTGCTTGCTCGAAGAGTCGAAATAAGAGGGGATTTACTCCGACTCTTGGGGCGAGTAAAGACTAATTCTGGAAAATCTTTGAAAGCAATTCGGCTATTGCGGCAATCAACCGTTGCCTGGTATTTGGATAACCAGTCCGCTCCCAGTATAACATCATACTCCTTTAGATCGAGGCATATGAGATCTATAGGTAAATTCCTACCTTGAACCATTACCTCACAGTTTTGGTAGTGATGAGTAATATCATTTTCACTTCCAAGAGGAGTAGTTAGAACTATTTTTATCCATTCCGGTTCTAACGGTAACGGGTCGGCAAACTTCTTAGAAATAAAGGAATGTGATGCACCCGTATCAAATAAGACATAAGCACTTTTGGAACAAATTTTCAATGTACCTTCCACTAATCCGCCTTCTTCTTCAGGTTCGGTCTCCTGGATTGCATGAAGACGAGCATTCTTTGTCACCGGGCGTTTACCATCGCCGGCTTGGTCATTCATTAATGGACACTCGGGAATCCGATGCTCACGGCTTCCACAACGGAGACAAGCTCCTAATTTCCTCCAGCATTCTTCTGTCTTGTGACCAGCCTTGTCACAATGCTTGCATACTGTATTAGAAGGGGTAGTTGTGATAGAGAAAGGCTTGGTCTTTTTGAACTTATGGTCTTGAGAGGAAGAACCTCCATTATTGGGTCTCTTCTTAAAGTTGGGTTTGAAAGAACCCGAACTTGTGACTTGCTCCTTCTTATCTTTCCCACGGATCCTATCAGATAGTTCCGTGGCATCTTCAAGTAATTGAGCTCGGCGCACTATTTCAGAATAAACTTGGATGTCCATAGGCGCCAGTTGAGTAATATAGTGGGGCCTAAGCCCATTAAGAAATCTACGGGCTTTCATCTTCTCCGTGCTAATAAGATGCTTAGCATATCTAGACAGCCTGGAGAACTGAGCTTCATAATCTGCTAATGATAAAGATCGTTGTTTTAATGCAGCGAATTCTGCAGCCTTCTTTTCTTGGACTCGGTCCGAGAAATATTTAGCATTAAAGTATTCCACAAATTCTTCCCATGTTACTTGAGTAGGATCGATGGTTGCTTCAATAGACTCCCACCAGCATCTAGCATCTTTCTCTAACTGGAATGTAGCTAAAAGGACTTTGTCCTGGTCCGTGCATTGCATGACATGGAATATGCGTTCGGTTTCCCGAACCCAATGCTCGGCATCGTCCGGATCGGTCGATCCCATAAACTTCGGGGGATTCATGTTCTTAAAGGCTTGGTGTAAGCTTTCAGCTCGTGGAGCACCACCTTGTGCTACCTGTTGTAGCACTTGGGTCATCCCTTGAAGGGTACGCTGCATGTTGCGCCATTGAGCACGTTCGGTAGCCATTATCCTACAATTACAATAACTATATTAGTACGTGATCGTATTTAAAGACTCGTACACTATGTTAAATCTAACCTTTGGTTCTACCCAATCTCACTGGTTTAAAGGTTCAACTTATCCTTGGACTTGGGTTTTTCCTAGGAATTGAATACCTTAGGCTCTGATACCACAAAGACTGTCACGCCCCGAGCGCGGAAGATACCCGGAGGTGCGCGACGTGTCTATATCAATCATGTCAATCAGAGTGGTCGTGTATTCGACACAAAGACAGAGATGCGCAAAATAGCAAGATAACCCAATCCTTTATTTCATAATGGATAGACTATTATAAATCCAATACTCTGTTTAATAAAAAGGAAAAGAATACATAGTTGACTCAAGGAAACTATAGAAAAAGACTAGACGACACTTGTAGAATCTCTATCACTTTCACTCTTGACCATTCCCATCTGATTGACTTCCATCATCGTCGGACTTACCTGAAAAGTACAAAGGAACAAACGGAATGAGCGAACGCTCAGTAGAAAATTATATCTCAAGTACTAGCAAGGAGTTTAAGTAATTACATCTTTCATGAATGCAATAAAGCTATGTATGCTCGCATAAAACGACAAGATAGAGAGAATGTAATATCAAGGAAATAAGATGGACTAATCATGATCTTTCAACAAGATAACAAGGGTATTCAAGATATTTAAGCAAGTACGTTTAACAAGTCATGTCAAGAACTTTGGCTATCATGTATCAAGCAAGTAAATTACCCTTTTTCGGGCCACGCATTTCATGTCAAGTCAAGTACGATTCAAGTACAAGATGTGTGTGGAATGTCTAATCAAGCAAGTCAAGTACTCGGTATAATGCCAGATACCTTATCATTTTAACTCCCATGGGCACAAGTACTTTCGGGTGCTCCTCCCAGGACCAGATCGGGCCCTATATGCGCAGGCATTTATCATGTATTTTTGACATCCACTCTTGTTTATATAGCCAATATAGAATTTCAATAATCAAGCTTGTATGACAACTAGGATAGAGTAGAGTCCAAAATATGACAAAGGACATAGATTGATAATAACGATATAATCACGATATCGACAAAACTAGGTAGAATATGGTTCCCTTAACTTAGGTACCATGACAAATTAGTATGGACATTCTTTATATAGAATTGAGGTCCACATGAACAGTATATCAAAGTAAGATACCCTCATTCTTATCATAGAATTGAGGTTTACAAGAACGACATGATATGGCATGATGTCATCATCCCATTAAGAATTTTCTTATGATATACTCTTTGTATAAACATAAGGGCCGGTATACCATGTTTCTTTAGATTGACATGGCAAGGATCGTGTAATGGGTTTTTAGGGTACAACCAGCTCAGTCGGCCTTGAGGGAATCCAAGGCTACGAGGAGTCTTACGGAGGTCTCTATGACTAACTCGCTAGTCCAAAGGAACGGAATGTCCAATGGAGAGCTTGTATGTCAATGAGAGTTGAGTGTGATCGATGAAACAACGTGAAAAGTGGGGCTATACTCACGGAGTGGAGAATAGTGCCGATATATATATTATATAATATGAAACCATCGGTTAACAGAACCAGGATAAAAATCATTTTTACAGAAAATAACGACTTACGCTAAGTCGTTTCTCAAGTAAGTAACGCCTAACATAAGGGCGTTTACATATGTTCCGTTTTGCAGAATTTTCAATAATTCAGTAATTTATCTAAAAAGCGCCCTGGACGGGGTCGTTTCTTAAAGATTTGACGACTACACAAGAAGGCGTCTTCTTATTTACATATGTGACAGAATGTAATTAATTTTCAGGAATTATCAAAAACGCGCCCTGGGCAGGGGCGTTACTATTCAATTCTATTTTTCAGAATAGATAAATTTCAGGATTTTAACTGATAAACGCCCTAGGAAGGGGCGTTACCTTTCAGATTCACGCCCTGATCGGGGGCGTTAACATATGGAAAACGACCTAGTCTAGGTCGTGAATTAAAGGAATTCAGGAATAAAATTTCAAGAGACATGATACATGGTCATCACAGGAAAATTAGCAGAATTTCATAGGTAGAGTCATGCAAGATATTAGAATCGATATCTCATATTTAATGAATTTTTAAACAGGATCAATTATTAATTACATGCGATTTTCATGAAAGTAACGCCTGCGTGCAGGGCGTCAAATGTGAAATTGACGACCTGGACAGGGTCGTTTCTTGTAAATTAGCGCCCTTTACAGGGGCGTTTCTTTCAATAATATTTCAGAAACGAAAATAAAACTGTATGCATGCCATGCTTATACATATATCTTGCGTTATTTTCATTTGGGCTACAATAACTTGAGAAAATCCTACCTTAATAATGGATTTGAAGATGACCGTGAGGGGTTTGACTAGCAGAGGATGATGCTCGGTTAGGCTCCTAAAGACCACGGCTATTGGTTGATGGAAGAAGACGATGGCTTTGATTGTAGAAGAAGAACTGCAGTTATCCTATAAGAAAATAAAGAAACTGTATCAGTTTCTTTGTGATCTGAACATCATACGAAGGTAAATAATTTTTACCCGGATGAAGAACTATGCTTCTTCAAAACGTAGGGGCTTCTTAACCTGTAACAGAAGAAGATGAAGAACTGTTAGTTCTTCATGTAACAGACGTAGGGATCTAAGGAAAATAAGAAGGAATGCTTCTCTTACGTACCTCTGCAGACGAACGAATCAAATAGGTTTAGGGTTTAGATGAACGAGAGTTTTTATAGGATTTTGGGTGTCCTAGTAGGGTTGGTGATTGTGTGGAAGTAATACTTCTATGATAGAGTCATTACCACGTTTGAACTCTTTCTAATGCTTATCACTTACCCTGGATAAGTTCTGGGTTCGAACGGTTCACGAATGGAATTAACGCCTTAGGTCAGGGCGTCCATTCTTGAATTGACGACCTTGTTTAGGTCGTTTATTAAGAAACGTCTTGGAGAAGGGCGTTCCTTGTTTTTGAAACACGCCCAAGATATGGGCGTTTCTTTTACTTGCCTATTTGGTCGCGTGAGAGTTGACGACCACATGTGTGGGCGTCCTTTCTTTAGTCACGTCGTTTATAGAGGCGTTTCTTTTTAAATTAACGCCTTACTAAGAGGCGTTATTTGTACTTTGTTTTATTATCTGTATTACTTCTGTAATATATATGTTTTTAATTTTATTTCAATATTCATTTATCAGGGTTGCTACAAACGTCTTAAGCGAGGGCGTCGAATTTAAATTGACGCCTTGTCGAGCATCGTTACTTATGTAAACGCGCCCATGTAGAGGGCGTTTCATTTCCTTTCCTTAATTTTATTTTTCCCGTCGTTTGAAATTTGACGCCCTATTGTCTAGGCGTCCCTTTTTAAATTAACGCCTTATACAGAGGCGTTTCCTTTTGAATCAGCGCCTTGATAAAAGACGTTATTTTCCTCTTGATCAATGATTTACTCATTTAGGCTCTTTGTCATCTCTTTACTTATCTTTTATTTTAATTTGATTTATTTAAAAATCTTATTTTTATCAGGGTTGCTACAACTGAAGGTCGAAAACGTGCTATAAACTATTGGGTACGATGATACTGATGTCGCATTGTGCCGGGAGTACTTTCTCTTATAACTGAGTGAAGAACCGTGAGGCTCATTTTGATCTAACTTAGAGAGAGAAGATTCTAGAGAGAGAAGCTCCCGATTTCGATTCTTTCCCGCCAGTTTTTCTTCAGCGTGTTCCCCTCCCCGTCGGCCATGGCTGGCGCGGTGGGGGTTCCCCCAGCGCCGAAGGGGGGTTCTCTATTGTCACCAGAGTTTGCGTCTTCGTCCACCCAAGCTGTTCCTCGACGGTCTTTTGCCCAGGCTCTCATGGAGTCGAAGCAGAGACCGACTACTGTTATCCCAGTCAAGGAGCCGGCATTCACCGATCGTGGCAAGCCGACTGTGTTCTTCTCCAAGGCTGACCTCCAGGCATCTATGCAGTTCTTATCGTTTGCAATAGTGGCCAAATGCTCCTACGGTCGACCTACAATTCCAGACATAAAGAGCTGTTTAGTTCAGAGGTTAGCGGTCTCCCCGAGTTTCATTATTAGCAAACCTAATCTGCGGCATCTCTTTTTTTGTTTTGACAGCGAGGCATATTTTATGAAGCTCCTCAGTTAGAAAAATTTGTATATAAAAGGTTTTCTGTTTCGATTCTTTCGGTGGACTCCCGATTTCAATTTTGATGCCGACCCACCGATGGTTCCAGTTTGGATTGGATTCCCAGCTCTGCCGGCAAACCTATATCATGAGGATTGCTTGCGATCCATAGTTGGCAATTTTGGTACTGTTTTACGCATCCATGAGAGGACTTTAGCTTTCACTGATATGTCGGAAGTTCTGGTATGCATAGAGATGGATTTATCAATACATCGCAAGGAAAGGCTATGGATTGATTTGGATGGAGAGAGATACTGGCAGCCAGTCAACTATCACCGAGTTCCTCTTTTATACTCTCACTGCCACAAGCTTGGTCACTCTGTAAATGATTGTAAAAGAAAATCTAGTAAGACAGGTCGAACTCAAGCTGTTCAGGAGCCAGCACCTAAAAATCAGCCTGTCCTAAGGCCCCGGCCAAAAGGCCTTCCGACTGCTCGACCAAATGTGGAAATGGAAAATAAATTTGAGGTTCTATTACAGGGAATGGATTTGCAGGAATTGGGGGAAGGTGATTCAGAAGCTAAGCTACAGGTTAAGTCTAATCAAGGCCCAGAGCCTTTGGCGGGGGAGATTTCAGAATCTATCCTAGATCAGGCTACGCAAATCATGCCACTGTCTTCCAACTCAGTGGCCACTGGAAAGTCCAAGGACTTTTCTTGTGAGATAAAGCAACTAACTAAAAATAATCTCCTTCTGGAAGATGAAGGAGTTCCCAAGATTCCCATTTGAAAAGATGCTGATGATATGCTAGGCACAACAAGCAGTTATCTGATTAAAGGTGCAGAACATATGGACAGGACTAACTTTGAAGCACTGCAAGCCACTGGATTTCCCACCAAAGTAGCTACTTCCTATAATACTCAAAAAATGGGAGAGCTCCCACCAGATTCTAATCCTTTTCATCTTGCTGACGAGAAGTTGTTATCATGCCTAAATGAAGCTGAGATGTCTACTAATGGACTAGCAGAACAATCCCTTAAAACTAAGGGTCAATGTAATCTGGCCATTAGAGGAGGTGAAGGAAGCTGTGAACCTTCAGTGGTGAAAGATGCTGGAGATGTGCAAAGCTTACTGCCAGAGGCCAAGATGACAATTGACTTGCTAAAGATAGAAGAAGTAGGTAGAGCAGTGGCTGAAAAGGCAAAGATGGACAACTCTTTTATGCAGACAAGTGGTATGGGAAGGGGAGAAGCAATCAAGAGGGCAGAGAAAAAAGGCACATGGAGACAAGATCTAGATCTAGATCGACAGATTATCAAAGCCAATCACTCCAATGATAAGTCCCATTATAGTTTGGAATATAAGGGGTGTCGGAAATTCTGGTTCCCGAGAAAGTCTTAAGAGACTTATATACAGCCATAAGCCTCTAATTGTGGCTATCAGTGAGCCAATGCTTGCTTCCAATAAAGCACTGAAGCTTGGTAGATTCATTAAGATGCCTAAGTTTGCAGTTAATTCTGAAGAAGACCCTAAAATATGGTTATTCTGGAATGATAATTGCAACTTGGAGATAATTTTCTCCTCAGCCCAACAGATCACCCTTGGCTTGAGAACAGGAACAACTATTACTGCATACTTTTCTTTTGTATATGCTTCATATGATCCACATCGCAGATTGGATCTTTAAACTGAGCTCCTTTCTTTTGCTGCCTCTGTGTCTGTTCCCTGGATTGTAGGTGGTGATTTCAATTGTGTAATGAGGCCTTCAGAAAAGATGGGTGGGGCAATCCCAGCTCTAGCTTCTATGTCTGAATTTAATGCTTTTGCCAGCTCGACTGGCCTGTTGGATGCTGGTTTTTCTGGGTTGGGAATGACATGGTCCAACAATAGAACTAGCTCAGCTTGCATTAGAGCCAGATTAGATAGATTTCTAATCAACACTCACTGCCAATCGATATTGCCTCATCTTCAAGTTAAGCACCTCTCGAGGGGTCCTTCAGACCATAGTCCTCTACTGCTGATAAGTGAAAACTCCCCTTCTGGTCCTTCCAGGTTCATCTTCCAAAAAATGTGGACTACCCACAATTCCTTTCAGCAAGCTATTTCTCAAGTATGGAAGCAGGCGCAAGACCATCCAAATGCTATGGTTAGACTAACCAATAAGCTGAAGTCTGTTAAAAATCACCTTCGAAAATGGAATAAAGAGGTTTTCGATGATGTTACTCAAAATGTTAGACAAGCAGAATTGGAAGTGGAGATTAAACAACTTGCCTTTGATCAGAACCCCACATCAGACAACAGAACCACTTTGAATGCAGCCAGTGCTAACCTGCGACAGGCTCTCCATAGCGAAGAAATTTTCTGGAACCAAAAATCTCGAATAGATTGGATTGAAAGTGGAGACCGGAACACCACCTTTTACCATACTGTTACTCAATACAACAGGAGAAGGGGTTTCATTAGTAGACTAAAGCTGAATGGCTCTAATCAATGGTGTGAAAATCAAAATATCCTCCGGGTGTAGGCTGTAAAGTATTTTCAAGAACTCTTCTCCACTGAAAAACACTTGGTTGACCATTTTCTGTTGGAATGCATTCCAGAAATCATCTCTTATGAATAGAATTCCTCTCTCATTTCAATCCCGGATGAAGAGGAAGTGACGGCAGCAGTTTGGTCCCTTAAGAGTTCTAGATCCCCGGGACCTGATGGTTTCATGGGTGAATTTTATACAGCCATCTGGGACATCATTGGAGCAGATGTTATAGCTGTGACCCAAAGTTTCTTCATGGGCTTTCCAATCCCTAGAGGTATCTCCTCCTCTATAATTGCCCTTATTCCCAAAGTGCAGGATCCCAAGACTTTCAGTGACTTTCATCCTATAAGTCTACGTAACTTCTCTTACAAAATAATCTCTAGTATTATTTCCAAGCGGCTTGCAGCAATTCTCCCAAATATCATCTCAAAGGAACAAGGGGCTTTTGTAAAAGGCCGCTTCATTCTTGACAATATTGCTCTGGCGAGACAGATGATGTCAAACATTGACAGGAAAGTCAGAGGACATAATGTTATCTTGAAATTAGATATGGCAAAGGCCTATGATAGAATGGAATGGGACTTCATCCTCACAGTCTTGAACAAATTTTGGTTCAATAATAGATTCAAATCTCTTATTGGGATGATCCTATCAAACTGCTGGTTTTCAGTCTGTTTCAATGGGGCCATGACAGGTTTCTTTAAATCTAGCAGAGGGATAAGGCAGGGAGATCCCATAGCCCCCTACCTCTTCATATTAGCCTCTGAAGTGCTAAGTAGAGGTCTCAAAGCCAGGTTCAAGTCAGGAGAAATTAAAAGATATAGTGGGCCAAGAAGTGTGATTCAAGTTTCCCACCCGCTCTATGCAGATGACACTCTAATTTTCCTGAATGGCAGTAAACAGAATATTAGAGTCCTTCAGCAGGTTATCAAAAGATATGAACTCAGTTCCGGCCAACAAGTCAACAAAAGGAAAAGCAGTTTTGCTATTTCTGCTAAAGCTACGAATGCTCTCAAGCAATCTATTCATTCCATGACAGGTTACAAATTTTTAGCTTCAGGCTTTCACTACCTTGGAATTCTGATAAAGAAAGGTAGATATAAGTGCTCTGATTTCAACTTTTTAGTGGACAAAGTTCAGAAAAAATTGGAGGGTTGGTAGTCGAAATTTCTTTCCCAGGCTAGGAGAGCTATCCTTATAAATTCAGTCCTCCGAAGTATGCATGTTTACCTGGCCTCAGCTTGCTTCATTACCAAACAATTATTAATGCTATGGATAGAATGTGTGCAATTTTTTTCTGGCAAGGCTCAGAAGGGTAGAGGTGTCGGCATTGGATTAATTGGCAACATATTCTCAAGCCAAGGTTGGAAGGGGGTCTCTCTATCAGGGACCTCCATCATGTTCAGGTTTCATTAGCTGCAAAAAACTTGTGGAATATCATACATGGTGCATCTTTGTGGTCTGTGTATGCCAGGAGCAAATCCATCAAAACCAATATTTTCGACTGTACTAAGCCTTTCCCTGCAGGCATACCATCCAACATCTTTCAACAGGTGAAAAATCTTATCATAAATAACTCAAGATGGATTATTGGAGATGGGAAAGATATTGATTTTTGGAAGGACAATTTGTAGCAACCCTGGTAAAAATAAAGATTTTGAAAATAGGATCAAATTAAAATAAAAGATAAGTAAATAGATTATGAAAGCCTAAACGCATAAGAATAAGCCAGAAGGAAAATAACGCTTTGGGTCAAGGCGCTACTTCAAGAAGAAACGCCCTTATACAAGGCGCTAATTTATGAAAGGACGCCAACAGGTGAGGTCGTCAATTCTTAAACGGTCAAAATAAATAAAAAGGAAAGTAGAAGTGACGCCCTCCACCTGGGCGCATTTTATACAAGAAACGACGCTTGACAAGGCGTCAATTTAAATTTAACGCCCTCATTTAAGACGTTAATTCAGTTTGTGTTCCGTTCGAACCAGGACATTATCCAGGGAAAGTTTATGGATTAGTACGAGTTAGTAGAATATAGTAAGGACTCTATCAAGGTAATACTACCAAACTCTAACTCTATTAGGGTTCCTAATATCTCTATAAATATCCTACGGCTCGACCCAGAATGCTATTTGGCGTTCTGTGGATTGTTGCTGTCATACGTGAAGAACAGGTAATGTTCTTCCTCTTTTCTTTTTCTTTAGTTATGAATGATGAAGGAAACTAACGTCTTCATCTTATGTAGGAAGTCTACAGTAGGTAGTACCTCTCTTGTCAAAGAGAAGATCGAGGAGTCTTCATCATCATCCTCTTCGTCTGCATCTTCTTCCAAAACCAGTAAAGAAGATATCATAGAAAAGAGTCTTATCCTCTTCTCAGCAACTCTTGTCGTCACTACATCCTCTTCGGTGTGCTGCCGGTGATTAAGTTCGGAAGCAACCATCTTGTGGGTGCTGCTCTAGTTGCTGTTAGAAGTTCAGGAGGCTCTGTTTGGAACAGAGCATCGTTTTCTATCCGAATCCTTCACGTTTCTTCTTCCAGATCTTCATAAGGTAGGTTTTCTCAAGAATTGTAGCCAAAACCAACAGTAATTATGATAAAGTCATCTGTCAATTCATGCATATAGATTCTCTACGTTTCTCATAGTTTTCTGGAAAATAGTGTAAGTAGCGACCCTCCTTAGGGCGCTAATTTTAAAGGAAGCGACCCAGACTAGGGCGCTAATTCTTGTTTTGACGCCCTGCCCAGGAGTCGTCAACTTCACTTAATTATTAAATACCCATGTTTAAAATTCTATATCAAGTAAACCATGTGTTGTGCTCTCCTTGGTTTTGATGATGACAATGTTCCTTGAATGATTGAATAAATCATCATGAGAGGCCATGCTCTTCACATTCATTTCTCTCTTGTTTAATATACTCCACTTTCATAAGTGATCAACAATCTTTTGAGATGCCAAATCGTCGATCTAATCTTTATTTCACTAATCATATGACAAAAGGAATAATGCTGACATCAAGCTTACCTTATCTCAATGGTGAGGTTCAGAAATTTTGGAAGAAGGAAGACAAGGTAAATGAAATGAAGAGTCTCCATGAAAGGTGAGTAGATTTGATTTGTTCAGATCAAACTTGGTAAGAACTTCCACTAGAACAACCATGTATTGGCTTGACCTAAATTCCCTTGAACTGGTTGTGATTAATGAATTTTTTCTGGTTCAACCTGAAGTGGGTCGATCCCCCCAGTCAGATGGGTCGACCCCTGTTGCAACAGAAGCCACTCTTTTGGCTCTGGCACAGATAGGTCGACCCAGCTGACAAAGTGGGTCGACCCCTGTAGGTTCACAGAACCTGTTTTGGCCCCTGTGTAGAAGTGGGACGTCCCATCTATCAAAGGGGGTCGACCCCCTGTAACAAGCAGAACCTGGAAACGGGATCTGTTTGATACATGGGTCGACCCACTCGGCAGATGGGTCGACCCACTCTTGGTTTTCTCTTTTTTCTTCAAATTTCGTAATACAATTTCATTAATTAAGTTGTGGGCCATACCTCATGTGCTAATCACTTGACTACAATTGGGATTAACCAATAAACAAGTGACTAAGCCTACTTAGCTGTCCGAACACAATATGAGTAAAACTAACTCACATATTGTGTGTTAATTACAGGATTAAGGCTGGACGACCCATACGCCATGTCATCCACGAAGGGCCAATCAAAGAAGAGATTCCTCATCTCTTACTTCCAGATCAGTGCCTCGTTGTCCAAGATATAAATGCCCATGATTAGGGCGTCCTTCACACACACGACCTGGAGTGCCTTCGCTGAAACCCGAGCCTGCGAGAGTATCATCCGAAGAAGCAGGGCGGAGGCGAACGAACCAGAGAGAGGGTCTTCTTCCTGAAGTGAAGGTCGTGATTCAAGTGAGCATCATCGTCAACAGCCCCAGACCGCTCCTGGCTGCTCCGATCGTCCTCCAAACTTCAACGTCCTCTGCAGATCAACAAGCAGCCAATCCACTCTGACGAAGCACCTCACGCCAACATTTGGATAAACAGGGGGAGTCGTCCATAGTTGTTCTTCACTAGATCATAGATTAATGTTCATCTGATTTCAGTTTCTTTCGAACTCAGAAACTGGTGTGTGTGTATTAGGAGATCTTATCTCCGTGGATTGTCCTTGTCTGGACGTGTGTGTGTGGATAGAGGTCATTGACCTCGTGCTTGTGTCGGTGATTGCTACCCTTGTGTAGCTCATACTTAGTGGAATCCTCTCGAGTTGAGAAGGGTGGATGTAGGATCGCACTTGGGTGCATCCGAACCACCTTAAAATCCTCGTCTCCAGTGGTTTGCTTCCTTGTGTGATTACCTTCTTCCAATATTGCAACGTGGTTTGTTCAAATTGTTGGTCAGAGTTTCTTCTAGTATTTTAAATTGTCGGCAACCAATTCACCCCCTCTTGTTTGCCATCTCATTGGGACAACAATTGGTATCAGAGCCTCGGCTCTTCTTTTCAGAACCCGACGGTTCATAGAGTGATCCTTTTAAATGGCAAACAAAGGGATGATGCCCGAAGGGCATTCGATTCATAGACCGCCATTCTTTGACGGGACGAACTACAGTTATTGGAAAAATCGAAGGACTGTATTTCTTCGCGCTC
The DNA here is from genome assembly GCA_022559845.1 of Amorphophallus konjac. Taxonomy (NCBI): domain Eukaryota; kingdom Viridiplantae; phylum Streptophyta; class Magnoliopsida; order Alismatales; family Araceae; genus Amorphophallus; species Amorphophallus konjac. Next base: position 190,637,691 of record CM040122.1, on the reverse strand, counting down.
AAAGTCATGAGACCTGGACCGTTGTTAACAAAGGTCCACATGCTCTACCTCCTGATGAAGGGAAATGGTCTGACGATCACATTAAACAGGCTACTGTGAATTTTAATGCCTTGAATATAATCCAATGCGCCATTCATCCTAACGAGTATGCTCGTGTTTCTATGTGTAACAACGCTAAAGAGATGTGGGACAAATTGAAGCTGATTTATAAAGGCACGTCTGAAGTTAAGGAGACTAAAGCTAACCTGTTGATCCGAGACTACGAGCTATTCCAGATGAAGCCAGAGGAGACAATATCTGAGATGTTTGCAAGACTCGTCGAAATCACGAATGGGCGGAAGGCACTAGGAAAGGAATACTCAAATTCAGAGATGGTTCGCAAGGTGCTGAGATCACTGTCACCGGCGTGGCACACCAAGGCCACGGTGATTGAAGACTCTAAGAATTTATCTGTGCTGACCTTGGATGAGTTGATTGGGTCACTTATGACCTACGAAATTAATGTCAAGAGGTCTGAAGAAGAGGGCAAGAAAAAGAAGACAGTTGCTCTAAAAGCAAATCCAGAACAAATTAGGACAAGTGATGAAGACTCTACGGAAGATAGCAATGAGGAGGAAGACATTTCTATGCTAACCAGGAAAGTGAGGAGATTCTTGAGAGCAAGAAAAAAATTTCCAGGGAAGTCTAAAAGGCCATGGAAGAAATAGTCTAAGTGGAAAACGGAAGGAAGCAAATTGAAGGATGTGATATGCTATGAGTGCAAAAAGCCAGGCCACATGGGTGGCGAGTGTCCAGAGATGAAAAGGAAATTTAAGAAGGACAAAGAGAAAAATTCCAAGGCAATGGTCGCTACTTGGAGCGACGATGAAGAGGACGATGATGATGAAGGTGATGCGGAGCTGGAGGAGCTGATGAAAAGCATGTGTCTTATGGCACATGAAGAAGACTCAGAGGAGGTAAATTCTGATTCAGAAACTCTTACAGCAGAACAGTGGGAGTCTGAGTATGTATCTTTGTATGCAAAATTTAAGAAGATAAGGTCTGAAAATAAACAGCTGAAAAGGAAAGTAGAGTCCATGAGTCATGCTGATGTCACAAGTGAAAAAATTGTTGAACTAACAAAAACATGTGCAATTATGAAAAGTGAAAATGAAGTCATGGCTGAGAAGATTAAAAGTCACGAAGAAACTGAGCAGCACCTCAAGAATGAGTTAGAACACATAAAAAATATTCAACTCCACAATCTTGAAAATGAAGGCCATAGTGAAGAAAAGGATGATAGGATTCATGCTCTTGAGAATGAGAATGAGAAAATGAGAGATGACAATAAAATCTTGAGGGATCAAATTTCTGTAAGTCATGAGAAATTAGATCAGTCAAATCAAAAGATTCTCACTCTCAACCAAGAAATTGACAAATTAAAAGATGCTTTGGCAAAATTTGTGAGAGGAAGGGATAACCTTGAGAAAGTTCTTGGAACTAGAGTTAATTATCAAAAAGAAGGAATCAGTTATGAACTGATCAAAAAGAAATCATTTGAAGATAAGATGATGACATCTTTTGTGTCCTTTGTGCCTGCCACAAGCAGTACATCTTCCTCGCATGAGAAAATCAAAGATAACTCAACTAAGCATCAACAAAAATATTCAGACTCAAGGAAAAGAAACTCAAGAAGAAACAGAATCTTTTGTCATTATTGTGGTCGCATTGGTCATGTCATGTCATATTGCCGTACATTGATTCTAGATGATGAGTTTTTTGCTCGAAAGTCAAGAAATGCTTTCATGAATAACAAATCTCACAAGCATGGACCCAACTTAGCTTGGGTACTAAAACCTGTTCCTTGAGCTCAAGTTTTGTTGTAGGGATGCCTCAAAGCCGAAGGTTCGCATTGGTTTCTAGACAGCGGCTGTTCGAGGCACATGACCGGAAACAAAAAGATTTTTGCTGAGTTCAAAGAGAAAGAAGGAGGTCTTGTTGCATTTGGAGGAAGCGACAAATGTAAGATCGTTGGTATTGGCAAGGTAAGTGTAAATAACTCCAATACCATCGACAATGTTCTGTTAGTTGATGGACTCAATCACAATCTTCTAAGCATTAGTCAGTTATGTGATAGAGGACACAAAGTAATTTTTGAATCTTCTAATTGCATAATTGTAGATAGTCACACTAACGAAATAAAATTTCTAGGCCTTAGGAAAAATAATGTTTATACAATTGACTTGAATGAGATTCCATGCAATCATCTGTGTTTAGTTGCTAATGATGCCGACGGTTTTTGGATTTGGCATCGGAGGTTAGGACATGCTAGCAGTAGTGTTATTTCAAAACTGTGCAGAAATGATCTTGTCATAGGTCTTCCCAAAATAAAGTTAAGTGTAAATAAGGTTTGTGAAGCATGCGCCATAGGGAAGCAGACTAGAGCTTCATTTAAGTCCAAAAACATCATCTCCACAACTCACCCCTTGGAGTTATTGCATTTTGATCTATTCGGTCCAACTCGGACTCATAGTTTAGGGGGTAAGTGTTATGGTTTTGTTATTGTTGATGATTTTTCACGCTACACATGGGTTCTATTTCTGAGTAATAAAAGTGATGCTTTGCAGGAATTCCAAGCTTTTTGCAAGAGAGTTCAGAACGATAAAGGATATATGATTACTGGTTTACGAAGTGATCATGGGCGTGAATTTGACAATGTTAACTTTGATGCATTTTGTAGGAGTGAAGGATACACTCATAATTTCTCTGCACCAAGGACGCCGGAACAAAACGACGTGGTTGAAAGGAAGAACCGCACACTAATAGATATGGCAAGAACTATGTTGAGTGAGCGGAATCTTCCTCGATATTTTTGGGCTGAAGCGGTGAATACGGCATGTCACATTATTAACCGTGCAATGATAAGGCCGTTTGTAAGTAAAACACCCTACGAACTCTACAAAGGTAAGAAACCGAACATCTTATACTTTAAGACCTTTGGGAGTACTTGTTACATATTGAATAATGGTAAGGACGATCTAGAAAAATTGATGCAAAGAGTGATGTTGGAATTTTCTTAGGTTACTCTAACAATTCACGGGCTTATCAAGTTTTCAATAAAAGAACCTTAGTGATAGAAGAGACTCCACATGTGATTGTTGATGAGAGCACTTTCAAGAATTCCACTTCATCTAATGAAGAATCTGATTTCTTGCAGGACAAAACTCAAGGGGACACAAATCAAGGAAAACAAGAAGATCCATCCACTTCTGGAACCAAAACTGATAAGAACCATGAAGCTGAGGAAAATAGCACAGAACAATTGAAGGATGCACCTCCAACTCACCCAGATCTGCCTCCCTCATGGAAATATCTTAAAGACCATCCAGCAGAAAACATTCTGGGTAAGGTAGATGAAGGTATAAAAACTCGCTCATCCTTAAAACTCTTGCTTACTCTGAATGCCTTTGCACACACGTCACAAGTTGAACCAAAATGTGTTGATGATGCATTAAAAGATGATTTCTGGGTAATGGCAATGCACGAGGAACTATACCAATTCCAACGGAATGAAGTGTGGAAAGTAGTGCCTCGTCCTAATAACCACAACGTGATCGGAACGAAATGGGTTTTCCGAAACAAATTAAATGATCAAGGTGTGGTTGTAAGGAACAAGGCCCGTCTTGTGGCCAAGGGATATTGCCAAGAGCTCGGAATCGATTTTGATGAATCATTCGCACCGGTTGCTCGCCTTGAAGCCGTGCACATCATTCTGTCTTTTGCATGCTCAAAAAATTTTAAACTTTATCAAATGGATGTTAAGAGCGCATTTCTAAACGGCTTTATTAAAGAAGAAGTTTTCGTTGAGCAACCTCCGGGTTTTGAGGATTTAAAAAACCCGGACCATGTGTTCAAACTAGAAAAAGCTTTGTACGGTCTAAAACAAGCCCCAAGGGCTTGGTATGAACGTCTGAGTTCCTTCTTGATTGAACATGGTTTCAAAAGAGGTTCTGTTGATCAGACTTTATTTTCTAAGCATTCTAGAAATGATTTGCTTCTGGTTCAAGTTTATGTGGACGATATCATTTTTGGGTCTACTAATAAGAAACTGTGCAAGGAGTTTTCTGAGTTGATGCAGGCTGAATTCGAGATGAGTCTGATGGGCGAGCTAAATTTTTTCTTGGGGCTGCAAATTCAACAAAGGGAGGATGGAATTTTCATCAATCAAAAGAAATACCTGCTGGAGCTTCTAAAGAAGTATGACTTTGAGGGTGCGAAACCTTATGCCACACCGATGTCAACAAGTATAAAGCTGGAGAAGGATTGCAAAGGTAAACAAGTTGAGCAAAAGCTATTCAGAGGGATGATAGGCTCACTCTTATATTTAACAGCAAGTAGGCCTGACATACACTTTGCAGTGTGTTTATGTGCTAGGCATCAAGCTAGTCCTCGTGAGTCTCATTTGAGTGCCGTTAAAAGGATTTTTCGTTATCTTGCTGGTACTCCTGATCTAGGACTATGGTTTCCTCGTAGATGTGATTTTAAACTTGTGGCTTTCACCGATGCCGACTATGCTAGGTGCCTTCTTGATCGTAAAAGCACAAGTGGCACATGCCAATTTCTCGGAGGTTGCCTAGTCTCTTGGGCCTCCAAGAAACAAAATTCCGTGGCATTGTCAACGGCCGAAGCCGAATACATGGCTGCCGGCAGTTGTGGTGCACAGGTCCTTTGGATCAAACACCAGCTAGTCGATTATGATGTGTCTCTGAATTGTGTTTCGATCATGTGTGATAATAAAAGTGCAATTGATCTGTCTAAAAATCCAACTCATCACTCAAGGTCTAAACATATAGACATCCGGCATCATTTTCTGAGGGACCATGTAAATAAAGAGGATTTTGAGCTGAAATACATTGAAACTGATAAACAATTAGCGGACATTTTTACAAAACCTCTTAGCAAAGAAAAGTTCATCTCCTTAAGAAGAGAGCTAGGAATATGCAGAGTGGAGAACACTTAGATAGACCTGCAAGTCTGCATCCTATTCAATTCATGAAATACTCTTTTTGTCCTACTTTCACATAACACATGTTAATAACCTTCATCACCTATCTTATTGCATTGAGCTTTTCAGACTTACTCCTTCCATGTTACTCATCCATTTCATTTGACTCCCATCACTATTCACATCACATTTCTCTTGCATATACATGTTATGCGTGCCACACATTTATCAATAATTCCATTATTGCTATTATTGCCTGAAACTATCTTGCTTGAAATAACCAAGTAAATTTTTTATTGGGCCTGTTTGATTCCTTGATATAAATAAGGTGCAGCTTCAATTAGACTGATGGACTGGTATTTTCTCTGCCGGATAAATCGGTTAAGTCTCATAAACAAAATCCCAGATTCGGTTATAGTATTTTCTCACTTGGACCTATTTTTTGAGTAACCTATCCTTTTTATATTCACACTATCACTAGGTCCAGTGGGGTAACCTTCAGCAATTTACCATCCTTCCATATTTTTTTTTCTTTTCTGGGATGCCCAAATGGGTCGTCTCTTACGGACGAACCCATACCCCTCTTGTCTCACATAACCGCACCAAAAAGGCAACCGGTCAATACACCCTACCAACCTGTTTGACCGATGCATTTCATTTATACGGGCATCTTCTCCCTATAAGCCAGCCACACCTTTTCTACACGGGAAGACCTCTCCCTTGCCCTTCCGAAAACCCTCGCACCGGCGGACATCCCTGCGGCTACCGCCAAACCCTCCATTCCGGGCATCAACGTCTCTCCTTCCAGCTCCCCACGACGGTGCCAAGGAACCCTGACTGGTGGAGGGAAGCTCTCGTCCAAGGTCTACTGCTCACCTAAATCTCAAGGAGAGAAAGACAAGGTTCTGCGGTTCAAGTCCAGGCTCTTCACATGGCTCCGAGGACTAAGGCCATGGCTAAGCGTCCAAGACGTCAGGCTACTAAGAAGGTAACCTCGTATGCTGTTGATCCACCTTCTTCGATCTCAGAGGAAGAAGCTCCGCAAGCAATCCCTATACAAACTGGACAGACATCAGAGTTGCGGTCCAAGAGTGTACATGATGAGGTATTACAAGGTTCCACCTTTCATAGTCTATATCCTCGTCCAATCATGCGTCCCAGGGCAGTGGATCTTGAAGATGTCACCAATTTGGTCCCTGAACTATTTGATTTGCTGAACACCCAAGTAAATTGGATACAGTTTATGTCTAAGCATCGGAAATTTTATCCCTCACTTGTTCTGCAATTCTATCAAAATATGGTGATAAAGAACAACAAGCTCTACACTGCAGTAAGCAACAAATCTATCTTGGTTTCATCCGGGCTATTCAGTACAGTTTTTGGTTTTCCAAGTCGTCATACAACCAACATAGCAAATACAAAATTGGATACAGTATCTGTTTACAAAATTATGATGGGCATTAATGACTCAGTCATCTTAGATGCAGATGAGATTCCAAAAACTTTGAATGCAAATATCTTTCCTCCTGCTCAGCGCATTCTTCATCACCTCTTCACCACCATCATCTATCCCAGGGGAGGCAGTAGGAACAAAGTCAACAAAGTTCATAAATTTCTGTTCCACTGCATCTACAATGGTCTTATAGCTGATTTCTCCAGTCTCATGTTCGACTTAATATTCCTTTGTTATAAAGAAAAGAGATGCAGTCTTCCGTATGCTTCACAGTTAACAGCTGTTTTTACGCATCTTCGTATCGACTTGGATAAGGAAATCTGTGAAGAGCTATTAGACAAAAATGTCTACACTGCCCAAAGTCTTTGCAACAACATGGGCTACAAGAAAAATGCCGATGGTCAGATAGTTCGAAATTTACAAAAGGTCAAAGGAAAACAAGTGGAATCTGAGGAAAGTGGTGACGATGATAAAGAAGACGAGGCCGATGCTTCAGATGATAATGAGCAACCTCCAAGTACCCCTCCAGCCACTCGAAGCAGTTCTGGACAAGAGTCGTTTGGATCTCGTCTCGATCAAATTGATCACAAGGTCAATCAGCTGACTGAGAATGTGGGTGGACTGAAGCTGCATCATGAGTTGTTCCTGCACCAATTTGAATCCATATCGAAGACTCTTGATGCCCAAACCCAAATGCTTCAGCAAATTTGGGATTCTGTTTCAGGACCAACTGACCAGTCTGACTAGGATTCTATCTTTTCTGTCTGTTCTAATGTGAAGCTGCCCATTTTGTTAACCCCGTACTATCGAATCCTTGCTTATATATATGCTATGCTACTAGCCGCATGCCTGCCTGCTTGTATGACCATCTTCAACTCTATCTCCTTGGTCATTTCACTTCTTACTAATTTACTTTCATTCAGACTCTGCAATCTACCTTTGGGGACTTACTCTGTGCATCTCCTTTTTGCTCATGACAAAAAAGGGGGAGGACTAGCAATTTGCTGACAGTCTTTTGTGATCATGTCTTGCTATGTCCTGTTTTGATGTTGCAAATGTTTTGACGTTCAAGTCTTAATATGCTCATGGTTCAGTAAATATATGAATATGTTTTTGAAATCTGGAGTGATGTTCCTTAATCCTCATTGGAGAATAAGTTCTTTGTTCTCATGTCTGTTTGGCTGATAAAGTAGTGGAGATGTCTCAGTTTCTTTTGTGTTATTCAATCTTCCCTCATCTAGCTTAAATTGCTTTAGTTGTTTTGTGTGTTTTTTGTCATCATCAAAAAGGGAGAGATTGTTGTGCTCTCCTTGGTTTTGATGATGACAATGTTCCTTGAATGATTGAATAAATCATCATGAGAGGCCATGCTCTTCACATTCATTTCTCTCTTGTTTAATATACTCCACTTTCATAAGTGATCAACAATCTTTTGAGATGCCAAATCGTCGATCTAATCTTTATTTCACTAATCATATGACAAAAGGAATAATGCTGACAGCAAGCTTACCTTATCTCAATGGTGAGGTTTAGAAATTTTGGAAGAAGGAAGACAAGGTAAATGAAATGAAGAGTCTCCATGAAAGGTGAGTAGATTTGATTTGTTCAGATCAAACTTGGTAAGAACTTCCACTAGAACAACCATGTATTGGCTTGACCTAAATTCCCTTGAACTGGTTGTGATTAATGAATTTTTTCTGGTTCAACCTGAAGTGGGTCGACCCCCCCAGTCAGATGGGTCGACCCCAGTTGCAACATAAGCCACTCTTTTGGCTCTGGCACAGATGGGTCGACCCCTGTAGGTTCACAGAACCTGTTTTGGCCCCTGTGTAGAAGTGGGACGTCCCATCTATCAAAGGGGGTCGACCCCCTGTAACAAGCAGAACCTGGAAACAGGATCTGTTTGATACATGGGTCGACCCACTTGGCAGATGGGTCGACCCACTCTTGGTTTTCTCTTTTTTCTCCAAATTTCGCAATACAATTTCATTAATTAAGTTGTGGGCCATACCTCATGTGCTAATCACTTGATTACACTTGAGATTAACCAGTAAACAAGTGACTAAGCCTACTTAGCTGTCCAAACATGATATGAGTAAAACTAACTCACATATTGTGTGTTAATTACAGGATTAAGGCTGGATGACCCATACGCCATGTCATCCACGAAGGGCCAATCAAAGAAGAGATTCCTCATCTCTTACCTCCAGATCAGTGCCTCGTTGTCCAAGATATAAATGCCCATGATTAGGGCGTCCTTCACACACACGACCTGGAGTGCCTTCGCTGAAACCCGAGCCTGCGAGAGTATCATCCGAAGAAGCAGGGCGGAGGCGGACGAACCAGAGAGAGGGTCTTCTTCTTGAAGTGAAGGTCGTGATTCAAGTGAGCATCATCGTCAACAGCCCCAGACCGCTCCAGGCTGCTCCGATCGTCCTCCAAACTTCAACGTCCTATACAGATCAGCAAGCAGCCAATCCACTCTGACGAAGCACCTCACGCCAGCATTTGGATAAACAGGGGGAGTCGTCCATAGTTGTTCTTCACTAGATCATAGATTAATGTTCATCTGATTTCAATTTCTTTCGAACTCAGAAACTGGTGTGTGTATTAGGAGATCTTATTTCCGTGGATTGTCCTTGTCTGGACGTGTGTGTGTGGATAGAGGTCATTGACCTCGTGCTTGTGTCAGTGATTGCTACCCTTGTGTAGCTCATACTTAGTGGAATCCTCTCGAGTTGAGAGGGGTGGATGTAGGATCGCACTTGGGTGCATCCGAACCACCTTAAAATCCTCGTCTCCAGTGGTTTGCTTCCTTGTGTGATTGCCTTCTTCCAATATTGCAGCGTGGTTTGTTCAAATTGCTGGTCCGAGTTTCTTCTAGTATTTTAAATTGTCGGCAACCAATTCACCCCCTCTTGTTTGCCATCTCATTGGGACAACACCATGTATCTAATCTAATGCATGATCACAGTTGTTGAATCCTGCTATTTTTCTCTTCCTGACCATGTGATCCTCTTCCTGAAAATTTTATTATCTGGAAATTTATACTGTTCATGAATCCTATTTCGGATGTTAGGGAATTAACGACCTGGGATAGGTCGTCTCTTACATAACTGACGCCCTGCACCAGGGCCTGACTTTAAAAATTAACGCCCCTCTCTGAGGCGCGGTTGCATGAAAATTCCAGAAATTGGCAATTTTGCAAAATATTATAAATGGACGCCTGCTACTGTAGTAGTTAAATCATAAATAAACGTCCCTATAGAAGGCGTTAATTTGATAAGTAATGACTTAGATTAAGTCGTTATTTTCCTGTAATACTATTTTGCACCGTTACTGTTAACCGAGGGTTTCATATGTATGTATATGTATATATATATCGGCACTATATTCCAGTCCGTGAATATAGTCCCATGTTTCACGATGGTTTATCGCATTACCCCTCAATTCTCAGTGACATACAAGCTCTCCATTGGACATTCCGTTCCTTTGGACTAGCGAGTTAGTCATAGAGACCTCCGTAAGACTCCTCGAGCCTTGGATTCCCTCAAGGCCGATTGAGCTGGTTGTACCATAAAAACCTATCACACTATTTTTGCCATGTCACTCTATAAGAAACATGGTATACCGGCCCTCATGTTATGCTATGTGTATAATATGAGAAGTATCTAAATAAATGGGGAAAGCATGTCATTATTGAGATGTTCTTGTGGACCCCAATTCTATATCAACATTATTATGATGTTCTTGTGGACCTCAATTCTATATTAAAAGAGTGACCATCTACTTGTGGATACTTACTTGCCATGGTACCCAAGTTAGGGAACCAATTCCACCTAGTTTTATCGATACTCATGATTGCACCGTTGTTATCGTCATTATGGTCATGTTCAAATCCTTGAAATGCTATCTACCTCTAAGTTCATACAAGTTCTTTATCTTTGAAACTCCATATTGGCTATACACAAAGTGGATGTCAAAATACATGATCAATGCCTGCACATATAGGGCCCGATCTGGTCCTGGGGGGAGCACCCAAAAGTACTAGTGCCCATGGGAGTTGTAATGATAACGGTATTGGCATTGTACCGAAGTGCATGACTAGCTTGATTGGACATTCCACAATTCTTGTACTTGACTCGTACATGACATGACATGACTTGCGTGACCCGAAAAAGGGTAATTTATATACTTGCTTGCTTGAAACGTGATAGCCAAGTTCTCAACATGACATGATGAAATTACTTGCTTGAACATCCTGACATTTATCACTTGAAAGTTCATGAATAGTTCACCTTGTTATCTTGTTGATATACTTTCTATCTTGTCGTTTTATGCGAGCATGCATAGCTATAGTGCATTCATGGAAAAATATAATTACTTAAATACCTTGCTAGTTCTTGAGATATAATTTCCTACTGAGCGTTCGCTCACTCAGTGTTTCCATACTTTTCAGGTAAGTCCGATGACGAAACCCAAACAGAAGGGGAAGGTCAAGAGTGAAAGAGATTAGAGCTTCTCAAGCGTCAACTAGTCTTATCTTTCAAAGTTCTTAAGTCAACCATTGTACTTTTTCTTTTATTGGGTCATAGCACTTTCGTTAAGACGTACTTTGAGGTTGTGATTGAATAAAGGATTGGGTTATCTTTACTTTTACGCATCTCTGATTTGGTGTCGAATACACTAATACTCTGATTGACATGATCGATATAAACTCGTCACGTGTCTCCGGGTATCTTCCGCGCTCGGGGCGTGACAGTTTTTGTGGTATCAGAGCCTAGGGTATTCAATTCCTAGGAAAACCCAAGTCCAAGGATAAGTCTGAACCTCTAACCAGTGAGATTTGGGTAGAACCAAGGGTTAAAGTCAAATAGAATTAAAAGCCTTTAAACGCAATCACCTACAAAAATAGCTATTGCAATTGTAGGACAATGGCTGCCGAACGTGCTCAATGGCGCAACATGCAACGCACTCTCCAAGGCATGACCCAGGCACTTCAACAAGTGGCACAAGGAGGTGCACATCGTGGAGCAGGAAATCTCCACCAAAGCTTCAAGAACATGAACCCTCCTAAGTTCATGGGATCCACTGATCCAGATGATGCCGAACACTGGATCCGAGAGACGGAACATGTTTTTAGAGTCATGCAATGCTCGGACCAAGAGAAGGTCCTGTTAGCCACATTTCAATTAGAAAGAGATGCCCGATGCTGGTGGGAGTCGATAGAAGCCACATTAGATCAAGGACAAGTTACTTGGGAGGAGTTTGTTGAACATTTCAACAATAAATATTTCTCAGATCGAGTTCAAGAGAAGAAAGCCGCTGAATTCGCCGCACTTAAGCAACGATCTTTTTCGGTGGCTGAATATGAAGCGCAGTTCTCTAGGCTGTCTCGGTACGCTAAACACTTAGTTAGTTCTGAGAAGATGAAAGCTCGAAGATTCCGTAATGGGCTCAGGCCCCAATATATCACACAACTGGCACCGATGGACAAGTCTATTCGGAGATGGTTCGACGAGCCCAATTACTAGAAGATGCCACGGAACTATCTGATAGGATCCGTGGGAAAGACAAGAAGGAGAATGTTACTAGCTCCGGCACCTTCAAACCTAATTTTAAAAAGAGGCCAAGTAATGGAGGCATTCCCTCCCAGGAGCAAAAGTTCAAGAAGACCAAACCTTTCTCCATCACCACTACACCTGCTAAGGTGGTATGTAAGCACTGTGATAAGGCCGGGCACAAGGCCGAAGAATGTTGGAGGAAACTTGGAGCGTGTCTCCATTGTGGGAGCCGTGATCATCGGATTCCCAACTGTCCCCTACTCAACGATCAAGCCGGTGACGGAAAGCACCCGGTAACAAAGAATGCTAGTCTTCACGCAATTAAGGAGACCGAAGAAGACGAAGGCGGACTAGTAGAAGGTACACTGAAAGTTTGTTCCAAATCTGCACATGTCTTATTTGATACGGGTGCATCACATTCTTTTATTTCCAAGAAGTTTGCTGACCCACTGCCTATGGAACCAAAATGGATGAAAATATTTTTATCTACTCCTCTCGGAATCGAAATCGATATTACGCACCATTACCAAAACTGTGAAGTCTTAGTAAAAGGAAGAAATCTTCCTATCAACCTCATATGTTTAGACCTAAAGGAATATGATGTCATATTGGGAGCAGACTGGTTGTCTAGGTATCAGGCAACTGTGGATTGCCGTAATAGCAAAGTTACTTTCAAGGACTTTCCAGAACTAGTCTATTCTAGCCCTAAGAGTCGGAGCAAGTCACCTCTTATTTTGGCTCTCCGAGCTAGCAAGCTAATAAGGAAAGGATGTGTATCTTTCCTTGCGTTTGTCACGATTAAGGAGGCTAAGGAAACTAAACTAGAAGACATCCCTGTTGTGCAAGAATTTTCGGATGTGTTTCCGGAAGAATTACCTGGATTACCCCCACAAAGTGAAGTGGCCTTCACCATCAATTTGGTCCCTGGTGCTGGACCAGTTTCTAAGGCACCATATAGGATGTCCCCTGCCGAACTCAAGGAGCTGAAGGAGCAATTGATGGAACTTCTCAAGAAGGGATTTATTAGACCAAGCACTTCCCCGTGGGGAGCACCTGTGCTATTTGTAAAGAAGAAAGATGGATCCATGAGGTTATGCATCGACTATCGACAGTTGAATCATCTCACTATCAAGAACAAGTATCCACTACCGAGAATCGATGAGTTATTTGATCAAATATCTGGATCCAAGTATTTTTCAAAGATTGATCTCAGGTCAGGTTATCACCAACTAAGGATCAAGGATGATGACATTCATAAAACCGCATTCAGAAGCAGGTATGGCCATTATGAGTTTGTTGTTATGCCTTTTGGACTAACAAATGCCCCTGCTGCTTTTATGCAGTTGATGAATAGTATATTCAGACCTTATCTAGATCAATTCGTGGTGGTTTTCATTGATGATATATTGATTTACTCCAAGACCAAGGGAGAGCATGAGGAATATTTAAGGATTGTATTACAGATATTGAGGACAAATCAGCTATATGCAAAGCTCAGCAAATGTGAATTTTGGTTAGGAGAAGTAGCTTTCTTGGGGCATGTTATATCAAAAGACGGTTTATCCGTAGATCCATCAAAGGTTGAACATGTAAGGAATTGGGAAAGACCGACCAATGCAAGCGAGGTCCGTAGTTTCTTGGGTCTTGCGGGCTACTATCAATGATTCATCAAGGATTTCTCTAAGATAGCCGTACCACTCACTAGGCTAACTCGCAAGGAGATGCGCTATGAATGGAGCGAGGATTGTGAACGAAGCTTCCAAGCTCTCAAGGATCACTTAACTACTGCCCCAGTCTTAGCTCTACCAATTGAAGGAGAAAAGTTCGAGGTATACACCGATGCATCTGGCATTGGCCTCGGATGTGTTTTAATGCAACAAGGGAAGGTTATAGCCTACTCTTCTCGCCAATTGAAGAAGCACGAGGAGAACTACCCAGTTCATGATTTAGAATTGGCTGCGGTAGTATTTGCACTGAAAATATGGAGACATTATCTATACGGAGTGCAGTTTATTGTATACTCTGACCATAAAAGTCTTAAGTATCTCTTCTCTTAGAAGGAATTGAATATGAGGCAAAGACGTTGGCTAGAATATCTTAAGGACTTCGACTTTACTATACAATATCATCCTGGAAAGGGTAATCCTGTAGCTGATGCCCTTAGTCGAAAGCCGAGAGCATTATTAGCCAATTGTATGATTCAGGAGTGGAAGTTGCTAGAATAATTCACTAGACTTAATATAAGCATGGACAAGGACAGTAGGTGTGTCACCTTATCCCATATGAGCATACACCCGGACTTGCTATCCAAAATACAAGGACTTCAAGGTAGTGACCCGGTATTAGTGGAAATCAAGGGCAAACTAGAAGGACAATCTGTGTTCCAACTAGCTTCAGATGGAAGGTTGTTATTCCAAAATAGAACTTGTATACCGGAATGTCCAGAATTAAAGAAGAAAATCTTAGATGAAGCTCACAGATCAAGGTACACAAATCATCCAGGATCTACCAAAATGTACCAAGATGTGAAAAGGAATTTTTGGTGGCCCAACATGAAGATAGAAGTCGCGGATTTTGTGTCTCGCTGTCTCACCTGCCAACAAGTTAAGGCTGAACACTAGAAGCCTGTCGGAAAACTACATCCTCTGGATATTCCCAAATGGAAGTGGGAGGATATTGGTATGGATTTCATCATGGGTCTAACTAAATCAAAAGGAGGATATGATGGAATATGGGTTATCATTGATCGATTGACCAAATCAGTGCACTTCTTGCCAATCAAGAGTCGATGGTCAGTTGATGTTTTGGCTACATTATACATAAAAGAGATAGTCAGATTACATGGTATTCCTATTTCGATTGTGTCTGACAGAGATCCCCGTTTTACTTCTCATTTTTGGAAGGGACTACAACATTCGTTGGGAACAAGGCTTAACTTTAGTATAGCTTTTCATCCTCAAACAGATGGTCAGATCGAGAGAACAAATCAAGTAGTTGAAGACATGCTTAGGGTATGCATCATTAATTTTGGTGGAAGCTGGCATGATCACTTGCCTCTTGTTGAGTTTGCATACAATAATAGCTACCAGGCAAGTATAAAAATGGCACCTTTCGAAGCCTTATACGGAAGGAGTTGCCGATCACCCTTATGCTGGGACGAAGTTGGAGAGAAACAACTGTTAGGTCCAGACATGGTAAGGGATACCATCGAGAAGATATAATTGATCAAAGAAAGACTGTAAGTTTCTCAGTCTAGGCAAAAGGGTTATGCCGACACAAGAAGGAGAGATCTTGAATTCCAAGTCGGAGATCATGTATTTCTCAAGATATCGCCTGGACGTGGCATACAGAGATTTGGTGTTAAGGGCAAGCTTACACCAAGATTCATTGGACCTTTTGAGATACTGGAAGGAGTTGGCGAGGTTGATTATCGCATCGCAATGCCTCCTCAATTGTCCGATGTTCATAATGTGTTCCACATATCTATGTTGAAGAAGTATGTACATGATCCATCACATATTATTGAACATGGAGACTTAGTTATCCAGAAGGATCTCACATATGAACAGAAGCCCATAAAGATACTAGATCGTGAAGTACGTACTCTAAGGAATAAGGTTATTCCCATGCTAAAAGTAAAATGGAATAAGAGTTCCGATCATGAAGTCACATGGGAGACCGAGGAATCCATGATGAAGCGATTTCTAGAATTATTTTAAGGTATATATTCTACACTCTCCACTTATATATATACTATAGAATTTGGGGACCAAATTCTTTTAAGTAGGGGAGGATGTAGCAACCCTGGTAAAAATAAAGATTTTGAAAATAGGATCAAATTAAAATAAAAGATAAGTAAATAGATGATGAAAGCCTAAACGCATAAGAATAAGCCAGAAGGAAAATAACGCCTTGGGTCAAGGCGCTACTTCAAGAAGAAACGCCCTTATACAAGGTGCTAATTTATGAAAGGACGCCAACAGGTGAGGTCGTCAATTCTTAAACGGTCAAAATAAATAAAAAGGAAAGTAGAAGTGACGCTCTCCACCTGGGCGCGTTTTATACAAGAAACGACGCTTGACAAGGCGTCAATTTAAATTTAACGCCCTCATTTAAGACGTTCATTCAGTTTGTGTTCCGTTCGAACCAGGACATTATCCAGGGAAAGTTTATGGATTAGTACGAGTTAGTAGAATATAGTAAGGACTCTATCAAGGTTATACTACCAAACTCTAACTCTATTAGGGTTCCTAATAACTCTATAAATATCCTGCGGCTCGACCCAGAATGCTATTTGGCGTTCTGTGGATTGTTGCTGTCATACGTGAAGAACAGGTAATGTTCTTCCTCTTTTCTTTTTCTTTAGTTATGAATGATGAAGGAAACTAACGTCTTCATCTTATGTAGGAAGTCTACGGTAGGTAGTACCTCTCTTGTCAAAGAGAAGATCGAGGAGTCTTCATCATCATCCTCTTCGTCTGCATCTTCTTCCAAAACCAGTAAAGAAGATATCATAGAAAAGAGTCTTATCCTCTTCTCAGCAACTCTTGTCGTCACTACATCCTCTTCGGTGTGCTGCCAGTGATTAAGTTCGGAAGCAACCATCTTGTGGGTGCTGCTCTAGTTGCTGTTAGAAGTCCAGGAGGCTCTGTTTGGAACAGAGCATCGTTTTCTATCCGAATCCTTCACGTTTCTTCTTCCAGATCTTCATAAGGTAGGTTTTCTCAAGAATTGTAGCCAAAACCAACATAGTAATTATGATAAAGTCATCTGTCAATTCATGCATATAGATTCTCTGCGTTTCTCATAGTTTTCTGGAAAATAGTGTAAGTACCGACCCTCCTTAGGGTGCTAATTTTAAAGGAAGCAACCCAGACTAGGGCGCTAATTCTTGTTTTGACGCCCTGCCCAGGAGTCGTCAACTTCACTTAATTATTAAATACCCATGTTTAAAATTCTATATCAAGTAAACCATGTATCTAATCTAATGCATGATCACAGTTGTTGAATCCTGCTATTTTTCTCTTCCTGACCATGTGATCCTCTTCCTGAAAATTTTATTATCTGGAAATTTATACTGTTCATGAATCCTATTTCGGATGTTAGGGAATTAACGACCTGGGATAGGTCGTCTCTTACATAACTGACACCCTGCACCAGGGCGTGACTTTAAAAATTAACGCCCCTCTATAAGGCGCGGTTGCATGAAAATTCCAGAAATTGGCAATTTTGCAAAATATTATAAATGGACGCCTGCTACTGTAGTCGTTAAATCATAAATAAACGTCCCTATAGAAGGCGTTAATTTGATAAGTAATGACTTAGATTAAGTCGCTATTTTCCTGTAATACTATTTTGCACCGTTACTGTTAACCGAGGGTTTCATATATATATATATATATATATATATATATATATATCGGCACTATATTCCAGTCCGTGAATATAGTCCCATGTTTCACGATGGTTTATCGCATTACCCCTCAATTCTCAGTGACATACAAGCTCTCCATTAGACATTCCGTTCCTTTGGACTAGCGAGTTAGTCATAGAGACCTCCGTAAGACTCCTCGAGCCTTGGATTCCCTCAACGCCGATTGAGCTGGGTGTACCATAAAAACCTATCACACTATTTTTGCCATGTCACTCTATAAGAAACATGGTATACCGGCCCTCATGTTATGCTATGTGTATAATATGAGAAGTATCTAAATAAATGGGGAAAGCATGTCATTATTGAGATGTTCTTGTGGACCCCAATTCTATATCAACATTATTATGATGTTCTTGTGGACCTCAATTCTATATTAAAAGAGTGACCATCTACTTGTGCATACTTACTTGCCATGGTACCCAAGTTAGGGAACCAATTCCACCTAGTTTTATCGATACTCGTGATTGCACCGTTGTTATCGTCATTATGGTCATGTTCAAATCCTTGAAATGCTATCTACCTCTAAGTTCATACAAGTTCTTTATCTTTGAAACTCCATATTGGCTATACACAAAGTGGATGTCAAAATACATGACCAATGCCTACGCATATAGGGCCCGATCTGGTCCTGGGGGGAGCACCCAAAAGTACTAGTACCCATGGGAGTTGTAATGATAACGGTATTGGCATTGTACCGAAGTGCATGATTAGCTTGATTGGACATTCCATAATTCTTGTACTTGACTCGTACATGACATGACATGACTTGCGTGACCCGAAAAAGGGTAATTTATATACTTGCTTGCTTGAAACGTGATAGCCAAGTTCTCGACATGACATGATGAAATTACTTGCTTGAACATCCTGACATTTATCACTTGAAAGTTCATGAATAGTTCACCTTGTTATCTTGTTGATATACTCTCTATCTTGTCATTTTATGCGAGCATGCATAGCTATAGTGCATTCATGGAAAAATGTAATTACTTAAACCCCTTGCTAGTTCTTGAGATATAATTTCCTACTGAGCGTTCGCTCACTCAGTGTTTCCATACTTTTCAGGTAAGTCTGATGACGAAACCTAGACAGAAGGGGAAGGTCAAGAGTGAAAGAGATTAGAGCTTCTCAAGCGTCAACTAGTCTTATCTTTCAAAGTTCTTAAGTCAACCATTGTACTTTTTCTTTTATTGGGTCATAGCATTTTCGTTAAGAAGTACTTTGAGGTTGTGATTGAATAAAGGATTGGGTTATCTTTACTTTTGCGCATCTCTGATTTGGTGTCGAATACACTAATACTCTGATTGACATGATCGATATAAACTCGTCACGCGTCTCCGGGTATCTTCCGCGCTCGTGGTGTGACACAATTGGACTGGCCAAGGACCTCTCATAAATACTATTCACCAGGTAGACCTGAGCAGAATTCAGAATAGACCCAAGATAACAGTCAGAGAGGTATTACTAGATCCCCTTCATGAGGCAAGGACTCTGCTCAACAACAGCCAGTGCTTTCATACTGCTCAATTAAGTGATGAGAGGGATAGATGTATATGGATGGCCACTGCTGCAGGTTCATTCACTGTTAAATCTTCTAACCAACTATTAAGGCCATCGAGTATCATTAGAGGCCCTTGGGCCAATCTCTGGCATTACAGCATAGCACCGAGAGCTGCCAATTTTTTCTGGAAAATCATCCATCATGCAGTGCCTGTAGATAGCAGAGTGATTGACTGTGGCATCTCTATGGCTTCCAAATGCAGCTGCTGTACCCTACCCGAAACTGAGGACCTCAATCACCTCTTTATCAAAGGGGAATTGGCTGCGAATTTATGGGCTTGGGTCACACCTCTCATAAACACAGAGGTTCATCTTAGTGAACACATTACCATCCGCTGCTGGAACATGTTGGCTGGAACTAATCAATCCTCGGCTTTCAGTTTTGTTGGTTTGTATGTTGTTATATTAATGATATGGGAAATATGGAAAACTAGATGCATAGCAAGAAATGACAATATCAGGCCTAACATAAGTGGTATTAAAAGAAGAATTAGTGAAGCTGTCACCATCTCTCTTGAGAAAATCAAATTTCCAGGTGCTTTATCCACATCACATAAGAACTGTCTGTCTCAATTTCATTTTAATCCGAAGGTTGTTCAGAAGCTGCCAATCCTTGTGTGATGCAAATTATCTTCCTCCAAGTTAACTCTGCATGTTGATGGAGCCTCTAAAGGTAATCCTGGAAGGAGTGGTGGAGGTGGATGTATCCGTGACCATGTGGGTAATCTGATTGTAGGTTTTGCCTTTAATTATGGTCAAGGATGCAGTCTCCTAGCAGAGACAAGGGCTTTGCACGATGGTCTACAATTAGCTTTGCTCTGTGGACTCCAATTGGGTGCTGTTTACTATGATTGTGCTCTGCTGGTTAATGCCATCCATAAAGGGGTGGCTCCAAGTTGGTTAACTCTTCCATGGTGGAAGGTTACTCTTGAACTATTATCTAAATGCGGCTTCATTGTTCAGCACATCTTCAGGGAAGGCAATCAAGTTGCTGATGCTTTGGCATCCTTTGCTTGTACTGGTCACAACAACTGCATTTATACTCATATCAGAGAACTTCCTCGGCTGGCCAGAGGTGCCCTCAAAGTGGACAAAGCAGGCCTACCTGTTGTTAGGATCTGTAATAGACTATCTTTGGGTTTGTAGATATATCTCATGGATGTAAATGGGAACTAACAGGGGCAATGCCCCACTGATCTTGTATTCTTTACAAAAAGCAATAAAATTTTCTTGGCCACAATGTATGTCTAGGAGAGTGAGAACATCATTCCCTGCTGGGGGATGGTGTACTCGACTAGACTTCAACACTGCTGGTTGGTGCTTATTAAAAAAAAAAAACCACGAGGCTCGTTATGAAATTGCATGTTTTTTAATGACTTGCTAGTATATAGCCTTTACAAGGTTGTGTAAGTACTTTCTCGATACATGCTCGTACTTTCTTGTTGATGAAAGACCAAAAGTATATCTACATGATTAAATCTTACTTGTTCATGTACTCGACTATGCTCAAATATCTCGTGACTCTATATTCTTGGTTATTTTGTTTTATGATGTATGGTTTATCACGTGCTCACTTCGACCTTAATTCTAGAGCTAAAGCATTAATCACTTAAATATCGCCTTCATGTTGATACAAAGATACCTACTGAGCATGTGTGCGCATACCTATTTTCTTGTCTTTTCGAGAAATACTAGTGGATCAGATTCAGATTATGCAAGTAGCAGGTCCGAGAGCGACTGATGGTCCCTTGGAATGAGAGAAGCCCTAGTTATTCAATGTCTAGTCAAATCAGATTGTAATTTTTTATTTTTCTTAAGTCATAATGGGAAAAGATGTCAAGTAGTGACTTTATGTAGATTTTATTATGATTATGAAATAAAAGTTGGAAGTTTTGATAAAATTATTTGTGCAATTACTTTCATGTGATTGTCTTGCACTCTGATTACTTACTTGCGAGAGGCTTACCATGTCGACTGTTCACGTTCCCGAAATTCCTTCCGCTGTAATAAAAGCTCAGGGCGTGACAGTTAGAGTGGTATCAGATCCTAGGCTTAAGAAAGTCCTAAGAAAGTGTCATGTCATAGGATAAGTCCAAGGTTAAGAACCTATACCTATGAATTAAGAAAGAAATATCAAATCCATGAGAGAAATTGGGTAAAACTTGGGATGAGATAGTAACTAGAAGATATCTCTAAGTTAAATCCCACCAATTCCACTAGAATTAACAAATCTATTACTCTTCTCAGGTACCTCATTCTGGCAATGGCTCACCGTGTTGATTGGAACGGAATGCAACAAACCGTTGTTGGTCTCACCCAAGCCTTGCAAACTATGGCTCAAGTCGGCGCAAGGGCAGGAGCTGGTGATCTGCACCGCAACTTATAGAGTTTAAATCCTCCTCGATTTACTGGCTCTTCCAATCCAGATGAAGAAGAGAACTGGATAGATGAAATGAAGCGTATACTCAAGGTCATGCAATGTGCCGACCACGAAAAGGTTCGTCTGGCCACATTTCAACTTAACAAGGACGCGCGTACATGGTGGAAGTATATTCCAGCACCGCCTGCAGATGCACCACATACTTGGGAGGGATTTCTCACCCTCTTCAGAGC
Source organism: Amorphophallus konjac (assembly GCA_022559845.1). NCBI lineage: Eukaryota > Viridiplantae > Streptophyta > Magnoliopsida > Alismatales > Araceae > Amorphophallus > Amorphophallus konjac. The sequence goes on along the minus strand of CM040122.1, from coordinate 190,616,086 downwards.
GAAGTACTTATCCGAGCATGTTTAGGAGAGGAAGGCGGCGGAGTTCGCTTCATTGCGTCAGGGATTGATGACAGTGGCCGAGTATAAATTACAATTCTCCCGCTTAGCCCCGTATGCTCAACATCTAGTTAGCACCGATCTTCTGAAGGCCAATCATTTTCTGGATGGGTTAAGGCCCGTCTTCATTCAACAACTACGCTTGCAAAATATTTGGACCTATGCAGAAATGGTCCAACGAGCTCATTTATGTGAAAAGACCTTGGAGAAGGTCGAGAAACTCAAAAGCAAGGGAGAGGAGTCTAGCCGACGGACAGATCGGCATGGGAAGAAGGAAAGATTCTGCATCATGGAGCCTTATAAATCCCGTGATAGTAAGAAGAGATCTCATAATGAAGGTGGTAGTAGTTACCACAAGAAAAAAAAGGTGAAGGACGAAGAAAAGCAAGTCATGGTGGCTTGCACGTTCTACGAAAAGTTTGGTCACTCGACCGAGGAATGCTGGAAACGCCTAGGGGCGTGTTTGCGATATGGCAGCCAGGAGCACCGCATGCCAGATTGTCCCCTCATGAAGGATCAGTCTTCCAGCGGTGGACGAAAGCAACATGCTCGTCTTAACGCTGTTCTAGATGATGAAGAAGCACCTAAGGATGATGGGCTTATGGAAGGTACTGTTCACATTTTTCACATCCCACATTCATGTTATTTGATACTGGTGCTTCTCATTCCTTTATATCTACTGCTTTTGCAAAGAGCTTGCTAGTTTTAGCAGTTCCTTTACCATCAGACCTAGCTATCATCACACCCTTAGGTCTGGAACTAAGCTTACAACTTACTACCCCGATAGTGAGGTAATAGTAGAAGGTCATAATCTTTTGGCAAACCTTGTATGTCTTGACATGAAGGGTTATGATGCCATATTTGGAGTTGATTGGATGGTAGACCATGACGCCTATATAAATGGCCACAATAGGATAATCTCTTTCCGGAAACGAGGTCTTCCAAGATTTTCCTTCCTTTGTATCAAATACCAGAAACATCCTGCCATTATTTCATCCCTTCACGCTTGCAAACTCCTTTCGCAAGGATGTGAAGCTTTCCTTACCTCCGTAGTAGTTACTGTGTCTAAGGAAATGCAGATAAACAAAATCCCCATAGTTCAGGAGTTCCTTGATGTTTTTCCTTCAGAGTTACCTAGTTTACCGCCCGAAAGGGAGGTTAACTTCACCATTGAACTCACACCAGGAGCAGCACCTGTGTCAATAACCCTTTACAGAATGTCCCCCATAGAATTGAAGGAACTAAAGAAGCAACTTCAAGAGCTATTAGAAAAAGATTTTATTAGACCTAGCACATCCCCTTGGGGTGCGCCGGTCTTATTTATCAAGAAGAAGGACAGTTCCCTCAGGTTATGCATCGACTACCGGGAGTTGAATCAACTTACCATCAAGAACAAATACCCATTGCCACGTATCGATGAGCTATTTGATCTGTAATACCCCAAAAAATTTTATTGAGCCGAATGTATTTATTAAGCTTTTATTAACTTAAAATTGAATTTTTAATGAATTAATGCTTGAATTTCGGACTTATAATATTTAATTCCTTAGAAAATAGAATAGTGGAAATTCGACTATCTTATAAAAATATGGAAAAATGCTAATTGGGTCAACGACCATGTACTTAGCAACTTTGTCTTCTGTGATCGACCCAGCAAAAATCCGCAATTAAGTCTAATTAGCGGATTAAGCCCAAAAGTGCACACTTAGTTAACCTTTACCTAACCTCATCTTAAAACATCAAATTAGAGCTTAATACTCAACCAAATGAGCTCAAATTTATGGCAAATGAAAGGCCGCGATCTAAGGATCAATAGCTCTCTATCAATCGAACCAAAACATAACCCTAGCACATGGTGGCGGCCGAGTTTTGTTGAAGTCAACCTTGGCGGCGCCGTTTCAAACATCACCTTGCATGGTCGATTTCTCCCAACTCCAAAGTCTCCAGAAGCTCTATGAGCTATCAAAATAAAGCTCTTCGTGTCTACTTTCATTTGGTGGCTGTGGGGTTCGCAGAGGATTCAGATCTGGGAAGATCTTGGTCGTTTAGTGGAGGTGGGTCGACAACCGTCGTCCTTCTTCCTCTCCTCTTTGTTCCTTCGATTGAGGTAGATTTCCTTAACCAAAATCAGCATATGAATACATCAAATTGTTCCTCTCGATGAGCTCTTTCCAGTGGTAGTAAAAGCCCTAAATTTCATTAGGTATCCAAGGAGATATCGAGATTTTTCTAAGGTGCTGTCAAGTTCGTTCTTCATTCTAGGGCTTTAAGTTCTCTCTTCGATTGAGGTAGGTTATAATAGCCAAACTCTAATTAATATACATGGATGTAAGCATCAGCATGTTAGTTTTCATTTGGCGTAGAAAGCCCTAATTTTACTGATCATGTTTAGAGAATTTATGATTTGAGTAAGAGCATGTCTAGGCTTGATTTATGGTATGTTCTTTTGAGTCAAAGCATGATTTCGGGCTGATTTGGAGTTGTATATCTTGATCCCCATATAGCATATCATACATGGATGGAATTAAAATCGAAGTAGCTTTTTTTTGATATAAGAAGCCCCAAATTTCGTTGTATATATTGAGAGAATCTTACGATTTAGTAGAAGCATGTCAAGAACTAGGTTTTCATGTGTTCATCATAGATAGGTTGTGATTCAATTGATTTCTGTTGAAATTCGTGTTTCAAAACTCTTGTATTATGACCCTAGTATGTCTATTAAGAACCCTAGAGCATGTGGTTAAGATCCCAACCCATTTAGACCCCAAATGGATGAGTTTTTGTGTTTTCCGGAAGCCACGGCCGTTCCTGGAAGTGCAGGGGTTGACCCATGGGGTCGACCCATGCTGCCCAATGCGGGGGACGACCCAATGGGTCGACCCATGCAGCAATTTTTGTAGGGGTCGACCCCATGGGTTGACCTATCACCCAGGCAGACTCCTGGAGTTCCCGGGGTCGACCCAACGGGTCGACCCATGCCTTGGAATTTTCCAAGGGTCGACCCAATGGGTCGACCCATGTGCTGTATGACCCGGTAATGTTGTTTTTTGACCTGTGGATCGATCCGGATCATTAGGGGATCGACCCATTCAACTTAGTCCAATTGAAAACTATATTTTTGAGGAACCAATGACCCATACTTGTAACCTTATGATTTCAATTGACAATGGTCCTTGCATTCAACCATAGTGTAAAAACATGCCGTTTATCATCTCCATTGCAACGCATACAATGGTTAAATAGAAACCCACATAATTAGTGGTTAATTGGGTAACTAAATTTCTGTTAATGCATGCTATTTCACTCCTGTGCGAGCTTGTTCTTTACCTTATCATCTTGAATCAACTTTTTGGGCAAATTGTCTTAATGCAAATGATAATAGATAATCCTTGGTATATTAACTTGGTAATTAGGATTAAATTGATTGTTAAGTTACTGGATAGTCATTTTTACCCCAGTAAAATGGATTGCTTACACACCTGAATGGTACACTGTCAGCCGTTCTTTCTTGACCTCGTGGATTGAGTTTTGGTCCAATTCTTGTAATGTGGCCCAAAGTGACCGAATAACCGAGTTTTTGTTTTAGTGAATCTAATGACAAGTTAGTCCTTAAATCTCATACTTGTGGTAGTAATTCCTCTGATTAATTGGCAATTTAACTTGACAGAATATCTAGACAACGTGGGATCTTGGATCCAATAAATCAATGCCAACGCATCATAAGGGCCCGGTCTGGTCTTGGGGAGAGCGCCCGAAAGTTAGTGAGCCCATGGGATGTCAATGACATGGTGAGGCATTACACCGAGTACTTGACTAGTGTAACGTCTATGACATAAAATCTCTTGTTACTTGTTACTTGATCGTGCTTGAAATGGCGTTTAAAATACTTGCGTGTTGGCCAATTCTCTATTACTATCTCCTGTTGTAAATTCTTGTACTTGCTATCTTGTTATTTCTTGTCATCATTATATTTATTGACCTTGCAGGATCTTTATATTACGTTGTTTCATTTTATCGTTATCGTCATTTATTTCTTTTATTTAGTATGGCATATGAAAAATGTAATTAACTTGTTAATCACGTACACTTGCCTGTTATTTCCTACTGAGCGTCAACTCATAGTTGTTGTTTCCCCCCTTTCCAGGCTATTCATGTGATGATGCGCATACCGATGGGGAAGGGTAGGAGTGATATCTTTGAGTGTGCCTGTTAGTAGATGCCGTGTTGGCATGGTTGTTTACCTCTAGTTATTTCCTTAGAGTTGTGTTAGCACTTATTAATTTTAGAGTCAGATATTGTATTAGAATTCAGATTGGAAGTCATGTTTGATCGTGTGTTAGCAAATGTTGGTTATTGTAATAAATTGGAATCATCTTGATCAATAGATTTGTTCCTTTTCTTAGCACCTGTGTAATTGTTTAGCTTAGCTTATTATTGTTATCTCTAGCTAGTTTCTAACTGTACGTCCCAATATTCCGCGTCGGGGCGTGACAGTTTAGTTGGTATCAGAGCCCTAGGTTTCATATTCCTAGGTTTTCCTAAGTTCTAGGTATTCTAAATTTTAGGGTTCTAAGTGATAGCATAGGACCCCTAACCTTGTTAAAGTCTAAGAACCTAACCTGGCGAGATCTGGGTAGAAACTTGGGTTAAGTTCGTTTCGTAATTATGTTATTATCTATCTTATTGAACCTAAGTAATCTATTCCTCGTGTAGGCCATAGCAATGGCAGCTGACCGTGCGGAATGGAGGAACTTGCAGCGTATGGTTCAAGGCCTTATGCAGGCTTTACAGCAAGTGGCTCAAGCAGGAGCTGCACACCATGGCACCAGCGATCTATATCGGAACTTCCGAGGAATGAATCCGCCGAGATTTGGAGGCTCGATTGACCCCGATGAAGCCGATCACTAGCTAGATGAGATGGGAAGGATATTCGAAGTGATGCAATGCAGCAATCAAGAACGTGTCCTTCTCTCAACCTTTCAACTTGAGCGTGATGCAAGAACATGGTGGGATTCCGTGAAGGCTACCCTTGGTGACCAACAAGTTACATGGAAAGAGTTCGAGGAATTCTTTAACAGCAAGTATTTTTCTAATAGAGTACAAGAGAAGAAAGCGGCGGAGTTCGCGGCCCTGAAACAGCGAGGTCTGTCCGTGGCGGAGTATGAAGCGTAATTTTCTCGGCTATCTCTATATGCTACCCACTTGATATCTACCGAGAAGATGAAGGCTAAGCGCTTTCTTAATGGGCTGAAGCTGCATTATATCAATCAATTGGCACCGATGGAAATCTCCACCTATTCTGAGATGGTGAGGAAAGCTCAAGTTCTAGAAGATACTCTTGAGATGACGGAGAGAATCTGTGGAAAGGGCACAAAGAAGGAACTACCTACGGGTTCCGGGAATATCAAACCCGGGTATAGCAAGAGGAGGCCTATTAGTGGATCTAGTTCGTGGACTGGATCTGGATCGTGGAAGGGCAAGATGTCGAGGCATGAAGACAAGAAGCCTGGCCCTATTGTTCCATTCAAGGGCGTGTGCAAGTTTTGTGATCATCCTGGTCACAAGATGGAGGAATGCTGGCGCAAGCTAGGCGCCTGTTTGTGATGTGGGAGTAAAGAGCACCGTATTCCTAATTGTCCTCTTATATCGGAGCAAGCTACACTGGCAAAACCTCAAGGCATCAAGAAACCGCAAGGCAAGCTTCAAGCTTTGCATGCAGATGAAGCAGGAACCGCCGAGGACGGTGGACTCATCGAAGGTACTCTTATTATACTCGACAAGCCAGCATTTGTTCTTTTTGATACTGGTGCCACACATTCCTTTCTTTCTCTGAGATTTGCTAAGTCTTTAGCTGTGGAACCTATTTTGATGAATTCTCCATTAGAAATATCAACTCCTATTAGTTCTAGGTCAGCAATACAATACTTCTATCCTTCTAGTACGGTTATGATTGGTGAACAGAATTTACCAGCTGATTTAGTCTGCATGGACATGAAGGATTATGATGTAATCCTAGGAGCAGATTGGTTGACTCGATATGAGGCTAATGTTCACTGCAGTTCTAGCTCCGTGTCTTTTACTAGGCACCCGAGACTTTCTTTTGTGGGAGTTAAGCACCATAACTCCGTATCACTTATCTCGGCTCTTCAAGCTGATAAGCTGATGAGACGAGGATGCGAGGCTTTTCTGGCCTTTGTCTGTGCAACCCCTGAGTAGCAGATTGAGATTAAAGACATTTCTATTATCCGAGATTTTCCTGATGTCTTTCCCGAGGAACTACCAGGACTTCCGCCTGAGCGGGAAGTTATCTTTTCTATTAATCTCATTCCTGGCACATCTCCTTTTTCCAAGGCTCCTTATCATATGTCTCCTGCGGAACTGAGGGAGTTAAAGCAATAGTTGATGGAATTGCTCGAGAAGGGTTTCATTCGCCCTAGTACTTCTCCTTGGGGAGCCCCTATATTATTCGTCAAGAAGAAAGATGGTTCGATGAGGTTGTGCATCGATTATCGACAATTGAACCAGCAGACTGTCAAGAACAAATATCCATTGCTGAGGATTGACGAACTATTTGACCAGATAGCGGGAGCTCGGTATTTTTCTAAGATCGATCTTCGATCTAGATATCATCAGTTGCGGATTAAGGAAGAGGATATCTATAAAACAGCTTTCCGCAGCAGGTATGGTCATTTTGAATTTGTCGTTATGCCTTTTGGTCTAACGAATGCACCGGCAGTTTTCATGCAGTTGATGAACAATGTATTTCGGCCCTATCTTGATCGATGGGTCGTGGTATTCATTGATGACATCCTGATTTATTCTAAGAATGAAGAGGAGCATGCTGAGCATCTGAGGATGGCGTTGCAACTATTGAGAGATCATCAGCTATATGCCAAGTTCAGTAAGTGTGAATTCTGGCTGCAAGAGGTGTCCTTTCTCGGACATATCATCACCAAAGAAGGTATTTCTGTTGATCCTTCGAAGGTAGAGGCAGTGAAGAATTGGGATCAGCCTACTAGTGTGACTGAAATCAGAAGCTTCTTAGGCCTGGCAGGCTATTATCGCAGATTCATTCAAGATTTCTCCAAGATTACGGTACCTCTTACCAGATTAACCCGCAAGGAGAACAAGTTTGATTGGTCAGATGATTTTCAGCGAAGCTTTCAGACTTTGAAAGATTGTTTAACTACTGCACCTGTATTGGCTTTACCTTCTGGTGAAGGAGGTTTTGTGGTATACACTGATGCTTCAGGTATTGGTTTAGGCTATGTACTCATGCAGCATGGGAAGGTGATTGTCTATTCTTCTAGGCAGTTGAAAAAGTATGAAGAGAATTATCTTGTTCACGATTTGGAACTAGCAGCAGTCGTGTTTGCTTTGAAGATATGGAGGCACTACTTGTATGGAGAAACATTCACAGTGTTTTCAGATCATAAGAGTCTTAAATATTTGTTTTCTCAGAAGGAACTCAACATGAGGCAGAGAAGATGGTTGGAGTATTTGAAAGACTTCAACTTCTCGATCGAGTATCATCCTAGCAAAGGTAATGTTGTGGCAGATGCATTAAGCAGAAAGCCTGTGGCTAGATTGTCAAGTCTCATGTTACAAGAGTGGAAGCTATTGGAACAATTAGCTAGTCTGGATCTGAATGTTGATAATGATCGGGTTATGATTGCACAGATTCAACTTAAGCCCGAATTGTTGATGGAAATCAAATCTCTGCAAGATAATGATCCCGAGCTAGTAGAGATCAAGGGAAGCTTGAGCAGCATACCTGACTTCATGATGGCTGACGATGGAAGATTGTTATTCCATGGTAGAACTTGTGTACCTGATGAAGCTGGAATAAAGAACAAGATTCTGGAGGAAGCACATAGATCCCGATATACCATTCATCCTGGAGGCAGCAAAATGTTCAAGGATTTGAAGAGATCTTTTTGGTGGCCGAATATGAAAAGGGAAGTTGCAGACTTCATGAGTAGATGTTTGGTTTGTCAGCAAGTCAAGGCTGAACATCTCAGACCGGCAGGAAAGTTGAAACCACTTGACATACCCCAATGGAAGTGGGAGAGCATTGGCATGGATTTCATTATGGGTCTACCTAGGACTCGTGGTGGATTTGATGCAATATGGGTGATTGTCAACCGATTGTCAAAGTCAGCTCATTTCTTACCCATTAAGTCCAAGTGGACAGTTGATGTATTGGCTGCTTTGTATTTGAAGGAAGTGGTAAGGCTCCATGGCATACCAGTCAGCATTGTGTCTGATAGAGACCCCAGATTTACTTCACATTTCTGGAAGGGACTGCAAGAATCTTTGGGTACTCGTCTGAATTTCAGTACTGCTTTTCATCCGCAGACAGATGGACAGACTGAAAGAACTAATCAGATAGTGGAAGATATGCTTAGAGCATGCATGATTGATTTCAGAGGCAGTTGGAGTGACCATTTGGCTTTGATTGAATTCGCCTACAACAACAGTTATCAATCCAGCATCCAGATGGCTCCTTTTGAAGCATTGTACGGGCGAAGCTGTCGTTCCCCGTTCTGTTGGGATGAGATAGGTGAGAAGCAATGGCTTGGACCGGATCTTATTTCAGAATCGTCACAGAACATCCGTGTTATCCGAGACCGGTTACAAGTATCCCAATCAAGACAGAAGAGTTATGCCGACACAAGGAGCAGAGCATTAGAATTTCAAGTTGGCGAGCATGTATTCCTGAAAGTCTCTCCTACAAGAGGGATTCAAAAATTTGGCATTCATGGCAAGCTAAGTCTGAGATATATTGGTCCGTTCGAGATTCTGGATAGAGTGGGAGAGGTTGCTTACAGACTGGCTTTACCGCCTCAGTTGTCTGGCGTACATAATATTTTTCATGTGTCTATGTTACGGAAATATGTGTATGACCCCACTCACATCATTCAGCATGTGGATTTTGAATTGAAAAAGGATTTGACCTATGAAGAAAGACCTATCAAGATTCTGGATCGAAAGCAACAACAACTCCGGAATCGTTCTATACCAATGGTCAAGATTCAGTGGAGTCGGCGTGGGACCGAAGAAGCTACTTGGGAATCTGAAGATACTATGCGGAAGCGGTATCCCGACTTATTCTAGGTGATCTATCTCTTTCCCTACTCTCAGTTATAGTGCAGTGAATTTGGAGGACCAAATTCCTTAAGTAGGGGAGGGTGTAATACCCCGAAAGTTTTTATTGAGTCCAATATATTTATTAAGCTTTTATTAACTTAAAATTAAATTTTTAATGAATTAATGCTTGAATTTCGGACTTATAATATTTAATTCCTTAGAAAATAGAATAGTGGAAATTTGACTATCTTATAAAAATCTGGAAAAATGCTAATTGGGTCAACGACCATGTAGTTAGCAACTTTGTCTTCTGTGATCGACCCAGCAAAAATCCGTAATTAAGTCGGATTAGTGGATTAAGCCCAAAAGTGCACACTTAGTTAACCTTTACCTAACCTCATCTTAAAACATCAAATTAAAGCTTAATACTCAACCAAATGAGCTCAAATCGGTGGCAAATGAAAGGCCACGATCTAAGGATCAATAGCCCTCTATCAATCGAACCAAAACCTAACCCTAGCACAAGGTGGCGGCCGAGTTTTGTTGAAGTCAACCTTGGCGGCGCCGTTTTCAAACACCACCTTGCGTGGTCGATTTCTCCCAACTCCGAAGTCTCCAGAAGCTCTATGAGCTATCAAAATAAAGCTCTTCATGTCTACTTTCATTTGGTGACTGTGGGGTTCACAGAGGATTCAGATCTGGGAAGATCTTGGTCGTTTAGTGGAGGTGGGTCGGCAGCCGTCGTCCTCCTTCCTCTCCTCTTTGTTCCTTCGATTGAGGTAGGTTTCCTTAACAAAAATCAGCATATGAATACATAAAATTGTTCCTCTCGATGATCTCTTTCCAGTGGTAGTAAAAGCCCTAAATTTCATTCGGTATCCAAGGAGATATAGAGGTTTTTCTAAGGTGCTGTCAAGTTCATTCTTCATTCTAGGGCTTTAAGTTCTCTCTTCGATTGAGGTAGGTTATAACAGCCAAACTCTAATTAATATACATGGATGTAAGCATCATCATGTTAGTTTTCATTTAACGTAGAAAGCCCTAATTTTTATTGAGCATGTTTAGAGAATTTATGATTTGAGTAAGAGCATGTCTAGGCTTGATTTATGGTATGTTCTTTTGAGTCAAAGCATGATTTCAGGCTGATTTTGAGTTGTATATCTTGATCCCCATATAGCATATCATACATGGATGGAATCAGCATCGAAGTAACTTTCTTTTGATAAAAGAAGCCCCAAATTTCGTTGTATATATTGAAAGAACCTTACGATTTAGTAGAAGCATGTCAAGAACTAGGTTTTCATGTGTTCATCATAGATAGGTTGTGATTCAATTGATTTCTGTTGAAATTCATGTTTCAAAACTCTTGTATTATGACCCTAGTATGTCTATTAAGAATCCTAGAGCATGTGCTTAAGATCCCAACCCATTTAGACCCCAAATGGATGAGTTTTTGTGTTTTCGGGAAGCCACGGCCGTTTCTGGAAGTGTAGGGGCCGACCCATGCTGCCCAATGCGGGGGTCGACCCCATGGGTCGACCCATCACCCAGGCAGACTCCTGGAGTTCCAGGGGTTGACCCAATGGGTCGACCCATGCCTTGGAATTTTCCAGGGGTCGACCCAATGGGTCGACCCATGTGCTGTATGACCCGATAATGTTGTTTTTCGACCCGTGGATCGATCCGGATCATTAGGGGATCGACCCATTCAACTTAGTCCAATTGAAAACTATATTTTTAAGGAACCAATGACCCATACTTGTAACCTTATGATTTCAATTGACAATGGTCCTTGCATTCAACCATACTGTAAAAACATGCCGTTTATCATCTCCATTGCAACGCATACAATGGTTAAATAGAAACCCACATAATTAGTGGTTAATTGTGTAACTAAATTTCTGTTAATGCATGCTATTTCACTCCTGTGCAAGCTTGTTCTTTACCTTAGCATCTTGAATCAGCTTTTTGGGCAAATTATCTTAATGCAAATGATAATAGATAATCCTTGGTATATTAACTTGGTAATTAGGATTAACTTGATTGTTAAGTTGCTGGATAGTCATTTTTACCCCAGTAAAATGGATTGCTTACACACCTGAATGGTACACTGTCAGCCGTTCTTTCTTGACCTCGTGGACTGAGTTTTGGTCCAATTCTTGTAATGCGGCCCAAAGTGACCGTATAACCGAGTTTTTGTTTTGGTGAATCCAAGGACAAGTTAGTCCTTAAATCTCATACTTGTGGTAGTAATTCCTCTGATTAATTGGCCATTTAACTTGACTGAATGTCTAGACAACGTGGGATCTTGGATCCAATAAATCAATGCCAACGCATCATAAGGGCCCGGTCTGGTCCTAGGGAGAGCGCCCGAAAGTTAGTGACCCCATGGGATGTTAATGACATGGTGAGACATTGCACCGAGTACTTGACTAGTGTAACGTCTATGACATAAAATCTTTTGTTACTTGTTACTTGATCGTGCTTGAAATGGCGTTTAAAATACTTGCTTGTTGGCCAATTCTCTGTTACTATCTCCTGTTGTAAATTCTTGTACTTGCTATCTTGTTATTTCTTGTCATCATTATATTTCTTGACCTTGCAAGATCTTTATATTACGTTGTTTCATTTTATCGTTATCGTCATTTATTTCTTTTATTTAGCATGGCATATGAAAAATGTAATTAACTTGTTAATCACGTACACTTGCCTATTATTTTTTACTGAGCGTCAGCTCATAGTTGTTGTTTCCCCCCTTTCCAGACTATTCAGGTGATGATGCGCATACCGATGGGGAAGGGCAGGAGTGATATCTTTGAGTGTGCCTATTAGTAGATGCCGTGTTGGCATGGTTGTTTACCTCTAGTTATTTCCTTAGAGTTGTGTTAGCTCTTATTACTTTTGGAGTCAGATATTGTATTAGAATTCAGATTGGAAGTCATGTTTGATCGTGTGTTAGCAAAGTTGGTTATTGTAATAAATTGGAATCATCTTGATCAATAGATTTGTTCCTTTTCTTAGCACCTGTGTAATTGTTTAGCTTAGCTTATTATTGTTATCTCTAGCTAGTTTCTAACTGTACGTCCCGATATTCCGCGTCGGGGCGTGACATGATCAACTATCTGGCTTGGAGTACTTCTCCAAGACTGACCTCAAGTCGGGCTATCATCAACTGAGGTTCAGGGAGGAAGACATTAACAAGACTGCCTTTCGAAGCAGATACAGACACTATTAATTTGTGGTTATGCCGTTCGGTTTAACTAATGCACCTGATGCATTCATGCAACTTATGAACAACATGTTTCGACCCTATCTTTATTAATTTATGGTCGTGTTTATAGACGATATCCTCATTTATTCAAAGAGAAAGGAGGAACACAAGGAACATCTAAGGGTTGTGTTGCGAACCGTACAAGAACATCAACTCTATGCTAAGTTGAACAAATGTGAATTTTGGCTTAAGGAGGTTTCTTTTTTTGGCCACATTATTTCTAAAGAAGGCATTGCAGTAGATCCTTCTAAGGTTGAAGCTGTTAAAAACTAGACCCGGACGAACACTATATCTGAAGTTCGAAGTTTCATTGGCCTGGCTGGTTACTATAGACGATTTATCAAAGATTTCTCCAAGATCGCCGCTCCCTTAACAAGACTCACTAGGAAAGAAAATCCTTTTGAGTGGACAAAGGAATGTGAAGAAAATTTCTTGACTCTTAAGGAACATCTCACCATGGCACCTGTACTGGCATTGCCTGTTGAAGGTGGTGGATTTGAAGTTTATACTGATGCATCTGGCATTGGCCTAGGGTGCGTACTCATGCAAAATGGCAAGGTGATTTTCTATGCTTCAAGACAATTAAAGTGGCATAAGTAGAATTATCCTGTTCATGATCTGGAACTAGCAGCGGTCATATTCGCCTTGAAGATTTGGCGTCATTATCTTTATAGGGAGAGATTTACCATATATTCATATCACAAAAGCCTGAAGTACCTCTTTTCCCAAAAGGAGTTGATATGAGGCAGAGGCGATGGCTGGAGTATCTCAAGGACTTTGATTTTGATATTCAATATCATCCAGGCAAAGCAAACGGTGTTGTCGATGCGCTCAGCCGAAAACCGATGGGGAAGCTATCAAGTCTTATGATAAGTATGACAAACCTTATTTCTAAATTTGCTCAGTTGAATGTAGATATTGATGTGAACAAAAAAGATTACTTTATAGCCAATATCCAGACTCAACCTACATTAATTGAAAAACTAGTCAAGTTGCAAGAAAATGACCTTGTATTATTAGAGATTAAGGCTGATATGGAACAACGACTAGATTTCTCTATTGCAAATGACGGAAGGATGTTGTTTCGGGGTCGTATTTGTATCCCGGATCATGATGATACTAAGAGGATGATCTTAGAAGAAGCTCATAAATCGAAATATACTATACATCCTGCTGCTACCAAGATGTATCAAGATCTTAAAAGGAATTATTGGTGGCCCAATATGAAGAGAGAGATAGCAGACTATGTGTCACGTTGCCTTACTTGTCAACAAGTCAAGGCAAAACATCAAAAGCATGCTGGAAAGCTACATCTCTTGGAAATCCTAGAATGAAAATGGGAGAGTATAGGGATGGATTTTATAATGGGACTGCCTAAATCAAGAGGTGGACATGATGGAATATGGGTGATCATAGACCGTTTGACAAAATCGGCTCATTTTCTACTTATTAAAAGCCGATGGTCTGTGGATATCTTGGTTGCTTTATACATAAAGGAGATTGTTAAATTACATGGGGTCCCTGTCACCATTATTTCTGATCGAGACCCTCGATTTACTTCACAATTCTGGAAAGGGCTGCAATATTCTTTGGGAACCCGATTGAATTTTAGCATCGTGTTTCATCCACAAACTGGTGGACAAACTGAAAGGACCAATCAGGTGGTGGAAGATATGTTAAGGGCATATGTTATAGATTTCGGTGGAAGCTGGCACGATCATTTACCTCTTGTGGAATTTGCCTACAATAACAGCTACCAAGCTAGTATCAAAAGGGCACCGTTTGAGGTATTGTATGGAAGAAGTTGTCGTACACCTATGTGCTGGGACGAGGTCGGTGAAAGGAAAATTCCAGGCCTTGATCTTGTCCGAGATACAACCGACAAGGTGAAAGTGATAAGAGAAAGACTCAAGGTGGCCCAAGATAGGCAAAAGTCATATGCTGATAACCGAAGGCGAGACTTATAATTTTAGGTGGGAGATCATGTATTTCTCAATGTTTCCCCTGGTCGTAGTATTCGTAGGTTTGGTATCAAAGGCAAGCTTACGCCAAGACTGATTGGCGCTTTTGACGTCCTTGAAAGAGTAGGTGAAGTGACGTATTGTTTGGCATTACCTCCATAGCTGACAGGAGTTCATGATGTATTCCATGTCTCTATGTTGAAGAAATATGTTTATGATCCGTCCCACATTATCTCTTATGATAACTTGGAGATTCAAAAGGATTTGACATACGAACAAAAGCCTTACAAAATTATTGACCGAGAGGTACGTCAGCTTCGAAATAAAACCATTCCTATGGTAAAAATTTGGTGGAACAAAGGATCAGATCAGGATGCTACATGGGAGACGGAAGATGCTATGCGCAAATGATTTTCTGAGCTATTCAATTGTAAGTACACTCTCCATAAAATCCATATATTAAAGTTGGGGATCAAATTCTCTCAAGTGGGGGAGGGTGTAATACCCCAAGATTTTGTATTTATTATTTTAGATTTTCCTAGAATTTATTTAGGCTTTTTGAGATTTTTCTAGAAATAAATGGATTATTAAATAGATTTTACAAAGGCTAAATGAGTTATTAAAAGAATTAAGAAATTAAAAAGGGCTCTATACTAATTAATGGACCATGCCCATTTAATTAAGCCCACATGGACTAAATTATGATTTTTTGGACCTTGGCCCATACTCTTAAAGCATGGACTAGTGTATTTACGTAATTAAAGGGATAAATGGAGTAATGAAAGGGATAATATCAAAAAGAGTTTAAAGATTTTAAAATTCGGCACCCAATTATAGAAACGGCCTATCGGGCGACCGCATAGGACTAAAAACGGTCTGGACTAGACCGCTAAGCTCTCTAGATTCCGTGAATGAAATAAGGCACGAAAAGATGGGAACTTTGGCATCCTAATCACCTAGGATCGATGCTATCCTCTAGTTGGATGAGTCTAGAATGCTTGAGGATCGAATTAAAAATCTAAATGGGACTCTAGGTTCGTTCTAATCCATGAAACCCTTGCTAAACCCTATAAATAGACCTAAGGTTTCACATGCGCGACCCTTACTTTTGGCTCGCGTGGAACTAAGGTAAGGAAGCATTATTTGAGGTAGATTCTTTAGAGTATTTTGTTCATAATACTAAGGTCTGACTTCCCTCAAGTTTTCATTCTAGGATATCAAGCTCACAAGGAGTTAAGGACCTGTAAAGATGCTGGTTCAGTAAAAGCAACCCAGGAACTTGTGCGACCGAGCCAGATTGATCAGCAAACTAGAAGCCCTAAACAAGGTAATTAGATAAAGGTTCTTTAGAACTATTTGTTCCTTTTAGTACCTTCTTCTTACCCTCAAAATTTCATGGCTTTAGGAGAAAGGAGTCAGGAGTTAGAGGGGCGTGAGGTTGCTGGTTCAATTCAAGATGAGCAGAACTAGGGTTGACTTCCAGCCCTAAATTCGAAGTCTAAGGCCCAGATCAGAGGTAGGTTATCTCATGAATGGCTTAAAAATGATCTTAGGAGTAAAAGCCCTCAATTTCCAATCGTTTTCATGCATTGTACATGGAGTAATTTGTATTTTATTGGGACTGCGTAGTTAGTTCATTTATCATGCATGAACCTAACCTTATTAATATAAAAATAGAAAATTCTTGTCTATTTCACGACAACCCATGCATATCTATGAGTTAAGTCCTTCTATCATGTCTTTGAAGCATGTTTTAATTGATTACCATGCATCCATTTACCCTAGATTAGCTTGTATTTTAGTTTTAGTGTTATTTACAGTAGATAGGAAGAAACGGTCTGCCTGAGACCGCCTGAGCCACTTAGCGGCCCTACAATAGACCGCAAGACCCTTTGAAACGGTTCTTAAGCGATCGCTTTTATTTTTTGAGTTCTATAATTATGTTAACCCGAAACATAATGCAAAGGAGCCTTATTTATCTTATGGTAAGCTTAGCTAAATAGGTCTTATCCCTGTTTTAAGAACCATATTCTTAAACATGGTTATGTTAGTTAATCATCTTAGTTGATTTCATGTTCTTTATGCACTTTTGAATTATTTTTAAGTTATGATAATTTCATGCCAAAACTTATACCCTTATATTGATGAATATAATTTTCATGGACTTGACCAATTTTGATCGTTGGTTTATTATGGTCTTTTCTCATCTACGAGTCATTTTCATAAGTACATGGCATATACTCCGGTATGTGATCATTTGATACACTTTGCACTCATAAGCACATCTCTTGGACTTATGAACCTCTCCACCGGATATTCCTTCTGTCGGACTAGGGGATTATGTTTCAAGTCTTCTGTAAGACTCCGCGAGCCTGGGTTTCCCACTAGGACGTCGAGCTGGTTGTACCCTTAAAGCCCAAATTGTCTAGAAAGCACTCACATGATCGGTGTTTTACTTTCTATACTGTGGTTAATTACGGCCCAATAGGAGACCGTTAATGTTACTGAGCGGTCCTAATCAGACCGTCTTTGTCATGAAACGGCCCCCCTGGCGACCGTTATTCTCCAGAATCCTTCAATGTGTCGATCTTCTTTTCATTCTAGTTGACACAATTAAATGCAGCCTTTATTGGACTGTTATTATGTATCATGCGGCCTTACTGTAACCGTTTTATTTTGGAAACGGCCCAGTATATGACCGTCTATCTCTGTCTTGTTTTAACCAGGGGTTTGATCTAGGGGTTGTCTAAATTTTGTTCTTGGATGATCTTAGGATTATCTGGATTTCAAACTTATGTATAATAAGTTAATGTTAAGATATGGAACTTAATTAATGTACCGTTATGCTGCCAGAATACCACCATAGTGTAATGTTCATTTAATTCTTCTTTGAAATCTCACGTTCGTAATTGAAGCATTTCTTACCTTGATATTGTCATCATGAAACTATCATTGAACTCGTTACGTTATTTTCTATACTTTATTGTTATATCTCATGGAAGTAGATGGATTTATAACTTGAAGATGCAAGATCGGGCACGGATTGTGTCCAAGGGCTCCATGCTAGTCCCCACGACCAATGGTCAGAAACGTGCTATAAATCATGGGGTACGATGATACTGGTGTCGCATTATGTCGGGAGTACTTTCTCTTATAAATGAGTGAAGAACCACGAGGCTCGTTATGAAATTGCATGTTTGTTAATGACTTGCTAGCACATAGCCTTTATAAGGTTGTGTAAGTACTTTCTCGATCCATGCCCGTACTTTCTTGTTCAGGAAAGGCCAAAAGTATATTTACATGATTAAATCTTACTTGTTCATGTACTCGAGTATGCTCAAATATCTCCTGACTCTATATTCTTGGTTATTTTATTTTATGACGTATGGTTTATCGCGTGCTCACTTCGACCTTAATTCTAGAGCTAAAGCATTAATCACTTAAATATCACCTTCATGTTGATACGAAGATACCTACTGGGCATGTGTGCTCATACCTATTTTCTTATTTTTTTGAGAAATACTAGTGGATCGGATTCGGATTATGCAAGTAGCGGGTCCGAGAGCGAGTGATGGTCCCTTGGAATGAGAGAAGCCCTAGTTATTTAGTGTCTAGTCAAATCAAAATTTAATTTTTTATTTTTCTTGAGTCATAATGGGAAAAAGATGTCAAGTAGTGACTTTATGTAATTTTGATTATGATTATGAAATAAAAGTTGGAAGTTTTGAGAAAATTACTTGTGCAATTACTTTCATGTGATTGTCTTGTGCTCTGATTACTTACTTGCGAGAGGCTTACCATGTCGGCTGTTCACGTTCCTGAAATTCCTTTCGCTGTAATAAAAGCTCGGGGCATGAGGACCCTATTTCTGTCTTTCTAATTCGTGCACTATAGGCCACAGCCGTATATCGGGTAGAGGCACACGCCACCACCTTTTCGGCACCTACACTTGCGTCGACCCAGCCCTTGGTGCATGCATTTTTATTATTATTTTTTTTATTTTCTTCATTTCTTTCTTTTCTTTAATAATCCAGAATATGTATGCTCTTATTATGTTCGTCTCTTTTATTATTCAACATCAGTCTTTCCCCGATGTCAAAACACCTTAATATATGTTTAGGGTGAGAGAAAACAAACGGAAAAGCTGCGATGTGAGTGAATTTCGGTAGCATCTCCCCCTACCCCGTAACGTGTCGGGGGAGATATATAGGAGGTTCGTCCACAGCGAGCTGAGACGAACTCCGTAAAAGACGGGCATGTCAAAATGACAGCCCGGACCCCAAAGTGGGTGGCAGATCTCCGAGGACTCGCCCATCGGGAAACCCGTATCACCCAAGGGTCGTAGACCATGCATGCTGACTATATTTTCCTAGGTGGTACTATGACATATACATAAAGGCTCCGGGGAGCACTAGTATAATTACGGGCCAGTGGGTCTAGAGAGATCGGGGCACTGTACGCCTACGAGGTGGTTTATTATTCACTCAGAGAGTGGTCGAAAAACCCGAACGTATGAAAACACATAAGATTACTGTTTATACCTCTCTCACTGATTAGGGGTCATGCTGGGAGGACTTAGCAAACCCCTATTAGTATTAGGTTTGATTAAACATGGATTGAAATCCAAGAAGATGGGGAAAACATGTGATACGACGGCCTTTAGAAGGCCGAGTCTCTGATCCGGCGGCTAGAAGATGGGGCATGCCATGAACCGGCGGCCAGCAGATGGGGAAATGCCCATGATCTGGCGGCTAGTGGCGGTGGTCGATCTGGCGGCCAAATGAGTGGGGTATATCCCGTGATCCGATGGATAACAGAGGGAAATGATGAACTTGCGGCAAGGCCAAGGAAAATAATGATCCGACAGGCAAAAGGCGTTCCATATCGACTCCATTGCCACCAGATCATCTCCCTAAACCCGTTTAAACCATTGTGATGCATAGATAGAAGAGAATGAGATGAGAAGGCAAAATCAACGCAAGACTTGTTTACCCCTTTGTTTAGGATACCCAGAGATTACATCTGAGGAACATCGATGAACCTCTGGCATTACATAGGGCACTGAATTGGGGAATCAAAGCGTGCATTCGGGGTGAATGAACACCCAGTATCTATAGCCCAAAGAACGGGCAATTTGCTTAACCTCCCTTAGACAGACATGCGATGTATAAAAACTTAACTCATTTATACTCCCCTTTACATCAGGACTTATTGTGAGTCAGCAGATTAAATGATAGAAAGCATATCAGAAAACACTGCGAAGGATAGCATCTCATAAGAGGTGATAGCTACTACGACAAAAGCAAACTCACCCTACCCAATGGGGAATACGAGGGGAGGAAAGGAGAAAACCAAGAAGACATAAACATTTAACACAGAGCTCTATAGCACCAATTCACTACCATCCTCTTATTCTCATTAAACGAACAGAGTATGCAAAAGAAAACAATCGTATACACTGAATGATAGCGAAAGAAGATAAAGAAAATATGAACTCTATCCGAAAACCATGTCGGTGGACACCCACCTTTTTACAACGAGAAAAACAAGAAAGCGAGATGAATGCCTTCGACAATTGACCTCTCTTCTTCGGATGGAAGACCCTTTCCATGAGCTCCCTCTCTCCTTTTTTATCTCTCTAGCTGCTCTCTGTTCTTTCTATACTCTCGATTCTCTCTTCTGTGTATCTCTTCTGTATGTCTATCCATCTCTACGTTCGATCCTTTTCATTCGTCGGATGACACCACTTATTTAAAGAAGTTTTATGTTGAGACGGGGGTTGGAGGTGGAGGGAGATGATACGGCGGCACCAGGCGCTTTAGCCTTGGCCGCCCAATCACGTGTGGCCGCCGGTTCCTCATCTGGCCGCCAATTCCTCATGTAGCCCATTTGGCCCATTTAGCTTCTTTATGTTATTTTGGTCCAGTTAGCCGTTCATCAACATACTGAATAGCCTAAAACCTTTTGTTTGTCTTCTAGGCCAAGCAGGTGAAGCCTAGTGTCGTAGGGGCTCTTGAGGACTTTCAAGTGAGATTGACCCCGAGCCTGTCTTGAGCTTCAGTGTTTGTTCATGCAGCCTAATTTCACGATCGGAAGCTTACTGCAAGGGTTCAATCGGGCGTATGATCACCCAGAAGTTCTTTCATCCTACAAGGACTATTCTTTTTGGGGTTTATTCGGCTCGATTGATTCCGTAACGGAAGATGACTTTGCTGGGTAGCAGCTTTTGCCTTAAAGGCATGGCCGGATGATATATATTGTAGTGGGCTCCTTTTGCTGATTGTTGAAGCTGGGACCCTTTAATTATTGCTTTGGGAAGCGTACCTCATCCTGAGCGATCCCTATGACATTCGACTTAGCTGCCATTGTATCTTCTAAGCGTCAGTGGCTTGAGGGAGCAACCTCTAGTTGTATATCATGAAAGTTGGCCATAACCATCTGACATCGCATATCCGTGTAATATTTTGGGTGTCAACACCAGGTAGACCCTCAGTCAGTCAACGAAGACATATGGCTACATTGTCGGAACATGACTCTCAAAGATAGCAAGGAATCACGAGTCGATGCTGTACAATAGGATACTCTCGGCCACCCGAACACTAAGCCACAATGGTAAGAAACTAGGGTCGCTACACTAGAGTGATAAGAGCACTACCCACTAGAAGCAAGGTCAGATGCATCCACTGACGACTTAGTCCACACCCTCAGATGTCTCCCTACTCACCCCAGGCAAAAATTGAGACACCCTACACAGAACACAAGAAGAGGGTCTAGTCGTGGTCGTGCTCGTCAGCACTCGTCCGAAGTCCCCGATCACGTGTGCACACACTGACTGACTGCGCTATGTCAGGCCTTCTAGCTGGTTTTCCTCCTAGCCCAGACTTGAGCCGCCATAGTGGGAGGCCCTATGGAAACTAGCCCTAAACCATCTCTCTCGGGTCTAACTGTTGCATTCTACGTTTTGATGATGTCAATGTTTTTATGATGTCAACCATTATGACTATACTTGACTGAATATCAAAAAAAAGGGTGGTGAAGTATGCTAAATTACATGAATTGAATGATGATGATGATGTTATATGTAACGACCTAAGATCCGAATACTGGGAAGAACCTGATACCATTCCAATCTTGGCCCACCGCCCACGAGCCGAAGGGCTCGGATGGGCTAAAAGGAGTGTGGAGGCACAAAGAAATAGAAAATAATATAGGATAATTTAACAATTAACAGAATTAAATAAACAACTACAGCAATAGAGTCTAGTCCAACAAAAGTATAATCTAAGGCAGAAAACGTACCCAACACCGAGTGAACACTCGGCCCGGCGAGTTGGCAACTAAGAACCCCGCACAGCACCCTTGAACCACGAGGAAGAACCGCCGCACTTGAAAAGCAGGGGTGAGCCTCCTGTCACTAGCTCAGTAGGGATCTCGCGGAACCCCAATCGAGAACAACGGCGGTAGCGGAAAGGAGAGCAGCAACAAGTACAACAGGAACAGTGAACCGGTGGTCGGTCAAAACTCGACACTACAACTACTCCTACTGTACCGGGAAAACATGCCCCAATCTCACAATCGGGGGACTATCGAAGTAATGGGAGAACCTCTGGCTACGCCGCCAGAAGAAACCGTCACGACCTCGCAGTCGTGGACCTAACACCATCTAGGGAAAACCCTCGGCGACGCTCATCGAAAAAACTCCTAGACCTCTACCTCGGGAACACTCCCTAAAACTGTCGGGGGAACCACGTCTCGCAGACGTGAAACGAAACCCGAAAATAGGAGAGTCACGTCTCACGTGACAGGAGTACCTGCCCACCAGAAGCAAGGCCGGATGCGCCCCCTGGCGTCTTAGACCGCGCCTCAGGTGTCCCCCTCATCTCACCCTGGCGGAACGGGGACACCGTACTAGTAACCATAGAACAAGAACTGGATGGGGTCATGCTCATCAATGTGGGTCCAACTACCCCCAACCACGTGTGCACACATAGACCATGCGTCCTAGGTCTGGCCCTCTGATTGGTTTTCCCCTCAGCCAGACTCTGGCTGCAAGATGTGGGGCTCGACGGTAACCAGCCTAAAAACCGTCTCTCTGGGGTAGCCTCGCCATCACTCCCTGGTGGGACCACTCGCGTGTCGGAAGGCTACGACTAGTGAGGAGTCACTAATGTGACCACTCTCTGAGTAGAAACTCCGAGAAACACGCACGCACCCTGTGTGAAAGTCGAAAAGAACCAAGTGGCGCCGAGCCACTGGACTCTAGACAGTCCTCTAGACTCACTAAATCCAACGGTCCATGAGTCACAAGACTCAGGGTCAATACCATTGCACCGAATGGCTTCACGCCGTCAATCTGCCCCAGCCCTAGGGTCAGAAACCTCGGCACGATGTCTCACGAGGCAGTTCACAACTGTCGAGACCATTCCCTCGAAAACGGAACCAATAATTCTCCAACCTCAGGCTGGGTAATTGGACTCACAGTCCGCAGGCCACACACACGGCCCATGCAGAATACACAGAAGCATGATTCCTGAGGCAGCTCACAAGCCACCACGCCGATTCCCCATCCCAGGGAAAAGCGGGAAATCTCTAGCCCCAGGCTGGATGACTGGACTCGCAGTCCAAGGCCATACACTTGGCCCACTCGGAAACCATCTTTCGGAGAAACCCAAGACATGTGGGGGGGAGCCCCACAGCACTTACTCCGATACACGGTGACTCGATCAAGCGTAACACAAAGCCCAGAACACACACACGGGGTCACTCAGACCCTCAAAATCTTTGGGCACGCTAATCGGGGTAACACGGTATCTTTAGACACCCCAAAATCACGGTCACGGAACCCATCGGATGTCTGGGACACTCACGAGGCCGAAGGTCTACCACTAGGTCACAACCGGGTCGACCAAAGACCAACACGACGCTAAACGGGCCCGGAAAGCATGAAAACCATGGGGCGGTCCTCCCTGGACCGTCTCAGGGCTTGGTGGTCTGGCTAGGACCGCAAAGCCTGGCCTAGCGGTCCACCCAGGACCGCATAGCCCCAGACGCTACCAGAACTCAGGCGGTCACCCTCAGATCACCTAGAAGAGTGGCGGTCCATTGCCTGACCGCTGGGTGTCACCTAGCGGTCAGTCACATGGCCGCTACACCTCCTGGCCTTGAATAAAACCAAACGTAAAACGGTCGTGCCCTGGCCGCTTCATGAAGCCAGGCGGTCCACACCAGACCGCTAAACCCGCTAGGCGGTCTATCGTGCGACCATTTGGCCAACCGACATAAGGGGGCAAGTGGCGGCCCACCCATGGTCACCCAGCCATGAGAAACAGTCTGCCTTAGACCGCTAAGACAGGCATAGCGTTCTATCACAGGACCGCAGCCCCAAAACACGATGAGACATACAGGTAATGGTCTCCCTGGGGACCGCTTCACCTATAGGTGGTTCCTGTTAAGACCATTTCTAAGCTGGAAACCCGAAAATGGCAAAAATCATGGAAAATTCCATTCCATGCCCCGTTTACACTCACGTGAAGGGGAAGTAAAGGGGAAACCCTTCCCCAAGCCCCAAAGCATCCAATGGTGCCAGCAAACCATGGAATAAGGTGTGAAAACGCTAGATCCGGCTCACTCCCCAAAAACATGTATTTTCCCCAAAATGCTCAAATAAGCCTGCTCGGCTCGCCACGGCCTACCAAAATTGCAGGAAAGGAAGTACACGAGCCGGGGATCCATCTCTCTACCTCCATCGAAGATTTGACATGCCGTGGATGCCGATCCACGAAGAAAACGCCGTTGAACCCTCGCTGGGGCACGAACTCGCACCCGAGCTTCAACGTGCCACCATGCCTCGATCCTTGACCCTCCCTCATGCTCCTCGCCCTCACGTCATCGCCTCCTTGCCTGCCATCACCTCCGTCGGCTGCCCGGAGGACAGGGGAAGAGAAAGAGATGAGAGAGAGTGAGAAAGAGAGTGGGGAGAGAGAGGGGTGAGGGGGTTATTTATAGAAAAACCCCAAAGTTCCAAAAATTCCAAAAAATATGAACAATTACCTCCGCGATCCTCGGGAGGAGCACAACGCGCCGATACTATCCCGGCGTCGGAGAACGCCATGATTTGCCCTGCATAGAGTTTCGAAGGCACATCAGGGAAAAACACGTGTAAAGCACAAAATACACTCTGAGACCCACGAAAATGATCCGAAAAATATCCAAAAAATCCGGGGCATTACATTTTATGGATTAAGCTGTATTTATTTTCCTATGCATGATGTCATAATTGTAGAATGATTCCTTTGATAGATAAGTCGGTGCACATACAATCATTGTGTTATATAAGGTCGATGCATATCACATAAAGTCTGTGCACATCACACTAAGGTCGAGGCTTGTATGACAGGGGTAGCAACTTAAGGTCGGTGCACATGCCCACTGTTGCATATCAAGGTCGATGCTACTTCAGTCTTCACAAAAGAAAGGTTGAAGCACCTCAGCTACCTAAGAAGCAAGGTCGGTGCACATCCAGTCTGCACGGGACAAAGGTCGAGGCACATTTTGGCAACGAAGAATAAAGGTCGATGCACCTTGGTGACTTCAAGAAGCAAGGTCGGTGCACATCCAGTCTACACGAGACAAAGGTCGAGGCACATCTTGGCAATGAAAAAGAAAGGTCGATGCACCTTGGTTATTTCAAGATGAAAGGTCGGTGCACATAAGCTAACTCTGAAGAGAGGTCAGTGCACATTTGAGCAACTTCAATAGGAAGGTCGGTGCACATCAGCTAACTCTGAAGAAAGGTCAGTGCACATCAGCTAACTCTGAAGAGAGGTCGGTGCACATTTGAGCA
This sequence comes from Amorphophallus konjac, assembly GCA_022559845.1. Taxonomy (NCBI): domain Eukaryota; kingdom Viridiplantae; phylum Streptophyta; class Magnoliopsida; order Alismatales; family Araceae; genus Amorphophallus; species Amorphophallus konjac. Next base: position 190,590,864 of record CM040122.1, on the reverse strand, counting down.
ACTTCAATAGGAAGGTCGGTGCACATAAGCTAACTATGAAGAGAGGTCAGTGCAACTTTCTCCAAACTGCCAGTAAGGTCGATGCAGATGAAGAACTTCTTGCTATCAAGGTCGGTGCAGCTGAAGGGTTCCTTGAACTTAATGTCTATGCAATGAAGACCAACATGCTGAAACAAGGTCAAAGCAGCGGAATGTAAGAGTTAAACCACTTAAGCTAAGTCAGAGCACCTGGTCAACAATTCAACAAACACGTGGAGGGTTCGTTGAAGATCAAGTGACCACGTGCTATTCAAGGCACGCAATCCAACACACGTGACAAGAAGGTGTGCTACCTGGGACTTCTCTTTGGCGTGAAAAGAATTGTCTACGTTGCAGACCCTTTGAGAGGCCAATAATTGAAGAATATTCTTCTCCACATGGATGAGATTGGTTCGCTGGGTCTTTAACCTATAGTACTCTATTATATAAATAGAGAGGAACCCGGATCGCAAAAAGAGTTGAGAATGCCAAAAAGCTTAAAGCTCCTGTTGAGAAGAATCCATCTGAAAAGTGAGCAGCTCCAGAAAGAAAAGAGAGAGTGAGAAGCCCAGTACAAGGGAAGAGAAAGAGAAAAGAATGTTTGAGAGCAGGTAGCCAGTTCACTTGAAAATGCTTCTTGGAAGCTACATTAAGTTTTTATTTTTGTTCTTCTACTTTTGTTTTCGCCTTGATTTCTCATTTTGTTCCCTCTGAGTGCTCTTAGAGGAAGGGAGATATTATCTCTGGTTGGGAGTGACTTGGGGTCGCTCGTGGGTTTCCCTCTGGTGTGGAGGAAGGGAGGATCTGTCCTCCGGTTCTGGACTTGCGGGTGGCAAGACCAGGTTTCAGGTTCTGTGGGGTGCAGGACCTGGGTCGAGGGATTTGTCTCCCTCAAGGCAAGCTGTCAGGTAGTGTCTGTCCGCAGACTGAGTCTACTTTTTCCATTTGCCATAGCGCAAGGAAGCCTCGCTCGGTGTGAGCGAGGGGTGGATGTAGATCTCGGATTGAGATCGAACAACCTAAAAATTCATCTGTCTTCTGGTGTAATTGCCTCATTGATCTTCTCTATTAGTGTGGATTGACTGTGTCATGTTGGTATATTAAAAGATCTAGTCCGAACGATAGGCTAGGCCTATCTGAATTGGTTTCTTGCGTGAGGAGTTTCTCATATCAAACCTCCGCCAAGTACCACAGGCCAACTGCAGATTCACATCTGTTTCTCTATTACTTGAATCTGAATTGAGTGTTTAAACTACTTCATTTACATTGTCCTCCTATGCTCATTTACTGTTCGATCATAAGTCTGACGATATCTCTCTGTTCATTCCGGTTATCTTAACCTCTGATAGATTGTTAAGATTGTGCTCAGCTGTGCTTTAAGCGTTCTGCATCGTCTCTCTGAGTTCATAAATTATGTTCCTTCGATTTGGTTTTAATTTGGGGTGATCTATTTATCTCCCCCTTCTAGATCACTCTCTAGTATTTTTATCAATTTGTATCAGAGTAGGTTACCCAACATGTGGTCTAACGACCAGGGTAGACCTGGAACTAACACCCCTCGCAGCTTCATTACCGAGGGACATTCAATTAACCGTCCACCTTTCTTTGATGGTGTCAATTTTCTTTATTGGAAGAACAGGATTGAAGTGTTCTTAAGAGCGCAGAGTGACGAACTTTGGAGAGTGATCACCTTAGGACCGTTCGAGCTTCCAGAGGACGAGAATACACGGGCAAGGGAACAAATCAGGCTTTCCACTATAAATTGGACGGCACTAAATATAATGCAGTGCGTAGTCGATCCAGAGGAGTACGCTAGGATATCAGTTTGCAAGACAGTAAAGAAAATGTGGGATGAACTAGAGCTTATGTATGAAGGTGCATCCCAGGTCAAGGCTACAAAGGTAAACATGCTAACCTCTGAGTATGAATTATTTAAGATGAATTCTAAGGAGACGATTACTGAGATGTATGCTAGATTATCGTTGATCACGAACAGCCTCAAGGGTCTAGGGAAATAGATCCTAGAAGTGGATCTCGTTAGGAAAATTCTCAGGTCATTGACCCCAACGTGGCACACTAAGGCCACAGTCATAGAGGAATCTAGGGATCTGTCAAAAATGACAGTCATAGAGTTAATCAGATCTCTAATGACATATGAATTAAATTTCAAGAGAAATGTTGAAGAAAATCACAAAAAGGGCAAGAACATTGCTCTCAAGGTGTCTCGCAATGGCAGTAGCAGTAGCAGTAGTCGTAAGGAATTTGACAATTTCTCAGATCTTGATCAAGAGCAGCAAGCCATCCTGACTCGCAGGTTCCAACAATTCCTGAGATCCAAGGGCAAGACGTTTAGAAAAAGAAGGTCACAATCGTCTGGGAGGAATTTTAACTCTAAATCTGGCAAATTCAAGACTACTGACAAGCTTACTTGTTTTCACTGTCACAGGCCCGGTCATATGAAGAGTGACTGTCCCAATCTTCTGAAGAAGAACACCAAGGTGCAGAATAAAAAGCCCAAAGCTATGGTCTACACTTGGAGTGATGAGGAGGAAGATGTTGAAGAAAGTTCTTCTGAAGAGGAAGAGGAAAGACTATGTCTGATGGCCGACATAAACACTATGGTAAGCAATCCTTTTGAAAATTACACTTTAGATGATTGGGAGGATGCTTATGTTGATTTACTAGATAGGTTTAACTGTCAAACAAAGGATTACAAAATGCTGAAGAAAAAATTGAATAACATGGTTGAGGAATAGAACTGTTTGAGAAAAGAAAATGATGAATTGAAAAACAATTTGAAGAATTAGGGTCACTAAGAACTGAAAATAAAAATCTCCAAGTTGAATGTGAAGAAGCCAATAAGAATCTGGATGAGTTTAAGGTAAAACTTCTGGAGATCCAGAGAGAAAATGCACTTGTTTCTGAGAAATATGAAGCTATAAAAATTGCCAACTCTGAGATACATAAACATAGTGAAAAACTTCATAAATACATCGAAGATGAACAAAACACATTGGAGAAATTTGTGCAAGGTAAATCCAACCTAGATACCATACTAGGTATGACGGTGAACTTCAACAGGGAAGGATTGGGATATGATCCCACCAATAAAAGGCCCTTTGAGTTTAAAACTGTAACCTTCTACTCAGAAAAGGGAAAGGAGAAGCTGGACACCCCATCCAGCTCAGACAGAAAATTCCAAAAATTTGTAAAAACAAATTTCATTCCATCAAAATTCATCAATAAAAACTTCCATGCTAAGCCTACAATGCTTCAACGTAGCAAGACTACTGCTTCAAGGAATCCCGGCGTCTACAGAGCTAATACAACTCACTTTAATGGGATGCATCGAGGTAGCAATTTTAAAAATTCGAAGTAGTTGAATCAACACAGATGGCCCGATCAAAACAGAAATTGGTATCATTATACATCAAATTGGGCACATTCTAATAACTCACAGAAGCAATTCCATCATAAAAGATTCTAGAAAAATTCACAAAGAAATACTTTCAATTGCAACAACTCATTCTACAATAAGAACAAAACTCATCAAAATCCAATGACTGGAGCCAACAAAATTTTCCATGCTGAAAACAAAAACTTAGTTCACAGGAAGGGAACCAGATAGATCTTGATTCCTAAGACTGTTCTGGAAGGAATGAGCAACTTGTTTGGACCCAACCTTCCTTGGGTTCCAAATTCTCTTTGTGTGAATTGATTGCTGGTTGGTCTGGCAACCAAGCATAACAGATGGTACCTGGATAAGACCAAATTTAGTGAATTGGAAATGAAGGTAGGAGTCTTGGTCAAATTTGGAGGGAAGAATAAAGGTAAGATCATTGGTGCAGGTACAATTTGTAAGTTCCCTTCAAACACAATTGAAAGAGTTCTGCTTGTAGAAGGTCTTCAACACAATCTACTTAGCATAAGTCAGTTATGTGACAAGGGTCACAGAGTAATTTTTGATAATAAAGCATGCAAAATTTTTGAAGTTAATTCTGACAAAATCATGTTCATAGGACATAGAGTGAATAATGTCTACATTGTAGACCTCAATGAAAATTTAGAATCAAACCTTTGTTTATCTACTGACTTAGAGAGATAATAATGCTTACAACCGGCATAGATGGTTGGGCCATGCTAGTTAAAGTACCTTAAATAAATTAGTGAAACATGATCTGGTTAGAGGGTTACCTAAAATAAAATTCAACACAAATGCAAAAATCTGTGATGCATGTGCTCTGGGCAAATAAACCCGGAAGTCCTTTAAACTAAGATATGAGTCATTGTCCTTAAGGCCAATAGAATTGTTGCATATGGATCTTTTTGGTCCTACTAGAACTCAAAGTCTGAATGGTAAGAGGTTTGGTTTTGTGATTATTGATGATCATTCTAGGTTTTCATGGATATTTTTCTTTAACCAATAAAAATGATGCTTTTCAGAAATTCAAATAGTTTTTCAATAAGATTAAACAAGAAGGAAAACATAAAATTTGTTCAATTCAGTCTGACCATGGAGGTGAATTTGAAAACTCCATGTTTTCTGATTTTTATGAAAATGAGGGACTAACTCATAAATTTTCTTCTCCCAAGACACCCGAGCAAAATAGAATTATGGAGAGGAGAAACGGAACTATTGTGGAGATGGCCGGAACTATGCTGATTGAGAGTCAACTACCAAGGAAGTTCTGGGCAGAGGCGGCCAACACAGCATGTTATACAATCAATAGGGCCATGGTAAGACAAATCCATTAGAAAACCCCTTATGAACGTCTGAAAGGTAAGAAACCAAGCATAGCTCACTTCAGAATTTTTGGCTCCAAGTGCTTCGTACACAATAATGACAAAAAGGACTTAGATAAGTGTGAAGCCAAAAGTAGTCCTAGAATATTCTTAGGTTACTCTAAAGTATCTAGAGCATACAGGGTTTTCAATATTTCTGAACAAAAAGCTGAAGAATCTCTACATGTTATTTTTTATGAAACAAAAATTTCCACTAATCTTGAAAATGATGACAGGGACTCCAAGCATGATGGAGAGTTCCTAGAGGACAAGCTGAATGAAGAAAATTGAGCACCTGCTACATCAAGAGGTCCTAATCAGGGTGAGTCAGCCGAACCAGGTGAGTCCATAATAAATTTAAAATTCATGAAAGATCATCCTGTACAGACTATTATAGGAAACTTACATGATTCCCCTAGGATTAGGTCATACTATAGATATGTAAATAACCAAGACTTCGTTGCATTAATGTCTCAAATTGAACCCAAAACTGTAGAAGATGCATTGAATGATGAACCTTGGGTTAATGCAATGAATGAGGAACTAGGTCAATTTGAACGAAATGATGTTTGGAAACTAGTTCCCAGACCTGAAAATGCAACTGTCATTGGAACAAAATGGATTTTCAGGAATAAAACAAATGAAGATGGAATAATTTCAAGAAATAAAGCTAGATTGGTAGCTAAAGGCTACTGCCAGGAGTTTGGAGTAGATTTTGATGAATCTTATGCTCTTGTTGCTAGATTAGAAGCAATAAGAATTTTACTAGCTTTTGCTTGTTCCAAAAACATTAAACTTCACCAAATGGATGTTAAGAGTGTTTTCTTGAATGGATTCATTAAGGAAGAGGTTTTTGTAGAACAACCCCCTAGATTTCAGATGTCTGCACACCCTAACCATGTTTACAGGTTGAATAAAGCCTTATATGGACTGAAATAGGCCTCTCGGGCCTGGTATGAAAGGCTGACAGAATTTCTGGTCAGCAAGGGCTATAAAAGAGGTAAGGTGGATCAGACTTTATTTTCGAAGGTTCTAAATAAAAATCTCATCATAGTTAAGGTATATGTAGATGACATTATTTTTGGCTCAACATGCACTGAACTATGCAATGAATTCGCTGATTTAATGTCTAATGAATTTGAAATGAGCTTGGTAGGTGCACTGAAATATTTTCTTGGATTGCAGGTACATCAATTGGAGGATGGGTGCTTCATTAGCCAGACCAAGTATGCAATGGAAATTCTCAAGAGATTTGGTATGGACAAGTTAAAGCACATCTCAACTCCAATGGCTACCAATACATCTTTGGATGCAGATGAGTCAGGTAAAGAAATTGATGCAAAATTATAATGAGTTATGATTGGATCCCTACTCTATTTGGCTGCCTCGAGACAAGATATACAATTCAGTGTAGGTATGTGTGCTAGGTATCAATCTAGGCATACTGAACTGCATCTAGCTGCTGTAAAATAAATCTTTAGATACATATCTACCACACACACTTTAGGATTATGGTACCCTACATCACATTCTTTAGATCTCATATCATACACTGATGCTGATTACGCTGGCTATAAACTAGATAGGAAAAGCACAAGTGGGCACTCTCAAATTTAAGGTGGGTGTCTGGTTTCTTGGGCTTTCAAGAAACAGCGCTCAATGGCCCTCTCCACTGCAAAAGTTGAGTATGTAACTGCAGGGAGCTGTGGTACACAGGTAATCTGGATTAAACACCAGCTTCAGGACTACCAAGTAGACCTGGGCTGCACACCCATATACTGTGATAATACTAGTGCCATTAATCTTGTAAAAAATCATATCTTGCACTCTCGCACCAAACACATTGAAATCAGACATCATTTCATCAGAGATGAGATTTCTAAAGGCACTTTTGAATTGATCCATATTGGCACTGCACATCAAATAGCTGATATCTTCACTAAGCCACTGGACAATGAAAAATTCCCCACCTTGAGGAGAGAATTGGGCATCTCTAAATCTCCTTGAATTCTGAATTCTTTGAATAAAATGCATCCATGTTTCAGTGTCAACATTGAGCTGCATACCGTCCTCATTTGCATGCATCTACACTTAGCATTTGTTATACTTTAGTGAATTGCATTGGCATGCATAACCTGTTGGTATATCAAATGGAATGCTGGGAGAAGGTCAGATCCCTTCTGACTGGAAACCTACGTCATGTGTGAGGTGGTCATATGACCTACGTTCTCCGCCTGGTACTACAGGTTCATTTACATGTAGACCAGGTTTAATGTCCATCAACATTTTTTTTTTTGCATAGCAGTATATTTTGCATTCGAAGTGTCTGCATTTCTGATTCATAGTGTAAGGGGGAGCTTGGTAAATTTGTCAGTTGGTAAATTTAGGGGGCTGATTCAAAAGATGTTGAGAGGTCTAGCTGTTGCACAAAGCTCATTGAAAATCTTATTCAGTATATTCACAACAGATAGAAACTCACGACTCTCTTAAACTTTTAAGTTTGATTAACTGAAATATAGCTAAGAAGCTTCTAACTAATAATCCTGCAAAGACCTGGACAAAGAGTCTGAAGAATGTCTTCCTATATAATTAATGAGCATGGATCAATGTTAAAACTCTTATGACATGAAATCTTCTAAAAGCTTGAAACTTAGATCTCTGGAAGCAAATTCTCTGAGGATCAATACATGCGGTATTATTTTCAAACATCAAATACCAAAATAAAATAAAAACTTTTGGGGGTATCAAAATCTCAGAGCAATGATCTGGTTACCGAGAAACTATAAGATTCATCAAAGAAATGATAAATATTCTATGTCATGAAGTGCCAGAATATCTCTGTTTAAAAAGTTTATGAAAAATTAAATTTCATGGCAGAGCAATGGCATTAAAGTGTTGAGTAACTGGGGATTTTGGACTCTGACCAAGGTGTCTCCTCAAGTAAAAAGACACTTCAAATGCTAACTCTATTCTTTAATGAGAAGTAATATGGTTATCACACTGAGTAACTAGGGATTCCAACCTCTAATCAAGGTGTCTCCACAAGTAACAATGTGTGCTTTACCAAAATTACTCAATGGCAATTACGCTGCTCAGAAAAGTACAATCTGTCAACCCCTCTATTTCTTAAATAAACTGTAGACTGTTTGTCCTTAATACCTTTGGAACAACCGTCAGTAGATGAGTTTCTTGTCATCTGATCAGTACAGCATCTAGAAAGACCACTCTTGGCATGGCTGTTAAACCTTGGTTTTCCTTATTACTTCTATACGATGGTAATCTTCACTATTACTCTATGTCTATCCTGATTATTAGATGTGAAGAACCTGAGTTTAATTCAGTTCTCTTACTTACTCCTTTAAGAGATGGATTTGAAGTTTTCTATATTGTGAATTTACTGTATTTCATTCAGTTCTCTCTCCACTCCTTTTGATGATGTCAAAGGGGGAGTGATTTTGGCGAGCATGAGTCATTGTGTGGCATGAGTCTTTGTGTTTTAATTTATTGTGTGGCATGAGTCTTTGTGTTTTTGTTGATTTGATGGAAAATAAAAGGTTGTCATTGCGAGGGGGAGTTAGTGTGAAGGAGTCAGTCTGCATGAATGTCAGGAACAGTGTGCATACTTCAGGTTATCATCTCATCTTTTAATCTACCTATTTTGATTGCCCAAACTTCACCAATAAAATCTTTATCAATAACTCAAACGATTGCCATCATCAAAAAGGGGGAGTGTGTTGCATTCTACGTTTTAATGATGTCAATATTTTTATGATGTTGTGGACGCACTTTTTATTAAAAATCATTGTTTACTTATTTATTGGGTTTATTAAGTGTGTGGGCGTGCCAGTCACAAAGTGACAATTTATGCGGGCTTCAAGGAAGCCCATGGTGCGCTCGATCTGACTAATCAGACGATTGTGTTGTTCGTGTCGGGACCAAAACCCGCTGCGTCGTAAAGGTCACGGCATTATTTATATCCCCTCGGAGAGGGGAACACACTTGATTAATCACCGGGAATCAGGGCCTCATGGTCAGGAAACTATATCGAGATAAACAAGCTGATAGCGGTCTCAAATCAGTCGGAAAGCCTGATGTCTAGGGAAGCAAGCATTCGAAATATGTCGGTCACTCAAGGGACCATTTTGATATTCAGACGAGCGTTCGGCTTCATAAAATCATGATCGTCACGGGGAAAATGGGAGCATATGTATACCGGGGTACGGCAAATTTATTGTTCAAAGGGATAGGAGACATTCTGTTGAATCCCGATTAGAGTGGTTGGGAATCAGTGAGTTTATTGGCCCGGTGCGAGATCAAGTCAGGACCATTCCGGGGGCACCTCCTGCGGTCCAAACGAGGCTTGCGTGGGCATCGTTAATAATTCCGGTGCCGAAGGGCAGCGGGAAAGTGTCTCAGGACTAGATTCCAAAACAAAGACGTATACAGAGATAGCTGGCTCTAGGCCTAGGAAGTGGGTCAGGCAATGACCATGGTTGGGGTGAACCCGAGGTCTAAACGTGACTCACGAAGGTCTTATTGATATTCCCACACGTAGGGTTCGTGGAAGACGAGAGCCGTCTCATTCCATTCATATTTTGTTGGTCATTCATGGACCACTTTATGTTTGGACAAAGATCCGTATTGAAGGCACGACGTAAACGGAAATAAACCCGTACAAATGTCTGCCGTGAGTACGGCGAGTTTAATGTAAGCACGAGATTAGATCCAGGTATATATGTCGGTCACTGACGGACCATTCGTCGTTCGGACGAGAGTCCACATTTGAAGCATCGAGGACAACGACAAAGCCATACGGATGTCTGCCGTAGGTACGGCAAGTATAATGTGGGTGCGAGATTAGATCCCGGTATATATATGTCGGTCACTAACAGACCATTCATTGTTCGGAGGGGAGCCCACATTTGAAGCATCAAAGACGACGACAAAACCGTACGAATGTCTGCCGCGAGTACGGTGAGTTTAATTCAATACCGGGGTTAGATCCCGATATATATATGTCGGTCACTAACGGACCCTTCATTGTTCGGATGAGAGTCCGCATTTGAAGCATCGAAGACGACGATAAACCGTACGAATGTCCGCCGTGAGAATGGCAAGTTTAATGGGATTGCGGGATTGGATCCCGATAGAAGTGGGTCAAGTTGATGGACTATTGTCCCGAGACGGTTTCAGACTATGGCCATGTTAGGGATTTCGAGGTCCACATCTGATACCATGGGGCATCGTTGCTTTTCTCTTTACGCACAGTCTGAGAAATCGAATTGTTAAGTGTGGAGCCCGAACTCGCCAACATGCGCCCTCGCACGCGGATCGACCTGTGCGGTCAGGTTGCGGGGTTCGACCTGCCCGATCAGGTCGCGGGGGGTCATGGGGGCAGCGTCCCTTGCGGGGGTTTCCTGGGGGTAGTGCCCCCAGAAGAAAATTTTGATTATGACAGGGATGATATTTTAATTATTGGCTTCATATTTCTTTCATTTGTTTTATCCATTAGCTTAAAGTCTTTTCTCTTGTTGGTTAATCATTCTTTCTCTTTTAGGCACGCCGGTTTAAGGAGATACCAAGAGAGGATAGGGGCACGCTGGTTTCATGGGTTGCACAAGAGAGGGGCGCGCCAGATAAGGCCAAGAAGAGGGGCGCGCCGGTTTTGTAGGATGAATAGTAAGGCGCATCGGATTAAGGCTCAAATAGTAATAGGGAGTGCACTATTCATTTCGAGAAAAATCATGGAGTTTTAAGTGTGAACCTAAACCGACGCGGGGGGGGGGGGTACCGTGCCGGATTAGCGCGCGCCAGATTAAGGGCACGCCGGGATGGTTTCTATGGGGTTTTATTTCAATCTTCTTTCATTTTGTTCTTGTTTCTTCAACCTACAGATTGACTTGTTGATTGGTTTATTCATTCAATCGAAAAATTAAGTTGATAGAGAGGAAGTTTAAGTGTTTTAATCATTTATTAAGGTGAATGAGCATGAAGATCTGAACATTTTATTAGAAGGGTTTACTGTGCAGGGTAGTTCAGTTCGATTCAAAGGCTTCAAGCACGTGCTATTCTTGCCCTTAGCGAGCTTAGTTTGGTTCGTTTCTTCCTGGCGAAAATTGGGCAGCACCTCCCCTGGACTGAGGTTTGCCAGAGAAAATAGAGGAACACCAAAAAGATTGCTCCAGGGTGAACCTCAAAATGCAGACCTCACGGCGGTCCGATAACCCATAAGTGAGTGTATGAAGCTCGAGGACTAGCCATCAAGAACTCCCACAGCTCACGGGTGATAATTTCTCAAAGCGGGACAAATGTGTGCCACAAGAGGGCACTGAATGTTCATCCATTATGCGGATTCCTTTGAAGGCCATGCCACGGAGAGGCATGCTTCAAAGACCCTGGATGAATAGAAGGTGAAGAAGGGAAGCAGAGGCTAAACAAAGAACATCGAGCTCGTAAAACGACTTTTTATTTTATTCATCCACATAAACGGGAGAAGGTTTCAACGTAGAGGGGGTTCATATGGAGAACAAAAATGAAATACATTGCAGGGGGGAGAGAATACATTGACGGAGGAGGGAAAGAGAGCACAGGCTCTTTCCCCTCCGACTTCTCACTCGCACTCCCCTCTCTTCGCCTCACCTCACCTCTCCGACGCGAGGATGAAGCTTCTCTACTCTTCGGCTGGGCCTCTCTTCTTAGAAGCTCTCACCTCTCTTTTTCTTTCTTCACCCACCACCGAGGAAGGAACCTCCGAAGCTCCCTCTCTTAATGAGAGCCCCTTCTTCTTCTCTTCCGCCTCTCTCTTTTTCTTCTCCAATGGAGTATGCCTTTTATAGAACGGACAGTGGGGGAGAGGATTCCCGCCACCTCTGCCACGTCTGCAACGACATCGGGAGGTAACCCATTGCGCTGGCTTCTGCTGGTTCATGGAGTACACTGGCATTCGTCCGAAGATGGGACGTTCGCAGGTTTACCGGGAGATCTTCTGCTGCTTCCACCGTCGATGCATACCTTCGCCGCTGGTGCCACTGCGCTGTCGAATGGAGATGGAGACAGAGCTTCAAGCATTAAATGTCATGCCCTTTTGCGTCTGCGCCCGAAGCTGATGGGAGAACACAGTACCGGAGCTCGGAAGGGACAGCTTTTGAGTTAAACCGGCGCGGTGTTGTGTGCGCCGGATTAACAACATACAAAGAGACGCGCCAGTTTGCAGCCAAGATGGGGCGCATCGGTTTAATGGTCACAGGAGAGGGGGCGCGCCGGTTTAAAGCTCTTGCAAGGGGCGCGCCGGTTTAATGGCTGTATAGGTATGGCCGTGCTGGTTTAAGGCCCATCAGATTTCCTCACGGCTTAGCGGTGATTCGGATGGACGCCTGCCCTCCCGTGTCGCTTTCATTGTGAACCTCCGAGTCCCGGTGTTTAGTTCAGAGCCTCCGAGTCCCGGTTCAGGACTTTGAGTGATTTCCGACACATGCCGAACATGTGTTCGAATTCCCAAGTTTCTTTTGATCCAGCCTTCGACACCACCGACTAGAGAGCCAGGGCTGTCTCTTCTGCCCGAGGGGCTTCTTTGTTAGGTGAAAGAGCACCGAGTATATATTCGTCCTGCTTGGAGGAGGTACAAAGTTTATTCGGCCTTCCTGTCTTCGACTTGCTCTCGAGATGTCGAGACGTCCGTGCCGCGGGAACATTCTTTTTCTTCTCTCTTTTTTGACGTCCACAGATGTCAACCATTATGACTATACTTGACTGAATATAAAAAAAAGGGGGTGAAGTACGCTAAATTACATGAATTGAATGATGATGATGATGTTATATGTATTAAGCCGTACTTATTTTCCTGTGCATGATGTCATAACTGTTGAATGATTCCTTTGATAGATAAGTCGGTGCACATACAATCATTGTGTTATATAAGGTCGATGCGTATCACATAAAGTCTGTGCACATCACACTAAGGTCGATGCTTGTATGACAGGGGTAGCAACTTAAGGTCCATGCACATGCCCATTGTTGCATATCAAGGTCGATGCTACTTCAGTCTTTACAAAAGAAAGGTCGAAGTTCCTCAGCAACCTAAGAAGCATGGTAGGTGGACGTCCAGTCTACATGGGACAAAGGTCGAGGCACATCTTGGTGACGAAGAAGAAATGTTGACGCACCTTGGTGACTTCAAGAAGCAAGGTCGGTGAACATCCAGTCTGCACGGGACAAAGGTCGAGGCACATCTTGGCAACGAAGAAGAAAGGAAGATGCACCTTGGTGATTTCAAGATGAAAGGTCGGTGCACATCAGCTAACTCTGAAGAGAGGTCGGTGCACATTTGAGCAACTTCAATAGGAAGGTCAGTGCACATCAGCTAACTCTAAAGAAAGGTCGATGCACATTAGCTAACTCTGAAGAGAGGTTGGTGCGCATTTGAGCAACTTCAATAGGAAGGTCGGTGCACATCAGCTAACTCTGAAGAGAGGTCGGTGCACATTTGAGCAACTTCAATAGGAAGGTCGGTGCACATCAGCTAACTATGAAGAGAGGTCGGTGCAACTTTCTCCAAACTGCCAGTAAGGTCGATGCAGATGAAGAACTTCTTGCTATCAAGGTCGGTGCAACAAAAGGGCTCCATGAACTTAAGGTCTATGCAATGAAAACCAACATGCTGAAACAAGGTCAATGTAGCTTAATGTAAGAGTTAAACTGCTTAAGTTAAGTCAGGGCACCTGGTCAGCAATTCAACAAACATGTGGAGGATTCAAGGCACGTAATCCAACACACGTGACAAGATGGTGTGCTACCGGGGACTTCTCTTTGGAGAGAAAAGAATTGTCCACGTGGCAGACCCTTTGAGAGGCCAATAATTAGAGAATATTCTTCTCCACATGGATGAGATTGGTTCGTTGGGTCTTTAACCTACGGTACTCTATTCTATAAATAGGAGGAACCCAGATCGCAGAAAGAGCTGAGACTGCCAAAAAGTTTCAAGCTCCTGTTGAGAAGAATCCATCTGAAAAGAGAGCAGCTCCAGAAAGAAAAGAGAGAGTGAGAAGCCCAATACGAGGGAAGAGAAATGGAAAAGAATGTCTGAGAGCAGCCAACCAGTTCACTTGAAAGTGCTCCTTCGAAGCTACATTAAGTTTTTATTTTTGTTCTTCTGCTTTTGTTTTCGCCTTGTTTTTTTGCCTTGATTTCTCATTTTGTTCCCTCTGAGTGCTCTTAGAGGAAGGGAGATATTATCTCCGATTGTGAGTGACTTGGGGTCGCTCGTGGGTTTCCCTCTGGTGTGGAGGAAGGGAGGATCTGTCCTCCAATTCTGGACTTGCGGGTGGCAAGGCTAGGTTTCAGGTTCTATGGGGTGCAGGACTTGGGTTGAGGGATTTGTCTCCCTCAGGGCAAGCTGTCAGGCAGCGTCTCTCCACAGACTGAGTCTGCTTTTTTCATTTGCCATAGCGTAAGGAAGCCTCGCTCAGTGTGAGTGAGGGGTGGATGTAGATCTCGGATTGAGATCGAACCACCTAAAAATTCCTCTATCTTCTGGTGTGATTGCCTCATTGATCTTCTCTATTAGCATGGATTGACTATGTCCTGTTGGTATATTAAAAGATCTAGTCCGAACGATAGGCTAGGCCTATCTAAAAGATTGGTTTCTTGCTTGTGGAGTTTCTCATATCAAACCTCCTCCAAGTACCGCAGGCCAAATGCAGATTCACATATGTTTCTCTATTACTTGAATCTGAATTAAGTGTTTAAACTGCATTGTTTACATTATCCTCCTATGCTCATTTACTGTTCGATCATAAGTCTGACGCTATCTCTCTGTTCATTCCAGTTATCTTAACCTCTGATAGATTGTTAAGATTGAGCTCAGCTATGCTTTAAGCATTCTGCATCGTCTCTCTCAGTTCATAAATTGTGTTCCTTCGATTTGGTTTTAATTTGGGGTGATCTATTCATCCCCCCTTTAGATCACTCTCTGGTATTTTTATCACTAACTCTCCACTACTCCCAAGTGGGTCGGCACACGCATGCCCAGGCAAACTACGACTAGTGAGAAAAGGTCACTCCAAGTAAGGACCTGCTGTGAAATCACTGATGTGTCACCAATCGTGGATACACGCACGTCACACGAAACACGAGTTTAAACCTGCAAGGCACACGCCGAGGTTACTATGTCGAAAAATCATAACTATTCTCATTTCCCCGCCATGGATGTACCTATCTTTTTTAAACCAAGTCATCGGGCGTCCCACCATGAGACGGCCCTGACGTGGTTTACATGGTTAATTTCTTGTTTATTTTATCCCAAAATATTATTATTTAAGTTTTGAGATGAAAAACCAAGTTTCTGGGGCTGAATAGGCCATTTTCTATAGTGGGTCTGGGGGTTTCGATCGACCGGTCCAAGGGGGTCGGTGGACTGGACTTCTTAGAATCATTTCTGGTCAGAAATCGGTCAACATGCCTCCTGGTTCGATCGACCATCTTCGCTGAATGGGGTTGGGGAAGGCACTACGACTATCAGGGACGCGGTCGGTCATCTGACCGTGTCAATCTTGAACATAGTTGTCCTGACCACCGTGTTCAGGCTTATCAACTTTGCTCCCATTCACTATAGACGCGGTCCTAGTTTAGGCCGCGATCATTATCCAGAAGGTTAACACGGTCAGAAGACTGATCGTGTTCATACTTCCAATTTGGGCAAGGGTGAATTGCTCTAAACCCCATCCCGCTCGACTCAAACGAGGGGAAAAATGTACAAAAATCCTATTTCATGCATTCATACATCCAAATACCCTCATTTAACCCCAAAGATCACATGGAACACATGTATTTTCCACATTCACATCAAAAACTCTAAAGAACTCATATCACACCCATTCTTTTCTGGTAATTAAACCTTCTAGCATGTGATTAACAACATGAAACTATAGGGAATCACGATCAGAAGTGAGAGGATTCCATCCCCTTACCTTTTGTGAAGAAACCACGCGATTTGGACACCAAACCGCCGAGAAACGCCGCGTTCACTCAAACCCGACCCCCATCTCACAACCACGCAGTGCCGCACCACCGCCTCTTGCTCCTCAAGTCTTTCCCCACCGCTCGTAGCCCATGCCATCCTCAATCTCACCCACCACCATGCCCCGTTGGCCGCCGGAGAGGTGGAGGGTGAGAGGGAGAGAAATGAGAGGGTGAAAAGGAGAGAACGAGAATGTGAGGGGGAGAGAAAAGGTGGGGGGTTTTTTAAAATAGATTTTAGTTTAAGTTTTTTTATTATTGTTTCTTTTAGAAAATCTACATTAACTCCAAAAATTTTCAAAAAATACATTCTAACGTAGAAAAATTCCCGAAAAAAGTGAGGTTGCTCAATGCACCATCATGGACCCGATATGTGTCTCATAAAAACCGTTTAAAGGCCTGAAACTCCAATATTAGATTTTGAAACCCAAACGGACATGATCCACAACCCGCAGGAACACAATCCAAAAATTGTGGACATTACACGACACCTTGAAGCATCGGTCACTGCCGAGGCCATGGCCGGGGACACGGTAGAGGGGGCGGAAGAACTACTGAACAACCCCTCTCTCCACCCACCTTTGACCCAAAACGAATCATCCTCTTTGAAGAGGAAGAACCAGCCCCCATTCTAGAGGTAGAGCTTCAGAATGGCTCCAATATTTTTGACCCCTTCGATGTAGAGGAGGCCACTGCCAGTGTTCCAATCCCTGCTCCGACTCCAGCCATGGCCGACGTCCAAGCAAGACCATTAGCATGGACGACCCAATCCACCAACCACGTCCAGAAGAGCGGCCTTTAACGCCACTGTTCCAGGAGCCCACAGGTGATCATGACCAGCCCGATCCCAGTGGCAAAGGCAAAGCAGTGAAACTTCCCGACGGGGAGGGACGTGACAGCTCGCACAAGGCCCCACCTAACATAATACCCTCATTGGAGGACACCCATGCTCAGATTGATCGGAAAATCCTCCACCTGATGAAAGGATTGCCGCCAACATTACTATTTGGTAAGCCATTTTCTAGAGTAAAGAGTTGCGAGAAGGTCTCATCAAAGTACTTCAGGAACCAGAAGTTTATGAAGCACATGCTGCAGAGATGAAGGTGGCAACATATGAAGCCTTCGCAGCCACTGTTACATTCGGTGAAAATGATATGCTATTGTCCTCTCCATGCCATAATCGCTTTCTCTACATGCGAGGGACGACCAACGGTCATGAGATGAACTGGATTCTAGTGGACGCTGGTGCTGCCATTAACATCATGCCACTAAAGACCTTCCAGGCTATATACTTAACTCCATACCTACAGAAGGTTCAAGTGGTCAAGATATCTGGCTTCAACCAGAATACCAAGGACGTTCTTGGCCGGGTAGACGTTGATTTGGTGCTCGATGATTTCACCTCGAAGCATCAACGTGAACACGTCTTATAAAGTACTACTGGGCAGACCCTGGTTACATGAAAATTAGGTCATCCCTTCAACTCTCCATCAATGCATCAAATATGCTGAAGATGGAGAACAGCATCTAGTCTTTTAGGACTAATCCCCTTTTAGCCCATCAGAATGCAATCTTGCGAACGCCACACTCTATTTTCGGGGACCCAGTGCATACCCCGTAGTCAAAAGAAAAAGTAATGGCTAGCTCTCGAAGGAGAACGAGGATGACCTCTTCTCCGTTGGCGAAGAAAAGGCCAAGCTCCATCGTCTACGCCTTAGCGCTAAATCAACCCCAGATCACCCTGAGAGGTGTAAAATCAACTTTGAGGCTAATATCATTAGCCGAGCTATTGACAAGAGCATATGCCTACCGCCAGAATGCATACAACTCTCTTGTGCATCAGAGGAGCACAAGATCGAGCTGCTCAAGACATTCGTTGTCACCTAAAAATGGCAACTCAGAAACAAGAGAAAACCTAACAGGGATAAGTCCATTATCTTCTACAAAGGAGACATGGCACCTCAAGCCCCACCCGAAGATGACTTTGGCTCGCCTAAGTTAGCTGATGATATTGTGGAAGCAGTCCAAATAATGGATGATATGCCACAATGCATCCAAGAGATGTGTTAGAAATAACGATCCCCCTGTTGTAGAGTTCCATATAAGGTAGGGAGATGGATCTCTAGCTCTCGTGTAGTGATTTCCTATGGACTCATGCCAATATGGGTGAGATAGAGTGGGTTTTTCTGTTGTTGGGCTTGAAATGTATGCCTTGGGTTGAGCGGCGATTTCCACCAATTTGGGTGGCATTCTTTGATTTAATCACATGTTCTAGAGATGGTTGGATGTTGGGATATGATTCCCCTTCATTGCATCACGTTTCCTTTGTGATTCGAGGCCGAGATGAGGCCGAATGTGTGTTGTGGAATGGATTAGATGTGTATGGGGCAAGTGATGGAATCACCCATTTTTGTGGTTTTTCTTGGGTTTAATTGAGTCCTCCCATCGTGTTGAAGGTCGAGTAAGGGTTTTTATTTATTTTCCCCTTCGTACGAGATGAACGGTGCCTGGAACGGGTGAATTCTCGCTGGTTCACTAAGGTCTAGATCAAAAATGAGAATGCGATCGACCCCCTACTACGTTCAGCTTCTAGATAATGAACACGGCGTGAATAGACACTGCGTTCACCAAGGGAGGTGGTCCGTTGACGCATTCTAGAGACCAATCGTGTCTATGAAGATCACGGTCTGCATACCCATCACATTTAGGTCAACACGACATGTGATCCAACCATGTTCAACCAGGCTATTGGTTGACTGATGTTCGATTTGGGCTAACCAATTAGGGGTCTCATCAGTTCGTTTGTGTCTGGAATTTGGGGTTTTGTCCAGGAACATCTAAATGTTATAGATATTGGGTTTTTTTTACCTCGAATGGGTAGTGGTTGCCCGAAGTGTGATCTTGAGATGTGGGCCCTATGATTGTTCATAAATGGCCTATTCGTGTAACTAAATTCATGTTTGAACCTCGCGTATGAGCGTGAGTTGTTAGAGAGTGGTAATGGTTGAGCTCTTATTTTGGCTTGAGGTCGTGATCCATGTTGAGTCTCATGTCATGACTTGTGGCTGTATTCCTCTAAATGGTGAGTGCATGCCTAATGTTTTGAGTGTTCGAATGATGCTATGTGACTCCATATTGAGTCACCCATGGCGGGTTATTCCCGTGTGGCATTGTGTGACCGTATGAGGGTCATTTTTGTGCATGATAGTAGGCCAGTGTGGCTATGTAACCCAACCTGGGATCGAGATAGTTGATCATTCTGGATTTTCTAGAACTATGTGTGTTCTGTAGTTCTGATCGATCATATGATGACTATTTTCTATGTGATTGGTCATGTGGAACTTGTTCAAAAAGTCTTAGTGATGAATGCTCCGTGTTTTGCCCTTCGGGTTGAGCTCTTGTGTTTCTGGCAACTTGTGAGTTCACGCATGTTTCAGACCGCCTTTAGTTCGCTATTTGGTATACGGCTTGTGGGCTTGTGTTGCCTAGCCGCCTGTGACCCTGCCCGTGTGATGGGTACATGTATGCTTCTAATAGGAGCAGGCGAGAGCAGCCTGTGTACCATTGATGGACTAGGCGAGGATAGCCTTGTGTGTGTAGCGCTCACAGAGCAGAGGCGAGGACAACCTCGAGCGTAAGCGCCTTGGTTAGGACAAGAGTACGTTGCTGATGGGTGCAGTGGCACGTACCCTGTGCTAGGGAGCATGACATGACTGTGCTGATGGTTGCAGTGGTGCGGATCCTAGCAAGTCTAAGGGAGTGGTGTGTGTGAGTGTCCCTCCCCAATCAAGGATAGGGTGTGGTTACGTACGAGATCCCCACTCAAGGATCAGGTGTAGGCTACGTACGGGAGATGTGATAGATCGGTTGCCATTCAAGGTTGATGTTACCAACAGCATTGTCGCGACCCTCCCGACACTGTGAGGTAGAGCTGACACGGTAGTAAGGTCATGGCTCCCTTTTACGTTGAGACCAAAGTTCTTGATTTTGAGGTCAAGGTTGTGCTAGTGATTGTGTAGGCCTAGCTTTAGTCTTCCATCAGTACGGATGGATTTGCACGACTGAGGTGTCGTGGGTTGTCCTTTAGCGTAGCCGTGTTTGTCTAAGAGTTCGAGGGTTTGACCTCCGTCTATGGTGTTCACAAAGTAGCTATGGCAGCTGTGATTCCACTATTGGTCGTATTATAGTTGCTTTTACTATGTTTTTCCAGCTATGACGTCGACTATTGTGGTTCTTCTTGTTTAGTTAGCTAATGTTAATGTTACGTTTTATGTTGATTATTGTTCTTGTGGTTTCCGTTACTATGTTTGTAACTTGGTAGGGCTCTATGGGATCCCTACTGAGCCTATGAGATGAGGCTCACCCCTTTTCTTTTCAGGTTTGGTGTTCTGCCACGTGGACCATAGGGAGACTGTTGTGCCTGTGGCATTTGTAGCTTCCAGTTGCCAGGGCCAGTGTAGGCTCGTTTTAGAGTATGTACTCTTTCTTGTTGACTGTATTGAGTGGACTTGGACTCAAAGTTATTGTGAAAAATTCTTGTAAATATTTATTAAGTTCTACTATAAAATAATTAAATCATGTGAATTCCTTTATGCATTGATTTCTGATTTTCATGCACCCCTACAACACCAAAAAAAATTTTCCTTACGACTTTTCCAACTCGTGGGTAACTATTCGAGGTTTGGGTTATCAGGTTACTGGTGCTCGTACCTCGGGTCATGACACCAGTGGTTGCTGGGTTCTGGACGTAGGATTGACTGAAGGTTAGGGCCGAATCAGTATAAAACCTTTGTGTCTATTTGTGTGATTGTCGCTCTACCTATTTTGCTCAAATTTCATTCTGTATCAGTTTAAGCACTATTTTGTTGTTGTACTTCGTTATAAGCGCTAGATTATGTAGATTAAATTTTATTTACCCATTCACCCCCCTCTGGGTCATGCCATTTTCTGGGCAACATCAAGTTCTACGGAGACTCATAGCTAGTCATCTGATAGATCCTAGGTGACTATGATGTCAAGAAGCTAGACTTAATCCTTTATCATGCCACCATCATTAGGCTCAAACAAAGGTTATATCTATTCGAGATAGATCACATTCCCTGGGGGAGAAACTCTCAGGTTGATGCCTTGGCTAAATTACCTTTGGCCATAAAACTCTACCCCGAAGGCAAGGTAGACATCACTGTCAAGCACATAAGCTTAATGCCAAGTGTGCTCAATGAAGAATATGGCCTCACTATCTATGAGGTCAATGATGTCGAAGAAGATGGGTCTACCAAGGAGGAAGACTGGCGAAACCCATCCTAAAAATCAAGAATGGGTGGGTTCCTCCCAAGTAGGCTCAGAGAATACAACTGTATCGTAGAGCAGCCTCATACAAACTGATCGAGGGCAACCTTTTAGGCTTGTCCATGAAAAAAATAGAAGCCAAAATGATAATGCAAGAGGTTCACTCCGAGCTATGTAGTGCTCACTAAGTAGGAGTCAAGATGAAGACTAGCATCAAACTTAAATGGTTATATTCGCCTACCATGTATGTTGACTGTAGCCAATATGTTTGTTCATGTCATCAATGTTAGGTATTTGGGACTATCACTAGGAGACCTCCTAACCCGTTGCATCCTACGACTCCCACATGGTCATTTATGGAGTGGGGGTGGATATTGTCGGGTCATTCTGTCACACCCGAACAAGATGGAATATCAACACGTGACTTATTATTAAGCGGGTCTATCAAGAGATAGATGATAAATATAAACAACAAAATAGACAAATCTATGTCTTTATTTCAAAATCTGACATTTGCTAAAAATGACTCGTCAAGGTCTTTCAATGTTATTCAACTCAATACATTTATTCTTCAATAGACATCTGGGAAGAAATATCTTCTAAGACTATCAATAATCTTTATCGCTCCAACCCATTCCTATCATCTTTGGAATTTCCTAAAAATTATCAACAATACACAGCGTGAGCTAAAAAGTTCAATAGGACTTATATCTCTTTGCCATGTCACTTTAAGTGATTAGCATCTTGGATCATCTAGATACTCATGAAATAAAATAGGTAATAAAGTAAGTGATAAGTATAGTAGAAATCAAGATCAGGAAGCCAAAAACTTCAAGAATAAATATCATAGAACTCAAATGTAAACATGAAGATCAATAACATATAGAGAATTATAAATTTAGCTATGTAACAAGATGTTTATCCCATTCGGTCAACAATGTCATGTACAATTAAACAAGCAGTCAAGCATGTAAGAAGTCAAGCATGTAACGAGTGAATTGTCTAGTTCAATCTTGCATGTCAGTTGGTGCAATGTCACAACTGAGCATTCAACTCCCTCAGACATAAGTACTTTTAGACTTTACTCGCCCGGGACTAGATCAAGGCCCCAAAATTGCCAGGCATTGAGTGTTCAAATTGGACCCAAAGTCTCATATAATTTCTAGAGCAATTCAGTAATAAAATGGCCAATCCGAATTTCAAGGAAAGCTTATGAAGCGTAGTATATCACACAACTAAACACTCAGCTATGTAGGACTCTAGAGGTGGCCCCTATAGGCTCAAGAGGTGGTTGCTATCGTATAACACTTTGTGCCATTCCGACCTCAAGAGGTAGCTCCTATAACAAAGCACTTTACTTCGCATGGCACTTAACTCCAACACTTCCAATTGACAATTTATGGTTAAAGTATATGTCATGCCCCGAACCGATAGTAGCGGAAACTTGCTCAGAACGTGATAGTGAAATAGTCATGATAATCAGAGCAATAACTAAAGACACAAGAAGACCAGAAATCGACCAAACTAAACTTTTTATTAATATAAACTTGCTATTACAATCACTGACTTAAATGACAACTTCAAGAGAAAAGAAAGACACACCAACTAGACTCAGAAATTCTAATCTAGACTCAAGAAAAATAAAAGGCATGGGTTTTCTAACTTTAGGAGCACTCATTCACACTTTCTCTTCCCGCTAGAACAACGTCCTCGCTTGCCACCTGATTACCTGAAAAATATTGAAATAACTCTGGGTGAGTGAAAAGCTCAGTAGGAATTACATCTCTATCACCAGGCTTGCTTTAAGTAATTAACATGTTACATGAGTGCAACTATGTCCATGCATAAATGAGCTTAAGATAGACATGAATAAATGTGAATCATGAAATAGATACCAAGAACGGACAAGTTCACTAGTATAGTATAAACAAGATATTGGCTATTCAAGTTCAAGTAAGTATCCTTTCGGGTCAAGCACGTCAAGACATTAAGTAACATCACGTCAAGAGTGGAATGCCTTAGATCAATCTAGAAAGTCAAGCATCAATCTTGAAAGTCAAGCACTTCGATGCAATGTCACACTATGGTCAATAATATCTCACATGGGCACAAGTACTTTCGGGTGCTCCTCCTATGACCAGACCGGGTCCCATTAATGTCAGGCATTAAAGTTATTGGATCAAAGATCCCATGTAAATTTCTAGACATCCACTTTATTTAATAGCCAATAGAATTCCAAGGATTTATCTTTTGTAGGAATAATTTAGGAAGATCCAAGAGGATGAATGAGTTCAAAGATAAAACCATGTACAAGGAATTAATCCGAAATTAAAACCATGAAAATCATGAAATGCAGGAATCTGGGAAGAATTAGCATCCACTCAGGATGCCGTGAATTCTAAGAATTTGCATCTTTTACGCAAGACGCCACTTCCTATGAACAGTAAGGCACGAAGAGTTTGCGTCCACATCATGGACGTTAATTCAAGAAGTAAAACTGGATGGAGGCGGATTGGAGCTGGATGAAAGATTATGCACCCTAGCCGTCGACCATGGCCTCCCCCCACCTTTCCTACGGCCTGTGGCCCCCTTCGCCCTTCCTCCTCGTCGGGCCCCCCTGCCCCTCGTCGCCCCTATGCGCAGATGCTTGTGGCGTCCCACTAGAAGACAAAGCTCCCCATTCTGATAAAGGCCCCGGGCTTTATAGACCTTGGGGAACCGGCCATTTTCTTCTCTAAGGCTAATATACAGGCTTCGATGCAGTGTCTCAACTTCGCTATCATCGCAAAGTTTTCCTATGGTAGGCCTGCTTTCCCTGCAATCAAGACATGCTTGTCGCAGCGGCTATCCCTTTCCTCTGATTTTATCATTAGCCGTTTAAATTTGCGACATCTCCTCCTGCGCCTTGGGTGTGAGGCTATTTTCTTAAAGCTCTTAATCCAGAAAAACCTTTACATTAAGGGTTAACTATTCCAGTTCTTTCGCTGGACGCCATATTTTGATTATGATGCAGACCCCTCTACTGTCCTTATCTGGATTGGTTTCCCCTTTCTTCCTGCTAACCTCTTCCATGAGGATTGCATGAGATCCATTGCAGGAAATTTCGGTACAGTGCTTAGAATTCATGACAATACTTTGGTGATGACAAACATGTTGAGTTATAGTTTTGATGATTGTTGTGATTGTTAAGTTATGGTTTTGATGATAACTAAACTTAATGTGTGATTAAGTGATGATAACTGAACTTGTGGTTGATTGCTCACGCTCTTGTTATCTATCTATAGTTGAGACGGCAAATGACAACGATTACATGGTCTTGATCCTTGGTTTGCATATGTTAGTTTACATGAGGCAAGAGGTTTCATAATCTCTTTAATGTGAACAAGCATGGTTTTAACCTTAACTATCTTGCTTGCAGGATCAACCTTATAATCCCATGGCAGTCGCCTGATAAACCAAACATGTGGACAAGTGCCTTGCTCCTCTACAATCCAAAACATGTGGTATACGTCATGTACTGTCAAGAACCATTGGTAAGGCTCTTACCCTGTTTTACACTTCCTGTTATTGAGTGTTCCATGAGGTTATTTCATGAATAATTTACTTGGGATGATTGAGTTTTATCTCTTGATTCTTAGCCCATAACTTGACCCTTACCTCAGAACATGTGTGTTTCAAAGTGTTCATATGCACCTAGTTCATGAGGTTTCAAGCCCTTGCATAACTCGCCATCGTGCGTCCTCGCACGCGGATCGACCTGCGCGGTCAGGTCGCGGGGGTTTCTGGGGGCGGAGCCCCCGGAAGAAAATTTTGAATTCATGATATGAGAATTGCTCAAATGGTCTAATGTATAAACCAAGTTGAATCCAAACCCAAAATGCATGGAATAGATGAGGACATGAATATCTTGACTCATGGATATGTTTTTGTGGCATAACACTTCATTTTTGCAGGTATGGATCATTCCGGTCGACCAAGACCATAGGGCCGGTCGACCAGAATTGCCAGAACAGAAAAGCTGGCATTTTACAGGTTTCGGTCGACCGCCCGTAGGCGTCCAGTCGACTAGTTTTGCCATAAATGAAAAATCAACCGACTGTAAATTTACGGTCGACCGCCCCATGCCTTCCGGTCGACCGCCAGCCCCGAGGCCCCCTTTTGTTGACTTTTGTTTCAAGCTCGAGGAGAGGTCTTTCCACCCATTTGTTTAATCCCAATCCCCAATTACACCATGATTTGTGGATCTGGTCTGGGGTTTGTCTATGGACCATTCAAGGGCTATAAAACATATCATTTGGAGCCATAAACCCTAACCAACCAAGAGGGCTTCAAAGGAGATCAAGAGGGTGCCGTGTCACGCCCCGAGCCTTTATTACAGCGGAAGACTAACTCGGGGAGCGCGAACAGTCGGCATGGTAAGTCTCTTGCAAGCAGGAACGACCAGAGCGCGAGACAATCACACACATAAATGCAATTGCACAGAATTTAATCAAACTCCAACTTTATTTCATAAATGATCAAAGTATTCCTTTACAATAATCACCTTTCATTCTACTAGACTCAAGAAATAAGAAAATTACATTGACTCAATCTAAACATTATAGACTTCCTAAGTCTTCGCTCATAGCTTTACAAGACTTTCACTCACTTCCGGACCCGCCACTAGTATAGTTCGAATCCGAATCTGAACTACTTCCATCTCCTGAAAAATGTTGGAAAATAGGTAATGAGCACACTTACCCAGTAGGTATCTTCGCATCAACATGAAAACACTATTAAAGTGATTAATATTTTTTCTCTAAAGAAATAAGGCAAAATCATGCAATGCGATGATCACGCGATTATACCATAGTAACGAGATAATCATGTAAGATAGAGTGAGCAAGAATGAACTTATCAAGAATATAACAAGAACATGATATTAGCCTTTTCATGAACAGCACGTAACAAGAATGCACTATCAAGCCACATAATCAACACCCAGCATCTTATGCTTATGAGCAAGTGCCTCATGAATTTCTGTGAAATATCGAGCAAGAAAGTCATGTATAAGAACTTGATCATGCTGCATCACGTTATGATTTTTCATTTCACGAGCCGAGGATAATTCACTTATTTATAAAGAAAGTACTCCCAGCACAATGTGACGCCAGTAGCATCATACCCCATGGTTTATAAAATAGTATGTTTCCGACAATCAGCCGAGGGGACTAGCATAGAGCCCTTGAACACAATCAGTGCTCGATCGCATCTTCAAGTATAAATAAAGCTCTTACCACGCATGATAATAAAGTGTGGCCAAGAATATAGCAGTATCAAATAATGAAAATCAATGTATGAACGCTTCAATTTGAATATGAGGAATTCAAGAATGACATTAAACAAGGTTATGCTCATAAAATAAATTGACAGCATAACGGTACATTCTTTTCTCTTTCCAATCCTTATATTAAGTTTCTTGATTAATATTATAAGTTCTAGACTATCATTAGTTCATCTAGAACCTTTGGAATATCAACCCTTGGGTCAAACCTTGGGTTAAGTACTTAAGCAATGTGACGGTCGTTCTCTGGGCCGTGACATCATGTGACGCTCCAGTAGAGGGCCGTTACAATGATCAGAGTCCAGAACTATTAAAATAGACTCAGAGAAGTGTGACAGTCATGCAATGGGCCGTTACGTGATTCTGACGGTCCAATGTAAGGCCGTTACATTACTAGATCCAGAAACAACGATAGTGTATTCTAGTTAATGGACTTTAATGGTATAACCAACTCAGCGTCCTAGTGGGAATCCCAGGCTCGCGGAGAATTACGGAGGCCTTGAAACAAAATTTCCTAGTCCATTGGAAGGAATATCCAATAGAGAGGTCCTCATGTCCAAGAATATGTTCCTATAGTGAAAAATGTGAACTAATGGTCAACATACCGGAGTATGTGCCATGTACTTATAGAAATGACTCTATTGATGGAGAAAGAATATATATATATATATCGTTGTGAAATTATGATAAAAGTTCTATCAATACATCATTGAAAATCATGTTTCTAATTACAAAACTATAGAATTTTAGGCTCATGAAATTAACATAACTTAAAGTAATAGTGAGATACCAAAACATGCAATACCTATCATGAATGATTAAATAATCTCAAAGTCACGTAATCAGGTTAAAACTTAGGTAACTAGGCATAATAATAATTAAATCTGGCAGGTTTCCAATCTGTCTTGAGTTGACAGTACACAGGCACCTGACGGTCTAGCCAAGGCGCGTCACAGGGAGTGTGACGGTCTATCGAGCAACCGTTACAGAATGTAACGCTCCTGCATAGATGCGTCAGAGTCAACAGAGAAATCAATAGGCAACCAGGGACTGTGACGGTCCATCGTATGGCCGTTACTTGAGTGTGACGGTCCTACTAGGGTGCGTTATAGTATCTGCTGACAGAAAATGATATGAAACCTAAGAGATCACTCACATCATGTCTAAATCAAATACCATGTCTATTCTAGGCATGATAACGAAGTATAGGCTATCTATATGCATGCGTTCTAGTGAATAGACAAGATAACTTCTTTTATTTCTATTTATGGCTAAGAAATGTATGAAATGCATAGAACTATGAATACATGAAATTGATGATCTAAGATGTATGGAATTCAGTCAAATCAGAAGGCTTTTAGTCCTATCAAGATGTTTTTGCCGTGCATGAGATGACCTACCTCTTCTAAGACCTTTAACCTTCGAATTTGGTGCTAGGTGCTACTCTTTGATCCTTGTACTTCCTGTGATAATTCAACAACTTCCTTGGGCTCTAACTCCACGACCTCTTGACCTAAAGATGTGGAATTTTGAGAGTAGTTAGTCTAAAGTATTGTAAACAAATTCCTCTAAATAACTTACCCGAGATTATGACTCCTTACCTTGATTCCACGCGAGCAAAAGTAAGGGTCGCGCAGTTCAGAACTAGGTCCTATTTATAGGGTTCTAACTAGGGTTTGAAGATTAGATCGATTCTAGAGTCCTTAATCTGTTAAAACCTGATCTCTAAGTGTCCTTAGTAATGTTATAACTCTTCCCAAGTTGACCCCTAGTGGATAAGATCATCAAGTTCCCATCTTTTTATAAGTTCTTCAACTTACGAAATTCACAGAGTGTAACGGTCGTAGACCCATGCGTTACAAGTATGTGACGGTCGTGCGCTAGACCGTTACATTCAACGTATATAGAGTTTCAAATAAATAAAACTCTTTTATTCATTTATTCATATAATTATCTTAGATAATTAGTCTTTATCCTTAAAAATCCGTAAATAAGCTAAATAACCATCTAGAACATGGGCCAAACTTAATGGGCTTGGTCCTTAAACCTTTTGGATAATAATTAGGTAGGCTAGGTTAACTATTTTAACTTAATTGGGCCTTATAATGACTTATAATTCTACCAATCTATTTATAAATTTATTTAGGCCTTTATAAATTCTAGAAAATTATCTTATAATTCAAAAATTATTTATATAAATTCTGGGGTGCTACACCCTCCCCCACTTAGAAGAATTTGGTCCCCAAATTCAATACATGGAGTTTGGAGAGTGTACTTATTTTTAATGTATTAAGAATTAATGTTAGGCGACTGGGTTTAAGAGAGTACCTTTTATCATCTTACCTTCCTCGTCTAGAATGGCATTTAATCGACCTTGCTTCCCGCGTCCATTGTTATCCCTTGATGCTTGTCCGTTGATGAAGGGACATAGGGGCAAGCGATGTTCCCGGCTTCCACATTTATGACAAGCGCCGAGACGCTTCCAACATTGTTCTGCCGAGTGTCCAAACTTTTCACAAAATGAGCAAGGTGCCATGGCTTGCTCCTTCTCTTCTTCAACTTTCTTATTCTTTCCATTTCCTTTTCCATTTCCATTCCTCTTTCCATTACCGTTCCCATTACGGGACCTCTTAACATGACGGTTTTCATCCTCATCCACTTCCTTCTCTTCTTGCCTATCATGTTTTTGACTTGACCTTTCTCCTCAGAGCCTCTCCACCTTCTCCATGGTTTTTTCACATAAATGCGCTCTTTGAACCATCTCAGTATAAGTGCGAATATTCTGCGTTCCAAGTTGTTGGATAAATCCTGGTCTTAAACCATCCATAAATCGGTTGGCTTTCAATAAATCTGTGCTTACCAAGTGTGGAGCATAAGGTGCTAGTCGAGAGAATTGTAATTCATATTCTGCCACAGACATCGCGCCTTGTTGTAAGGAGGCAAATTCTATAGCTTTTCTCTCCTTTACGTGCTCAAAGAAGTATTTCGCACGGAACAGGGTGAGGAAACCGTCCCATGTATAAGGTGCATCAGCTGGGGGTGTCGGAACTGATTTCCACCATGTACGGGCATCTTTATTTAGTTGAAATGTTGCTAAGCGCACCTTCTCCGGATCAGTGCATTGAATAACATCAAATATGCGATTCATCTCATCGATCCAATTTTCTGCTTCATCCGGGTTAGCACAACCATAGAAACACGGAGGGTTTAGACTCCGGAAATTGTGATGCAAATCGCCAGCTCGTGCTCCTGCCCCTGCCTGGGCCATAGTCTGCAACGCCTGAGTAAGGCTGGCAACGGTTTATTGCATGCCATTCCAGTCTACGCGATGAGCCATGATAAGAATAATAAGGTACCTGAGAGAAATATAACAACTTGTTATTTCTCATGAAGTTGGGAAAAATAGTCTTTAAGGTTAATTATCTATCTCATCCCGGGCTCTACCCAATCCTCACATGGGGATGGAATTTCTTCCTTAGTTCATAGGTAGGGGTCCTTAAACCTTGGACTTATCCTATGACATGATTCCTTTCCCTAAGTCCTGAGACTTAGGCTCTGATACCAACTTAACTGTCACGCCCCGAGCCTTTATTACAGCGGAAGACTAACTCGGGGAGTGCGAATAGCCGGCATGGTAAGCCTCTTGCAAGCAAGAACGACCAAAGCGCGAGACAATCACACACATAAATGCAATTGCACAGAATTTAATCAAACTCCAACTTTATTTCATAAATGATCAAAGTATTCCTTTACAATAATCACCTTTCATTCTACTAGACTCAAGAAATAAGAAAATTACATTGACTCAATCTAAACATTATAGACTTCTTAAGTCTTCGCTCGAAGCTTTATAAAACTTTCACTCACTTCCGGACCCGCCACTAGTATAGTCCGAATCTGAATCTGAACTGCTTCCATCTCCTAAAAAATATTGGAAAATAAGTAATGAGCACACTTGCCCAGTAGGTATCTTCGCATCAACATGAAAGCACTATTAAAGTGATTAATATTTTTGCTCTAAAGAAATAAGGCAAAATCATGCAATGCGATGATCACACGATTAAACCATAGTAACAAGATAATCATGTAAGATAGAGTGACCAAGAATGAACTTATCAAGAATATAACAAGAACATGATATTGGCCTTTTCATGAACAAGAATGTAACAAGAATGCACTATCAAGCCACATAATCAACACCCAGCATCTTATGCTTATGAGCAAGTGCTTCGTGAATTTCTGTGGAATATCGAGCAAGAAAGTCATGTACAAGAACTTGATCATGCTGCACCGCGTTGTGATTTTTCACTTCACGAGCCGTGGATAATTCACTTATTTATAAAGAAAGTACTCCCAGCGCAATGCGACGCCAGTAGCATCATACCCCATGGTTTATAAAATAGTATATTTCCGACAATCAGCCGAGGGGACTAGCATAGGGCCCTTGAACTCAATCAGTGCTCGATCGCATCTTCAAGTATAAATCAAGCTCTTACCACGCATGATAATAAAGTATGGCCAAGAATATAACAATATCAAATAATGAAAATCAATGTATGAATGCTTCAATTTGAATATGAGGAATTCAAGAATGACATTAAACAAGGTTATGCTCATAAAATAAATTGACAGCATAACGGTACATTCTCTTCCCTTTCCAATCCTTATATTAAGTTTCTTGATTAATATTATAAGTTCTAGACAATCATTAGTTCATCTAGAACCTTTGGAATATCAACCCTTGGGTCAAACCTTGGGTTAAGTACTTAAGCAATGTGACGGTCGTTCTCTGGGCCGTGACATCATGTGACGCTCCAGTAGAGGGCCGTTACAATGATTAGAGTCCAGAACTATTAAATTAGACTCAGAGAAGTGTGACGGTCATGCAATGGGCCGTTACGTGATTCTG
Source organism: Amorphophallus konjac (assembly GCA_022559845.1). Classification (NCBI taxonomy): domain Eukaryota; kingdom Viridiplantae; phylum Streptophyta; class Magnoliopsida; order Alismatales; family Araceae; genus Amorphophallus; species Amorphophallus konjac. The sequence goes on along the minus strand of CM040122.1, from coordinate 190,559,530 downwards.
ACGGTCCAATGTAAGGCTGTTACATTACTAGATCCAGAAACAACGATAGTGTATTCTAGTTAATGGGCTTTAATGGTACAACCAACTCAGCGTCCTAGTGGGAATCCCAGGCTCGTGGAGAATTACGGAGGCCTTGAAACAAGATTTCCTAGTCCATTGGAAGGAATATCCAATAGAGAGGTCCTCATGTCCAAGAATATGTTTTTCCTAATCCATTGGAAGGAATATCCAATAGAGAGGTCCTCATGTCCAAGAATATGTTCCTATAGTGAAAAATGTGAACTAATGGTCAACATACCGGAGTATGTGCCATGTACTTATAGAAATGACTCTATTGAAAGAGAAAGAATATATATATATATATATATATATATATCGATGTGAAATCATGATAAAAGTTCTATCAATACATCATTCAAAATCATGTTTCTAATTAAAAACTATAGAGTTTTGGGCTCATGAAATTAACATAACTTAAAGTAATAGTGAGATACCAAAACATGCAATACCTATCATGAATGATTAAATAATCTCAAAGTCACGTAATCAGGTTAAAACTTAGGTAACTAGGCATAATAATAATTAAATCTGGCAGGTTTCCAATCTGTCTTGAGTTGACAGTACACAGGCACCTGACGGTCTAGCCAAGGCGCGTCACAGGGAGTGTGACGGTCTATCGAGCAACCGTTACAGAATGTAACACTCCTGCATAGATGCGTCAGAGTCAACAGAGAAATCAATAGGCAACCAGGGACTGTGACGGTCCATCGTATGGCCGTTACTTGAGTGTGACGGTCCTACTAGGGTGTGTTACAGTATCTGCTGACAGAAAATGATATGAAACATAAGAGATCACTCACATCATGTCTAAATCAAATAACATGTCTATTCTAGGCATGATAACGAAGTATAGGCTATCTATATGCATGGGTTCTAGTGAATAGACAAGATAACTTCTTTTATTTCTATTTAAGGCTAAGAAATGTATGAAATGCATGGAACTATGAAAACATGAAATTGATGATCTAAGATGCCTGGAATTCAGTCAAATCAGAAGGCTTTTAGTCCTATCAAGATGTTTTTGCCGTTCATGAGATGACCTACCTCTTCTAAGACCTTTAACCTTCGAATTTGGTGCTAGGTGCTACTCTTTGATCCTTGTACTTCCTGTGATAATTCAACAACTTCCTTGGGCTCTAACTCCACGACCTCTTGACCTAAAGATGTGGAATTTTGAGAGTAGTTAGTCTAAAGTATTGTAAACAAATTCCTCTAAAGAACTTACCCGAGATTATGACTCCTTACCTTGATTCCCCTCGAGCAAAAGTAAGGGTCGCGTAGTTCAGAACTAGGTCCTATTTATAGGGTTCTTGCTAGGGTTTGAAGATTAGATCGATTCTAGAGTCCTTAATCTGCTAAAACCTGATCTCTAAGAGTCCTTAGTATTGTTATAACTCTTCCCAAGTTGATCCCTAGTGGATAAGATCATCAAGTTCCCATCTTTTTATAAGTTCTTCAACTTACGGAATTCACAGAGTGTAACAGTCGTAGACCCATGCGTTACAAGTATGTGACGGTCGTGCGCTAGACCGTTACATTCAACGTATATAGAGTTTCAAATAAATAAAACTCTTTTATTCATTTATTCATATAATTATCTTAGATAATTAGTCTTTATCCTTAAAAATCAGTAAATAAGCTAAATAACCTTCTAGAACATGGGCCAAACTTAATGGGCTTGGTCCTTAAACCTTTTGGATAATAATTAGATAGGCTAGGTTAACTATTTTAACCTAATTGGGCCTTATAATGACTTATAATTCTACCAATCCATTTATAAATTTATTTAGGCCTTTATAAATTCTAGAAAATTATCTTATAATTCAAAAATTATTTATATAAATTCTGGGGCACTACATGCTGTCCAAGGAGGAAGGAGAGGGTACTGTAGCCGTGAACAGTACTCCGTGCAGCAAGTGTTCTTCATCCATCCTCAACCCATTGAAGGTAGATCTGAAGCTGACATCCTCCAAGGAAAAGAAACAAGCAAGGAAGCAAGGATTCAAAGGAAGATTGCCCAAGGAAGAAAGAAGAAGAAGCAAGCAAGCACGGATCTGAGAATAAGGTTGTACAAGGGTGAAAAGAGCAAGGTTTTCACAATCCACTTTAAGTCATTCAATCAAGAGGGAAGGCAACACTTAGGATCAGCAGCATACATTGAAAAGGAAGTCAAATCAGGGGATTTCTAAACTGTACCTTATTGTGTTTCAAGTTCATATTAGTGTTTTGTTTAATCTGCGAAAACTTGTGTATGTGTGGATCATTGTTGGATCCGTGGTCGTGTGTGTGTGTAGGTGTGTTGTATTTGATTCGTGTGTACGTAGGTCTTCTTAGATCTGCGTGTGTGTGTGGTTTTATCTAGATCTTAGTGTTTGTGTGTGTGGAGTAATGCACTTGTCGCAGCGTGTGTGTGTTTTGTTGATCCGCTTGTTGGATCGTGTTGGGGACCTCGTCTCCGTGTGTGTGTGTGTGTTGGGGTGCATCCCTGTGTGTGTGGGCAGGTGTCGTCCTGCGTATGTGGTTGGAGCGTCGTCTCCATTTGGGGATTTATCTGTGAGTGAAGCCTCACCGGGTTTGGTGAGGGGTGGACGTAGGATTGCCGTCGTTGCATCCGAACCACCTTAAAAATCGCTATGCATTGTGTTTTGTATTGTGTGGTTTGGTCCTTTTCTTCTACCTCCAATCTACGTGAGTGTTAGAGTAATTGCGATTCTGGATTTATTTACGTATATCTTGCATAATCTATATCTCATCATATAAAGTTTGATAAATCCAATTTGTGTACAAATAGTTTTGAATCTCTTAACTAGCATTCTATCACATATTTCAAAAAGACCAAAAGTTTTCTTAAAGTTTGTAAACACCAAATTCACCCCCCTCTTGGGTGTCATTGATCGTGGGACTTCAAGACACCTCTGAGGCTCTTGCTTGCGTGGAAATTGACTTGTCTGCCCAATGCAAGGAACGTCTGTGGATTGATTTGGATGGTGAAGGCTTCTAGCAATCTGTCAACTATCATAGGGTCCCTCACCTTTGCTCATACTGCCTTAAGCTCGGTCATCTTGATACTAACTGTAAGAAGAAGCTGAGCAAGGTTGCTTATCCTCACACTCTTCATGATCCAAAATTCAGGAAATCTTGCCAAGTTTTTAGGCCTCGCCCGGCAGGCCCCCCAATTGTTCGACAGGGTATGGATCAAGCCAATAGGTTCTCTGCCCTACAGCAGGCTGTCGATGTTTCAGCGCTGGTCTCTGAAAATGATATTCCTTCTCAGGGAGGATCTGAGGGGTGCTTGGCTTCCCCCTCGGTATCTGCTTTGGAGCAGCTGGCTGCCCCTGTTACTGTGTAGGTTGCAACGTCGACTTCGCTGGTCCAAGAGCAGACTCTGAACCCTTCAGGCACATCGCCTAGGTTGACTCTTATGGCCCTTGAGCCTCTGCGTAATGCTTTGTGGTCAACTCCACCTGTCGTTGGGTTGCAACCTACTGATAGTCTTCAGCTAGCTTCTAGATCTGATCTCCCTTCATCCCAAATGTTGATCCCCTATCTGCCCGACTGATTTGACACAGGTGCCCCATCTGAGGTTGCTATTGATGGTGGGGTGGAGGCTGATAAAGTTTCTTAAGATAAAGCAATATGGTTGGCTCCTCAGCAAGTTGGGGTGTTTTCTATACTCCCATCGGAGGTTATCCTTGCTTCTACCGTTCTCCAGGGGGAAAATGAGACCAATCCTACGTCTTGCATCTTAAGCCTCACTTTGGTCTGGAGTTAGGCTAAAGGTGGGCTAACTCAACCCGATTAAAGTAACCCGGAGTTAACCTATTTTTAATTTGGTAGGAGGGTAGTTAATCGGGGAGTAAGGATGTGAGCTAACCTACTGTTAATCTAGTATGATTTGATAAATAGTAGGTTAACCCAATAATAATGAGAGAGATAAATAGCATTAATTATGAGAGAGAGAGAGACATTTAATTGAGCATTTATTGAGGATAGGAGGTTAACCCACCTTAACCCACCTCTGGGTGTGGGTTTCAAAACCCAGGAATAACCCTAGGTTAGTCCTTAACCTAAATCGATTAACACTAACTCTCAATCAAAGCACAAAAAAGCGTATCCCGGAGTAAACTTAGAGCTAACCCTGGGATACATCGATACCAAAGTGAGGCTAAAACACCTAGGAGGTGCTCCTCCTCTGGTTGAAGTCCGTCACTTAGCTCAGAATTCGTAGATTGATGCTATAGTTCCCGCTCAGCAGAAGCTGGTGGGCTCTAGTCAAGAAGCTAGGGAGGTCTTGGTTGGCCATTCAGACACAAATGGATCCGACATAATATGTGACAGGGGCAATCAATTAATGTTGATAAACATCATTTTAAAAAGCAAGTTCAGCAATTGAAGGAGGTTGGTCAGCGAATTGCGGTGAAGGATGCTCAGGTTAATGTGCTCATGCAACTGTCCACTATGCTAGACAAAAAGGGTGTAAGATTGCGAAGCACAAGCGAAGGTGGGATACTCACAAGATCTCGAGCCAGATCAACGGAGGGCAACAATAGGACCTTATCCCCATGAGTACTATCCTTTTTTGGAACATTAGAGGAGTGGGGAACATAGTTGTATCCCTGTGGTTTTGATGATGTCATATGTGCTTTGATGGATTATGGATTTGTTTCTGATGATACAAACACTATGATTCATATATGCTTCTCTATGCATGTGTCTCTCTAGTTCTGGACAAGGTTAATGCATAACGATCACCATGTATAGAAGACTAGTGCACATGTGTTATTCTCTGTGTATTCAGGACGATGCACATTTCATTTTTCATGTAGATAGTTGTGTGCATTTCATCGAACAGGTAGTGCACACACTTTCTTCACCATAGAAGGTCGATGCATGTTCAGGCTTTAGTCATATAAAGTCAGTGCACACATTGCTCAAGTCTGTGCACATCATGCCTGCGCAGAACTCAAGTCGGTGCATATCACTGTTCACACCTTCACACAGGTCGGTGCACATGTTGTCCAAACTGCATGCACCATGCTTGAACTCATTTGTTCATACTAGATACTGTTCATACAATATAAATGCATTTCAGGTTAACATATAGTCAATAAAGTTAACACTGTGCACAAAAAGTCAATGCATCTGCATAAAGTCTGTGCACATGTTATTTTACTGAATAACCTGTGTGCATGGCATTTGGTCGAACAGGTGGTGTGCATGATCTTCATACTGAATTGTGCCTATATAGAGTCAACGCCAGTTGCATCATGCATACTAGGGTCGGTGCTAGTTGTGTTTTCACATAGCTAAGATCGATGCTAGTTGTAGTTCATGCATAGCTAGGGTCGGTGCTAGTTGTGTTCTTACATAGCCAAGGTCGACGCTAGTTGTATTTCATTCATACTAAGGTCGATGCTAGTTTGCATGTTGACATGAGGTCAGTGAATATTTGCCTTGCACATCTTGCATCATGCACATAGGAGGTTAGTGCACCTTGTCATAATGCATCATCTAGGTCTAAGCACTTGCATATGTTTTGTTCACTAGAGTCGGTGCACATTGTGCCCTCCAAACATTGAAGGTGGGTGCACGTCTACCCTGTGGAAAACAAGGTCGGTGCATGTTGGTCTTTGCACAAATCAAGGTCGGTGCATACCTTGCTAGTATGCATATCAAGTCGGTACACCTCTTGCTGGTCCGCATACAAGGTCGGTGCATACTTTGTTAGTCTACATGCAAGGTCAATGCATATTTCTTATCGTGCATATAGAAGGTCAGTGCATACTTCCTATCGTGCATATAGAAGGTCGGTGCATACTCTGCTTTATACTACCTAAGGTCTATGCATGCCCAGTGTTCAAGTTTGTGCACATTTGGAATTGTGCTTGTTCAGGTCTGTGCGCATGCATTAGGTAAGATCTATGCACACGTGCTAGGCTTGATCTGATCAATTAAAGTTTATGAATATTGATGAAGATTATATTCTCTCTCTGATGCTATGACTATAACGTGTTTGATGAAATGCCTTATTCTTTCTTGACAGTGTTAAGTCAACTAAAGGACCTAGTTTTGAGCAGAGAGCTTTACACTTAATGGAGTCACGTGATTGAAGACTCAACTTAAAAAGACACGTGATCCAAGGTAGCTACAGGCACATGATCCAAGGAGGAGCAAGCTTGGAGATTCTGCCACGTGGACTTTTTTTTATATATATAAAACCTTGCCTAGGGTTGAATGGGAGAATACACCCTTTACCATGGGTAAAGAGAATAGCCATTCCACCATTCAAACCTAAGAGGTAAATTTTATTGATATTGGAGAAAAGAAACGTTACATCAAGCGGATGCTAGGCATTCCTAGCTTGTCCAGTCGAGCAGTACCTTTAACAAACTTAGGAAGCTCATGATAAGCAAAGAAAGAATTACACTTAGTGCTACAAGCTAGAGATGCCAGCGAGTCAGCAACCGTGTTGGCTTCTCTGAATATGTGAGAAAAATTGGCAGCAGTATTGGATATGTGCCAAATATCTCTGACATAAGGGAGTATAATCCATGGACAGGTTATTGCCTTTGTGATTGTCTGAATTAACACCTTGGAGTCACACTCAATAATGGTAGGCTGGTCAGAGATCGTGTGAAGATATAGAAGACCATCATGTAGTGCCCTTGCTTCTGCTATGAGGCTATTTGAGTTACCATAGAAATGTGAGAAGGCGAGAAGGACATTTCCAGTAGGGTCTCGGATAACTCCACCACCGCCCGAAACACTAGTAGATTTGCAAGCACCATCAGTGTTTAGTTTGATAAAGGGCCATGGAGGGCATAACCACTTTATGAGCTTTGGGCGAGGACAATCTCTAGCAGCAGCTTGAACTTCAAAATCTGCCACAACAATACGATTTTTATGCGATTTTTCCTTGAGACTTGAAAGGGCTATGACTTCCTTAGCTTGGGCAGTGATTTTATAGAGGATAGAATGTTTTGATAATCTCCTCCCTTCATATTTAGCAATGTTCCTGGAGGTCCATAGTTCCCATAGCCCATAACCAATATTTGCAAGAGTGAAGCAATCCAGCTTAGATTGTCTGCTGATGGACTGAATTGTGTTGAGTATAAGGTCTTTGGCAGTTCTACCATGGACTTCCAAGCCTTTGGAGTAGAGGGACGACCAGATAAAGGAGGCAATTTCACTAGAGATGAAAAGATGGTTGGCAGTTTCCTCAGAGGGAGAATTGCAGCAGTGACATTTGGAGCAAGTAGGAATGCCAATGGCTTTGATTCTGTCATCAGTTGGGAGACAGTGGTGCATGATTTTCCAAAGATGGATTGATATTTTAGGAGGCAGCCAGCTGAACCATAAGTTATTCCATTTGGAGACATGATGCTGATCTTGGACAGATAAGGCCTGTTTACAAACGGAGGAGACAGAACAGTCCCCAGTGGATGATAAACTCCAAACAACATGATCTCTATCGTGTGAGAGATTAATGTTCTGAATAGCAGACATGATGTCATTCGGCAGAAATCTGTTAAGTAAGGTATTGAGATCAGTACTAGGCTGAGTATAGAATTCATTGACTGACAGGTTGGAATTTTGAATCAGTTCTGCAGGAACAAATGAGGCCATAGTTTGGTTGCCAAGCCATATGTCATTCCAGAAATTGGTGCTGATGCCATCACCCAAAAAAATTATCTTGTATTTGATGATGAGATCTTTAGCATGTAGCCAGGATTTTCGAGTAATTCCCTTCATATTTTTGAACTGAACTGCTAAAATGTGACTACCTCGAATGTATTTTACTCTAAAGTAGCTTGCCCACGGTGAGTCAGCATGAATAGCTCTCCATAACATCTTGACCCTCAAGGCTATCTCCATCCATCGAAGGGACATGACACCCAGTCCACCCTGAGATATAGGTTTGCAAATAGTGGTCCAGCCTTTCCAATGCCTCTTATTGCCAAGGGTGGAAGATCCCCAGAAGAAGTTTGCAAAGATTTTTTCCAAGGCATTGTGTGTGCCCACATGAAGAGAGGAAGAGGCCAAGAAGTAAATGGGGATGGTGGTCAGTACATGCTTTATCAGGCACAGCTTAGCTCCTTGTGAAAGAAATTTGGCCGACCAACTTTGGATTCTTTTCTGGATGGAGGACAAGATGCCAGCAAAATGCACTTTTTTCTTCCTACCAATAATGAGAGGAAAGCCCAAATATTTATGGGGGAAGGTGTGCTTGGAGTATCCTGTTAAATCGTGTAACTTCTTGGCAACTATATCCTTCACATTAGGGTGCAAGAAATAGCCACTTTTACCAATACTGATTAATTGACCAGATGCCTGTTCATATGTTTTAAGAAGCTGCAGTAAATTCTTGACTGAGGTGGCTGAAGCTTTGGTGAAGATCAAGGTATCGTCTGCAAACAGCAAATGTGAAATGGTGGGGCAGCCTCTAGGGCCCAGGAACCATTCCACTGCACCTTTAGAGAAGGCATCATGCAGGCATCTGCTGAGGGTTTCTTCTGCAATGATAAAGAGTGCAGGGGCAATAGGATCCCCCTATCGAATTCCTCTGGAGGATTTAAAGAAACCTGCAGAGTCACTATTGAGAAGAACTGAAAACCAACAGTTGATGATCATATTGTCAATAAGAGAGATGAACTCCAAGCTAAAGCCAAAGTTCCGAAGTACAGCATACAGAAAGTCCCATTCAAGTCGATCATAAGCCTTTGCCATGTCAAGTTTGAATATTACATTATTTCCTCTTGTTTTCCTTCCAAGTTCTTGCACTAGTTCTTGGGCTAATGCTATGTTCTCCACTATATTTCTTCCCTTCACAAAGGCTGATTGTTGACAGGATATTATTTTTGGGAGAATCCCAGCTAGTCTATTATTGAGAATGGTTGGAATAATCTTATGTATGAAGTTGCAAAGGCTTCTGGGTCTGTAATCACAGATGTCAGTGGCATTACTTTTTTTAGGGATAAGAGCAATTAATGTTGAGGTAAAACTTTTAGGAAGAGGACAATTGGTGCTGAAGATTTGCTGAATAGCAGCCACAATATCGTTGGCTATGATGGACCATGCACACTGATAAAAAGCTCTTGAAAAGCCATCTGGCCCAGGGGCACTGTCAGAGGACATTTGGAAAATAGCCTCTTTGATTTTAGTTTCAGATGGAGTGCCACATAGTTGATCATTATCCGACAATGTGATCAATGAAGGAATGCAGTCTAGAATGTTAACATCAATGTAATGAGCCTGAGAAGTGAAAGCATGTTTAAAATGTTCAACAGCAATAATTTTCATTTGATCATGGTCGGAGGTCAGGCTGCCATTAGAAGTCTTCAATAGAGGGATAGTGTGCTTTCTTCTATTAGCCATGGTGGTCATGTGAAAAAATTTGGTATTTCTGTCACCTTCACTGAGCCACTTAATTCTCGACTTCTATCTCCAAAAAACTTCTTGTTGTAGCAGACAATTAGATTGACAAGTCTTAGCTTTATTGAGAGCTGTAAGATTTACCGGAGAAGGGTCAAGGTCATAGGTGAATTCAGTCCTCAGCACCTGGTCTTCAGCAGCAACAAGGTTCATGTGCACATTACCATATACATGTTTGTTCCAACCCACAAGCATGTTCTTAAGATGTTTCAGTTTAAGGTATAAAGTTGTGAGTGGGGAAGTGGCAATTGGACTAGTATTCCAACACAGTTCAACAGCTTCTAAAAATTTTCGTGTAAAGTCCACATTTTCTGAAAGATAAACCTGCTTTTGAACTTGCTGAACGAAGGCATCTTAATAAGCTGGGGAGCATGATCAGATGCTTCTCTACAGAGGTGTTCTACTGTGATAGGAAAGGCTTTAAGCCAATCAGAATTAAATAGAGTTCTATCCAGTCTAGCCCAAATGCCTCTGCTGCCCGATTGGTTATTGTGCCAAGTAAACTTTGATCCCATGTATCCAGCATCAATAAGTTCACAGTCTTGAATACAATCTTTGAACTTAGATATAGAGTTCAGGTTGGGAGGATTACCTCCTAATTTCACATCAGTATCCAAAATACAGTTAAAATCGCCAGCCACAATCCATGGCCCAGAAATAAGAGCATGACAGTTGTTCAAAGATGACCACAGTGATTGTCTTTCAATTCTGGAACATTTAGCATAAACACTAGTGAAATGAAATTGAGGCAGAGATGAGGCACCTTGGAGAACAGTTATTTGCTGATCATCCCTACAAATAGTGCAGAACTCCAGAGGTTCTTTCCACATAATCCAGATATGAGCATTATCATCACTATTGGTAAGGGCCTTGTCCATCCCTAACTTTTTACACATTCTGTCCATTTTTGAAACATGAATTTTGGGTTCCAATAGAACAAGACATTTTACATTATGAGATTTCAAGAGGAATTTCACCCTTCCATGAGAAATGTCATTTCCTATACCACGGATATTGCATACAAGAATAGACATAATTAATTGTGAATGGTAGGGAGATTACCCATGGAGCCAACCCTCTACATTGACCTGGTAAGGACCCCAGATTGGCCTTTATGCATGACCCGAGCATTATTGATGAAGGCAGACTGAGCAATGTCCTGTCTGGCAGCTTGGAGTTTCTCTTGTGAGTTAGGACATGAAAAACCAGAGTAAGTGCCATCCATAGGTGGATAGTTTGAAGATAGCTCTTTAGAAGGTATAAGAATGAGGGCAATGATAGGGTGCTAGGCCCGGATATAGAGGGGGGTGAATGTATCCCTCTAAAAATTATGCCCGAATTAAAACACTAAATGCTCAGATATGCGGAATAAAAACTAATGAGCTTTCCAAGAGAAGATGATGATCAAACAATTGATCAAACAGTTGGACTGCAACAATGCAGCCACCTGATCACACCAGACTCGCAAGCAGAGCTAATCAACCCAAGCACACTTAGCAGAAGACAATGCTCAGAGATTACTCCCAATTAACACAACTAACCAAGCATGCACAACCTGTGAAGGGGAGGTAGAAGGCAAGGAACAAACGCACAAAGCACAGTCACTTGCACAGGAGATTTTTTAGGTGGTTCGGTCACCAAGACCTACATCCACCCCTCACTCCCAACAGGAGTGAGGCTTCCACTAGCACAAGCTAGTAACCTGCAGACTCAGTCTGCGAACACACGCTGCCAAACAGCTTGACCAGGGGAACATCCTCCCCTCTTCCTCCCAACCAGAGGGAACACCAGTGACACCCAGTCACCAGCAACCAGAGACCCAAGTCTCTCTTCCTCCAACCCGGAGGGTACACCTGGACCTGCTACCAGCAAGACCAGAATCGGAGGGCTAGCCTCCTTTCTCCTGACCCACCAGGAGGAACCCGACCTCAGTCCAGAGGATCGGAAGAACAAGGATAACCAAATGAAAAAGGAAAAAACAAAACCACGAAATGAAAATAACTTCAGCAAACAGAAAGCTGAAAAATGAAATGCACAATGTGGCTCTCAACGGAGCTGACTGGCCTGGATCTGATCCACGGTCCAGTAGGAACAGATCTCCCTCGATCTCACTCTCTTTCTTCACTCTCTCTCTTTCTCTTTCTTCTCTGCTGCACTTCTCTTCTTCTCTCGATCACTGTTCTCCTTTTCTCTCTTTCTCTTTTTCTTTTCTTCTGCTGGATCGTGAAAGCTCTCTCTTCTTTTTCCCTTTCTTCTCTCAGCTTCTGCTGGATCGAAGAGCTTTCTGCTCTGCTGTTACTCTTTCTGCCTCCAGGCTTCTTCTTCGATCAGTCTTCTACAGAGGATGAAGACTCGTATATATAGCATCAGCAGGCACACTGGGCGCGTGTGGCTTCCACATTTCCTGCCCTAGAAATTCGGACCACGTGGCAGCATCCTGCCCCTTTTTCCCATCGGATCACGTGCCCCCTCATCAGTACGCTCAGCAACTGGAGTGAGGTGGCGTTAACGCACTTGCTTCAAGGAGTTGACGCAGCCTTCAAAAGACATTCTACCAGCAAAACTCAAGTCTGCTGCGTTGACGCTTCCAACCCATGGCGTTGACGCATTGATGCGTTCCAGTGAGCAACCAGCCTAGCCCTATTGACAGTTGCGTCGACGCTGCTCCACTGCTGCGTTGACGCATCGGTGATCCAGTGATTAGGTATTCAGCAGATAGACGTGCTGCGTTGACGCTCTCATTGTGCTGCGTTGACGCATGGAGTTGCAGCGTCTGAACTTAGATGGCTTCAGCCCTCTCACGTTTCGTGTGGAGTGCGTTGACGCATTGTGCAACTGCGTCCACCCTCTGGTCACCTTGTCGATCCATCAACCTGCTGCGTCGACGCCACTTGATGGATGCGTTGACGCACCAGAGTAATCCAGTAAGCTCCTTTCTTGATTGTTTGAACTACTGCGTCCACGCCACTTGATCAAGGCGTTGACGCATTGGTGTGTTCCAGCAAGCAAACAGCCTAGCCTTTTTAACTGCTGCGTCGACGCTTCCACTGCTGCGTTGACGCGTTGGTGTATTTTTGCAACTAATAGTTCAGCTTGTTTGCATGCTGCGTGGACGCTAAGAACTCCAGCGTTAACCTTCTAAACTGTCTCCGAGCTAGATTCCTATCAGGCTTAATGGCTGCGTCGACGCTGTCTAGCAATGGCGTTGACGCATTGATACGTTCCAGTGAACAAACAGCCTCCCCTCTTTAACTGCTGCGTCGACTCTTCCAACTCGTGGCGTTGACGCACAGAGTAATCCAGGAGCTTCTTTCTTGATTGTTTGAACTGCTGTGTCCACGTGTCAGCATTTCAGCCTCTTGGATCACGTGCCAAGTCTTGATGGCCTGAATCATCTGCAGACAGACAGAGGAATAATGAACGTATATACTTAAGCAGTAAATGATCAAGTGTGTACAGTGTTAGTGTGTACAGTGTGAACACTGAGTGAGTGTTTAGAGTTGAAGATGTTCATGCGAACTCATTGTATATACTTGATGAAGACTGCATTATTATAACAGGGGAGTGTGTAGACTGAATTAAGTAAAGCATGTTATCTGACAGCCATATGAACTCCATTCACTTACATGATAAAACATGAATTAATCGAGCATATAAAAGAAAGCATTATGATTAGAGAATGACTGAATAATTGCATGATGACACACAGTGATTAACTCACATCAAAAACCAATCATCAAAACCACCATTAAAACCATCATCAAAACCACAGGGGCACAACAATCTCCCCCTTTTTGATGATGGCAACACTACACAGTGAGTCAATCTGATGACTCAAACTATTCTCCCCCTTTGACTTCATCAAAAAGAAAAATAGTTTGAGAAATTAAAGCATGTATAAAAAAAATCAGTCAATTCCTCCCCCTTGCAAGAACATGATTCTCCCCCTTTAAGAGTTTCAGCAAAAACATGAGTTAGAGATGATCAAAAGAAGCCAGCATGCAATGATTGAATGAAAATCTCCCCCTTTTTTGGCAAACAATCTCCCTCATTTGGTAGAATCAAGATGAACCATGGGAAGGGGTAAATGCAAAAATGCAGATGCAACAAGAAATGCAATACTTCCCCCTAAGTATATGAATGCAAGGTTAGAAATGATATGAACATGATTCAGTATGACAAGGAATGCTCCTCCTGAATAGATGCCAATTGATATGTAAGTGATGCATGACATGGAATCTCCCCCTCAATAAGTGGAATCTTATGAGATGAATGAGAAGGAGACCACAGGGGCAAACAAGGACAAGTTCAGGTCAATGAGCAGAAGAGGTTCAATTAGCAGATTTCTAAGAGGCTCAACTACAAGAATTTCAGTCAGATTTTCAAGGAAATGTCATTCTCATAAATCCAAAACAGAATATTTCAAAGTCTTCCATTATAGGGGCTTATGAATGAGCTTTTTGAACAGCATGGTTTAAACATGATGTATGCAGAGTTTATCAATAAAATTCTGTATTGATATCTAAAACCATGGTTTGATAAAAATGAACCAAGCCCTCATATTTATCTTGATTATCCTCCCTTCGTCTTACACAATCAAATTTATTGACTTCTTTCAGAATTACATGCACTAGTATTGAGATTAAGCGATTATGAAGTCATATGATTTTGTCTAGGGTTGTAGCAATTTGATTTTAGCATCAATTTTCAGATATTGAGATATGTTCAACAATTTTTCATGCTACAAATTTTACGAGCAGTCTAGTTCAGTGCACACCTTGTAACTAGAGGATATACCTTGATCAGAGGCCAATATCCCTAAGCACTTAGTGTGACTAACTGTCATGCTTTATATGAACAGAGATAGCATTTACACATCATGACACACTGCAAATCATTTCTTGATGAGTGAGTTGTATTTCTCAGTGTGCATGCCATTGCTCTGCCTGATTTTCAATGAATTTTATGCAGAGTTAACTAAGGCACCTCATGACACAGTCCTTTGGACATGTGTTTCTCAGTGACCAAGGTCATTGCTCTGACAATTACTTTACCCTTTAGACAATTCAGAAACATTCATTTGCTTCAAAACAATATTAATCTCATGTACTTAACCAAATAAAGTCATGTATTCAAAAGTGCAGATTTCAGAAGTTTTTGCAAGACACAGCATGAAACAGTTGGTTAAGATTTATTAAACATGATTCAGATATGTTAAGAGATTTTAAAGTTAAACTCCATGAATACATTAAGCTTAAACCACATGAGTTATTTCAGACATTCATAAAAGCGTATAATAGAAGATTTCTAGTTCAAGATTTTTCAGATTTATGATCGAGATAGCCCATTGAAATCTTCATGAAGGACTGAAATAATTCTGATACCAAATGATACCAATTGTTACCAATTGATAGGAGAGATTTTGAAGCTCAGTGTTTTCAAATTATGATCAAGGTTTGGTCAAATAGAATCAATGAAAGGGATATGCACACAAGGCAAGATATCAGGAGGTCAGGCAAGTTCCAGGATGTTCAAAGTTAACATGCAATGAACTCTGACATAAATGTATGCACATGACTACCTTCATGCAATGTATTGACTCCCCCTGACAACATGATGCAGGTCACACTTCAGAACTCAAGAAACCTTCCTTCATACTCAAGATTGAATGGATCTCACTACAAGATGAAATTTTGGAGGTGAAGGCAACAAGGTTTGTGAGAAGTGAAGAGATATGAGCTACAAGAGCATTTCAACAAGAGAGAGAGATGAGTGAGGACCAAACTTCAGTGCCGCTGAACCTTCTTAAAACATTCAACCAAGTTCAGCAACTGTATTTCAGACAAATCTGTCAGTGCGTTGACTCACTCTAATGACTACGTTAACGCACTCAACCAACCAGTGTAGTATTCTATCTTTTGATACCAAGTGTTGACTTTGAGCTGGGGCTGCGTTAACTCAATCCATCCTCAGCGTCAACCCACTCATGCAGCTAAACTTGCTTCACAAACGGTTTTTCAAGGAAACAGCCTGAAGCGTCGACCCCATCTTCATACAGCGTTGACCCATTTATTCAATCAGCAGCTTCATCTCAGTGTATCGATCATCATTTAAGCAGAGATCTCCAACCCAAGCTAACTCCCCCTTAGAATATGCATGAAGTCAAGCTCCCCCTTACAGAGTGCATGATATGCAATTCAACATACAAGAAGTTTGACATATCATTCATCATGGCATTTGTGTGCAATGCATTTGGAAATAAACTCAATCATTTTCATGAGCATTTCAGATTTTTCAATTAGTTTCAGTTAGACAATGCGCAAAAGAATTATCATGATATGCAGTGCATTCAGATCACACAAATCAGAATACAAAGTTTTTAGAATTTACTTGAATGGGGCTTTATCATCTTGGGTGCCTTGGTTTACTTTACCCTTTTTATTTCAGTCCCAAGGCACACCTGCATAGCAATGTTATTTTGCACAAACAGGTACCCAAGAAGTCTTGGGTCCTGACATGACAGTATTACTCCTAGCAAGTTTTCTCAGCATATTTTTAACTTGATGATCATTAAATTTCATCAGAGGATGACCATCCATTAAATGTCCAGATTTGCCATAATGATGGCAAGAAGCAGCAGTTTTCAAATCTGATTTATGCACATTCTTATTAGCATGAATTCTATGTGCATATGCATGAAAATTTTTGTTAACAGAATAAAAATTCTGTTTACCAAAACCAGTTTGGTTTTGATATCCTGCCAGCCAACAGGTTGCAGCCCTGTGACCTGGCTTCCCACAATGATGGCATGTAAATTTCGCAACATGGAGTTTAGCAGAGTTATTCTGAACATGCCAACAATCTTTTGCCCTATGGCCTGGCTTCCCACAACAAAAGCAATTCAGATTCTTTCTCCTAGGAACATGATTTCTAGCATGATATTTCTGTGCAGTAGTAGCAGCAAAGTCATCTAACTCCATTGATTTGCATTCATGCATGAGATGACCCATTTCATGACAGTAAAAGCATTTGGATATCCTGTTTTGAGCAGAATAGGATTTCTTAGCATAAGAGGTCCTAGCATGAAATCTATCATTATCATTCTTCATGACAAGGCAATCATCAAGTACATGGCCAGAATTTCCACAATAGAAGCATTCAACATTCCTTCCGTGAATAATTGGAAATTTTCTAGCCTTAGGCTTGTTTGCATGAAATTTACTATTCTTCTTCAGTGTTCTCATTTTCACATTTTCCTTCTATTTTTGAATCTTCTGATCATCAGACTGTTTTGAAGACGGTGCAGAAGTACTAGCTAAGTTTGAGCTACTCACAAATGTTGCGTACAATTTGTTCCATACAGCTTGCTTAACTTGAGAATTGCACCTTTTCTCTTCATTCAATTTGGTGACTTCCACATTCAAAAAATCTTTCATTTTTTCTTTACCTTTGGCAAATTTTGACAGAGAGTTGTTTAGATTTTCAATTTCAATTTGCAAGGTCATAATGTGGTCTTCACACGAAATAACCTGATTTTGTAGCCCATCATTCAGACTTTTCAGGATCTCATTCTCCTGAGTTAACTTCAATTCAATGTTCACTTCTTTTTCTTTCAAAGCTGATTTTTCTCTTTCTACCGTTAGCCATCTTTCAGAGAAAACAGTGTTAAGGACCATTAGCTTTTTATTTTGTTCCTTCAGATGGATGTTTTCTTCAATCAGCTTATCTTTTGATTTATCAATTTCCTTCTTCTGAGTCAGCAGAGAATCATTTTCTTCTTTCAAGGAAGTGATTAAGTTTTTCTGTACATTATCATCAGAATGTAATTCTTCAATCAATTCCTTCAATTTAGATTTTAGATTTTCATTTTCAGCCTTTAGACTTGTGATTTCAGCATTTTTCTCTTTTCTTAATTTTCTCTTTTCTGATTTGACTCTTTCATATTTATCTAGAAGATGCTCATGCATGGCAACTAACTCATCATGGCTAATATCCTCGGTCTCAGAGATTACCTGGGATGAGGACTCATCTGATTGATCACTCCTTCTTGCCATGAGACATTCTTCTTCCTGTTCCACATGTATTGCAGTCACTCTATCAAAAATTTCCTTTGCAGTGCTACAATCTGAGATAAAAGAAAAATCGTCAGAATCAATTGCAGCCTTCATTAGATTTAGAGCTCTCACATTATCATCATTTTTCATCTTGTGATCATAAGTCCACTTAGACTTATCCTTAGGAATTTTATATGGACCGTGAGATATAACCTTCCACAGTTGGGGATTAATAGAGTTAACATGCTTGCACATTCGATATAGCCAGAAATTAATATGTGAACCACTGAATAGCGGAGGATGAGCCATTAACACAGATCAAAACTAATTCAAGGCAGTGAATTTAAACCAATAAACCAAGTCTTACAAAAATGCACCGAATGATAGCAAGATCAGATCTGCAGGTCGCTGGACCTTCTATGCAGACACCGCTCTGATACCAATTGATAGGGTGCTAGGCCCGGATACAGAGGGGGGTGAATGTATCCCTCTAAAAATTATGTCCGAATTAAAACACTAAACGCTCAGATATGCGGAATAAAAACTAATGAGCTTTCCAAGAGAAGATGATGATCAAACAATTGATCAAACAGTTGGACTGCAACAATGCAGCCACCTGATCACACCAGACTCGCAAGCAGAGCTAATCAACCCAAGCACACTTAGTAGAAGACAATGCTCGGAGATTACTCCCAATTAACACAACTAACCAAGCATGCACAACCTGTGAAGGGGAGGTAGAAGGCAAGGAACAAATGCACAAAGCACAGTCACTTGCACAGGAGATTTTTTAGGTGGTTCGGTCACCAAGACCTACATCCACCCCTCACTCCCAACAGGAGTGAGGCTTCCACTAGCACAAGCTAGTAACCTGCAGACTCAGTCTGCGAACACACGCTGCCAAACAGCTTGACCAGGGGAACATCCTCCCCTCTTCCTCCCAACCGGAGGGAACACCAGTGACACCCAGTCACCAGCAACCAGAGACCCAAGTCTCTCTTCCTCCAACCCGGAGGGTACACCTGGACCTGCTACCAGCAAGACCAGAACCGGAGGGCTAGCCTCCCTTCTCCTGACCCACCAGGAGGAACCCGACCTCAGTCCAGAGGATCGGAAGAACAAGGATAACCAAATGAAAAAGGAAAAATAAAAACACGAAATGAAAATAACTTCAGCAAACAGAAAGCTGAAAAATGAAATGCACAATGTGGCTCTCAACGGAGCTGACTGGCCTGGATCTGATCCACGGTCCAGTAGGAACAGATCTCCCTCGATCTCACTCTCTTTCTTCACTCTCTCTCTCTCTTTCTTCTCTGCTGCACTTCTCTTCTTCTCTCGATCTCTGTTCTCCTTTTCTCTCTTTCTCTTTTTCTTTTCTTCTGCTCGATCGTGGAAGCTCTCTCTTCTTTTTCCCTTTCTTCTCTCAGCTTCTGCTGGATCGAAGAGCTTTCTGCTCTGCTGTTACTCTTTCTGCCTCCTGGCTTCTTCTTCGATCAGTCTTCTACAGAGGATGAAGACTCGTATATATAGCATCAGCAGGCACACTGGGCACGTGTGACTTCCACATTTCCTGCCCTAGAAATTCGGACCACGTAGCAGCATCCTGCCCCTTTTTTCCATTCGATCACATGCCCCCTCATCAGTATGCTCAGCAACTGGAGTGAGGTGGCGTTAACGCACTTGCTTCAAGGAGTTGACGCAGCCTTCAAAAGACATTCTACCAGCAAAACTCAAGTCTGCTGCGTTGACGCTTCCAACCCATGGCGTTGACGCATTGATGCGTTCCAGTGAGCAACCAGCCTAGCCCTATTGACAGTTGCGTCGACGCTGCTCCACTGCTGCGTTGACGCATCGGTGATCCAGTGATTAGGTATTCAGCAGATAGACGTGCTGCGTTGACGCTCTCATTGTGCTGCGTTGACGCATGGAGCTGCAGCGTCTGAACTTAGATGGCTTCAGCCCTCTCACGTTTCGTGTGGAGTGCGTTGACGCATTGTGCAACTGCGTCCACCCTCTGGTCACCTTGTCGATCCATCAACCTGCTACGTCGACGCCACTTGATGGATGCGTTGACGCACCAGAGTAATCCAGTAAGCTCCTTTCTTGATTGTTTGGACTACTGCGTCCACGCCACTTGATCAAGGCGTTGACGCATTGGTGTGTTCCAGCAAGCAAACAACCTAGCCTTTTTAACTGCTGCGTCGACGCTTCCACTGCTGCGTTGACGCGTTGGTGTATTTTTGCAACTAATAGTTTAGCTTGTTTGCATGCTACATGGACGCTAAGAATTCCAGCGTTAACCTTCTAAACTGTCTCTGAGCTAGATGCCTATCAGGCTTAATGGCTGCGTCGACGCTGTCTAGCAATGGCGTTGACGCATTGATACGTTCCAGTGAACAAACAGCCTCCCCTCTTTAACTGCTGCGTCGACTCTTCCAACTCGTGGCGTTGATGCACAGAGTAATCCAGGAGCTTCTTTCTTGATTGTTTGAAATGCTGTGTCCATGTGTCAGCATTTCAGCCTCTTGGATCATGTGCCAACTCTTGATGGCCTGAATCATCTGCCGACAGACAGAGGAATAATGAACGTATATACTTAAGCAGTAAATGATCAAGTGTGTATAGTGTTAGTGTGTACAGTGTGAACACTGAGTGAGTGTTTAGAGTTGAAGATGTTCATGCGAACTCATTGTATATACTTGATGAAGACTGCATTATTATAACAGGGGAGTGTGTAGACTGAATTAAGTAAAGCATGTTATCTGATAGCCATATGAACTCCATTCACTTACATGATAAAACATGAATTAATCGAGCATATAAAAGAAAGCATTATGATCAGAGAATGACTGAATAATTGCATGATGACACACAGTGATTAACTCACATCAAAAACCAATCATCAAAACCACCATTAAAACCATCATCAAAACCACAGGGGCACAACAGGCAATTTGCTGGCTTCTATTATGAAAGCCATCCTCATGCATCTTGTCTTTTCCTTTAGAGTTTCGTTGAATATCGACAATTGCTAATTCTGGTACAGGGGCAATAGCTCCAACTAAATCAGCCTTTTGGAATGAAGGGGGCTCCATAGGTGCATCAACCATCTCAGAGTGGTGCAGGGAGTCTAATTTAGGATTATTTTCAGGGTCAGACTCCAAATCTGAGGGAATGGTCCCTAGCACTGAAAGATCCTGAGTAGGACTGTGAGTAGGGTGGGATGTAGTTGAGGTAGCCAGTTGTGTCTTCACAGAGGTGGTCTTACGAGCAGGTAAAGCAGTGAAATTCTCAGAGTTGATTTTTGGATGTAAATCCGCAGAGTTACCCACTTCTCCGGCAGAAGAGGAAGTGATTGCTTCATGGATAGTCTCAGGGCGGATCAAGGCCTTTACCAACGAAACTGGCTTCCAACATTGCTTTGGAATAGAGGGCTTTGTAGCATTTTGAGGCATTGACAATCTCTCAGCTGATTTACAGGCAGACATTAAGTGGCCAATTTTGGAACATGAGGAGCAGTACTGAGAAAGCTCCGGGTAGCAGATTTCTTGCCAAGCCCCACCCCCTGGGAATCCAATCCATATGCGAGAGGGATGAGACTTGGAAATATCCAGTTCAACACAAGCGCGAGCTGCAGTAGTGTTTGATAGGTTCAGGGAGGTGGGATCGATTTACCCGACCAATGTTGTCGGCAATCGATCGAAGCATGTGCTCTAAGAAGAAATTGACAGGTAGACCTGGATAAGAAATCCATACAGGTAGAATAGGAGAATCTATGTCCGGAGAAAAATCCATAGACCACTTGAAGAATCGGAAGAACCTTCCTTGAACATACATAGATTCCCTCAGAAGTAATTGCAAGTAGTCTTCATAGTTGCGAAATCTCAATAGAAGATGTCGGGCATCCAGAGCACTTATCATGAAATCTTCTTTGAAGTTGCATCGATGAGAAAGATGGCTTCTAATATCTGGAAATGCTGGTCTTCCGCGGGGCGTGCGAGCTACGATGGCGTATTCGAATGGAAGTAAGCTTTGAGCTAATTCATCCTTGGTGAAGAATATTGCAAGCTCTCCGCTGTCCGTAGATGCAGGGGCATGAATCGGGCCACGCACGATAGGAGGTGGCAAGGAGGAAGCCAACACATCTGCGAAAGAACGCATCAAAGGAGACGGCTTTTGCATAGATGGGGACGGTGGCAGGATAGAGGAGGACGGAGGTTTGACCATGGGGGGGGGGGGTTGAGGCCCCCCATGGTCCACCATTGCCGACGCAGACGCCGGCGAAGACAAGAGGGGTTAGTTGCTGTAGTTGCTTCGATGGATTGAGGGTGCCACGTGGACTCAGCGAAACACTTTTTTGGAAAAGAATTGGCGGGAGTGTTCCCTCCACACTCATCCTGAGCGAATCTCATAGGGACCACAGGATCAGAGCGCCACCCTGCCACGTGGGAGAATCAGAAGTTGGGGGAATTATCTTCCTGATCCTTTTTACCTCCCGCACCCCTGCTCCTATATAAGAAGATCTCTGAGAAGAAGAACAGTAGAAGAGGAAGAAGTGACAAGAGGCGGCCAGAGAATATCCTGAGAGAGGCTGAGAGAAGAGAAGAATAGAAGAAGAGACTGTCAGAGAAGGAAATTGAAATAGAAACGAGTAGAAGAAGAAAAGAAGGGAGAGCGTCAGAAAGCCAGCGGCAAGCAGAGAAAGAGAAAGAGAAAGAGAGGGAGAAAGATCTTGAGAAAATTAGTAGCCATCTATGAGAGAACTTCCAGCAGCTCATGTGGCTGATGAAGTAGAAGAGAGAGCAGCAGCAAGATCGAAGGAGAAAGAAGATCCGTAGCTTCTGGATTAGATACAAGCTACATTGCTCAAGAGCGAGCTATATTTTCTGAGCTTTAATTCTAGCTTTCCGTTGCTGATTTTTATCATTCATGTTTTTCATTTTACATTCCATTTCAGAAGTTATGAATCCGCGGCGGCATAAGCTGTAAGGCCCAGCGGTTTGAAGCTGTGAATCAGGGGTGGCTAAGCTGTAATGCCCAGCGGAGCAAGCTGTAAGTCAGCGGTTGTAGGCAAGCTGTAAGGCCCAATAGTTTAAGCTGTGTATCAACAGAATCCACACTCTGGTTGGAGTGTGGGGTGGATGTAGGTTTGGAGGACTGAACCACCTAAAAATCTTCTATGCACTGGTTTGATTGTTCATTCGTTTACACTAAATGATTGTCTAGGTTCGCTTTCAATCAATTCTGCCTGAGTGACTCTTGAATGCATTGCATACCTAGATGGTTTCTGTAAACTGCACAGTTGCTGCTGAGTAGTCCACTGCATTGACCTACGATCTGTTCTTTAGTGTACCTCAACATAGCTCATATTTAGCCACTAAGTATTTGATGATGTGCTTCACATTTAGTTAAAGTCAATCAGTTTTAATTCCGCATAGCTCACCAATTAGAGTTCAATTTGGGCAGAATTTTTAATGGGGATTCATTAACCCCCCCTATAAATTCATATGTGCACCACTGCATCTAGTCTTCACATACTAACAATTGGTATCAGAGCGGGTCTCTGACTGTCTAGATCCAACGATCTGCAGAGGTTCCTGCTATTTCTGGTGCATTGTTGCTTTCAGTTCATTAGTTTAAATCTGCTTGATAAGTGTTTTCAATGGCTTCTCCATTGGTGTTTGATGGCTCCAACTTCAGTACATGGCTGGGAGGCCTATTTGTCTACTTGAATTCCTTTGATCCAAATATATGGAATCTTGTATCAAAGGCCCACACAAATTGCCTTAGAATGAGACCAGATGGTCTAAAGAAAACAGAATAAAGTATAGCGAGAATGCTAGAGTTCTCAATATTCTGAGAGATGCAGTTAACATTGAAATGTTTCCTTGTATTGCAGGATGTGGTTCTGGAAAGGAAATCATGGATAAGATAACTACCATTCATTAGGAGCAAGAACGAATTTATCTCATGGCCAACCGGAGAGATCATAGTAAAGAAACAATGTCTCAGGTAAGCTCCGGATCAGAAGATATTTCATTTGATGAACTGGTAGTGATGTATGATGAACTGCTAGAGAAATCTAGGAAAATGCAATATGCGAATAGAAAGCTGAGGAAAAAGATTGATCAAAATAACTCTGGATTTTCTTCTGAAAACTATCCAAAGCTGAGACAGTCTTATGATTTATGCATTGAAGATGCTCACAAGCATAAAGAACAAATTTCTTTGCTGAAAAATGAAAACAATGAACTTGCTGTTAAGATTTCTGAACTAGAGAATAAACTGAAATCATTAGGAGATGATCAAATCCTACTCAATGAACTGGTTCAGAATGAACAATTAATAAAAGAAAATGAAGGACTGAAGCAATTGAACACTGTTGTAACTGAAAGACTACTTGTCTTAGAAAAAAGAAAAACTAAGTTTAACGAAGAATCTGAAAAACTGAACAATCTGGAACAAGAACTTGAGAAATATAAAACTGCAAACAAGGTGCTAAGTGAATGTGTTAATTGTAGTGAACAAGAGATTGCCAGTTATGAGATTCATATTGCTTCTCTAGAAAACAAAATTTGTGATCTAACAGACTCTCTATCAAAAACTCTCAAAGGTAATGAGAAGTTAAAAGATCCCTTGAATGATGAAGCAACTGAACAAAGAGAAGGGGTAGGATGTGATTCTAGGATTGAAAGGGGTATAATGAATCAACTGTATACAACCTTTGTGTGAGGTTCAGAAGGAGCTAGCACTTCCAATGTTTCCCTAAAAAAATTGGCACCCTAGAAAATTCAAATAGAAAACAAAAACTCGACAACCAATAACTCATCTATTTTTGATTTCACTGCTAAGATGAATCCTAAGCAAGCTACCGTTAAGACAAATCAGAAAAAAACTAAAAAGGGTAGAAAGAATGAAAGTTTGCAGAATAATTTGATTCATCCTCATGTTGAGAATGTGCATGCTGAGAATAAAATGAACACACACATGCATACACATAAAAAGGAGAATCAGAACTTTGGAAAAATGCATGTTAAAAACTCATATGATAGAAACCATGCTGCAAGGAAATCTAACAGTTCTTGTCATTACTGTGGTAAGCATGGTCACTTCATGGATGATCATTCTGTGCTGAAAAAAGATGATATGAATCTTAATAGAATGCATGCTAGGGACTTTAATGTCAAGAAAATTCTTGCCACTAAGAAAAGGAGTATCACATGCTTTAATTATGGTAAGGTAGGACATGTTGCTGCACGGTGCTAGTTTGCAAATGGTAAAAAAAACTCACAGTCATATCATACTAAATTCCCAACAAACCATAGTTGTTTTAATAAGAATAAATATGTTTCAATAAACCATCATATCACATGTTTCAATTGTAATAAGCCAGGTCACAAGGCTACTGAATGCTGGTTAGGTTCTCATAGAAGAAATTCTTCTTCTTGTTCTCACTGTGGAAAGCATGGCCATACAGTCAAGAACTGTTGGCATGCTCAGGGAAAGAATTTTAAATCTGAATGTGTTAAATTCCCTGTAAATCAGAGTATTTTTTGGAATAAATCAATTTTTGAAGAAAAATTCATTACATGTTTTAACTATGGAAAGCCAGGCCACAGAGCTGCTAATTGTTGGCTGGCTGGGTTCAGTAAACAGAATGCTCATTCTGTTAACAGAAATTTCCATGAAAATACACATAGATTCCATGATTACAGTAATGTGCATAGAAAGAATTCTAAAACTGCTACATCATACCATTATTGTGGACAGTTAGGACATTCTATGTCTAACTATTATCTGATGAGGTTTGATGACTCTCAAGCACAAAAACTATTTAGAGCACCGGTCAAAGGTGCCCCTGCCATTTCAGGACCCAAGATATCTTGGGTGTCTGTTTGTGCAAAATAATTTGATGTTTTGCAGGTGTGCCTTGGGTTGAAGAATAAAGAGGGGTAAATAAATCAAGGCACCCAAGTTGGTAAAACCCCACTCTTGTACTCTTCAGGTAATATTTGCACTCTTCACATTTGTTCAGTTGAAAACCTTAGGAATCTGTTTTAAACAGCATATCATGATTAGTCAAATTCTTCGTGCATTTGCTTTGACATTTGCATTGAGCTACTTGAGTCAATCTCTTCATATATTGAGCTATGTGTGCACATATTCTTTGAAGACATGTTGAATTCATTTCTCATTTGCATGCATTAATATTTTGACATTTGATTATGCACATAGAGAAGGTTAGAAACTCATGAGCATAGTCTACATATTTGTGAATATATGTGAATTGCATATGTCAATTGTCTTCATACGCATGTGTTTGACATACAGTTATTAAAAATCTGATGCATACAGGACTGCTTTGGCACTGCATTGTCATGAATGACCATTATGGTATATCAAATGGTAAGCTACTAAAGGGTAGATGAAATCTATCTGGAGGTTCTTACTATGTGTGAGGTGGTCTTTAAGATTAAGTCCTTTGCCTGGTACCATAAGTCATGTTGCATATAGGGCAGTCTAAGACATAATTCATTGAACTTCCTTGTATAATGTACCTTGCATAGGTTGCATTTAAAATTCAGTGTTAAGTACATTTAGTTCATTTAGTCAGGGGGAGTCAATGCATAGGCATACATGTGTTAATTGCATATCATTCATATTGAAAATACCAAAAAGAGTAATTGTCATGCATACTCTTAGGGGGAGGTCTTGTCTTAATCTGAATCGTTTGTTCACATCCTTAGATTGAGCTGTTCCTCCTTCAATCTGAATCTATCTTGATTGAACCTTAATGCTACTTGATGCAAGTGAAGTAAAATTCACTTTATCCTTGATTGATTCTGTATGCAAGCTCCATCTGATCCTCAGTGTCGACACCATGATTCGACATTATTTTAGAATCATTCTGTTTAAATGCTAACACCGAGAGTCGATATCTTCATTGATGTGATTCTCCTTCAATATTTGTTCAGGGGGAGCATAAGAAGAATTCTAGGACTACATGACCATCTTTGTCATACTGATCTTATTTGCTCTTCAAGCATTTTATCTCAAACATGGTATCAGTCGGTCTCACTTGTCTTCATCTGTTTTGAAATCAGTTGAACTTAAATCCCATTTGCTGAGGGGGAGCTACTGTCTGCATTTCTAACTATCATAATCATTTTTTAAAGTTGAAATTTCCGAATCAATAATAGTCACCTGCTCGATATTATTCTTTGAAAATCTGTCTGGCTTACATAATTCTTCCATGACTAATCTTTGATTTAAATCTTCTGAAAAACCTCTCACTCTCTGTATGCTACTTGATGATCATTATTCTGAATCATTCACTATGGCTGGAACACTTCTTTCAGATATTCATGAAGATTTCAATGGGTTATCTTGATCATAAATCTGAAAACAATGGTACTAGGTGTAATGCCCTGGATTCTTTTCGGATTCTTATTAGGTCTTCTGGATCCTTTTCGGAGAGTTTCGGCTCGCTTTTGTGGGTCCTGAGTTGAGTTTTACGATCCGTGTGGATTTTACTCCCATACAAGTTACAGAACCCTACGATGAGTTTCTTTCTCAGTTCATCGACTCATTGACGCCGCAGTTCCGTTGCATTCTTTCCAAGGATCATTTCGACTATTTTTGCGTATTTTTTTGAATTAGTCCATTTTCGGGCCAATTATCAGATTTTCAGAAATTAGGAAAATTTCCTAACTTTCTTTCTATTTAACCCTCACCCACCTCTCTCCTCCCTCATTTCTCTCATCTCTTTCTCTCTCTCGTTCTCTCTCCTCTCTAGCCCATTCGCTGCAGGGCGTGCACCATTGCGGAGCTGGTTGAGGCGGGGACGCGATGGAGTGATCAAGACGCGGGATAGGGTGACGGTTTGAGCGTGGCGTGGCGCGATCCCTCGGTGGATTCCGAGATCGGTGTGGTTCGTGTTTTGACATTTTTGGCATGGTTTAGTCGCTTCGATGCACAGTTTCTTCGGTGGAGGTAAGGAGACGGATCACCCACTTCTCCTCTACATTTTCCCTGTAGTTTCACGTCGTTCGGTGTGGGAACGAGCGAGTTTGGGCTCATTTTAGCAAAACTATGATTTTCTGGAGTTCGTAGGGTTCGTCAAAAAATAGCAACAAATTCTAGATCAGTTAGTGTCAATGGACTCCCTGGAACGTCTGCGTTCCATAGTCATTGATTTCATCACGATTGGCGGTCATTCAGGACCGTTAGGAGCCCGGGAAGTCTGGCGACTCCATTTGGGTTGATTTTGGAAAATCGCCCGTTTCTCGCTGTTTCTTAGCCGATTCGACTCCCGTTGGAGTCTATGTGTTGTGTATGGTCATCACCATTGTATCCCCTTTATTTCAGAGCAAATGGGGCGTGGAAAAGCCATGATCGGGCCGATCCCATGATTCTACCGCCGTGACACCTACACGGTTTAATAGTAGCCGTGTAGGGCTTGGCGCGACTGGCTTCGAACCGTTTAGTGTAGGTCGGTGGGCATCTATGCGGTCGTGCGACAGACTTCCCAGTGAATGGCACGGCCAGGTGTGAGCCGTTCAGTCCCCTTAAGCGGTTGGTTCCCAGCCGTTCTATTTTTCCCATTGGGTTGGGCGGCCAAGGATTGACCGCTCATCCTGGTTGACCTTTGGTCAACAGTTTTATGGCAGTTCATGGGGCGGTGACCCCTTAGCTGTCCTGTGTTTTGAGCGGCCAGTCTCTGACCGTTCTGTCCCTTTGAGCGACCCTGTTCGGACCGTTCAGTCCATTGAGCGGCCCCTCTGTGACCGCCCAATGAGATTAAGTCCGTAGTTGTATCAGTTGGCCATGATGGCCTGATCTGTGTCCGTCTGTCTGTGTGTGTGTCATAGGATGGTTAGTTAGTCCGTGTCGCGGATCTTCTATAGATCGCTTGGTGGTTCGTTGGGCAGGTTAGCTGGAGTTGAATGAGTCTAGTGGTTTATCCTTGACCGCTACAGTCGCCTCGTAGCTCAACCCCTGATCGCCATTATCTTCATCTCTGTGTGTATAGCGGCTTCCTCATTTACTGCTTGGTTTCCCTAGCAGCTAAGTGATGGATCGCTTATGCCCAGAGTGTCGTTTCCCATCGTTTCGCTTTCCGTGTATCTTGGCTTGACCTTGTGGTTTGTCGTTCCCGTGGATATCTTTTGATGTCCTATGAAGGCTAAGACCATGTTAGGAGGTAGCCAGGAGTTTTCTTGCTTGAAGTAGGATTTTCTTTCCTACTGTAGAATTGTCATTGTCTGGTTTCGGTCAACCTGGGGTGACCCGGTGGTTGACAGGCAACCTTGTGAGTGTCTCAGTGGTTCTGTCCAGCCCGAGACATGGTTCTAGATGCCTTGAGGTGTTGTCTTACCTTGGTTTACGTGTCCAAGTGTGCTGAGGGTCTTGGTGTTCCCTCATGTCCCCGTGTGTCATTTTACGTGGGCATGTCATTTCCATAGCTTAGGATTAGACCGATTGGCAGCTTGTTCCGCTTTACGCAACGATCTTGACTTCGAGTCATGAGACTCAAGGATCGTTGTAGTAGTAGGTCTAGATGACTGTCCTAAGTCCGATAGCAGTCTGGTATGCTACCTCGTGTCATGTGCTTCGTAGAACGTATGATAGTGCTTCCTCGCTTATATGTACTAAATCACTTCTGTTTTAGAGTTCTGTGTCTAGTGAGCCTTCACTAGTCGTAGCATGTCGACACATTCCAGTGTGGGCCCACCTAGGAGTGGTGGTACGGTAGTTCCCGAGATACGGTTTTTAGGCTAGTTTCCGTGGGCTCTCTTGCCTTGCAGTAGTGTCCTACTGGGGGAGAAAACTAGCTAGAGGCCTGGCTCAAGACATTAAGCTTGTGTGTGCACACGTGGTCAGGGGCTTGGACTGACGCCGACAGGCGTTACCCTATCTAGTCACTCGTTACTATAGTCCCGTTCTGGTTCTGAGCGTGTCTTAGTCTCTATCGTGTTTCAGGGGGCATAGTAGACGCGACACTTGTAGGCGCAGCATAAAATGTCAGTGGGCGCAACTGGCTGTTCTTCTAGTGAGGGGGTGCTTCCGTCACGTGACACGTGACTCTCTCGTTTCTCGTACGACGTGACCTTTCCGGGTTAGCCTTCTCGTGATCTCACCCGAGGTCAGTGTTGTGTCGTGTGCACGATGTTCTAGTCATGCGTGTATGTGGTCGTATCTAGAAGAGCATGTACGGCAATCGAGTCGTGTATGCTTTAGGGCGTCTGTGTCTGTTTATGTCTTTTCTAGGCTTCTCGCCTGTCTTCGTAGGCCTTCATCTAGGGCCTTGTGTTGTGTTAGCAGATCGGTAACTCCTGACTTTTTTAGATCAGGGTTCGCCTTTCTGTTGCTGCCCGAGGTAGTTGAGGGAGCCGAGGCTAGTTCGGTAGCCGTGCTTGTTCGGTATGGCTTCTTTTCCTATTTCTTTTCATTTAGCTGCTCTACTCCTTCCATTTCCTATTTTCTTTTACAGCTTTGTAGTTTAGTTTTCCTCCTTTAGTACACTTGCTGTTTTAGTCGTTTCATGTTACTGCGTTATTTTTCAGTGGGGATCTGCGTGACCCCTACTGGGCTAGTGACACGAGACTCACCCCTACTTTTCAAGTGGGTGGCATCTTCTACTTCCGCGATTCCTGGTGTGGCGCGTTCATAGCTTCCAGCGGTACCTGCGTCGGGTTTCCCCCGTCCTCAGTGTACATCCTTCTTTTCTGGTGACTGTACTGCTTGTCTTTCCTTTGGACTGGACTCTGGCATAATTGTAATTTGTAACTGCTAATTAAAAAGTAATTTTATTTCTGCTACTTTAGCAAACCGATCTAATGAAATTTAATTGCTTAATGTTATATCTGATGGGGACATCACCCATGATTCCCTCTGGCTCGACACCTCTCTCCCTCCTGGAGATGGGTAGGGTGCGGCTCCACGACTGGACGGATCCACCTCGACACTTGGGCTTGCTATGTGGGTCATCTTGATGTATTTTCTCCTTTTAGTTGAGTCATTTTGATGTAATTTACCTTTGTTTTGAGTCAAGTCCCTAGGTTATTATGTTATTTACCTAAGTTTGTGTCATGATGTTGGGCTAGAGTGTCGTATGGGCCCATTTAGGTGGCCCTGGCCCAGGGGCACCCCCTCCCTTCCCCACCTCTTTTGCTTATTTTCTATTAGCACTTATTTCAGGGACTTTTTGTAAATGTTGGGATCCCTATAAATAGGACCCCAACCCCACTTGAGATGGGAATGAAGTATTGAGTAAATTTATCCACAAGCATTGTCTTCTCTCTCTCTCTCTAGCTCTCTCTCTCTATATATATATCTCTCTCTAAAGGGGGCGAACCCCTCTCTCTCTCCTTCTCTCTCTCTCTCCCTTGGGCGAACCTGCCCCTTCACCTCCCCCCCCTTGCCACATCATCCGCCACCTCAGCCCCCCCACCCTTTCACCTTCCCAAGAGCCATTACTCCCCTTTAGTACCTCCACATCCCAAGCAACCTTTCCCATTCCCCATACACCCTTTCACCTTCCCAAGGGAGACTCCCTTCTCCTAGTCACCCCTTCCCATCCCCAAAGCAACCCCTTCCTATTCCCTAGACCTCCATTAAACCCTCCCATTAACCCACCACCCAAATCAAGAGGACCCCTCCCCATTCCCCCAAGCCACTTGCGCCCCCATCTCCCCACCACCTCCCCCTTGGCCATTTGCACACCCACCCCTCTCCCTGCTAGCTCTGCCCCTGGCCTCCACCCTCACCACCCCTTCCCACCTTCCAAACCCCTCCCCACCACCAAAGCACCCATATCCCTTACCCCTCCACCAAAGAAACCCCCCCTCCACCATTTCTCTCTTTCAATCTGTGTGCAGCTGAAGACCTGCAGATCGACAGTCTGTTTCAGCACCGCCTCAGACTCCACCCCGGAGCTCCTGGGGGCGTGGCCTACATCGACGGAAAGCTCTTCCGGTCGTCTTTGCAGGCGAGGTGGTTTCGCCTCAATCCAATGTCGGAGATGCAAATGAGAGCCGTCCTTCGCCAACTGCGCAGAACCAGTCTGGCCTGCAACCAGAAGCAACTTGCAGAAGCTCCTGCGACCACATTAGTGCCCCCCTTGGCGATCCACTTGACCGGGTCAAAGATCTACCTGTTCTCTGTCCAACGCAGCCAGCGGGGCCTCATTCAGAGGTCGGAGCTAATTTTACCGAATTTTCTACCACCGGGACGCTGTTCAGGTCAGTCAGGATCTGCCGCGACACCCTTCCACTTCTCGGACTGCTGCTCTCGGTCCCGACCTCCTCCGGTGCCGTTCTTTCTTGCTTCTCGAAGAAGACTCGCCCACGGTCGTGCTCGTCTTCATCCCACCTCGTTTGAACTTCGGGAATGATCGTGGTGACTTCATCCGTCTGCTGTTGCATACTGGGAGCAGTACGAGCCTGATAGCAGGGACCCTGTTCCAGAACCTGCCCATGCCGGTGATGACTTCGTACCCGCCCACAAAAATTCACAGTCGTGCCTGGGTATGTCAGCGACATTTTGGCACAAGTCTCATCAAGTTCTGAGTCCGGGGGAGCTCACAGAGGTGGCTACAACGACCCCCTGTCTTGCTGTTCCAGACCCGGGCAGATTCGGCCGGGTGCTCCGTCGGCGCAATCCGAGCAACTCTCCCCTCCACGCCTGGCCGGCTTACCGCCCCTCCCTGCGCGGAGGTAGTGTTTTATTGTAACTATAATCTCCCCACCCCAATTTCCCACTCCTGTGCGAGGCGTAGTGGATGTAATTAATTTCAACAGGTTGAAGCTTCATAGACGCAGCGTGTGGGTGGCCCACGCTTCCCCGCTCGCCCTCGTCTCCGGCCGGGATCGGTGTATTCACACCGATCAAGTGAGCTTCGGGTTACCCTACTCTACTGGAATTGCTTTGCTTGTTTAGTAATGCTTCTTAGTGCCGTCGGTCGGTGAGTGAGTGCCCGATCTCAAATTATCATCAATTTGAGTGCCACCGCGGAGCGAGTTGTGAGAGAGCCACTACATCCCACGCCCTTGGCGTGCTGGCCGCCCACGGAATTGGGGCATCCCAGGCCCTTAGGGGTTCAGCCCAAGCTAGTCAAATCCCCGGAAAGGCGAGGTCCATCCTCGGACCCTCACCACTATCGCTAGTCCACCTACGGACCCGGGTGTGCGCGATGCGGGTGAATCCGCTTGAGTGGGTCCGCCGTTCGGATCGATTGCTTGCAAATTGAAGTCCGAGGGGTTGTGTCACATCAAGTGGTATCAGAGCAAGTTTTAGACTTGTCTCTACGAGTCTAGTCCATGGGCACGCTTGCATTAGAGTCCCCGACAGACCGTCCCATGCATTGTCCACCACCCACTGTCAATGAGTCGACGGACCAAATGATCCCTCTCCCAATCATATCCCTTGCATACCTACCCAATGGAGAGCCTACGGAAATTGATTTTTTTGACTTGGAGTCTGATAATTGGGTATCCCCCGATATCGTTGCCACTCTTTCTAGGACCGGACAAATTGTGCACAACGGAGACCAAGTCTTCGTTGAATTCCATAAATGGTTCGGGAAGACCACATACTGTGATGGAGCTTGGTGTCAAATTGGTACTTTGGCAGGCCCTTGCATAATCCTAGTTAGGAGATGGTTAGATGAAAGGAATGTCGACATCGACCCGACACGTCGGACTTGCCTAGTGCATCCGCCACACCTTCCGGGAGCCTTTAAATACAACAACATTATACTCTCCCATCCGTCGGAGTCCCGTCCTTATTCACCACCCCGGGCGCACCCCACACCGGCTATCATCACCCCATCCCCAAAAGACCTTCCATTTCCTTTGGAGAATAAAACCTCTACACCCCAAAGGGATGAGAATGAGATTGAGGTACATGAGGCCTCCCCCGATTGGGAAGAAGAATACGAGTCACAATGTCATAAGTTAGGCCAGGAAGTTCCCATCCCATGTGTAGAAAGCATCATGGCTCACACACCCGACCACCTAGAAGAGGAGAACACCATGGTCACTATCCCAATCGTGGGGGAAACACATGTCCAAGTTGAAGAAGAAACCTCGCACGGTGGTCTTCACCCTACGCCACCCTCTCCAATTGAGAGTGAACTTATCATAAGTGGGCCCTTGGTTAGGTGGCTAGAGGAAAACCGGGCTCACCCTATCCTTCCCCATGCCTATCCTCCCATGGAACAACACCTCCCCATAGTACCCATCAACATCTCGCACACAATCCAATCCTTCTACAAGGTTGAGCGTTGGGATGACTTCGTCAAAGGCCTAAAGTGGCAACTTGAGCTGACTTGTTTGTTGACCATAGGAGCGGACCGACCCAAGAGCCTTGACCTCATCCACCCATGCATCGGGTCTATCACCTCGGTCTGCACCATTGGTAGCTACACTAGTGACCTCCATCTCCTTCTTCCAGTGGAAGAGGAACCCATCCCGGTCCACTCCCCGACCACCTTGGTCCCAAAGATATTGGCCGATCGACCCACTCACTACACCGGCCCAATCACGTCATTAAAGGAGGACGACTCCCTACCTTTGGTTGACTTTGAGGACCTAGAGATCCTTTCCCTAGGTGACCCTTGCCATGATCCCTTTGACCCCTTCCTTTGGGAGCACGGGTACCCATGTGACCCACCAACCACTCACCCTTTCCTACCAGCACCCACCATGTTGAAACTAAACCACCCATTCCAAAACTTAGCCCTCACTATGAGAGCCATGACCAAGGGTGACAACCACCCAAGAAATGAGGAATTGACCCATCCCAAGATGTCCACTGTCTGGGACCCCTTCGATCCCCATGAGTGGAAACCCCCAAATCAACCCCCACCAAAAGATGGGACCATCTTGATAGGAATGCATGTGTCGCAACATTTTGCTCCATCTGGTAGGACTAGTCATCTCATTTATGTCATATACACACTACGTCTAGTGCACGACAGGTTCACATTTAGATATGCAGGTCCTCCCCCATTCATCCTTCATCTTATGCATGATAGGGGTCTACATGGAAGTCAAGGTCCTCCGGCATTCATTGCACCCATACCTGATAGAGCCATTTATGGATGTCCCGGTCCTCCTAGGTCCATCAAAGTCTACGTAGCACCATGGCATGCTAGGTCCACATTTGGTTGTCCAGGACCCCCATTATCCACTAGTGAGTCAACATTCACAGAGTTGCATGAGGAAATCCCCAAACACATCAACAAAAGCAATGAGGTGTATAAGAAATCGGCCGATTCCCACCGACGCCACCAGGAATTTCGTGTAGGTGACTTTGTGATGGTGAGAACCAAGAGGCTATTCCCTGGGAATGTCTCCAAACTAAGGTCGCGTGGATCAGGTCCCTTCCAGGTTCTGAGGCGGATCGGCACAAATGCTTACGTGTTGGACCTCCCTGAGGAGTGCAGAGTAAGTCTCACATTCAATGTGGCTGACTTGGTGCCATACAGGGGTCCCACGGTGACACCTAGTGAGGAAATCGAGCTTGTTCCACCCCTTGAGAGAGCCACCACCCGTGAGAAAGTTCCACCAAGCCAGAGGGGCTAACGTGAGAAAGTAGAGCGGATATTGGATGAACAGGTCACCATCACCTGGAGCAAAGCATACGAGCAATACTTGGTCAGGTGGAAGGGCTGGCCCCCTTCGGATGACTCATGGGTGAGTAGGGAGGATCTTCAGCAACTAGACCCCGACCTCCTGGAGCGCTATCGCAGCCGAGTGGACCCTTTCTCGACAGAGTCGAGATCTTCACAGCCCAGGGGAGTTGATGGGGACATCACCCATGATTCTCTCTGACTCGACACCTCTCTCCCTCCCGGAGACGGGTAGGGTGCGGCTCCACGACTGGACGGGTCCACCTCGACACTTGGGCTTGCTATGTGGGTCATCTTGATGTATTTTCTCCTTTTAGTTGAGTCATTTTGATGCAATTTGCCTTTGTTTTGAGTCAAGTCCCTAGGTTATTATGTTATTTAGCTAACTTTGTGTCATCATGTTGGGCTAGAGTGTCGTATGGGCCCATTTAGGTGGGCCTGGCCCAGGGGCGCCCCCCTCCCTTCCCCACCTCTTTTGCTTATTTGCTATTAGCACTTATTTCAGGGACTTTTTATAAATGTTGGGATCCCTATAAATAGGACCCCAACCCCACTTGAGATGGGAATGAAGTATTGAGTAAATTTATCCACAAGCATTGTCTTCTCTCTCTCTCTCTAGCTCTCTCTCTCTCTATATATATATCTCTCTCTAAAGGGGGCGAACCCCTCTCTCTCTCCTTCTCTCTCTCTCTCTCCCTTGGGCGAACCTGCCCCTTCACCTCCCCCCCCCCTTGCCACATCACCCGCCACCTCAGCCCCCCCACCCTTTCACCTTCCCAAGAGCCATTACTCCCCTTTAGTACCTCCACATCCCAAGCAACCTTTCCCATTCCCCATACACCCTTTCACTTTCCCAAGGGAGACTCCCTTCTCCTAGGCACCCCTTCCCATCCCCAAAGCAACCCCTTCCTATTCCCTAGACCTCCATTAAACCCTCCCATTAACCCACCACCCAAATCAAGAGGAGCCCTCCCCATTCCCCCAAGCCACTTGCGCCCCCATCTCCCCACCACCTCCCCCTTGGCCATTTGCGCACCCACCCCTGGCCTCTACCCTCACCACCCCTTCCCACCTTCCAAACCCCTCCCCACCACCAAAGCACCCATATCCCTTACCCCTCCACCAAAGAAACCCCCCCTCCACCATTTCTCTCTTCCAATCTGTGTGCAGCTGAAGACCTGCAGATCGATAGTCTGTTGCAGCACCGCCTCAGACTCCACCCCGGAGCTCCTGGGGGCATGGCATACATCGACGGAAAGCTCTTCCGGTCTTCTTCGCAGGCGAGGTGGTTTCGCCTCAATCCGAGGTCGGAGATGCACAGGAGATCCATCATTCGCCAACTGCACAGAAGCAGTCCGGCCTGCAACCAGAAGCAACTTGCAGAAGCTCCTGCGACCACACCAGTGCT
Organism: Amorphophallus konjac; assembly: GCA_022559845.1. Classification (NCBI taxonomy): domain Eukaryota; kingdom Viridiplantae; phylum Streptophyta; class Magnoliopsida; order Alismatales; family Araceae; genus Amorphophallus; species Amorphophallus konjac. The sequence goes on along the minus strand of CM040122.1, from coordinate 190,522,941 downwards.
CCCCTTGGCGATCCACTTGACCGGGGAAAAGATCCACCTGTTCTCTGTCCAACGCAGCCAGCGGGGCCTCATTCAGAGGTCGGAGCTAAATTTACCGAATTTTCTACCACCGGGACGCTGTTCAGGTCAGTCAGGATCTGCCCCGACACCCTTCCACTTCTCGGACTGCTGCTCTCGGCCCCGACCTCCTCCGGTGCCGTTCTTTCTTGCTTCTCGAAGAAGACTTGCCCACGGTCGTGCTCGTCTTGGTCCCACCTCGTTTGGACTTCGGGAATGATCGTGGTGACTTCATCCGTCTGCTGTTGCATCCTGGGAGCAGTCCGAGCCTGATAGCAGGGACCCTGCTCCAGAACCTTCCCCTGCCGGTGACGACTTCGTACCCGCCCACAAAAATTCACAGTCGTGCCTGGGTATGTCAGCGACATTTTAGCACAAGTCTCATCAAGTTCTGAGTCCGGGGGAGCTCACAGAGGTGGCTACACCGACCCCCTGTCTTGCTGTTCCAGACCCGGGCAGATTCGGCCGGGTGCTCTGTCGGCGCAATCCGAGCAACTCTCCCCTCCACGCCTGGCCGGCTTACCGCCCCTCCCTGCGCGGAGGTAGTGTTTTATTGTAACTATAATCTCCCCACCCCAATTTCCCACTCCTGTGCGAGGCGTAGTGGATGTAATTAATTTCAACAGGTTGAAGCTTCATCGACGCAGCGTGTGGGTGGCCCACGCTTCCCCGCTCGCCCTCGTCTCCGGCCGGGATCGGTGTATTCACACCGATCAGGTGAGCTTCGGGTTGCCCTACTCTACTAGAATTGCTTTGCTTGTTTAGTAATGCTTCTTAGTGCCGTCGGTCGGTGAGTGAGTGCTCGATCTCAAATTATCATCAATTTGAGTGCCACCGCGGAGCGAGTTGTGAGAGAGCCACTACATCCCACGCCCTTGGCGTGCTGGCCGCCCACGGAATTGGGGCATCCCAGGCCCTTAGGGGTTCAGCCCAAGCTAGTCAAATCCCCGGAAAGGCGAGGTCCATCCTCGGACCCTCACCACTATCGCCAGTCCACCTACGGACCCGGGTGTGCGCGATGCGGGTGAATCCGCTTGAGTGGGTCCGCTGTTCAGATCTATTGCTTGCAAATTGAAGTCCGAGGGGTTGTGTCACATCAATATCTCTTTGGATTCAATGTACTACACGATAATCTTTTTTCCCTTCGGAGCTTTACAGCTCTTGGGAGGCTTCACGAGGTCCAAGTGATATCGGGTCTGCTCGGTAGTCCTATCGGGTATATCCGGTATCCGGAGTCCGGGTCGTCACACTAGGAATCTTCCATTGTATAGAACTATGAATATCTGAAATAACTCAGCTGGTTTAAGTCTTATGTATTTCTTGAGTTTGATTTCGAACATCTTAAAAATATCTGAATCAATCCTTTAATAAACTTTAACCAGTTGATTCATGTTATATCATGTAAAACCTCTTGAAATCTGAAAGTTTTATAACCATGGCCTTCTTTGGTAGAGATACATAAGGTGAGTGTTGTTTTTAAACGTTTGTTTGATCTGAGTAATGTCTGAATGTAAAGGTCAGAGCAATGACTTTGGTCACTGAGAAACCATGTCCAAACGACTGTGTCATGAAGTGCCTTAGTTATCTCTGGTGAAAATTCAATGAAAAATCTGTGAAAGGTTAAGGCAGAGCAATGATTAGGTTGCACTGAGAAACTGGGATTACCATCAAAGAAATGGAGTCATCCTATGTCATGAAGTGCCCTAGTTAACTCTGTTCAATATGAATCATGACAGTTAGTCATACTAAGTGTTTGGGGATACTGGCGTCTAAACAATGTGTATCCTCTAGTTACAAGGTGTGGACTAAACTCGATTGATCTTGAGAGTTATTGTAATAAACATTGATGTTGCATAGATAGAAAAACAATATGAAAATTTGAAAATTACTGAAACTTTAGACAAAATCAGATCCTTTTATGTCTGTTTAATCTCAACACTACATTTTGTAACTCATAAAGGAGTCAATGAATTTGAATGAGTAAGAGATAGGGAGGTTAAACTTGATGTTAACATGAAGGCATGGTTCAACTTTATTGAAATTGATTTCAGATACGAGTACAGAATGTATGAATAAAACTTGAATACATCATGTTTAAACCAGGGTGTTCAATAAAGATTATGTCATAAGTCTTTATAGTGAAAGAGTCTGAAATACCTTAACCTTGGAATTATGACTTTGATGACTCATTGCAAATTTTTCATGAAACTGATCTCCATCTACTTACATGTGCTTTTGTTGAACTCATGTTATGTCTGATGAACTTGATTCCATTCTAATCCTTCTATTTTTTCAAAAAGGGAGATTATCTCATCAGCATCTTTCTGTTCCATTTTTTTTGTGATTTTCACTCTTTTTGTAAAAAGGGGAACCTGTGTCTACCTTCTGAAATTCTTCATTCCTACTATTATGGTTTCACCTTCATTTGTCACAAGGAGTAGAGTTTCATGACATCACTGCATTCATCAAATTATTGATCTCTTTTTGATGACGTCAAAGGGGGAGAATAATTTGATATGATTTGATATGAGTCAATAAAGTTCACATGTGCAGTAATTGCATTCTGTGTGTGTGTGACTCATAGTGTTGCCATCATCAAAAAGGGGGAGATTATTGTATCCCTGTCATTTTGATGATGTCATATGTGCTTTGATGGATTGATGATTTGTTTCTAATGATACAAACACTATGATTCATATATGCTTCTCTGTGCATGTGTCTCTCTAGTTTTGGACAAGGTTAATGCATAACGATCACCATGTATAGAAGGTCAGTGCACATGTGTTATTCTCTGTGTATTCAAGACGATGCACATTTCATTTTTCATGTAGACAGTTGTGTGCATTTCATCGAACAGGTAGTGCACACGCTTTCTTCACTATAGAAGGTCGATGCATGTTCAGGCTTTAGTCATATAAAGTCGGTGCACACACTGCTCAAGTCTGTGCACATCATGCCTGCGCAGAACTCAAGTCGGTGCATATCACTGTTCACACCTTCACATAGGTCGGTGCACATGTTGTCCAAACTGCATGCATCATGCTTGAACTCATTTGTTCATACCATATACTGTTCATACAATATAAATGCATTTTAGGTTAACATATAGTCAATAAAGTTAACACTGTGCATAAAAAGTCAATGCATCTACATAAAGTCTGTGCACATATTATTTTACTGAATAACATATATGCATGGCATTTGGTCGAATAAGTGGTGTGCGTGATCTTCATACTGAATTGTGCCTATATAGAGTCAACGCCAGTTGCATCATCCATAACTAGGGTCGGTGCTAGTTGTGTTTTCACACAGCTAAGGTCGATGCTAGTTGTAGTTCATGCATAGCTAGAGTCAGTGCTAATTGTGTTCTTACACAGCCAAGGTCGATGCTAGTTGGATTTCATTCATACTAAGGTCGATGCTAGTTTGCATGTTGACATGAGGTCAATGCATATTTGCCTTGCACATCTTGCATCATGCGCAAAGGAGGTCGGTGCACCTTGTCATAATACATCATCTAGGTCTAAGCACTTGCATATGTTTTGTTCACTAGAGTCGGTGCACATTGTGCCCTCCAAACATTGAAGGTGGGTGCACGTCTACCATGTGGAAAACAAGGTCAGTGCATGTTGGTCTTTGCACAAGTCAAGGTCGGTGCATACCTTGCTAGTATGCATATCAAGTCGGTACACCTTCTGCTGGTCCGCATATAAGGTCGGTGCATACTTTGTTAGTCTACAAGCAAGGTCAGTGCATATTTATTATCATGCATATAGAAGGTCAGTGCATACTTCCTATAGTGCATATAGAAGGTCGGTGCATACTCTGCTTTATACTACTTAAGGTCTGTGCATGTCCAGTGTTCAAGTCTGTGCACATTTGGGATTGTGCTTGTTCAGGTTTATGCACACGCATTAGGTAAGATCTATGCACACGTACTAGGCTTGATCTGATCAATTAAAGTTTATGAATATTGATGAAGCTTATATTTTCTCTCTGATGCTATTACTATAAGGTGTTTGATGAAATGCCTTATTCTTTCTTGACAGGGTTAAGTCAACTAAAGGACCCAGTTTTGAGCAGAGAGCTTTACACTTAATGGAGTCACGTGATTCAAAACTCAACTTAAAAAGACACGTGATCCAAGGTAGCTACATGCACATGATCCAAGGAGGAGCAAGCCTAGAGATTCTGCCACGTGGACTCAGCGAAACACTTTTCTGGAAAAGAATTGGCGGGAGTGTTCCCTCCACACTCATCCTGAGCGAATCTCATAGGGACCACAGGATCAGAGCGCCATCCTGCCATGTGGGAGAATCAGAAGAAGGTGGAATTATCTTCTTGATCCTTGTTGTGCCCCTGTGGTCATTTGAGTTATCCTATGGTCACTAGGGTCATTCGACATCATCATATGGTCATATGAGTTCTGTGGTATTCTTGGTTTTGATAATGGCTAAACACTATTAGTCATTGATGTTTCCACTCTCATGTGACTAACATATGTGATGTTCAGTTCATGACAGATATGCCAATGAATGGACAAGGCATTCAGTGAGGATGGCAAAAGTGAAAGCTCATTGATCGCACCCAAGCAAGGATGCGAACACAAGCAAAAGTCGACACGTGATATTCGGCTCGTCACACATCCAAGGTCAATGCACAAAGAAGTACAGCCAAGAGAATCCAAGGCCAGAGACTCAGTTGATACCTTTTAGACTATCAAGGGAGATGCCACAGATATGAACGGGCTGCTAAAGGACTCAAGTGACGGAGCTAAAGCGGTTAACGGACCGGCCCGGGATGAACCGGGGTCTGCCCAGCTGGCGGTCGACCGCCAGCACAGGGGTGATCGACCGCCCCAGCCAGCAGCTCCCAGTCTGCACGAGTTTCAGTAGCGGTCGACCGCCAGCCAGTAGCGGTCGACCGAAATTCCCAGGGACCATCCGTTTGCAGGTTTCTCAGTAGCGATCGACCGCCAGAAGCTACAGGTCGACCGCCAGCCCCGAGCCTTCAATGTTGACTTTGTTTTCCACTTCGAGGCCAGCCCCTTTCCTTGTATTTATTTAACCCCAAAGTCACCCAATATTCCATAGATTGTGGATCTGGTCTGGGGGATGTCTAAGGACCATTCAAAGGTTATAAAACACATGCAAGAGAGTTAGAAACCCTAGTTGATCATTTGAGAAATCAAGGGAGGCTGCAAGGGTGTGTTCAAGGGAGAGTAGTTCGAAGTACTGTAGCCGTGAATAGTACTACGGCAAGAAGCTTCATCCATTCTAAGGGATTCAAGTCCAGATCTGAAGCCATCTCAACCTCCAAGGAAGCAAGAAGCAATCAAGACTTTCAAAGGTGATCTAAACTGCATTCTTCATCCTCTTCATCAACTCAAGAAGATCAAAAGGAAGATCGAAGCTACATCCATCGTCTTCTTCATCAACTAGAAGAGATTCAAGGAAGATCATCTCGCGAGGAAGAAGACACCTTCAAAGCATCTGATTCAAGCTTCTGCAACACAGACAAGATCTTCTTTCTTTGAGCATACTCTATATCTTGTTTGAGTGATTTCATATTTGTTATCTCTTTTCATTTCTTTCAAACAATTGAAACTGAAGATCGTCCCTACCGGTGGTTAGTAGGAAGGCAATCGGAGGTTGTCCGATCTGCGGTGTTGACGTCCCTACCGGTGGTTAGTAGGAAGGTAATCATTGGTCTTTCCGATTTGCGGTTCAGTGCATGGCACTAGTGGAGCCTCACCGGATTTGGTGAGGGGTGGACGTAGGACTGGGGATTCAGTCCGAACCACCGTAAAATCCTTTGTGTTGTGGTTTGTTTATGTGATTGCTTCATTCTAGATGCATGCTTAGGTTCAATCTCTATATTGCGTAATCATCTTGCTAAGCAAATCGTTGTGTCCTTCGTTAAGTTAGTTATATTCCGCTGCAATTTATTTTATCTATCTATATAGAGGGTTGCATTGCGAGAAGAGGGGCATATCTATTCACCCCTCCCCTCTAGATCCGCTGTCCACTACTCAACAAGTGGTATCAGAGACTAATCTCTCATTATGGGGTCCAACGACCTTGAGGGAATTGGTGGATCAGCGTCCAAGGGTTTTCTACCTGAAGGACATTCTGTGAACAGGCTTCCTTATTTTACTGGAGCTAATTATCCCTATTGGAAACATCGTATGCAGGTGTTCATTCGCGCCCAAGACTACGAACTTTGGCGAGTGATCAGCAAAGGTCCGTATGAGATGCCGAATGATGAGGACTTATGGACCAAAGAACAAATAAGGCAATCCACTGTCAACTGGAGTGCTAAACACATCACGTAATGCTCACTCCATCCAATTGAATTCTCAAGAGTGGCTACCTGCGCATCTGCAAAACTAATGTGGGATAAGTTAGAGGTAATCTACGAAGGAACCTCTCAGGTACGAGAAACGAAAGTCAACATTTTAGTTTCTGAATATGAAATGTTCCGCATGAAGCCTGATGAGTCAATTCAGAATATGTATGCTCGGTTAACTGTGCTTACTAATAGTCTAACTGATTTGGGAAAGAAATACCCAGAACAGGAAATTGTGAGAAAGATTCTTAGATCATTGACTCCCGCATGGCACACAAAGGCTACCGTGGTTGAAGAATCGAGAGATCTCGCAACTACCAAGGTAGATGAGCTCATTGGGTCTTTAATGACCTATGAGATCAACCTTAAGAACAAAGAGGTTGAGGTGCCTAAGAAAAATCTCCTAGCTCTTAAAGCAGGACCCAGCGGTCAAGGCTCTTCTGATGAAGGTGAGGATTCGACAAGTGAGCGAGATGAGGATGACGTAGCCATGCTCACACGTAAGTTCAGAAAATTCATGAGAAAGGAAGGTAAGAGCTTCATGGGAGGAAGGTCAAAGGTAAGAAATGGTTTCAAATCTAATTCTGAAAACTCTAAGAAATCTGATAAAATCATTTGCTATTCTTGTAATAAACAAGGACATTTCAAGAATGATTGTCCCGACAGATTCAAAAAAGTCGACAAATGGAAGGGCAAGAAGAAGAACAAGGCCATGGTGTCCACATGGAGCGACGAAGAGGAAAGTGATGACGGAACTAGCTCCTCGAACAAAGAAAAAGTAGATCTCTATCTTATGGCCAAAGGTGATGAAGAAACTGAGGTAAATTCTCCATTTGAAGATTATACAATTGATGATTGGAAGGATGCATATATACAACTCGTGGAAAAATATGAAATGTACAAAAAGAAGAATAAATCATTGAAAAAGAAAATTAACTCATTTGTGCATGATCATGATATGAATGATAAGAATGCTCTACTTGAAACTGAAATTGAAGATCTTAAGAAAATGATTGAGAACTTGGAGGAAGGAAGAAAAGAAATGGCTGACTTGGAAACTGAAAATGAAGATTTGAGAAATGAGATTGATAGCATGAAGCTAAAAATGTAAACCTATGAAAAAGACAGCAAGTTGAGCAATGAAAAGTATGAAGCTGTCAAACAAGTCAACATTCAACTCCTGCAAAATATTGAAAACTTACAAAAATAGTTGAAGGATAAACAACAATCTTTGGAAAAATTTGTGGATGGAAGAGAAAACCTAGATGCATTACTAAGAACCAGGATGAACTTCAACAAGGAAGGGTTAGGTTTTGAACCTACAAACAAAAGGCCAATTGGGCTAAAAATAGTCACATTTGTTTCCTCGTATGATGCTTCTACCTCAAGAATAACATCCAAAGGAAAATAAAAGGTTGCAGAAGAAGGTACTGAAATCCCCAAAAAGATTGCTCAAAAGCCCAAGAAGAGTCAACCATCCTTACAACACAGGCCAACACCTCCGTGGCCATTGCATGCTCAATCCTCCAGATATCACCATAATTGGACTGCACATTCATATAGGCCAACACCACCATACTTTTGGGGAAATTGTGATTCATGTGTTCACCAATCATATAAGTTTCAATCTCCTAGGTGGCAAAATAATCACTTTCAACCCAAAACCAACCAACGGCCTCAATGGTTTAAAAAGTAAACCTCCTCAAACTTTCACAAAATCTAACAAAGAGCTTCTAAACGAAAAGGGAATGTCAAAGCTGAAAATAAAAATCAAATCCCTGCTTTAAGTAAATAAAACATGAATGTTCGGAAGGTTTGGATTCCAAAAGAAATGGTTTCATGTTTTAAAAATCTGAAGAGTTTGATGGGACCCAAATTTGGTTGGGTTCCAAACATAATTTCTTAATTGCTTGTGCAAGAATGTCTTGCAGCCATGCATAACATGTGGTATCTTGATAGCGGCTGTTCAAGACACATGACTGGAGATAAAACCAAATTTTGTCTCTTGGAGGAAACGGAAGGAGGACACGTCACATTTGGAGGGAACAACAAAGGAAAAATCATTGGAACAGGTAATGTGGGTAAGAATCTCTCCAACTCCATTGGAAATGTGTTGTTAGTTGAAGGATTGAAATATAACTTACTCAGCATAAGTCAATTATGTGATAAAGGTCACAAAGTGTTGTTTGATTCTCATGAATGTAAAATCTTTGAACCAAAATCTAACAAAGTAAAATTTTCTGGTAAGAGAGTCAACAATGTTTACATGATTGACTTAGATGATCCTACTTATTTAAACCTTTGTCTTGCTGCACCAAAATCTGAGATTGCTTGGCTATGACATCGTAGACTAGGACATGCTAACTACAATGTCCTACATAAACTGTTAAAGTATTCAATGGTGAAAGGGTTGCCAGAATTATCATTTAAACAAGAAAACAAGTTGTGTGATGCATGTGCCCTAGGTAAACAAACAAGAAAATCTTTCAAAGGAAGATCTGAAAATACATCATCCAAACCACTCGAGCTAATTCATATGGACCTGTTTGGCCCAACCAGAACTGCTAGCTTAAGTGGTAGAAAATATGGATATGTCTTGGTGGATGACTTTTCTAGGTTCACATGGGTTTTCTTTCTCACACATAAAAATGATGCTTTTGATGAGTTTCAGGCACTCTACATGAAGATAAAGCAGGACGGTGAGTTTAAAATTTCCAAGATTCAATCTGATCACGGTGGTGAATTTGAAAATGCTGACTTCTATAATCTTTGTAGGGCTGAAGGCATTTCACACCGGTTTTCTTCACCAAGAACCCCAGAGTAAAACGGTGTAGTTGAAAGGAGAAACCGAACACTTGTAGAGATGGCAAGAACCATGCTTGCTGAACGGCAACTTCCAAGGAGGTTTTGGGCTGAAGCGGTAAACTCAACATGTTACATTATCAACCGCTCTATGGTAAGGTCACACACCAAAAGGACTCCTTATGAGTTGCTGAAAGGTAAAAAGCCTTCTCTCACACATATGAAAGTGTTTGGGTCAAAATGCTTCATCCACAATAATGATAAAAGAGACTTAGATAAATTCGAGCCCAAGAGTGATGAAGGTATATTCCTTGGATATTCTGATAGATCTAGGGCTTATAGAATTTACAATATCAAGAGTCAAACTGTGGAAGAATCACCCCATGTTTCCTTTGATGAATATCATGATGATTCTAACAATGATAACTCTTGCAGGAAAAATGATGAAGATGGGGAATTCCTAAGCATGAAGGACAAGAGTGATCCTCCACAAGAAGAAACAAAAGAAGATGGTGACCGAGTTGAATCAAGCAATGCAAGGGATTAAGCTCCAGGAGAAGGTAATGATTCTACAAACATTAGAATTCTTAAGGATCATCCTTTAGAAAATGTCATTGGAAGCTTGAATGACCCACCTAGAATAAGGTCACATTTTAAAATTGTGGAAGAATTAGATCAACTTGCTATTGTCTCTCAGCTTGAACCCAAAAATATTGATGAAGCATTAAAGGATGAAAACTGGATAAATTCAATGCAAGATGAGTTAAACCACTTTGAAAGAAACAAAGTTTGGCATCTTATTCCTAGACCTTCATCACTAAATGGGTCTTTAGGAACAAACTCAGTGAGGATGGCAAGATAATAAGAAACAAGGTGAGATTGGTAGCTCAAGGGTATAATCAGGAGTTTGGGGTAGACTTTGATGAATCTTATGCCCCAGTTGCTAGACTCGAAGCCATCAAGATTTTACTAGCCTTTGCATGCTCCCTTAGAATAAAACTGTATCAAATGGATGTAAAAAGTCCTTTCTTGAATGGCTTGATCAAAGAAGAACTCTATGTTGAGCAGCCCCCTGGTTTTAAAAATTCTAACCATGCAGATTTTGTATACAAGCTAGATAGGGTACTTTATGGACTTAAGCAAGCACCAAGAGCTTGGTATGAGAGACTAAGCTCGTTCCTCATTGAAAAAGGGTACACACGAGGTAAGGTAGATCAAACACTTTTCACCGAGAAGTAAGGTAAGAACATCTTGATTGTTCAAATTTATGTTGATGATATTGTGTTTGGTTCTACTAAATCTGAAATATGTGAGGAATTTGCTAACCTCATGACTAGCGAATTTGAGATGAACCTAATGGGAGAACTCCAATTCTTTCTCGGTTTGCAGGTCAACCAAGGACAAGATGGGTGCTTCATAAGTCAAGCCAAATACATCAAGGAGCTGCTGAAAAGATTTCATCTGACGAACAGTAAAATCATTACAACTCCTATGAGCACCACAACATCACTGGATTCAGATGAAAATGGTAAATTAGTGGATGCAAAGATCTATAGAGGTATGATCAGCTCTTTACTTTACTTGACTGCATCCCGACCAGATATCCAGTTTAGTGTATGTCTTTGTGCTAGATTTCAAGCTAGTCCTAGAAAATCTCACTTGACTGCCGTCAAACGTATCCTTAGATATCTTGCCGGCACTCAAGATTTAGGATTGTGGTATCCGTCATCATATAATTTATCTCTTATATCTTATTCTGATGCGGACTACGCTGGCTGCAAGCTGGATCGTAAGAGTACTAGTGGCTATTGCCAGTTTCTAGGCAGGTGTTTAGTTTCTTGGGCCTCCAAGAAACAACACTCGGTTACCCTCTCAACCGCAGAGGTACAATATGTTGCTACGGGGAGCTGTGGCACCCAAGTGTTGTGGATTAAACACCAACTCCAAGACTATTTAGTGGATCTTGGTTGTGTCCCGATTCTGTGTGATAACACTAGTGCTATTAACCTTACAAAAAATCCAGTCCAGCACTCTAGGACTAAGCATATTGAGATTAGGCATCACTTCATTAGAGATGAGGTCGGTAAGAAAAATTTTGAACTGCATTTTGTTGATACTCTAAATCAAATTGCTGATATTTTCACCAAGCCCTTGTGTAATGACAGGTTTTTAACACTCAGAAGGGAGCTTGGTCTTTGTTGACCTCAGGCCAATAAAAATTGAAATGATGATTTTATTCAATTTAGTTGTATGTTTCTGTAGATTTGTGTCCATGCATTGTTTATATATATATATATATGTCATTTTGCATATGGTGTCGCATTGCATGTTCACGATGCCTTGCATGATTTGTGTAGCATCATTCTTATATGGCCATGGTATATCAAATGTTGATGTATGGAAAGACAGATTATGCTTGCCTAGAAACACTCAATATGCGTGAGGTTTCACCTCCGCCAAGTACCATGTGTCAATGTCGCATATAGGCCATATAGTAAGGGGGAGTTATCCTTGTGCAGCATTCATGCATATGTTTCATCTTCATTCTGTTGCATTTAATAAGTGTACAAGCATGTGTTGGGTTATGCATCTCATGTATGCCAAATTCATGTCAACCCCTGCATGTTTCAGGTCATTCTCCTCTTGACAGTTATCATTACACTTGCTTGCACACATAACTCTTTGAGTGCATTCATTGCATATCCTTAGGGGGAGTCTTGATACTTTTCTTAATTTCTTGTGCTTACATGGATTACAGTCTGAATATGAGATCATGAGACTGACAAACATATGGTGTGAGAGCTTTCTATTATATGAACTGATGATTGTCTATTCAATGAAAATGGTTCAGATTTAATGATTTCATTATAGTTCTGATATATTTTGTTTGAAATCATCTATGTTCTGTGGTTTTAATAGACCTTAACGAGAGATTGCATATTGTGTTTTGAATGACTATTATGATATCTGAAAATTCAAAATTCATGACCATCTTGGTAATACTCTAGAGCTAAGTATTATTTTTAAACATCTTGATGAGCTGAAATTTCTGAAAAATAATTTGACAGAGCAATGATATTATTGCACGAAGAAATATGTCACGTCATCAAATCAAGTGAAGAATGATATGTCATGATGTGCCCATGTTATCTCTGTCTTAATTCATTTGGACTCTAGGCAGAGCAATGGCATACTTACTGAGAAATATATCTTCTCATCACAAAAATGAGTTTGGATATGTCATGACGTGACTTTGCTATCTCTGTTCATTCTGAAGCATAACCGTCAGTCTTGCCAAATACCTAGGGATACTGGCGTCTAAACAACGTGTATTCTTACGGCCAGGAGGCATGTATTAGACTTGATTGCTTGTAAAATATGAGTCATGTGCCTTCAAATTCAAAAGATATTGAAAATGCAATTTGCTGCACTCATAAAATTCCATGCTTTAGTCATGATTGTTTAGCCTCAATACTAGTTTTTGTGTTATTCCCTTTGTAGTTATTGAATATGGATATATAAGACAAGGGAAGGTTAAACACTGCCATGATATGCACATTTGGTTCATTTCTATTAAATCTTGGATGTAGCTACTTTTCAAACTCTGTTGATGATCTCGGATTTCATTAACTTTGAACCATCTATGTTGCTCACGGTATGTTTCAGGTTTGCATATAATGGCTTGCTCTCCACTCTCATTTAGCTCTGGTCTCTTAGACATTAGTCCCCTTCTCTACCTTATACCTCCCTTTTTGCTGTTGTCAAAGGGGGAGAATTCTTTGTGTGAGTCCTTTGTAAGAGTTTTACGTTATCACGTTGTCAAAGGGGAGAGAATATTTTGTTGTGAGTCATCCCTTGCTTTGTGAGTTATCATTGGGGGATGTGTGAATTGTGTACGGGGGAGAAACCTTTGTGCGCTTTTGTGTATGAGTGATGAGGGAGTCTTCATATGTGTATGTGATGGGGTTTGCATAATTACATCGCATTCATATCCGCATTCATATCTGCATTCCCATATTCTCATTATCATGGATCTTGAGTCGCATATGTTGCATTTGCTATAACTGTTGCCATTCTTGATATTACTGTCACATAATGACTCACAGTGTTGCCATCATCAAAAAGGGGGAGAATGTTGTGCCTCTGTGGTCATTTGAGTTATCCTATGGTCACTAGGGTCATTCGACATCATCCTATGGTCATATGAGTTCTGTGGTATTCTTGGTTTTGATAATGGCTAAACACTATTAGTCATTGATGTTTCCACTCTCATGTGACTAACATATGTGATGTTCTATTCATGACAGATATGCCAATGAATGGACAAGGCATTCAGTGAGGATGGCAAAAGTGAAAGCTCATTGATCGCGCCCAAGCAAGGATGCGAACACAAGCAAAAGTCGACACGTGATATTCGGCTCGTCACACATCCAAGGTCAATGCACAAAGAAGTACAGCCAAGAGAATCTAAGGCCAGAGACTCAATTGATACCTTTTAGACTATCAAGGGAGATGCCACAGATATGAACGGGCTGCTAAAGGACTCAAGTGACGGAGCTAAAGCAGTTAACGGACCGACCCGGGATAAACCGGGGTCTGCCCAGCTGGCAGTCGACCGCCAGCACAGGGGCGGTCGACCGCCCCAGCCAGCAGCTCCCAGTCTGCACGAGTTTTAATAGCGGTCGACTGCCAGCCAGTAGCGGTCGACCGGAATTCCCAGGGACCATCCGTTTGTAGGTTTCTCAGTAGCGGTCGACCACCAGAAGCTGCAGGTCGACCGCCAGCCCCGAGCCTTCAATGTTGACTTTGTTTTCCACTTCGTGGCCAGCCCCTTTCCTTGTATTTATTTAACCTCAAAGTCACCCAATCTTCCATAGATTGTGGATTTGGTCTGGGGGATGTCTAAGGACCATTCAAAGGTTATAAAACACATGCAAGAGGGTTAGAAACCCTAGTTGATCATTTGAGAAATTAAGGGAGGCTGCAAGGGTGTGTTCAACTGAGAGTAGTTTGAAGTACTGTAGCCGTGAACAGTACTACGGGAAGAAGCTTCATCCATTCCAAGGGATTCAAGTCCAGATCTGAAGCCTTCTCAACCTCCAATGAAACAGGAAGCAATCAAGACTTTCAAAGGTGATCTAAACTGCATTCTTCATCCTCTTCATCAACTCAAGAAGATCAAAAGGAAGATCGAAGCTACATCCATCATCTTCTTCATCAACTTGAAGAGATTCAAGGAAGTTCATCTCGCGAGGAAGAAGACACCTTCAAAGCATCCGATTCAAGTTTCTGCAACCCAGACATGATCTTCTTTCTTTGAGCATACTCTATATCTTGTTTGAGTGATTTCATATTTGTTATCTTTTTTCATTTCTTTCACACAATTGAAACTGAAGATCGTCCCTACTGGTGGTTAGTAGGAAGGCAATCGGAAGTTATCCGATCTGCGGTGTTGACGTCCCTACCGGTGGTTAGTAGGAAGGCAATCGGTGGTCTTTCCGATTTACGGTTCAGTGCGTGGCACTAGTGGAGCCTCACCGGATTTGGTGAGGGGTAGACGTAGGACTGGGGATTCAGTCCGAACCACCTTAAAATCCTTTGTGTTGTGGTTTGTTTATGTGATTGCTTCGTTCTAGATGCATGCTTAGGTTCAATCTCTATATTGCGTAATCATCTTGCTAAGCAAATCGTTGTGTCCTTTGTTAAGTTAGTTATATTCCGCTGCAATTTATTTTATCTAGCTATATAGAGGGTTGCATTGCGAGAAGAGGGGCAGATCTATTCACCCCTCCCCTCTAGATCCGCTGTCCACTACTCAACAATCCTTTTTACCTCCGGCACCCCTGCTCCTATATAAGAAGACCTTTGAGAAGAAGAACAGTAGAAGAGGAAGAAGTGACGAGAGGCGGACAGAGAATATCCTGAGAGAGGCTGAGAGAAGAGAAGAATAGAAGAAGATATTGTCAGTGAAGAAAAGTGAAATATTAACGAGCAGAAGATGAAAAGAAGGGAGAGCGTCAGAAAGCCAGCGGCAACCAAAGAAAGAGAAAGAGAAAGAGAAAGAGAAAGAGAGGGAGAAAGATCTTGATAGAGTTAGCTGTCGTCTGTGAGAGAACTTCCAGCAGCTCATGTGGCTGGTGAAGTAGAAGAGAGAGTAGCAGCAAGATCGAAGGAGAAAGAAGATCCGTAGCTTCTGGATCAGATACAAGTTACATTGCTCCAGAGCGAGCTATATTTTCTGAGCTTTAATTCTAGCTTTCCGTTGCTGATTTTTATCATTCATGTTTTTCATTTTACATTTCATTTCAGAAGTTGTGAATCAGCGGTGGCATAAGCTGTAAGGCCCAGCGGTTTGAAGCTGTGAATCAGCGGTGGCGAAGCTGTAATGCCCAGCGGAGCAAGCTGTAAGTCAGCGGTAGTAGGCAAGTTGTATGGCCCAATAGTTTAAGCTGTGTATCAACAGAATCCACACTCTGGTTGGAGTGTGGGGTGGATGTAGGTCTGGAGGACCGAACCACCTAAAAATCTTCTGTGCACTAGTTTGATTGTTCATTCGTTTACGCTGGATGAATGTCTAGGTTCGCTTTCAATCAAGTCTGCCTGAGTGACTCTTGAATGCATTGCATACCTAGATGGTTTCTGTAAACTGCACAGTTGCTGCCGAGTAGTCCACTACATTGACGTACGATCTGTTCTTTAGTGTACCTCAACATAGCTCATATTCAGCCACCAAGTATTTGATGATGTGCTTCACATTTAGTTAAAGTCAATCAGGTTGAATTCTGCATAGCTCACCAATTAGAGTTCAAATTGGGCAGAATTTTTAATGGGGATTCATTCACCCCCCTCTGAATCCGTATGTGCACCATTGCATCTAGTCTTCATAGACTAACAAACACTGGTTCCCGTAGAAGCTTAAAGCATCTTGTTACAAGTAATAAGGCTAGTATTCTTGCCATCAGTGATCCTATGATTGCCTTTAATAAAGCTCTTGAGCTAAGTAAGTACCTCAAGTTGGAAAGATTTGCTGGTAATGGTATGGATGACTCTAAGATATGGGTTTTCTGGCACGCCAGCCTCAATTTGGAGGTTTTTTGTTCTTCTTCATAGTTTACCTTGGGCAGAAGGCGGGTAATTATATCTCTGTGTTCTATACCTCATTTATGCTGCGTGTGACCCTCAAGTTAGACAAGTTATGTTTAATGAATTGCTTTCGTTTGCTTCTTCATTGGCTATTCCATGGATTATTGGGGGAGATTTTAATTGCATCTTGCGTTTGTCTGAGAAGATAGGTGGGGCCTTCCCTGCATTGGCTTCCATGGTAGATTTTAATGCTTTTATGTGCTCAGCTGGGCTCTTTGATGCTAGTTTCACTGGGCCTCAAATGACATGGTCTAACAATAGAACTGGTCCGGCTAACATCCGGGCGAGGTTGGATCAGGTTTTACTCAATTGTGTCTGGCCGACCACTATGCCTAACCCACAAGTAAAGCACTTATCCAGAGGCCCCTCAGACCATGCTCCTCTATTATTGTCTTTGGGGAAGCCTTCTTCTAGTCTTACTAGATTTATTTTCCAGAAGATGTGGTGCACCCACAGCTCCTTTTTGCAGGTAGTGTCTAATGTGTGGCAACAATCCCACATAGACCATCCTAATGCCCTTGTCAGGTTATCTGTCAAGTTTAAGGAAGTAAAAAGCTCGCTTCGGAAATGGAATAAGGAGGTGTTTGGGGATGTCACCCTCAATGTTAGGAAAGCTGAAGTTGAGATGGAAGGTAAGCAGGTTGTGTATGACTCTGACCCATCTGCCATCAATAGGGAAAGCCTGAATGCTGCCAATGCTGCTCTTCGTCAGGCCCTTCATAGGGAAGAGGTTTTCTAGAATCAAAAGGCTAGAATCGATTGGATAGAGACTGGTGACCAGAATACCTCCTTCTATCATGATGTAGCTCAATGCAATCGGTGAAGGGGCTTTATACACAGACTTAAGGTTGGTGATTCAGATAATTGGTGTTCAGACCAAGACACCCTGCGAAACCATGCAGAACTATATTTTAAAAATTGGTTCACCTCAGAGAATCATTCTGTTGATGCTACCCTGCTAGAAAATATTCCCACCTTGATTACGGATGTTCAGAACACTCACCTTTGTACAGCTCCTAATGTGGAGGAAATCCGAAAAGCTATATGGTCTTTGAAGGGCTCTAGTGCTCCAGAGCCCGATGGTTTTTCTAGCAATTTCTTCACTTCTACTTGGGACATCATTGGGCAAGATGTTGTTGATGCAGTGCGTGCTTTCTTTGCTGGTTTCCCTCTGCCTAGGGGAATCTCCTCCTCCCTAATTACACTGGTGCCCAAGGAGCAAGATCCTACCTCTAATAATGACTTCTGCCCTATTAGTTTATGTAATTTTTAATATAAAGCTATCTCTCGCATCATCTCTGAGAGGTTAGCTCCCATTTTGCCTAGCATTGTCTCTGAGGAACAAGGGGCTTTTGTTAAAGGCCGTTTTATTTTGGAAAATGTTGCTCCAGCTAGACAACTGATGGTGGACATTAATAGGAAAGTTAGGGGCCACAATGCCATTTTTAAACTGGACATGGCAAAAGCATATGATAGAGTGGAATGGGATTTTATCATTGTTGTCCTACAAAAATTTGGGTTCAGTACTCATTTCACTTCCTACATTGGTATGCTGCTCTCTAATTGTTGGTTTTCTGTCAATTTTAATGGGGTCACTACTGCTTTCTTCAAATCTAGCAGAGGGATTCGACAAGGTGATCCTCTTGCCCCTTATCTTTTTATTATAGCTTCTGAAGTGCTAAGCAGAGGGCTATCCACTTTGTTCCAGTCAGGGGCTCTGACGGGTTACAGTGGACCTAGAGGTTGCATGCAGGTTACACATCTTCTATATGCTGATGACACATTAGTTTTTTTGAATGCTGGCACGCGGAATGTCAAGGTTTTTCTTCACTTTATCAATAAATATGAAATGAGTTCTGGGCAGAAGATTAATGCGGGGAAGAGTAGGTTTATGGTGTCTTCTAAGGCTCCACCAAATCATAGGCATACCATCCACACTCTAACAGGATACAAGCATCAGGTTGATGGTTTCCGTTACTTGGGGATACCTGTGAAGAAAGGTAGATACAAACTGACAGATTATAAACCTCTTCTTGACAAAGTGCAAATGAAACTAGTTGGTTGGCAGTCCAAAATGATGTCTTAGGCAGGGAGAGGGATCCTCATCAAGTCAGTGCTTCGAAGCATGATAGTGTATCTTGTATCTGCCTGCTTCATCCCTAAAGCTGTAATTCATATCATTGACATGCTTTGTGCTAACATTTTCTGGCGGGGTTCTGAAGGAATGAAATGACGACACTAGGTGACTTGGAAAGACATTCAAAAACCGTTGATTAAAGGAGGACTTGGGTTGAAGAGTCTGCACCAGGTCCAGATATCTTTAGCAGCTAAAACTTTGTGGAACATTATTCATGG
Organism: Amorphophallus konjac; assembly: GCA_022559845.1. Classification (NCBI taxonomy): domain Eukaryota; kingdom Viridiplantae; phylum Streptophyta; class Magnoliopsida; order Alismatales; family Araceae; genus Amorphophallus; species Amorphophallus konjac. The sequence continues at coordinate 190,504,236 of CM040122.1, read as the reverse complement.
TTCTTCCCTTTGGTCAAGATATGCAAGACAAAGATTTGTCAAATATCATTTTTTTTATATAAATAAACCTCTCCCGGCAGGCATGTCTAAACGTGTTTTCCAACAAGCTAAAAACCTCATCCTTAATAATTCCCGATGGATTATAGGTAATGGGGCTATGACTGATTTTTTCAGAGATAATTGGACTGGAGGTGGCGCTATTATTCACTCGGTCCAACTAAATAATGCTGCTCGGACCCAAGAATTTCCCCTTACTTCGGTCAGAGAGGTGCTCATGGACTCTCATCACGCTGCTTGGAGGATCTTAAGTCATGACCAACATATCCCCTACCCTGACCTTAATAGTGAGGAGGATATTTGTGTCTGGGTCGATACTGCCAGAGGGACATTTACTGTTAGGTCTGCTTATGGTATGCTATGCCCAAGAGGCAATGCTAGGCGATCTTGGTTGGATCTTTGGCATCCTTCCATTGCGCCGAGGGCTGCCATGCTGACAAGGAAAATTCTTCACAGAGTAGTGCTGGTGGATAGCAGGGTGGCAGACTGTAGCATTCCTATGGTGTCTAGATGTGGGTGCTGCAACAGGACAGCTTAGGAGGATCTTAATCATATTTTTATCACAGGTGAGTTGGCATCTGACTTATGGAATTGGGTCCTCCCTTTAGTTAACAACAAGGTAAATATGAGCGATCAAATCACCATCTGATGCTGGAGCATTCTTTCCAATAGCAATATGCAATAAACTTATAGCTTTATTGGGTTATATGTCATCATTCTGATGCTCTGGGAAATCTGGAAGTCTAGATGCTCCAAGAGGTTTGAAGGTCAGTAGAGACGTTTTGGCTGTATCAAAAGAACCGGCTTATCCTCCATTGCTTATGCACTCGATAAGCTGACTTTCCACCTACCCGTGTCTCCTAAACAAGCTGCTCGTTTTGCTACATATAATCTCAAGCCTCATGTAAAGCTTAAATAGCCTATCCTGGTCACCCGTAGCTTGGCGAAGAACAACTTCACCCTTCATGTAGATGGGGCTTCAAAGGGCAACCCCGGCATGTGTGGCGGAGGGGGCTGCATCCGTGATTCACGAGGGAACATGCTGCTCGGCTTTGCATTCTACTATAGTGTTGGTAACAAGATTTTAGCTGAAGCAAGGGCCCTGCATGATGGGTTGTCGATTGCTCTGCAAGGAGGACTCATTCTGTCTATAGTATTCTCCGACTATGCTGTTCTTGTTCAAGCAGTCCGCAAAGGTGTGGCTCCAAATTGGATAGCTTTGCCCTGGTGGCGGGAGATCATGTGGCTTATATATGCCAGCAAATGCCCTGTGAATCACGTATACAGGGAGGGCAATTAGGTAGCTGATTCCTTGGCATCGCATGCTTGTGGTCTGCGCGACAATGCAGTCTATGCCCATGTGAGGGATCTTCCACAGATGGCCAGGGGGGCGCTCACTATGGACAAAGCTGGAATGCCTTCTTTTAGAAATCCTCGTTAGTGCAGGAGGCACCCTGTATTTTTTTTTCTACACAATTGTTTTCAGGGGTATGCCCCGCTGATTATGTAACTATTTTATATCAATAAATTCTTTAGGCCAAAAAAAAATATCAAGAAGTTGCGACAACTACACCAGACGCCAATTCTGGGTAGTGTCTGAACTCTCACAGAACACCAAATCTTGGTGCTCTATGATGGCTAGACGTCATGTTTCTTTAGAGTGACATGACTAAACAAGGTTAAGGGTTTTTAGGGTACAACCAGCCCAGTGATCGAAGAGGGAATCCTTCAATGTCGGGGACTTACGGAGGCCTTAGAGAAAGAATTTCCAGTCCGACGAGAGGGATTCCCAACAGAGGGTCCTTCTTCTCCAAGAAATAAGGTGTGTAACATAGAAACCAATAAAAATAGGGACTTGAGAGGGGGAATTCTGCAGCCCGATTAAGAGCAGCCAAACTAGGCCCATCAGGACCGAACGAGCCTCAGCTCATCCAAGTGACAGCCCTCTCGGGCCCACTTCGGCCATAAAAGCCCAATAAAGATCACTCGGGATCCCATCCTTCCTCGGCGGCCCTTAGGCTCGGAAGGACCGAACGTCAGAACGGAGGAAGACCCACACCCGAGCCATCTCCCCACCGAGATAAGGGCAGGCGCTCCGTGCCCACTCCGATCTGACTGCATCCGAGCTACGCCCATCGCTCGGATAGGGCTGGCACTTCTCATGCTTGGATCAACTGACAAATGCTTATCCATGCAGCCGTTGACCGTCCTTTATGAGCAGGAGTTCAGCAGGATAAGGGTGCCACGATCTCCCAAGGTCATGAAGAGCCCACGATGAGGACGTAAAAATCCCATGATGAGGACGTATCTGCCGCCTAAAACTCCTCAGCTTATGGGACTCTTCGGGGGAGCTCGCTATATAAACCAAGGACTCCCTCCGGCAGCAGGTAAGGCAGATAGATGGCTAACACTCCCTGAGCAGGAACCACTTCACCATCTTGGTGTTGGGGAATCTAGCGCATCTCTTTCAACCTCCCTTAATACCTTCCACCATTGCTCTACTGACTTAAGAATTGGAGGGTTTTCCCAGCGAACTATCCCTGGGCCTCCTAATTCGTTTCCCTTTCTTTGCAGTTCACTATTCGGTGATCATCCTCCCAGCTCAGGACCAGCGCGAGATCACACCCCTTCATCTGGCGCCATCTGTGGGAAACGACCAAAGAACCAGTATGGTGAGAAGAAGTATAGGGAGGAGGTCTGCTGGTGACAGGGGAAAGGCCATGGTGGCGGCGGGGGAAGGCCCCTCACAAGCCTCCCAAAACCCCCCCTCCGGTGCCAGCACTCCCGCCGATGTACTGCCCCTTCCGCCTACGGCCGGGCTGCCACCCCCTCCTCCCACGACGGTAGGGCTGCCGCTCAACGGCGGCGCCGACGCCTTCCAAGCCCTCAACGTGAAACTGGACATCCTCGTGGAACTCATGAGGACCCAGGCAGCAAGGGATGGAAGGTCACGCGCCCCTCCGGAGAGCCCTCCCCATGAGAACGTGTCCCAGCAGACCACCGGAGGCCGCTGCACCCTCCGAGGACAGTAGCTCATCCGCAACAAAATAGGAGGACCCTCGCAAGCTCTCCCTCCGGAGCAAGAGGCTTCCTCCACGCCGAAGCGGGGCAGGCATGGGGCACGCCGTCCCCTCCCGGAGACCGAAGTCCCCAGGGAGCGCCAAGACAGCCTACCTTCACGCCCCCTCAGCCCTACGGCGCAACAGCAGCCGGAGCTATCCCTCCGATTGTGAGAATTCGAGAGGCATTTCGCAGAACAGGAGCGCGACCTACTAGCCCTACAGAAGACCTCTCCACCAGAGGATGAGGAGAGATCCCCGTTCTCCGACCATATCTTGAAGGCAGAGGTATCTCCCCGAGCCTCTATCCCGACCTTCAAGCCCTACGACGGCCAGGGCGACCCGGCCGACCACTTTGACAGCTTCGACGCTCTGATGACCCTTCACGGAGCATCCGACGCCATCAAGTGCCGAGCCTTTGCGACCACCCTGTTTCATGGTGCCCAAGCATGGTTCCGGGCCCTCGCCCCCAGATCCATCCAAGACTTCAAGCAGCTCGGGCGAGTATTCAAGGAGAGTTTCGCCGGTAGCGGCCCCCCAAGGTCGGTAGCGGGGCTTTTGGCCCTCAAATAGGCGCAAGGGGAGAAACTTCGGGCCTACATCCTCCGATTCAAATCGGAAGCCCTGAGGATCCCCCGCCTGGACGTCACCTCGGCCATAACCACTCTGATCGGGGGCACCCACGATGAGAACCTCTGTCGCGAGCTTGTCCTCCACCCTCCCTCGATCCTTGCTGCGCTAGTGACTCTGGCATTGCGCCACGCCGAGTGCGAGGAAGTACTCAGTGCCTGTCGAGACGCAACCGGCTTGGGTCAGGAGGGGGACAAGAAGTGGGCACCCGAGACAAGCTCGGGCCAAGGAAAAAGGCAGAACCAAGACGGGGAACGCAAGGAACCGTCGCGGAAGTACGAGCGGTACACTCCCCTAACCGCTCTAGTATACGAGATTTATGAAGACATCAAAGGATCGGGCCTCCTCCGCCAACCTGAGCCAATGAAGTCAAAGAGCCGCAGTCGCAGCAAGCATTACCCGTTCCACAACGACCACGGGCATCATACCGGCGACTGCCATCAGCTCCAGGATGAGATCGAGCATCTCATTCGTCAGGGGCACCTCTCCCGATTCGTGGCCGGACACCAGGAAGACCGAGGTGCCCCAGAGGAGATAGACAACGGCCCCCGAGGGGTCCACATCAATGTCATCGCCGGAGGAGCTACATCGGGAGGAGACAGTGGCCGGGGAAGGAAGCATCATGCTGAGCGGACGAGCCGAGCCATCGAGCCTCCCAGGGCCCCGCCCAGTGAACCCCAGGTCATAACCTTCTCCGACCAACACTTGGAGGGGCTGAGCACCCCGCACGATGATGCCCTAGTGATATCGGCCACAATAAACCATTGTAACCTAGACAGGATTCTGTTTGACAATGGAAGTACCCCTGATGTATTATCCTATGAATGTTTCCTTAAGATGGGGGAGGATCCGTCTAAACTCCGCCCGATCCGGACCCCCCTGTGCGGGTTCAATGGCCAGGCCACCTATCCCGAGGGAGCCCTAAGCCTGCCGGTTACTCTTGGCACCCCACCCAAGACCGTTACGGTCATGGTGGACTTCATAGTGATCAAAGGTATGATAGCGTACAACGTAATCTTCGATCGAGGAATCCCCAGTCGAACGAAAGCGGTGCCTTCTACCTATCACCAAAAGATGAAGTTCCCCACCAAAAATGGATTGGGGGAAGTCCGAGGTAACCAGGCAATGGCCCGAAGGTGCTACAATATCTCGGTCGAAGCCACAAGGCCGGACGGAAAAATAAGGGCCCCCGGGAAGTAGAGGAAAAATCCGCAACCGCCGAACCTGGAGGCGAATTGCTAGCGGTTTTCCTAAACGACGACCCGACCCTAGGAGTAAAGATCGGAGCCGACCTAACATCTGAGGTTCAACAGCAATACAAAGAGTTCCTTTTCGCGTACATCCGGGTCTTTGCATGGTCTGATGATCAACTCCCCGGGATACCGGAAGAGACGGTGGTGCATAAGCTCAACCTCGACCCAACCATAAAGCCCGTGCAACAACGCAGAAGGAATCATGCGCTAGAGAAGCAGACGATTATCAAGGAGCAGGTCACCAAGGGGCGGAAGACTGGCCTTTTTAGACGGTCCTGTACCCGACGTGGCTAGCTAACGTCGTCCTGGTGCCGAAAGCTTCGGGAAAGTGGCGGATGTGCGTGGACTTCACCGACTTGAACAAGGCTACTCCAAAGGATTGCTATCCCTTACCGAGCATCGACCAACTGGTTGATTCAACCTCGGGTAATGAGATACTCAGCTTCCTGGATGCCTACTCAGGCTACCACCAGATCAGAATGCACCCCGAAGACATCGAGAAGACCGCCTTTATCACCGACTTCGGCGTACACTGCTACACCCGATGCCTTTCGGGTTGAAGAATGCGGAGCCACGTACCAAAGGCTAGTCAACCATATGTTCGAGGGACAGCTCGGTCGGAACGTCGAGGCCTATATTGACGACATGCTCGTGAAGACCCCCAAGGCCGAGGACCACTTTGTCGACCTAGCAGAAACTTTCAACACCCTCCTGAAGTACAACATGAAGCTCAACCCCGCCAAGTGCGCCTTCGGAGTAAAGTCCGGAAAATTCTTGGGCTTCTTGGTCACTCAGCGTGGGATTGAGGCCAACCCCGACAAGGTCCAGGCCATCCTGGACATGCGCCCACCCACCTGCATCAAAGATGTTCAATGCCTTACCTGGCGCGTTGCTACGCTCAGCAGATTCCTGTCCCGCGCAGCTGAACGATGCCTACCCTTCTTCAAACTGCTGAGGGGGCCCAAAATGGCATCTGCTACATTCGCGTTGGACGAGGAATGCCAAAGAGCATTCGTCGAGCTTAAGGAGTTCCTGGCTTCGCCCCCAGTGCTTTCCAAGCCCGTCTCGGGGGAAGCCTTGTATCTCTATCTCTCGGTAACTCCATCCATAGTTAGCTCGGTCCTAGTCAAAAATGACTCAGGAATCGAGAGACCGGTCTTCTACACAAGCAAGGTGCTCAATGAGGCTGAGAAAAGGTACCCCGCAACCGAGAAACTCGTGCTAGCGTTGGTTATCTCGGCCAAGCGCCTCCGACCCTATTTCCAAGGGCACTCCATCACCGTGTTGACTGGTGAACCATTGAAGAAGATCCTCGCTCACCCCGAAGCCTCGGGACGCCTCGTCAAGTGGGCCATCATGCTCGGGGCCTATGATATATCGTATTGGCCTCACTCGGCTATCAAAGGCCAGGCGCTCGCCGACTTCATCGCCGAAAGTACCATCCCGACTGAAGAGAGATCTTCGTCCGCACCCGGGCCGACCTAGGAACTGTTCGTTGACGGATCTTCCAATTTAGCCGGGAGCGGTGCCGGCATCCTCCTGAAGTCCCCTGAAGGGGCAGAGCTACAGTACGCCCTGATGTTCAACTTCCAAGCATACAACAATGCTTCCGAGTACGAGGCCCTCATATCGGGAGCCCGCATGGCCCGGCGGTTAGGAGCTGAACTTGTCAGGATTCACACCGACTCCCAGCTAGTCGCTAGCCAGGTCAACGGTGATTATGAAGCTTGGGAGGCACCAATGATCAAATACCTCCAACTGGTCAAGACTGTGGTACAACAGTTCGAGAGTTTTGAGGTAGTCTGGATAGCTCGGGAGGAAAACTCCCGAGCAGACGCCCTCTCTCAGTTGGCCTCCTCTCTTGACCCCGAGGGTACTCGATCGGTCCTTCCCGAAGAGCTAGAGCGCCCGAGCATTGATTCGGAGCTCCTAGCTGTTGGCTTAGCCTGCCCAGGCGACTGGCGTACCCCCTACCTGTCGTAGCTCCAAGACTCCGAGGAGCCTCCCGACCCTCGGAAAGACCGAAGGTTGAAATACCAAGCTCGGCGATTCATCACCCTGGATGGCGCACTTTACTGGAGATCCTTTTCTGGCCCTCTTCTGAAGTGTCTCGGTACCGATGAAGTCAACCGAGTGATCGAAGAAGTTCTCGAAGGTCTATGCGGAGTGCATTTGGGGGGAAGGTCACTCGTCAGGATCTTGCTACGGCGAGGTTACTGGTGGCCCACCCTACAGCGTGACTGCTCGACCTACACACAACGTTGTGACCGTTGCCAGCTATTCGACCACTTGGTCCATCAGCCAGCAACGGAGCTTATCACCCTAGCCGAGCCTTATCCTTTCGCTCGCTGGGGAATCGACATCCTCGGGCCATTCCCCATGGCCCAGGCCCAGAAGAAGTTCATCATCGTCGCCATCGACTACTTTACTAAGTGGATCAAGGCCGAAGCCACTGCAAGGATCACCGAGACAGTCGTCTGGAATTTCATCTGGAAGTCGATCATCTGTCGCTACGGCATCCCCCGGGTGATAGTGAGCGATAATGGTCGGTAATTTGATTCTCGATACTTCTGAGACAGATGCGCCGACCTCAATATTCGCAATCACTTCACTTCGGTCGCCCACCCTCAGGCTAACGGGCTGGTCGAAAATGCCAACAAGGCTATCTTGAAAGGCATCAAGACTAGGCTCGGCAAAGCCAAGGGCAGCTGGCTCGAGGAATTGCCGAACGTACTTTGGTCGCACAGAACGACTCCCAGAACGGCAACCGGTGAAAGTCCTTTTCAACTAGTGTATGGAACCGAGGCCGTGATCCCGTTGGAGATCGGCAACCCCTCCCTCAGAGTCATCCGCTTCTCGTCCGAGGCAAACGACCAAAAACTGCTCGAAAATCTCGACTTAGCAGATGAAATCTGGGAGATCGCCAGCATCAGAGCAACGGAGTACCAACGCTGCCTCACTCGATACTGCAACGCCAAAGTCTGAGACAGACACTTCCAGTCGGGAGACTTCATTCTCAGGAAAGCCGAAGCCTCTCGACCACTTGAGGCGGCGGGCAAGTTATCCCCTAATTGGGAAGGCCCCTACCGAGTGGTCGAGATGCTTCGAAAAGGAGCATACCGCCTGTCTACAATGGAAGGAGAACCCATCCCTCGGACCTAGAACACAACTACATTACGCAAGTTCTACTTCTGAGTACTGAGTATTGTGCAGACGACATGGGATAAGACAAAAGGCTCCTTTCTTTTTATTCAAACAACCCGTTTGTACATCAGGAAGGCCGAAGCCAATAGATTACATGTCAAAAAAGAAAAAGATCCATCTAGCGCCGTCGTATGAGCCCGTCGCTCGGCTGACTCGGATGACCTTCCTGCGTCCAGCCACAAACTCTGCCTAGTGTAGAAACTGGCTCGGATAAAGGATAGTTGACCCCGTTGGCTCAGGCAGCTCTAGACAAAGGTGACAAAGGGATTAAGAAAGAGAAGGCTACCTTCCAAGTTGAACTTGGAAGAGAAGGAGGAGAGGGAATGCATATGAAAGCATCTTCCCTGCCAAACTACCAACTCTTTGGAAGAAAGAGAGTGCTGGCACCCTCCGAAGAGTGAAAGAAAGGAGGAGCAGAGCAGAAGAGGGAAAAAGAGGCTGCCAGAAAGAAAAAGAAACCAGCAGAGCTGGTTGAGGAGGCAGAGGAAGGCCCAGAAGGGATGGAGCTTAGTTGGCTTCCTCCTCCCATCCGTGAGGCAAGCAGGAAGGGACGGGCAGTAGGAATGTCTGATCCCCCCATCCGTCCTCCATCTCGCCCCCCTGCAAGCGCCGTCGGAAGATAAAGGGAAAATGGCGTGCCTCCGCGTGTCGATCCCTTTTCAAGTCTGCTCGCCAGCCGTCGACTCCTTTTCAAGTCCGGAGCAGTAGGAACTCCCTGCCCCCCATCGTCGACAGCCTCCTCATATGGAGCTTCCTTCATGCTCCGAATACCACGGCACAACGCAACGTGAAGAAGGAATGAGGAAAGACTGTCTAGGAAAACTCTAAGTGGTGGAGAGGAAGGGATTCCCTTCAGTCCTTTTTATAGGCAAAGGGAGGCTACTAGCCTTAAATAATTTCCCCCCTCGAAAACATGCCAGAAGGATTTCTCCCTACAAACGGTCACCTCAAACTTCTCGTCTTTCGCCCCAGCGGGACACACGAAGCGTCCAAGCATTTAAAGCGTGGGAAAATGGGAAGACACCCTGTCAGACGCTCACCCAACCATCGTGCGAGATTCACGCAGAAAATATCAGCTCTTTCCAACAACCGCAGATACGCTTAACAGAATATGGCAACAGCAGTATGGAACAGATAAGTCTTCATCACAATACCACTGCCTTATTTATTTCTACACAAAAAGAAGAAAGTTTTCTCCTTCCAAAAAGAAAACGATATACAAAGAGAGGAAGCAAAGCGGATACATCAGGCCTCCGACCCACCCTGAAGCTCGGAAGTGGAAGGCTCAGACAGTCTGCCCCCGGCATGCTCAGCGACGGCTGACCCTAGCACTGACCCCACCGGCGTGGGAACTGCCTCGGTTGCACGCCCTCCCGAGGCATCCGGAGTTAGCGATCCCTCGGGCGAAGACCCCTCCTGATCCTCTTCGTCTGGTGCCGAGACAGAGGAGCCCGAGGACGACAGATCCGAGTCGTAGCACTATCCGGATGGGAATTCAATCCCAGAATCCTATTCCCCGGCATAATATACCGCCCGGTCGTAGCCTTGCTTGAACCCCATGCGGATGCCTCGGTGAAGCGCTAACTCGTAGTAGGGAAGGGCAGCCTCCTTAAGGTCGACCCGGTAGGCCTCTGAGCTCTTGTACTGCTCGAGAGCCTCCGCCCCGGCCGATCCCACCATACCAACGAGCTCAGCCTCCCTCCGCTCCGCCTCGGCTGACCTCCGCTCGGCCTCAGCAGTCCGCTCTTCGGCCACCGCCACCTGCTTCTCCGCCTCGGCCCGATCGGCCTCGGCCTCCCGCCGAAGGCGCTCGGCTTCCTCCGCTCGGTCTACCAGCTCGGCCCGCTCGGTCTCCCACTGGCCATCCAGCTCAGCGCGCACAAGGCGTTCCTCCTCGAGAAGCTTGTTCTTCCTCTCGAGTGATTCACGAGCCTTGGCTAGCTGCTCGGTTAGCGCCCGGGTCTCCACCTGGCTCGACCGCATCAGCTCATTGACTGAGGAGAGCTCCCGCCGAAGCCCGTCACGCTCCTTGGTGAGCCGAGCCAACCTCCTGTCTGACCCACCAAGGGTCCAGGCCAGGTTCGTTCGCTCCCATTCCGACCGAGCATACGCTTCCGCTAGAGCAGCCCCCATCTGGGCCAGGGCCAGACCGCCCTCCATAACCCCGACGAGAGCCGTAGATGGGGAGTACTGCCTACCTCCCCCCCTCACCTTCACGGCTATACCGCGGCATACCTGGTGCAGGGGGCTCGAGATACTGAGCCTCTCCAAGGCCGCCGGAACGGAGAACCCCCTATCGCCCGGTGCCCCACCGCGTGGCTCGGATCGAACCCCAGCCTCGGTCGCCCCTCGCGCCTCGCCATTTTCTTGCGGCCCCTAAACCTGGATCGGCTCTCCGCCTGTGCCACCCCCCGAAGCGCCAGCCCCGGCCGTAGTCACAGCACCCCCAACTTCGGCCACGGCCCCCTCAGCTCCGGCCGAGGGGAGAGCCGGGTCGGCCCCGCTGCCGGTTGCAGGAGCCCCCTCGGCCCCCTTGGTCCCAGCCAAAGGAGGAACCAAGCCCGCATCATCACTGCCCGCAGGGGCAGCCCCGACCTCCTCGGCCCCCTCTGGCTCGGCTGGTGGGAGAGCCCGCCCGGTAGGGTCGGCCCCACTGTGCCCGACGGAGGGGTGAGCCGCGGTAGGGTCACCTTCGACCGTGGGTACGACCCCGGCCTTCTTGGCCCGCTTTCTGGCCCTCACAACGGCCCGTATCATACCCTCCACAGGGTCCTTGCGCTTGGGTCCCCGCGGTCCGGAGGATTCACCCTGGGCCGCTCCCTTGCCCTTGATACGAGAAATATAACGTGATCTAGAAGGGGAGGGGATGAATAGATCACTATTTTTCAACCGATTAGAAATTACTGAAGAATGATTCACTTAAAACAAACAATCTCGGAGTTGAACCCACAAAAACGCAGTGCGGACAATAGCTCGAGTGGATAGAAGGCACACCACAAAATCACCACAGACAATCACACGAGTACTTAGAGGTTTTTAAGGTGGTTCGGTCAGACCTCCAGTCTACCTACGTCCACCCCTCACTTCAAATCGAAGTGAGGCTTCCACTAGCACCTGCTAGCAAAGCAGACTCAGTCTGCGACAACGGCTGATTCACAGCTTCACCAGGGGAACACCCTCCCCTCTTCTTCCACACCCGGAGGGAACCCTAAGGACGCCAAGTCCCTAGAAACAGGAAACAATTTCCTCTTCCTCCAACCGAGGGAATACTAGTGATCTACAGTCACTAGAACCAGAGACCAAGGTCTCTCTTCCTCTGAAGCCTAGAGGGAACACCTCTTCTTCGAGTAATACTGCAACCTCTGTTGCAAGTGAACTAGAGAGAACACGTCTCTCTCTTCCCCTGAACACCAGGAGGAAACACAGAGAACTCTCAATCAAGAAAGAAAAATAGACAAAAATGAAAACAAGAAAGAAGGAATCCAAAACTCAGAAACTGGAAACAATGTAGCTCAAACTGAGCAGCAGACTTCGGATTTGATCCGTAAGTCAATACCCATCTTCTGATCACTCTTCTGCTCTCTCTTCTCTCTCAACTAGAACACTCTAGTTTCTCAGGGAGCTCTTTTCTCTTCAGCTCTCACTCAAATTTCTTCTCTTCTTTTTTTCTGGATCGAACTCTCTGCACTTCTGCTTTTTGCTTTTCCCTTTCGATCAACCTTCATCTGTGGACGAAGGCTTCAATATATAGCAGCAGCAGCAGGTGGTTCATGCAAGGCGTGTGCCTCCCGCACTTCATCCAGAACCTTCTTGCCACGTGCCCTTATAGCATTGGTTCCTTTAGTATTGGATCACGTGCAGCCCAGTCACTGGGAATATTCTTCCTCGGACCACCTTCTTCTTTTTGTTTTTCTTCTTCTCCTGCAAAGAATTAAAATGATTAAAACTCAGGGCCACAAAAACTAAAACTGCATGAGGTATGTGATAGCAATACGAGATGCACTATACTGAGAACGACACGAGATACACAAGATTACTATAGTACGAAATAAAGAGAGAATGACACGAGGTCAGATTAAAACAGCACGAGGTAAAAGAGACGACACGAGATACATACTAATAAGGCTAACACTACAAAGAGAACGACACGAAGTATCACTGTAACAAAACAAACACTACGAAGAGAACGACACGAGATACACAATAATAAAGCTAACACTACAAAGAAACGACACGAAGTCAGATGAGAACAGCACGAGGTGAGAAGAAAATAACACGGAGTAAAACTGTAGTAAAACACGCGATCAGAAGAAACCTGGACGAAGATAGAAAGAGGCAACACGAAGTCATAAAAATAACACTAAGACACAAACACAGAAATAACATGAAGACTCAAATATAAAAATAACACGAAGACACAAGCACAAAAGATAACACGAAGACACAAGCACAAAAGATAACACAAAGACACAAACACAATAGATAACACGAAGACACAAACACAATAGATAACACGAAGACACAAACAAGGAACAACTCGAACACAAAATTGCTCGAACTTACGAACGACTCGAAGACGAGGACGACACGAAACGACACGGACTGAAACCAACTCGAAGACAAAAATAGAAACCGACACGAAGTGTGGTCACAAAGCAAGACAGACACTTCCAACGAACAGCCTTCATATGATATCAGGCGATGTGTAGACTTTGCATTCAAGTGGATGTATAGACTTGGAACGGTCTTCAAGGTCACAATGTACAGACTTTGAAATAAAGAGTGTACAGACTGAGAGTTCAAGGCCACGATGTATAGACTTTGCCCAAGGAAACGAATGTGTAGACTTTGGCTTGGAACGAAGGTAAAGATGAGGCTGTATAGACTTGGCCAGAACATAAGACTCGAAGACATAGGGGTGACACAGATGGAGCGACACGAGGTGGCACAGAAAGCAGCACGAGGTACTGTAGTGTATAGCACGCGATGGAACAAATAACGACATGAAGACAACCAACAAACATAATTGGAACAACACGACGTACAAAAGGACAACACGGAGTGTAATGAACACAAACAACACGAAGTATGAAGGGAACATTACGGACATGCAAGGTATTATCTCATGGCAGTTTTCCTGTTAATCATGGAAATTTCAAATGCATAACATTACTCAAGATATCTGATTAAAATGATAATATTTAACATAGTGATACTCATCATCAAAACACTAGGGAAGTCACAAAAGTCCAAGAATCTCCCCCTTTTTGATGATGGCAACACTATATTAAACAACAGAGATGAAGTGCATGAAGATAAGCTGTGAAAATAAGCAATGCAGGCACACAACACACTCGCCTCCTCTGACGATTCCCAAGAGCTCCTCCTGAACACAACATCTACTTTTCTCTAACTAGAACTTATCTTTCGCTCCCCCTCAGCAAATCACAAAAGAACAAGCAAGACACTAGCAAGACACTCTCCCCCTTTGACATCATCAAAAACTAGGGGCAGGTCTGAAGATATCACGAAAAGAAAATTGCTGACAGTGGAGAGAAAACAAGAGAGAGTATGGTTGATAAAGGAAAGTTATTGAGATGTTTAGGCAATTAAGAAAGACATTAATTATATGTGAGGATTTTGAGGATCAGTTAGGCAGACTGTGTGCAAAATGGTGAATGAAGATTTGCTCCATACACAGAACCAGATTCTAAGCAAGTAAGGTACAAGATACCAGTATGGTCAGAGTAAGTCTTTACTCAGAGAGTATAAAGCAAGGAAGTCAGGAAAATAAAGACCTGTGGTATTGAAAACAAACAAACCAAGACCTAAATGCCAAGTGAACAGGATCTGGATATCAAGAGGGAGAAATTTTCAAAGATGGTCAAGATCAAAGGTAAATCTGTCAAGTACACCTTTGACATTAGGGAGACACCTTGTTTAGAGGCAGGAATCCCAGTTACTTGGTGGCAAGACCACATTACCCCTTCTGACAAGAGGACAGAGATAGTATTCTAACTGGTGTTGACATTAAGATGACACCTTTACTAGAGGCCAGACAGCCCAGTTACTAACCAGATATGTACCATTGCTCTGTATGATCAAGACAGCTAATTAAGCCTGATTTATACTGCCATCTCATGACATGGGATTCTTTCACTTCATTGATGAAAGTCCCAGTTTCTCAATGAACAGTTAACAAGGTTGTTAAAACTTCTTTCATGAATTTTTCATTAAACTGCACTTGAAACCTTGTAAATTAGTCTTGATTCAGTTTGAGAACAATACACCAGCTCCAAAGTTTTTCAGACAAAAACACTATATATCTCATTTCGGACTTAACCAGACTAAGTAGGTATGTTGTACTGGCTAGATCAGAAGTCAGTTACAGTGTAGGAAGATAGTCTTGAATTCAGATTTTGATCTCAGTGGGACTAACAGCTGAAATTCCAACAAGAAATTAGATGAACAGTCTTATCAGATAAAACATCAAAAATTTCTTTTATCCACCTACTCAAACTGATTCTCTTATAAGGTCAGCAAAAGTCCGTTCAAAGTATGTTCAGATTTGGCCAAAAGAGCATGACACCAATTATTAATCTAGCTCCCCCTGTGACCTTGACTCCAACTCAGACTTAACCAAGACAACCTCAAAACACCTCAAAGAAAACAAAGTGGTATCAATCAATACGAGTGAATCAGCAAACACCATAATGAGGTTATTTTCAGCAACAGATAATGAGCATAGGTAAGCACAAGAGCACATGACAGATTGTTCAGAGATCAATTATTCAATTATGTAATTCTGTAAATACCTAATTCTCTGCGCAATGTGCTAAATTTTTCAGTATCCAGTGGCTTAGTGAAAATATCTGCAATTTGTGAGTTAGTGCCAACATGGATCAACTCAAAGGTCTTCCTAGCTACTTCATCTCGAATAAAATGATGCCTGATTTCGATGTGTTTAGTTCGAGAATGAAGTACATGATTCTTTGCAATGTTTATTGCACTAGTATTATCACAAAAGATGGAAGTGCAACCTAGCTCAACTGAGTAATCCAGAAGCTGGTGTTTTATCCATATAACCTGTGTGCCACAGCTCCCTGCTGCCACATACTCAGCTTCAGCAGTAGAAAGAGCCACAGAGTGTTGCTTCTTGGATCCCCAAGAGACTAGGCACCCTCCTAAAAATTCGCAGTGACCACTAGTACTTTTCCTGTCCAATTTACATCCTGCATAATCTGCATCTGTATATGCAATGAGATCTAAACTACATGATGCAGGATACCAAAGACCTAGATCATGGGTAGCAGATAAGTATCTAAAGATTCTTTTTACAGCTGCCAAATGCAATTCAGTAGGCCTAGACTGGTATCTGGCACACATCCCTACACTAAATTGAATGTCAGGCCTGGATGCTGTTAAGTAGAGGAGTGAACCGATCATACCTCTATATAATTTAGCATCCACCTCTTTACCTTTTTCGTCTGAATCCAGTGAGGAGTTGGTGCCCATGGGTGTTGAGATAGTCTTGAGATTGGTCATTCCAAACCTTTTCAGCATCTCCAGAGTATACTTGGTTTGATTTATGAAACAACCATCCTCCATCTGTTTGACCTGCAGCCCAAGAAAATACTTTAGTTCGCCAACTAAACTCATTTCAAATTCATGAGACATAGATTCAGAAAATTCTTTACACAATTTTGAATTGTTAGATCCGAAGATGATATCATCAACATATACCTGGACCACTATTAAATCCTTTCCGAGATTTTTGGTGAAGAGGGTTTGGTCAACCTTACCTCGAGTGTAGCCCTTGCTCAAGAGGAATTCAGAAAGTCTCTCATACCAGGCTCGGGGAGCCTGCTTCAATCCATAGAGGGCTTTATTCAACCTAAAAACCATGTTAGGCTGAACAGAGAAATTAAAACCTGGAGGTTGTTCAACCATTTAAGAATGCGCTTTTGACATCCATCTGCTGCAGCCGAATGTTCCTAGAGCATGCAAATGCAAGCAGAATTCGTATAGCTTCCATCCTAGCCACTGGGGCATAGGATTCATCAAAATCCACACCAAATTCTGACTGTAGCCTTGAGCTACAAGTCTTGCTTTGTTTCTAGAAATAGCTCCATTCTCATCAACTTTATTCTTGAAAACCCATTTAGTGCCAATGACATGAGTGTTATCAGGTCTGGGAACTAGTTCCCATACAATATTTTTCTCAAATTGATTTAATTCCTCACACATGGCGGATACCCAAGAATCATGTTTTAAGGCTTCTTCCACAGATTTGGGTTCCACCTGAGATACCAATGCAGCTAAGTCCTGTTCTTGGACAATTCTAAAATGAGACCTTGTCCTAGGAGGATCATGCAAATTGCCTATGACATTTTCACTAGGGTGGTCTTTGTGAAATATTATCTCACCTGAGGGTTCACCTACCTCAGCTGCTCCTTCTTGCTGTGAGTTTTCTGGTTGAGCAGCTGGCTGCATCTCTTCTTCTTCAATTCTCTCCAAGAAATCTCCCTCATTAGATGGCTCCCTGTCATCATTCATCACTTTGTTAGAGAAATCATTTTCATCAAACACTACATGCGGTGTTTCTTCAACAGTTTGATCATCTTTATTGAAAACTCTGTAAGCCCTTGAGGTTTCTGAATATCCGAGAAAAATTCCAGGAGAGCTTCTAGCTTCAAATTTGTCCAAACCATTCTTACCATTATTGTGAATAAAACATTTGGAGCCAAAAACTTTAAAGTAAGAAATGTTTGGCTGCTTACCCTTGAGAAGTTCATAAGGAGTTTTCCTATGAGTAGGTCTTACCAAGGCTCGGTTTAGAATGTAGCATGCAGTATTCGCAGCTTCAGCCCAAAATCTCCTTGGAAGTCCACTCTCAATCAGCATAGTCCTGGCCATTTCAATGATTGACCTGTTTCTTCTCTCAACAATTCCGTTCTGCTCCGGTGTCCTGGGAGAAGAGAATTTGTGAGTCACTCCCTCTCTTGAGCAAAATTCAGAAAATGAAGAGTTCTCAAACTCTCCTCCATGGTCAGACTGAATTGTAATGATGTTATGTTCACCTTGCAGTTTGATTTTATTGAACAGTTCTTCAAAGTGAACAAAAGCATCATTTTTATTTGCTAAACAAAACAACCAAGAAAATCTAGTGAAGTCATCAACTATGACTAATCCATATCTCTTACCTGACAAACTTTGTATGCGAGTAGGACCAAAGAGATCCATGTGCAAGTGCTGCAGCGGTTTACATGAAAGACTCTCAGTTCTCAACTTAAAAACTGCACGAGTCTGTTTACCTTGTGCACAAGCATCACATAGCTTGGACCCTAACTGAAATCTTATTCTGGGCAAACCTCTAACTAGGTTATGCTTAGACAGTTTATTCATTGTAGACAAACTAACATGGCCTAGACGCCTATGCCAGTCAAAAGCAACCTGTTCAGAGTTAGCAGACATACACAAGTTAGTTTCAGGATTATCATCCAGGTCTACGATGTATACGTTGTTTACTCTATGACCTTTGAACATGACGTTATCAGAATTCAGCTCAAAAACAGTGCAGGAATTATGGTCAAAGAGTACCTTATGTCCTTTGTCGCAGAGTTGACTTATACTTATCAAGTTGTGCTGAAGTCCTTCTACAAGATACACATCTTCAATGGAGTTAGTAGAGGACTTACCAACTGTACCAATTCCAATTATTCTTCCTCTGTTATTTCCACCGAATTTGACCAGGCCCCCAAACTTCATTTTCAGTTTGCTAAATTTGGACCGGTCTCCTGTCATGTGCCTGCTACAGTCGCTGTCAAGATACCACTTGTTATGCTCGGCTGCCAGGCTAACCTGCGAAAGTTTAGACAAAGTAATGTGGGACCCAATTCAAATTGGGTCCAAAGACAGTTTTCAATTATGCAAATCACACTTAGGAACCCACATTTGTTTTACTATTCTTTTCAAAGATTTCATGTAGATTGATTCTTCCTTCTTGGCATTTCTCAGTGGGTGTTGAATAAGCCTATTCCTATTAAAATTATGATGTTTCCGAGTAGAGAAATTGTTGTTTGGCCTCTTAGAGGAAACACGTGTGTGCTGAACATAATTCATGTAACCATTTTTATTCAAATGAAAATTGTGCTGAAGGTGATGCATGTTCGCATGGTTTCCTTGATAACTATCATGCTGAATTTTCTTAGCGAAACTGTTCACCTTTCTAGTGACATCAATAGGAATGGTCGTGTGAAAACCCTTGTTGCACAACTGTTGCACAGGAACTGTTCTAGTCTCAAGATTTCCTAACTTAGTCTGCTGACCCGTGGATTGAATAGATTTGCTGGTCGAAACCTTCAATGTAGAGACAGATTTGGAGCTGGATGGGGTTTCCAGTTTTTCTTTGCCCTTGGCGGGGCAGAACGTGACAGTTTTGAATTCAAAGGGTTTTTTACTTGTGGGATTGTATCCTAATCCCTCCCTATTGAAGTTTACCCTCGACCCCAGAAGGACATCCAGATTGTTTCTCCCCTCTGTAAATTTTTCTAGCATTTTTCCTTTGTCCTCAATCTCCTTCTGAAGTTCATTACATTGGTCCTGGAGTTCCTGATTAACTTTTCTAACCGCCTCATATTTTTCTGCAATCAGTCTAAACTCCTTCTTACTCTCTTCAGTTTTACTCTTCAGCTCATTCATCCTAGCTAGATTTTCCTCTCTTTCCATTCTAAACCTCTCAATCTCACTTCTAGCCTGATCTAGTTCAGTGGCCATCTCCTTGGTTTTCATGTTACCTGTAACAGCAATAGAGTGTTCCTCAGAAACAGAGTGAAACTTTCGTTTAAGCATTCTGTGCTCCTTGGTTAGAAAATTATATTTAGCTAACAGGTCGCCATAGGCGTCCTCCCAATCGTCCAAAGTAAAATTCTCAAATAAGTTCGTTACCTCTTCCTCATGGTTGGCCATGAGGCAAGTCTTCTCTTCACCTTCACTTGACGAGATGGCTTCTGGATCCTCCTCCTCGTCGCTCCATGTGCACAGCATGGCTTTCTTCTTTTTGTGCACCATCTTCTTCTGGTATCCGGGAGCCTTAGCTTGCAGCTCTGGACATTCACTTTTCATGTGACCAGGATTCTGACAATGGTAGCATGTAACCTTCTTAACAAACCGGTTCTTCTCAAGTTCTCGTTCAGGAGACTTCCTTGTAGCATTGAATCTCTTTCTCCGGTAGAATTTCCCTTTAGTCCTCAAGAACTTTTTGAATTGCCTGGTGAGCATGGCCTGCTCGCTCTTGTCCAGGTCTGAGAATCCGTTAGAGTCTTCGCTGCTACCACCACTACTGCTGCTGCTGCTGCTCTTCTTAGTATGTCGTGAAACTTTCAGAGCAACATTCTTTCCCTTTCTGTCATGTCCATCATTCCCTTATTTGAAGTTCATTTCGTGGGTCATGAGAGACCCAATCAGCTGGGTTACTGACATGGTGGATAAATCTCTAGATTCCTCTATGACGGTCACCTTAGTATCCCAGATGGGAGTTAGGGACCTAAGGATCTTCCTGACAATGTCTTCTTGCTGAATCTCCTTTCCAAATCCTCTCAGACTATTGATGATCACAGACAATCTAGCATACATTTCTGTGATCGACTCTTCTGGCTTCATCTTAAACAACTCATACTGAGTTGTAAGCATATTGATCTTGGTAGCTTTCACTTGAGATGTGCCCTCATAAATTAACTGCAATTCATCCCACATTTTCTTTGCAGTCTTGCACGCTGAAATCCTCAAGTACTCTTCCGGGTGGACGGCGCATTGTATGATGCTAAGAGCTGTCCAATTCAGTGCGGAGAGTTTAACCTGTTCCTCTGTCCATATGTCTTCGTTCGGTGGAAGTTGGTACGGACCATCTGTAATTACTCTCCAGAGCTTGTGGCTTTGAGCCCTGATGAAGACTTCCATCCTGTTCTTCCAAAAGAAATAGTTATTACCATCGAAGAAAGGGGGACGGGTGATTGACTGCCCTTCAGCAATGTAGCTGCGAGGACCAGCGGATCCGTTTCCCTGGCCGTTGGACCACATATTGGGAAATACCCGCTCTGATACCAAGTGATACAAGAAATATGAAGTGATCTAGAAGGGGAGGGGATGAATAGATCACTGTTTTCAACCGATTAAAAATTACTGAAGAATGATTCACTTAAAACAAGCAATCTCGGAGTTGAACCCACAAAAACGCAGTGCGGACAATAGCTCGAGTGGATAGAAGGCACACCACAAAATCACCACAGACAATCACACGAGTACTCAGAGGTTTTTAAGGTGGTTCGGTCAGACCTCCAGTCTGCCTACGTCCACCCCTCACTTCAAATCGAAGTGAGGCTTCCACTAGCACCTGCTAGCAAAGCAGACTCAGTCTGCGACAACGGCTGATTCACAGCTTCACCAGGGGAACACCCTCCCCTCTTCCTCCACACCCGGAGGGAACCCTAAGGACGCCAAGTCCCTAGAAACCAGGAAACAATTTCCTCTTCCTCCAACCGGAGGGAACACTAGTGATCTGCAGTCACTAGAACCAGAGACCAAGGTCTCTCTTCCTCTGAAGCCAGAGGGAACACCTCTTCTACGAGAGGGAACAATACTGCAACCTCTGTTGCAAGTGAACCAGAGAGAACACGTCTCTCTCTTCCCCTGAACACCAGGAGGTAACACAGAGAACTTTCAATCAAGAAAGAAAAACAGATAAAATGAAAACAAGAAAGACGGAAGCTAAATTTTAGAAACTGGAAATAATGTAGCTCAAACTGAGCAGCAGACTTCGGATTTGATCCGTAAGTCAATACCCATCTTCTGATCACTCTTCTGCTCTCTCTTCTCTCTCTCAACTGGAACACTCTAGTTTCTCAGGGAGGCTCTTTCTCTTCTGCTCTCACTCAAATTTCTTTCCTGTAACCTCGGAGCTCTCCTTTTTTTCGTAGATGGTGAGGCAATGCTTTTATAAGCGATCAGGAGGGTTCATGCAAGGCGTGTGCTTCCCGCGTTTGTTCCAGAACCTTCTTACCAAGTGCCCTTATAGGATTGGTTCCTTTAGTATTGGATCACGTGCAGCCCAGTCACTGGGGAATATTCTTCCTCGGACCACCTTCTTCTTTTTATTTTTCTTCTTCTCCTGCAAAGAATTAAAACGATTAAAACTCAGGGCCACAAAAATTAAAACTGCACGAGGTATGTGGTAGCAATACGAGATGCACTATTCTGAGAATGACACGAGAGACACAAGATTACTACAGTATGAAATAAAGAGAGAATGACACGAGGTCAGATGAAAATAGCATGAGGTAAAGAGAGAACGACGCGAGATACATAGTAATAAAGCTAACATTACAAAGAGAACGACACGAAGTATCACTGTAACAAAATAAACACTATGAAGAGAACGACATGAGATACACAATAATAAAGCTAACACTACAAAGAGAACGACACGAAGTCAGATGAGAACAGCACGAGGTGAGAAGGAAATAACACGGAGTAAAACGATAGTAAAACACGCGATCAGAGGAAACCTGGACGAAGATAGAAAGAGGCAACACGAAGACATAAAACAAAGCGACTCGAATACAAAATAGCTCGAACTTACGAACGACTCGAAGACGAGGACGACACGAAATGACACGGACTGAAACCAACTTGAAGATGAACACAGAAACCGACACAAAGTGTGGTCACAAAGCAAGACAGACACTTCCAATGAACAGCCTTCATATGATATCAGGCAATGTGTAGACTTTGCATTCAAGTGGATGTATAGACTTGGAACGGTCTTCAAGGCAACAATGTACAGACTTTGAAATAAAGAGTGTACAGACTGAGAGTTCAAGGCCACGATGTATAGACTTTACCCAAGGAAACGAATGTGTAGACTTTGGCTTGGAACGAAGGTAAAGATGAGGCTGTATAGATTTGGCCAGAACATAAGACTCGAAGACATAGGGGTGACACAGATGGAGCGACACGAGTTGGCACAGAAAGCAGCACGAGGTGCTGCAGTGTTCAGCACGCGATGGAACAAATAACGACGTTCAAAACGGACAACACGAAGTGTAGTAAACACAAACAACACGAAGTAAGAAAGCAACAGTACGGACATACAAGGTACTACCTCATAGCAGTTTTCCTGTTAATCATGGAAATTTCAAATGCATAACATTACGCAAGATATCTGATTAAAATGACAATATTTAACATAGTGATGCTCATCATCAAAACACTAGGGAAGTCACAAAAATCCAACAGCCCTTATCTTTGGTTCGGAAGCGACCCACTGGAGCAGTCGGTTCGTCGGTAGCCGAGTCATCTCCAAGCTCGATCACCTCTGCGGCCTCCTTCAGAGGCTCCCTCCTGGTGTCTGCACAAGGAAGTAGACGTGCTCAGGAAAAGAAAGATGACCCTCACATCCGAAGGAGGATCTAAGTTGTGGCACCTGAGCCCCACGGATGCAGCCGCGTAAGAAGACACCGCTCGATATTCTCCGGCGTCACCAGCTCTTCGGTAGACTGGCGGTGCTTCAACAAAATGGCAGCATACTCCTCCACATGAGGAGGGAACTCATCCTGTCTGGGAGGGACGTTAGGGTGGAAATTGGGGATTATCGGGCACCTCCAGGTTTCCTCCACTGAGCAAATCCCCACCCAGAAGAATTGGGTCTTCCACCCCTTATGCGAAGAATCCTTCACCGCCAAAGAAATACAACTCCTATTTCGCCTCGCCTGGATGAAGTAGAAGCCCTTCCCCGCCGAAGGATGCGCTTTCAACTCAAAGAAAAGTGGAAGAGGTCTATGGAAGGAGGGACTCCGCACTGACGGCAGAGAATACGAAAGGCAGAAAGGAGGAGATAAGAGTTGGCTACCAACTGAATGGGCGCCAACTGAAGAAATTTAAGAAGTTGAAGGATGAAAGGTTCAAAAGGAAGGCAGAATCCACCCTTCCACGATAGAAGAAACATACAGATGTGACCTGTACGAGAGTCCAGACTCGTCTCGTATGGGGTAGCAGCGGCAAAACTGAACTTGTAGGGCAGGCGGTACTGGTGCTCCAGCCTCCTCACATCCGCCTCCCCCAGTTCGCTGCAGTTGGTGACCGGCGCCCTCGCCACCGGCTCGTCTTCCCCCTCCTCAACATCTGGGCGCTGGCCCGCCATGGAGTTAGAAGAAGACTATGAGGGAAGACGGTCCTGAGACCCTGAAGATTCTGGGGGAGGAGGAAGCTGTTGGACGGCCTCCGCGGTTATCATCGCCAACTCCTTGAATGCCGCCGCAAGCCTCTGCTCCTCCGTCGTGTCCTCACGGCGCATCGAAGAGCCCCAAAAATGAGAACGAAGGAGAGCCAAAACCCTAAGAAATGGAGGGAGTCTGGAATGACAACAAGTGCCCAACGCCTATAAACCCACGCGGGAGGTGGCGCGTCGTTCCGACCTCCGAGGAAAGGGGGCCCCTTTAGTTCAAATCCGTCAGGATCATCATTAACATGGGCACAGGTGACCACGACATGTGGCTTCCTTAACACCGCCAGATCTCCACCCACCTGAGCCACGCTGGTCCAAAACCCCAAGCAGCTACTCGTCTGAGCTTACTAAAGCTCGGGAGTAGGGGGGACAAGTGGAGAGGGGGATTTCTGCAGCCCGATTAAGAGTAGCCAAATTAGGCCCATCAGGATCGAACGAGGCTCAGCTCATCCAAGTAACAGCTCTCTCGGGCCCACTTCGGCCATAAAATCCCAATAAAGATCACTCGGGATCCCATCCTTCCTCGGCGGCCCTTAGGCTCGGAAGGCCCGAACGTCAGAATGGAGGAAGACCCACGCCCGAGCCATCTCCCCACCGAGATAAGGGCAGGCGCTCAGCGCCCACTCCGATCTGACTGCATCCAAGCTACGCCCATCGCCCGAATAGGGCTGGCAGTTCTCATGCTTGGATCAACTGACAAATGCTTATCCATGCAGCCGTTGACAGTCCTTTATGAGCAGGAGTTTAGCGGGATAAGGGTGCCATGATCTCCCAAGGTCATGAAGAGCCCACGATGAGGACGTAACGATCCCATGATGAGGACGTAACTCCCGCCTAAAACTCCTCAGCTTATGGGACTCTTCGGGGGAGCTCGCTATATAAACCAAGGACTCCCTCCAGCAGCAGGTAAGGCAGATAGATGCCTAACACTCCCTGAGCAGGAACCACTTCACCATCTTGGTGTTGGGGAATCTCGCGCATCTCTTTCAACCTCCCTCAATACCTTCCACCATTGCTCTACTGACTTAAGCATCAGAGGGTTTTCCCAGGGAACTATCCCTCGGCCTCCTAATTCGTTCCCCTTTCTTTACAGTTCACTATCCGGTGATCATCCTCCCAGCTCAGGACCAGTGCGAGATTACACCCCTTCAGAGACCATGCCTCAGTAGTGAGATCATGGTGCCAAAAGATCCACGGCCTGGGATCAAAACCACGTAAAATTGCACTAGAAAAATTAGCGTCAGGGGTAGTAGGCGTTAATTCTTAGAATTAGTGTCCACTGTCATGACGTTAATCCTTTTTAATAACCAATTTCTAATAAAAAAAGAATTAATGTCAAAGGGGCAGACACAAAATAATGTACGTCTCTACAGAGAGGCGCAAAAACATTAAATATGCGTGTAGCTCATGGACGTCAATTTTCATAAGTTCTAGGGCGTTAAAATAATTTCCATCAATCGGGAAAGGCGTACATTCTTAAATTTGCATCCATGTACTAGACGTTATTTCAGGGATATACAATTTTAATCAAAACGTCAAAGAACAGATGTGCATTAAGAATTTGTGTCTCTGTGGAGAGGCGCTAAATCTTTAAGACACATCTGTCCTCTGGACGCTACTTCTAATAAGTTACCAGATTTATTAGTAAAGATTAAAAAATTAGCATCCAGCTAACTGACATGTATTAATCTGCGTCCATCTGGAAAGGCGTAGATTTCCAGAATACGCATCAATTATAAAGACACCAACTTTAACAATAAATGTGATCACTATTCATTTCTTTTTACAAAGGATGAATAGTAGAACTTTTAACTTGGAAAGATTTTAATAAAACTAAAGACATGATAATTAGAAGAAAATTCTAGGGATTCTAACAATATGCATGTCACAATTTTATTCAACATGGTTTAACAGATAATGATTTTTAAACGTTGATGATTTATCTGAATTATCTTAAGAATTCACGTCTGGGTAGTTGACGTATATTAATTAATATGCATCCATATGCCTGACGCTAATTCAAGAATCAGCGCCTGCATACAAAGACGCATACTAAGACGCATCCACTACATCGGTCATGAATTCTTCATAAAACAGAAATGAAACAGAACGCTTAAAAACTTGAAACTCAGCATGAAACTCGCATGGAAATAACATGGATTATGAAAACTAACACGGGGAAGTTACGTGACTGCATGCATGCTAGCTTTAACAAGAGTGCTTTAATTTGTTTTGCCCGAGAGACAACCTACCTTGACGGAAGAAGACAACAACGACGACGAAGAGGAAGAAGAAGAAAGGATGAAGACAACACTCTGCAACACACGTCGCACAGCACGACCATGCACGAACACCTTCAAGTTCGCAGCAATGGGATTTTGCTAGGCTCGAGGCCACTATTTATAGACTCAAGTGTTGGAACCCTGGTTTTGAGAATGACATCCTATGAATCATGTTAAGATTGGAATGCATATATGTATATATAGCTCATTCATAACTCATCTGTGTCAGTCAGCACCCAGATCAATGCAAGTTTATGTTTATGCATTCATATAGGTCTGTGCATACATTGTGAGTCTTCATGCAAGGACGGCATATAGGTCAATGCATATTTTGCGTGTCTAAGGACAGTAAATAAGTCAGTGCATTTTTATCTTCTTATGCATATCAGGTCCGTGCATATTCTCATCAGCATGTAGGTCGGTGCAGTCTTTATAGAATGCATATGTAGTCGGTGCATATTTTACCCTAAGTCTATTAAGGTCTGTGCACGCCTCTAAAGGTATGCACACAAGGTCGGTGCATTTCTATCTGCAGAATGCACATGATGTCGGTGCATGGTTTTGCCTTACACGTATGAAAGAATAAGGTCGCTGCACGTCCTTGTGCTCTCCTAATAAGGTCGGTGTAATCTTCGCTTCTCTGCTAATATAAGTCAGTGCACATCCTGCGTGAATGCACACCAGGTCAGTGCATGTTCTGATGTGTATACATAAGGTCGGTGCAGTTTTTACCTCGAGCATGTAGAAGTCAGTGCATACTCTGCATTGGGTAGAACAAGTTGGTGCATACTATGCCTTGTGTAATATAGGTCCATGCATGTTTTCATCTTAAGTGTATAACGGTCAGTGCAACTTTTACATCGGGCTTGTATAGGTCGGTGCATCTTTTGGCTACACGCATGCAAGGGTCGGTGCATGTTTGTGTCTCATGCATACAGAAGTCGGTGCACTCCTGATGACTACATGTATGGTCGATGCACGTTTTATCATATGCATACAAAAGTCAGTGCATTATCTGCATTCTTCATATTAGGGTCGGTGCATGGTTTAACTTACGCATGCAAGGGTCGGTGCACGTCTCTGCCTTATGCATTCAAAACTCAGTGCACGTCTGTCTAATGCATGTAAAATGTCTGTGCACTCAAGTATGTGTATGTCTCTAGTCAGTGCACGTTTCACATAACGAGTCTGTGCATATGAATGTCCTTATGAACTCCACCTCACCAAGTGTTTGATTAAATGCCTCTGTTTTAACTGGCAGGATAAATGAAATTCCCATGAGTGAGTCACGTGTTCCAAGACTATGTGACTGAAGCATGTGATTTGAGGAGACTTGCTCTCCAAGAACTCTCAGCCACATGTCCTTCTCTCATCCTCTAGATCTGACACGTGGGCTCCGATAAGCGCGCTCTTGGTGGAATTTCTGGTGGGAAATGTGATTTTCACGCGCCTCTCTTCTGTAAGCTATATATATAGAAGACCCAGTCGTGTCTTCTACTAATGATGGAATTTTGAAGAAAAAGTCCGAGAGAGAAAATGAGAAGAAGAGATCTGAGAAGAAGAATAGAGTGCCGTATTTCAGCAGATATCAGAGAGAAAGAAGAGTGTGAGTCTGAGAGTGATAGGTGATAGCGAGATAGTGAAGAAGAGGGATATTGAGAGAAGATATCGTGAAGCAATTGAAGCGAGTCTTGAAGATCTGCTCTGCACTGTGTTCTCTAGATTATATCCAAGGCACAGCGCTCCTGTGTGAGCATTTCAGTTTGTCTTTATTGTCAGTCTTTCGATGCTGAACATTTTGATTTTCTGTTTTCATTTTTCATATTTCTTCTAAACTGTGTATCAGCGGTGGCATAAGCTGTAAGGCCCAGCGGCAGAGGTGGATTTCTCTGGATAGCTAAGCTGTAATGCTCAGCAGTCAGCGAAGCTGTAATGCCCAGCGGTTGGCAAGCTGTAAGGCCCAACTGACGCAAGCTGTGATGCATAGCGGTTTGTAGGTAAGCTGTGAGGCCTAGCAGTTTCAAGCTGTGAGTCAGCAGTAATCAACACTCTGGATTGAGTGTGGGGTGGATGTAGGTCTGGAGGACCGAACCACCTAAAAAGTTCTTGTGTATTGGGTTTGCTTTCTAATCTGTCAACCGTTAGATGTATGTTAGGCACGTTTCTACCTACGTTCCTGATTGCTTTTAATTCCACATTAGTCTAAAGTCTTCAGGCTAAGTTTAAATTTGATCAAGTTTTTAGAGGGAGATAAATTCACCCCCCTCTGAATCTTGGTTTGCACCACTACATCGTGCTAACAATTGGTATCAGAGCAAGAATCTGCAACAGAAGGTCCAACGACCTACAGATTAGATCATGTCTCATTTTTGGTGCGAGCTGCTTTCATCTCGTTCATTATTGTCTTTGATCTAACTTGTGTTTGTCTGCAATGGCTGAAATTCCTCAGTTTACTAGTTTTGAATTTTATGGCTGGTTTGGGAAATTTAGAGACTACGTTATTTCTGTTGATCCTAATTTGTGGATACTTATTACACTCAGTCCATATGACATTCCAGAGGATGAATCACAATGGAATGCTTCAGATAGACTGAAGTCTTCTGAGAATCAGAAGGCCCTAGAACTAATGAGAAGGGCGAAAAATGCTGACCAATTTCCATTCATTTCTAAGTGCAGGAGTGCCACTGAAATCGTTAACATGATAGTAGCCAGCAAATGTGAAGATGACATGAAGTGCCCCATGGCCAGAAATCACAGCAGTGATCAGATGGAAGATTCATCTTCACAGGTAAATTCTGAAACTGATAATTTTAGTTTTGAAGATATTGCCGCATTGAATGAACATTTGATTGAAAAATATGAGAAAGTAAAATCTGAAAAGAAAAAGCTAAAAAGAGAAATGCTCTCTGAAGTTACACGTTTAAAAGTTGAGAATGAAAATCTAAAAGCATACATGAACAAGGAGAGATCTGAATTGAATACATTGAAATCTGAAAATGAAAGACTTAAAAATAAACTTCTTAAAGATGAAGACTCATGTAATGAATGTGCTTTCTTAAAGGAATTGATTGAAGATCTTGATTCTGATGATAACATCCAAAAGATTCTAATCAGATCATTAAAAGAAGAAAATGAATTATTACTTGAAAAGAAAAAGGAAGCTGATGAATATGAAGATAAACTGCTTGAAGAAAATTGTCATCTGAAAGAACAAAATAAAAAACTAATGGTCCTGAACGTTATTGGAGAGGGGGATTTCTGTAGCCCAATTAAGAGCAGCCGAACTAGGCCCCTCAGGGCCCAACAAGGCTCAGCTCGGCCAAGTGACAGCCCCCTGGGGCCCACTTAGGTGAGAAAGCCCAATAAAAGTTTTGCTTGAGGATACTACCTTCCTAGGCGGCCTCTAGGCTCGGAAGGCCCGAGCGTCGGTCAGGTCACAGGAAAGGTCCATGCCCAAGCCATCTCTCCGCCCAGGGGAAGAAGGCGCATGTCGACCAATCCGACCCATCTTCGTCCGAGCTAAGCCTACCGCCCGGATAGGGCTGGCCTCTCTAAGCTCAGTACGGCCGACGATTGCTTATCCATGCAGCCGTTAAGAGTCCTCTGTGGGCAGGAATTTATAAAGGTGAGGGACTCCAGCTCCCCAAGGTGATAACGCTCCCACGATAAGGCAATAAAAGCCCACGTCGAGGACGTAACCCCCACCTGAAACCCCTCGACTTACAGGACTCCAGAAGACGGCGCACTATTTAACCCAGGGATACCCTCCGACGAAAGGTAAAGGCAATCACACGCTCAAAACTCCTGAGTAGGAACCACTTCACCCTTCTGGTGGAGAGGGATCTCGCGCAGAAGCTACTCCCTCCCTATATTGCTCCCACCATAGCTCTACTGACTTAAGCATCGGAGGGTTTTCCCCAGGGACTCATCTCTGGGCCCCCTGATCCGTTTCCCTTTTTTTCAGTTCACTATCCGGTGATCCACTGCCCGCTCAGGACCAGCGCGAGATCTTGCCTCTTCATCTGGCGCCGTCTGTGGGAAACGTACAAGAAGCCAGTATGGTGTGAAGGATCTCAGGGAGGAGGTCCGCCGGCGACAGGGGAAAGGCCATGGTAGCGGCAGGGGATGGCCCCTCCCGGGCCTCACAGAACCCTCCCTCCAACGCCAGCACCCTCGCCGAAGAACCACCACCCCCTCCTGCGGCAGTAGGACTACCGCCCAATGGTGGCGCCGAAGCCTTCCAGGCCCTCAACACGAAACTGGATGTCCTCGTGGAACTCATGAGGACCCAGGTGGCTAGGGATGGAAGGTCTCACGCCCCGTCATGGTGCCTTCCCCGCAAGAATGCATCCCAGCACACCGCCGGAGGCCGCTTCACTCTCCGAGGCCAGCAGATCATCCGCAACAGGATCGGAGGACCCTCGCAGGCTCTGCCTCCGGAGCAAGAGGCTTCCTCCACACCAAGGTGGGGAAAACCTGGGGCGCGCCATCTGAACCCGGAGACCAATGTTCCTGGGGATCACCAGGACGCTCCTTCCAGCCCCACGGCACGACAACAGCCGGAGTTATCCCTCCGACTACGAGATTTCGAAAGCCGTTTCGCAGAACAAGAGCACGCCCTCCGCGCCCTGCAGAAGACCTCTTTCCCAGAGGATGAGGAGAAATCCCCATTCTCTGAATACATCTTGAAGGCAGAGGTGTCTCCCAGAACCTCCATCCTGACCTTCAAGCTCTACGACGGCCAGGGCGACCCGGCCGATCACTACGATAGCTTCGATGCTCTGATAACCCTACACGGAGCATCCGACGCCATCAAGTGCCAAGCCTTTGTGACCACCCTGGTCCAAGGAGCTCAAGCGTGGTTCTGGGCCCTCGCCCCCGGATCCATCCGAGACTTCAAGCAATTTGGGCGAGTCTTCAAAGAGAGTTTCGTCGGAAGTGCCCCCCCAAGGTCGGTAGCGGGGCTCCTGGCCCTCAAACAGGCACAAGGGGAAAGACTCCGGGCTTATATTCACCGATTTAAGTTGGAAGCCCTGAGAATCCCCCGCATGGACGTGGCCTCAGCCATAACCGCGCTGACTGGGGGCACCCAGGATGACAATCTCCACCGCGAGCTTGTCCTCCACCCTCCCTCGACCCTTGCCGAGCTAGTGACTCTGGCGTTGCGCCATGCCGAGTGCGAAGAAGTACTCAGCGCATGCCGAGATGCAACCGGCTCGGGACGGGAGGGGGACAAGAAGTGGGCTTCCAAGCCAAGCTCAGGTTCGGGGAAAAGGCGGAACCGCGACGGGGAATGCAAGGAACCATCATGGAAGTACGAGTGGTACACCCCACTAGCCGCACCGGTCTACGAGATCTACGAAGGCATCAAGGACTCGGGCCTCCTCCGCCAACCCGAGCCAATGAGATCGAAGAACCATAATCGCAACAAGCACTGCTTGTTCCACAGCGATCACGGGCACCACACCGGTGACTGCCACCAGCTCCAGGATGAGATTGAGAGCATCATCCGTCAGGGACATCTAGCTCGGTTCATAGCAGAGCGTAAAGAAGACCGAGGCACCCCAGAGGAGATCGACAATGCCCCCCGCGGGGTGCACATCAATGTCATCTTCGGAGGAGCAGCATCAGGCGGTGACAGCATCCGAGGAAGGAAGCGTCATGCCGAGCGGGTGAGCCGAGCCATAGAGCCTCCCAAGGCCCCGCCGAGTGAGCCCCAGGTCATAGTCTTCTCTGACCAAGACCTGGAAGGGCTGAGCACCCCGCATGACGACGCCCTCGTGATTGCGACTACGATAAACCATTGTAACGTAGATAGGATTCTAGTTGACAATGGGAGTGCCCCTGATGTACAGTCTTATGATTGTTTCCTTAAGATGGGGGAGGAACCATCCAAACTCCGCCCGATCCGAACCCCTCTCTACTGGTTCAATGGCCTGGCCACCTATCCCGAGGGAGCCCTAAGCCTGCCGGTTACCCTTGGCACCCCACCCAAAACCGTTACGGTCATGGTGGACTTCATAGTGATTAAAGGTATGATAGCATACAACGCCATCTTCGGGGAATCCTCAGCCGAATAAAAGCGGTACCATCTACCTATCACCAGAAAATGAAGTTCCCCACCAAAAACGGGTTGGGGGAAGTCCGAGGTAACCAGGCCGCAGCCAGAAGGTGCTACAATATCTCGGTAGAGGCCACAAGGCCGGACGGGAAGGACAAGGGCCCCCGGGGAGTCGAGGATAAATCTGTAACCACCGAACCTGGTGGCGAATTGTTGGCGGTTTTCCTAAACGATGACCCGGCCCTAGGAGTAAAGATCGGAGCCGACCTACCGTCTGAGGTTCAACAGCAATATAAAGAGTTCCTTTCTGAGTACATCCGAGTTTTTGCTTGGGCTGATGATCAACTCTCTGGGATACCAGAGGAGACTGTAATGCACAAGCTCAACCTCAACCCCGTCGTGAAGCCCGTACAGCAGCGCAGGAAGAAGCATGCACCGGAGAAACAGGCGATCATCAAGGCGCAGGTCACCAAGGGGCAAGAGACTGACCTTTTTAGGCCGGTCATGTACCCGACTTGGCTAGCCAACGTCATCCTGGTACTGAAAGCTTCAGGCAAGTGGCAGATGTGCGTGGATTTCACTGACCTGAATAAGGCCACCCCTAAGGACTGTTATCCATTGTCAAGCATCAACCAATTGGTTGACTCAACCTCGGGCAACGAGATACTCAGCTTCCTAGATGCCTATTCAGGTTACCACCAGATCAGAATGGATCCAGAAGATGTCAAGAAGACCGCTTTCATCACCGACTACGGCATATACTGCTACACCCGGATGCCTTTCGGGTTGAAAAACACCGGAGCCACGTAGCAGAGGCTGGTCAACCACATGTTTGAAGGATAGCTTGGTCGGAACGTCAAGGCCTACATCGATGATATGCTCGTCAAGACCCCCAAGGCCGAGGACCACTTCACCGACATCGCTGAGACCTTCGACACCCTCCTGAGGTACAACATGATGCTCAATCCTGCCAAGTGTGCCTTCGAAGTGAGATCCGGGAATTCCTAGGTTTCCTAGTCACTCAGCGTGGGATCGAGGCCAACCCCGACAAAGTCCAGGCCATCCTGGACATGTGCCCGCCCACTTGCATCAAGGACGTCCAACGCCTAACTAGGCATGTCACCGCTCTCAACCAGTTCCTGTCCCGTGCGGCCGAACGATGCTTGCCCTTCTTCAAGCTGTTGAGGGGGCCCAAATTGGCATCTGCTACGTTCGCATGGGATGAGGAATGCTAGAGAGCGTTCGCCAAGCTCAAGGAGTTCTTGGCCTCACCCCCGGTGCTCTCCAAGCCCGTTCCGGGTGAAGTCTTGCTGCTCTATCTCTCGGCAACACCATCTACGGTTAGCTCGGTTCTAGTCAGAAATGACTCGGGAGTCAAGAGGCCGGTCTACTACACCAGCAAGGTGCTCAACAAGGCTGAAAGGAGGTACCCCGCAACCGAGAAACTCGTGCTAGCATTGGTTACCTTCGCCAAGCACCTCCGGCCCTATTTCCAGGGTCACCCCATCACCGTGCTAACCGGTGAACCATTGAAGAAGATCCTGGCCCACCCCGAAGCCTCGGGACGACTCGTCAAATGGGCCATTATGCTTGGGACCTACGATATATCCTATCGGCCGCGCTCAACTGTGAAAGGCCAAGCGCTTGCCGACTTCAGCGCCGAAGGCACCATCCCGACTGAAGAAAGATCCCCGTCCGCGCCCAGGCCGACCTGGGAATTGTTCGTTGATGGATCCTCCAACTCGGTCGGTAGTGGTGCCGGAATCCTCCTGAAGTCCCCCGAAGGAGCAGAACTGCAATACACCGAAGTTCAGCTTTCAGGCATCCAACAACACTTTCGGGTACGAGGCCCTTATCTCGGGAGCGCGCATGGCCCGACGGTTAGGGTCTGAGCGAGTCAAAATCCATACTGACTCCCAGCTGGTCGCTAGCCAAGTCAACGATGAGTACGAAGCTCGAGAGGCACCAATGATCATATACCTTCAACTGGTCAGAGACCTGGTCCAACAGTTCAAGAGATTCGAGGTAGTCCGAATAGCTCAGGAGGAAAACTCCCGAGCGGATGCCCTCTCTCGGCTGGCCTCCTCTCTCGACCCCGAAGGTACCCGATCGATCCTCCTTGAAGAGCTAGAGCGCCCGAGCATTGACTCGGAGCTCCTTACTGTTGACTCAGCCATTCCGAGCGACTGGCGCACCCCCTACCTATCGTGGCTCCGGGACTCTCAAGAGCCTTTCGACCCTCGAGAGGCCCGCAGATTGAAGTACCAAGCCCGGTGCTTCGTAGTTCTAGACGACACTCTCTACCGGAGATCTTTCTCCGATCCCCTCCTGAAGTGTCTCGGCCCCGACGAAGCCAACCGAGCTATCCAAGATATTCATGAAGGCCTGTGCGGAGCGCACTAAGGAGGAAGGTCACTCACCCGGATCCTGCTACGGCAGGGTTACTGGTGGCCCACTCTGCAGCGTGACTGCACGGCCTACGTGCAACAGTGCGACCGATGCCAGCGATTCGACCACTTAGTCCATCAGCCGGCTACGGAGCTCGTCACCCTGACCGAGCCATACCCCTTCGCTCGGTGGGGAATCGACATTCTTGGGCCGTTCCCTACAGCTCAGGCCCAGAAGAAGTTTATCATCGTCGCCATCGACTACTTCACCAAGTGGATCGAGACCGAAGCCACGGCGAGGATTACCGAGACAGTCGTCTGGAGTTTCATCTAGAAGTCGATCATTTGTCATTACGGCATCCCCCGGGTGATAGTGAACGATAACGGTCGGCAATTTGACTCTCGTTATTTCTGAGACAGATGTGTCGACCTAGGTATTCGTAACCACTTCACTTCGGTCGCCCACCCTCAGGCCAACGGGCTAGTCGAGAATGCCAATAAGACTATCTTAAAAGGCATAAAGACTAGACTCGGCAAGGCCAAGGGCAACTGGCTCGAGGAACTGCCTAGAGTACTTTGGTCCCACAGAACGACTCCCAGAACGGCAACCGGTGAGAGTCCTTTCCAGTTGATATATGGCACCGAGGTCGTCATTCCGTTGGAGATCGCCAATCCCTCCCTCCGAGTCATCTGCTTCTCGCCCGAGGTAAATGAGCAAAAATTGCTCGAGAACCTCGACATAGCGGATGAACTCCGAGAGATTACCAGCGCCGCCTCGCTCGATACTACAATGCCAAAGTCCGAGACAGGCACTTCCAACCGGGAGACTTCGTCCTCAAGAAAGCAAAAGCCTCTCGACCACTAGAGGTGGCGGGCAAGCTATCCCCTAACTGGGAAGGCCCCTACCAAGTGGTCAAGACGCTCGAAAAAGGAGCATACCGACTATCTACAATGGAAGGGGAACCCATCCCTCGGATGTGGAACGCAGCCACACTATGCAAGTTCTACTTTTGAAGTTCGTGCAAACAATCCGAGTGAAATAAAATTTTCTCCTTTTCATTCAAACGATTCTTGGTACATCAGAAAGGCAAAAGCCAATACATTACACAACAGAAAGCAAAAAATCCATCTGGCACCACTGCAAGAGGCCATTGCTCGGCTGACTCGGTTGATCTCCTTGCGTCCAGCCACTGACTCTGCCTCGCGTAGAAACTGGCTCGGATAAAAGGCTATCAAACCAGTTGGCTCGGGTGGCCCATGACAAAGGTGACAGAAGGGACTGCGGAGGGGAAGGCTACCTTCCAAGTTGACAGAGGCTGGGGAAGAGGGAACGCCTATGAAGGCCTCCTCTCTTCCAACCTGCCAACTCTTTGGAACGTACAGAGAGCAAGCACCCTCCGAGGAGTGAAAGAAAGGAAGAGCAGAAGAGGGAAAAAGAGGCTGCCAGAAAGAAAAAGAAACCAGCATAGCTGGACGAGGAGGCAGGGGAAGGCCAGAAAAGGAGGGAGCTTAATTTGCGTCTCCCCCCATCCCTGAAGCGAGCAGAGAGGGACGGGCGGCGGAGATGCCAGATGCCCCCATCCGTCTTCCATCTCGCCACCCTCCGGGAAGCCTCGCCGGAACTGATATAGGAAACGGCGTGATTTTTTCGTCAAAATCCTCTCCAGATCCACGCGACGACCATCGGACCCGCATCAAACCCGCGCGACGACCGTCAGACCTGCTCAAAACCTGAAGCGGCAAAAACCTGCCGCCCTCCATCATCGGCAGCATCATCTTCCGAAGGATCCTCCATGCTCCGAATGCAACGGCACAACGCAACATGAAGAAGGGGCGAGGAAAGACTGTCAGGGAAAATCCTAAGCGATGGAGAGGAAGGGATGCCTTTCAGTCTTTTTATAGGCAAAGGGAGGCTACTCGCCTTAAATGACTCCCTCCTCGAAAACACGCCAAAGGAATTTCCCCCTATGAACGATCACCTCAAACCTCTCGTCTTACGCCCCAGCGGGACACACGAAGCGGCCAGGCATTTAAAGCATGAGAACGCGGAAAGGCACCCTGTCAGACGCTTACCCAACCATCATGCGAGATCTGCGTAGAAAGTATCGGTCCTTTACAACTACTACAGATACGCTGATCAAATCACGGCAAGGATAGCGTGAAGCAAGTAAGATTTTATTTATTACCTTACAAAAAGTGGAAGTCCTTTTTGGAAAAAAGAAAGAGACAAACAAAGAAGGAGGCAAAACAAGATGATACATCAGGCCTAGGGCCCACTTTGACGCTCGGAAGTGGGAGGCGTAGGTGTTTCGCCCCCGGCGCCCTCGGTGACGGCCGGCCCTGGCACTGACCCCGCCTGCGCGGGAACTGCCTCAGTCGCGAGCCCTCCTGAGGCAGCCGGAGTTGGTGACCCCTCAGGAGAAGAGCCCTCTGGATCTTCCCCGCCCGACGCAGAGGAGATGGTGACGTGACATGATCTTCCGAGTCTGAGATTTTTCTTTTCTTTCCATTTTCTTTGATATTTCTCATCACTTACCTTGCATTACATTGATTTATCTTGAAGAACACTTCTTTAAATCAAGCTTGCAATCATGCCAAGTTCCACATCGAATAGCCACACCTAGAGTCACGATATTCTTCATCTGTCATGAATCTTATGCTGCATTCAAACTGAAAGAGCTGTACGGTTTCCTTGAGCTACATACTGTTGGAACATGCACATTCCTGGGTTTAGTCTTGAAGGGCATGGTGAGGGAAAATTCTTTGCAGAACCATGCACTGTTGCAACATCATTATAGAAATCTCTTATGTGTTCAGCTCCCGTGATGTCTTTCGCATTGATGAAGTAACCAGCAACTAAAGCATCCAGGGGAGAGATGATAAATAGGAGGACTTCCACCCAAGCTCATTGTTCCTTTGAGATAGCACTCTTGACATAAGTGATGCCCACACAGTAACCATCAACCTTCAGTAAAATCAGCATGCAAAGATAGATGAACAAACACCCATGTGTTCTATCGAACGCCATTCTGCTCAGACATGCTAGGAAGGGGCAACGGAGAGACTGGTGTTGCCGGGGAAGCGAAGGCAGGCAGTGTGGGGCTAGAGAGAGAAGGTGAGAAGGGGAATCACGTGAGTGATTTAAAGAGAGAAAAGAGAGAGTTAGAGTGGGATGGGAGAGAGAGGTGTGAAGAGAGAGGATTGAGAGGGACTCTTTTATATATATATAGATGATCATCGCGTAGAGAGAGGGAGGGAGGGAAGAGAGAGAGAGAGAACATGATTTAGAGAGAGAAAGAGCGACAACGGCAGTGTGGTAGCGATGTGGGGGCCTGGCATGCTCAGAACAGTGGATAGCAGGGGAGCTCATGGCGGTTGACAGAGTGGCAGGTGGTGACCCACGACTGGCTGTGTGTTACTGTGAGAGTGACTGGCATATACATCCGGTGGTCTGGTCGACGGTGCTGTAGGTGGTGACCGGTAGGGGAGGCACCGCAGTGGTGTTGCCGGGGAAGGGCGCTGCCGGTGAGGATCAACTCTCCCTTCGACGGTGCTGAAGGTGGCGAGCTGAGGGCAGCGGGGCGAGGAGTGGCCGCTATGATTGCCATGCTCGGAGTGGCGGGCACGGACCCTGTCGATACGTGGACGACGACGGTGGCGAGCACGGACTGTTGGAACACTACGGCGTGCTCGGGCCCTCAGCAACGTCGGCTGGAGGGGCACAGGGCGTGGGTTGCATGGCGGAGTGCCATGCTCATCGGGTGGCCTGGGTGCCCGCCGCGTTCTGGGTACCGCCGAGCTCGGAAGGGGATCGTGCTCGGAGGTGACGTCGACCGGATGACACGAAGCGTGAGCTACTTGGAGGGAGGCTGGCGTCGTGGAACCGTCACAGGTGGCAGGTGAGCACGACGTGGCACCGTCATGGGTGGCAGGCGATGGCTATCGCAGCCAGCGGACGGTGAGGCTGCAGCGGACCACAAGCGGAGGGCAGACAGGAGACCCTCAGGTGAGGGGGCCGGTGCAGTGCGGACGAGGTACAGGAGATAGAAAGGTGAAAGGGAGAGACGAGGAGAGGAGATGGGGGAAGAGAGAGAGGGTGAGGGGTGCTGCGATGGTTGCATAGCATAGAGGAAAGAGGGGAGGGGGAAGTGAGAAGAGGGGGGGGTTGGACAGCTGCCAAGGGGAGGGAGGTGTCACGCCCCGACGCGGAATATCGGGACGTACAGTTAGAAACGAGCTGGAAAGAGAGAGAGAACTAATCTAAATATATACAAATGCTAAGAAATGGAAATAACTTATTGACCAT
Organism: Amorphophallus konjac; assembly: GCA_022559845.1. NCBI lineage: Eukaryota > Viridiplantae > Streptophyta > Magnoliopsida > Alismatales > Araceae > Amorphophallus > Amorphophallus konjac. The sequence continues at coordinate 190,465,717 of CM040122.1, read as the reverse complement.
TAAACAAAACATAACTGGTACATAATCCTCAAATCAACTCCATACAACTGGGATAACAATTCTAAACCATAATAATATAACTGAAGCACAACACACTCTAAACACAACTAACTGATACACTCAAAACATCACTCCTGCCCTTCCCCATCGGTAAGCGCGTCACCTGAAAAGCCTGGAAAGGGGGGAAACAACAACTATGAGCTAACGCTCAGTAGGAAATAACAGATAGGTATAAGTGATTAGCAGTTTAATTACATTTTCAAAATATCATGCTACAAAGGATAATGCAATAAAAGAGTAATGATGATATAATGAAACAAAATTTAAAGATCTTGCAAGGTCACGAAATATAAAGGAACAGAATGGTAATACTTAAGATGAATAACAAAGAGAAGAATTTACTACAGGAGATAACGATAAAGAGTTGGCCATATCAAGATAATTCAAGTCATGTCAAGCACGTGTGTAGTTTCATTTTCACGTCCAAGTAACAGCAAGTAAGTAACAACAAGTAGAGTATAGAACAGTGAAGAGTGGAAAGTGAAAAGTAGTAGAGAGTAGTAGAGAGTAGTAGCCAATCCTAGATTTAACCCATGTCATAGTACTGGTGCCAAATGCCACACCTAGTCAATCACCTCCCCGGGGGTACACGTAGTGTTCAGGCGCTCCTCCCAGGACTAGACCGAGCCCTTAATTATTTGCCAGGCATTGATTTCTTTGGATCAAAGATCCCACGAATCTAGACTTCCACAATTTATGGCTAGAATTCCAATGTTTGAACCATGTAGCAATAACAATTTCAAGTAGGAAGGAGATTCATTTCAGAATTTCAAGGTAAGCACAATCATCAAGAAGATTGAAAACCAAGTCACAATAAGAGTTAATCATGCTGCGCTACTGTAGTACAGCAGCTATCCAACAAGCTAATCAACAAATTAATCTTAATTATCAAGTTAATATGTCAAAGATTATCCATTATCATTTGCATTAAGACAATTGCCAAAAGCTGATTCAAGATGATAAGGTAAAGGAACAAGCTTGTACAGGAAGGAAAAAGAATACATTAACAGAGATTTAATTACACCATTAACCACTAATTATGTGGGTTTCTATTTAACCAATGTATGAGTCGAAATGAAGATGGTAAACGGCATGTTTTTACACTATATTTGCAAGTAGGAACCAATGTAAATTGAAATCATAAGGTTTCCAGAACAGGTCACTGGTTCTTCAAAAGTATAGTTTTGAATTGGTCTAAGTTCAATGGGTCGATCCCCTAATGATCCGGATCGATCCACGAGTCGCAAAACGATGAAAATCGGGTTTCTGGTATATGGGTCGACCCCTAGGGTCGACCCCTGTAAAAATGGGGTTTACCTGCTGGATGGGTCGACCCTTGGGGTCGACCCCCCACAATTTCTGAAGATGGGTCGACCCCAGGGGTCGACCCCCACACTTTCTGCAGATGGGTCGACCCCAGGGGTTGACCCCTTGCAGGGATAGGATGGGTCGACCCCTGGGGTCGACCCTCCGGCCTACAGGGCTGCCCAGAAAATGGGTCGACCCCAGGGGTCGACTCCTGCAAGAACAGCAACGGCAGAACTTTCGGAAAGCACAAAAACTCACCCAATTGTGGTCCAATTGAGTTGGAAACATAACCACATGCTATAGGAATCTTACTAGACATATGAGGGTCATAATAAATGAGTTTTAAAGCACGAATTTCATCAGAAACCCACTTAATCACAACCGATTCTATGAAGAACACAAGAAGACCTAATTCTTGACATACTTCCACTAAATCTAAAAATTCTCCCAACATACACAACGGAATTTGGGGATTTTGGTGTCAAAAGAAAGCTAACAAGCTACTGATTACATTCATGTATATTAATTAGAAGTTGGGCTATTATAACCTACCTCAAATCGGAGAAAGACTTCGAAACCCTAGAATGAAGAACAAGCTTGACAACAGCTCACAAAATACTTGATATCTCCACGGATACCTAATGAAATTTGGGGCTTTCAGTCCCATTGGATAGCTCTCGTCGAGTTGATCAAGATACTATATTTACAAGTCTCAATTGGTTAAGGGTACCTACCTTAATCGACGGATTAAAGGGCTGGAGATGAAGAACGACGAACAACCAACACCCTCCACCAAAACGACAAATGCTCCCAGATCTAGACTCCTCGTCGGCTGACCCAGCTACCAAATGAAACTAGAGTTGAAAACCTACATTTCTATAGGTCATGGGGCTTCTGGAGCCTTCGGAGTTGGGAGTATTTGGCGCTGCAAGTTACGTGTTTAGAAACGGCGCCAGAATCCTTGACTCGACCAAAGCTATGTCGGCAGCACGTTTTAGGGCTAGGTTTACCTCAAATTGATTGAGGGTAAATGTTCCTTACCTCGTGGCCTTTCATTTGCCCTTGATTTCAGATCATTTGGTTGAGTAATAAGGTCGAATTTCCCGTTTTGAGTTACGATTAGGTAAAGGTTAGGTGAAAGTCAAATTCATGATTAATCCTCTAATTAGACAAGGTTACGTAATTAATTTGGGTCAAGTCCAGAAGACAAAATTGCTATAAAAATGATCTTTTACCCAATTACTATTTTTACAGATTTTTCTAAGGTAGTCGAATTTTATAGGTTCTATTTTCTAATGAATTAAATATTAATATTTCGAAATTCAAACATTATATCATTTTAATTCAATTTTCAATTAATAAAAGCTCAATAAAACTTAATAAATAATCGGGGTATTACACCCTCCCCTACTTAAAGAATTTGGTCCTCCAAATTCACTGCACTATATACGGAAAGTAGGGAAAAGATAGATCACCTAGAATAGGTCGGGATACCGCTTCCGCATAGTATCTTCCGATTCCCAAGTAGCTTCTTCGGTTCCACGCCGACTCCATTGAATCTTGACCATCGGTATAGACCGATTCCGGAGTTGCTGCTGTTTCCGGTCTAGAATCTTCATAGGTCTTTCTTCATAAGTCAAATCTTCCTTTAACTCAAAATCCGCATGTTGAATGATGTGAGTGGGATCGTACACATATTTCCGTAACATAGACACATGGAAAATATTGTGTACGCCAGATAACTGAGTCGGTAATGCCAGTCTGTAAGCAACTTCTCCCACTCTATCTAGGATCTCGAATGGACCAATATACCTCGGACTCAGCTTGCCATGAATGCCAAATCTTCGAATCCCTCTCGAAGGAGAGACTTTCAGAAACACATGCTCGCCAACTTGAAATTCTAATGCTCTACTCCTTATGTCGGCATAACTCTTCTGTCTTGACTGAGCCACTTGTAACCGGTCTCGGATAATACGGATGTTCTGTGATGATTCTGAAATAAGATCCGGTCCAAGCCATTGCTTCTCGCCCACCTCGTCCCAACACAACGGGGAACGACAGCTTCTTCCATACAAAGCTTCAAATGGAGCAATTTGTATGCTGGATTGGTAACTGTTGTTGTAGGCGAATTCAATCAATGCCAAGTGATTACTCCAACTGCCTCCGAAATCAATCATGCAAGCTCGCAGCATATCTTCCACTATCTGGTTGGTTCTTTCAGTCTGTCCATCTGTCTGTGGATGAAAAGCAGTACTGAAATTCAGACGAGTACCAAGAGACTCTTGCAGTCCCTTCCAGAAATGTGAAGTAAATCTCGGGTCTCTATCAGACACAATGCTGACAGGTATACCATGAAGCCTTACCACTTCCTTCAAATATAAAGCAGCCAATACATCAACTGTCCACTTGGACTTAATGGGTAAGAAATGAGCCGATTTTATCAAGCGATCGACGATCACCCATATCGCATCAAATCCACCACGAGTCTTAGGTAGACCCATAATGAAATCCATGCCAATGCTTTCCCACTTCCATTGGGGTATGTCGAGTGGTTCAACTTTCCTGTCGGTCTGAAATGTTCAGCCTTAACTTGTTGACAAACCAGACATCTACTCACGAAATCTGCAATTTCCCTTTTCATATTTGGCCACCAAAAGACCTTTTCAAATCCTTGAACATTTTAGTGCCTCCAGGATGAATAGTGTATTTGGATCTATGTGCTTCCTCAGAATCTTGTTCTTTAACTCAGCTTCATCAGGTACACAAGTTCTACCCTGGAATAACAATCTTCCATCGTCAGCCACCATGAAGTCGGGTCTGCTGCTCAAACTTCCCTTGATCTCAACCAGCTCGGGATCATTATCTTGTAAGGATTTGATCTCCATCAATAATTCGGGCTTAAGTCGAATCTGTGCAATTATAACCCGATCATTATCAACATTTAGATCCAGGCTAGCTAACTGTTCTAATAGCCTCCACTCTTGTAACATGAGACTTGATAATTTAGCCACAGGCTTTCGGCTTAATGCATCTGCCACCACATTGCCTTTACCGGGATGATATTCAATCGAGAAGTCGAAGTCCTTCAAGTACTCCAACCATCTTCTCTGCCTCATGTTAAGTTCTTTCTGAGAAAATAAATACTTCAGACTCTTATGATCTGAAAATACTGTGAATGTTTCTCCATACAAGTAATGCCTCCAAATTTTTAAGGCGAATACAACTGCTGCAAGTTCCAAGTCATTAACGGGGTAATTCTCTTCATGCTTCTTCAGCTGCCTAGAAGAATAGGCAATCACCTTACCATGGTGCATGAGTACACAGCCTAAGCCAATACCAGAAGCATCGGTATAGACCACGAAACCACCGTCGCCAGAAGGTAAAGCCAATACAGGTGCAGTAGTGAGGCAATCCTTCAATGTTTGGAAGCTCTGCTGACATTCCTCGGACCATTCAAACTTGTTGTCTTTGCGAGTCAATCGAGTGAGAGGTACCGCAATCTTGGAGAAGTCTAGAATAAATCTCCGATAATAGCCTGCCAGGCCTAGGAAGCTTCTCACTTCGGTCATTGTAGTAGGCTGATCCCAGTTCCTTACTGCCTCCACTTTCGAAGGATCAACTGAAATACCTTCTTTGGTGATGATATGTCCTAAGAAGGACACTTCTTGCAGCCAGAAATCACATTTACTGAATTTGGCATATAGTTGATGATCTTTCAATATCTGCAATGCCATCCTCAAATGTTCGGCATGCTCTTCTTCAGTCTTGGAATAAATTAGTATGTCGTCAATGAATACCACGACCCATTGATCAAGATAAGGCCGGAATGCATTATTCATTAACTGCATGAAAGCTGCTGGTGCATTCGTTAGACCAAAAGGCATAACGACAAACTCAAAATGACCATACCTGCTGCGGAAAGCCGTTTTATAAATATCATCTTCCTTAATCCTCAGCTGATGATATCCAGATCGAAGATCGATCTTAGAGAAATAATGTGCTCCCGCTATCTGGTCGAATAATTCGTCAATCCTCGGCAATGGGTATTTATTCTTGATAGTTAGCTGGTTCAGTTGCCGATAATCGATGCATAATCTCATCGAACCATCCTTTTTCCTGACGAATAATACAGGAGCTCCCCAAGGTGAAGTACTCGGACGAATAAAGCCCTTCTCGAGCAATTCCATCAGCTGTTGCTTTAATTCCCTTAGCTCCGCAGGGGACATACGGTAAGGAGCTCTAGAAATAGGGGACGCGCCAGGAACAATATCAATGGAGAAGATAACTTCCCGCTCAGGCGGAAGTCCTGGTAGTTCCTCCGGAAAGACTTCGGAGAATTCTCGGACAATAGGAGTGTCCTTTATCTCAACTCGTTGTTCCGGTGTAGCATGGACAAAGGCTAGAAAAGTCTCGCAACCTCGCCTCATCAGCTTGTCGGCTCGAAGAGAAGAGATGAGCGATACGGGGTTATGGTGCTTGATCCCCGTAAAAGATAAACCAGAATGTCCAGTAAAAGTCACTGAGCTAGAACTGCAGTGAACACTGGCCTCATGCTTGGCCAACCAATCTGCTCCAAGGATTACATCATAATCCTTCATATCCATGCAAACTAAGTCGGCTGGAAAGTTCCGTTCATCAATAATAACCTTACTAGAAGGATAGTAATATTGAATAGCCGCTCCAGAACCAATAGGAGTTGATATAACCAATGGAGAATTCATCATAATAGGTTCGACAGATAACGACTTCGCAAATTTCTGAGAAATAAAAGAATGCGTTGCACCAGTATCAAAGAGAACAAATGCGGGCTTGTCGATTATAGTAAGGGTACCTTCGACGAGTCCGCCATCATCAGAAATCCCAGTTTCATCCGCATGTAAAGCTTGGAGCCTTCCTTGCGGCTTCTTGATAACTTGAGGTTTTGCCGGTGTAGCTTGTTCCGATAGAAGAGGGCAGTCAGGGATACGGTGTTCCCTACTCCCACATCGTAAACACGCACCTAGCTTGCGCCAGCATTCCTCCATCTTGTGACCTGGACGATCACAATACTTGCACTTGCCCTTGAATGGAACAATAGGGCCAGGTTTCTTCTCTTCATTTCTTGGCATCTTGCCTTTCCACGTTCCCGATCCGATCCACGAACTAGACCCACTCATGGGCCTCTTTTTGCTAGTGCCAAATCCGGGTCTAGGAGTTGGTTGTTCCTTCTTCATGCCTTGCCCACGGATCCTCTCCGTCATTTCTAAGGTATCTTCTAGAACTTGTGCCTTTCTCACCATCTCAGAATAAGTAGAGATCTCCATCGGTGCCAGTTGATTGATGTAGTGAAGCTTCAACCCGTTGAGAATCGCTTAGCTTTCATCTTTTCTGTGGAGATAAGGTGAGTAGCATAGCGCGAAAGCGAGAGAACTGTGCTTCATATTCGGCCACCGATAAGCTTCGCTGCTTTAGAGCCGCGAACTCCGCCGCCTTCTTCTCTTGTACACGATCGGAAAAATATTTGTCGTTGAAGAATTCCTCGAACTCTTCCCATGTGACTTGTTGATCGCCTAGAGTTGCGTTGATAGAATCCCACCAAGTACGCGCGTCCCGCTCCAATTGGAAGGTAGAAAGAAGGACACGCTCTTGGTCGGTGCATTGCATGACTTCAAAAATTCTCCCCTTTTCGTTGAGCCAATGCTCGGCCTCGTCGGGGTTAGTCGAACCAGCAAATCTTGGCGGGTTCATTGCTCGAAAGTTCCGATATAAGTCACCGGTGCCATGACTTGCTGCTCCAGCTTGAGCTACCTGATGTAACGCCTGAGTCAGGCCTTGAACCGTGCGCTGTAGGTTCCTCCATTCAGCACGTTCGGCTGCCATCTACACGAGAAATAGATTACTTAGGTCCAATAAAATAGATAATAACACGATTAAGGAACGAACTTAACCCAAGTTTCTACCCAATCTCACCAGGTCAGGTTCTAGACTTTAACAAGGTTAGAGGTCTAATGCACCTAAACATGACCAAAACTCGGTACCTGGCGGAGCTAATCAGTCCGAAGACCACTCGCGCAAGTATGCGACCTTCCCGATAGGCGTAGCCTAACATTCAGACAACACCTTTTGATATACCGATTATTGGGATGCAATGCAAGAAAACCTAAACTTAGGGAACCTAGGAATATGAAACCTAGGGCTCTGATACCAACTAAACTGTCACGCCCCGACGCGGAATATCGGGACGTACAGTTAGAAACGAGCTGGAAAGAGAGAGAACTAATCTAAATATATACAAATGCTAAGAAATGGAAATAACTTATTGACCATTAAACAAAACATAACTGGTACATAATCCTCAAATCAACTCAATACAACTGGGATAACAACTCTAAACCACAATAATATAACTGAAGCACAACACACTCTAAACACAACTAACTGATACACTCAAAACATCACTCCTGCCCTTCCCCATCGGTAAGCGCGTCACCTGAAAAGTCTGGAAAGGGGGGAAACAACAACTATGAGCTAACGCTCAGTAGGAAATAACAGATAGGTATAAGTGATTAGCAGTTTAATTACATTTTCAAAATATCATGCTACAAAGGATAATGCAATAAAAGAGTAATGATGATATAATGAAACAAAATTTAAAGATCTTGCAAGGTCACGAAATATAAAGGAACAGAATGGTAATACTTAAGAGGAATAACAAAGACAAGAATTTACTACAGGAGATAACGATAAAGAGTTGGCCATATCAAGATAATTCAAGTCATGTCAAGCACGTGTGTAGTTTCATTTCCACGTCCAAGTAACAGCAAGTAAGTAACAACAAGTAGAGTATAGAACAGTGAAGAGTGGAAAGTGAAAAGTAGAGTAGAGAGTAGTGGCCAGTCCTAGATTTAACCCATGTCATAGTACTGGTGCCAAATGCCACACCTAGTCAATCACCTCCCCGGGGGTACACGTAGTGTTCGGGCGCTCCTCCCAGGACTAGACCGAGCCCTTAATTGTTTGCCAGGCATTGATTTCTTTGGATCAAAGATCCCACGAATCTAGACTTCACAATTTATGGCCAGAATTCCAAGGTTTGAACCATGTAGCAATAACAATTTCAAGTAGGAAGGAGATTCATTTCAGAATTTCAAGGTAAGCACAATCATCAAGAAGATTGAAAACCAAGTCACAATAAGAGTTAATCATGCTGCGCTACTGTAGTACAGCAGCTATCCAACAAGCTAATCAACATATTAATCCTAATTATCAAGTTAATATGTCAAAGATTATCCATTATCATTTGCATTAAGACAATTGCCAAAAGCTGATTCAAGATGATAAGGTAAAGGAAGGAGAAAAAGAATGCATTAATAGAGATTTAATTACACCATTAACCACTAATTATGTGGGTTTCTATTTAACCAATGTATGAGTCGAAATGAAGATGGTAAACGGCATGTTTTTGCACTATATTTGCAAGTAGGAACCAATGTAAATTGAAATCATAAGGTTTCCAGAACAGGTCACTGGTTCTTCAAAAGTATAGTTTTCAATTGGTCTAAGTTCAATGGGTCGATCCCCTAATGATCCGAATCGATCCACAGGTCGCAAAACGATGAAAACCGGGTTTCTGGTACATGGGTCGACCCCTGGGGTCGACCCCTGTAAAAATGGGGTCTGCCTGCTGGATGGGTCGACCCCCCACAATTTCTGAAGATGGGTTGACCCCAGGGGTCGACCCCCACACTTTCTGCAGATGGGTCGACCCCAGGGGTCGACCCCTTGTAGGGACAGGATGGGTCGACCCTTGGGGTCGACCCTCGGGCCTGCAGGGCTTCCCAGAAAATGGGTCGACCCCAGGGGTCGACCCCTGCAAGAACAGCAACGGTAGAACTTTCGGAAAGCACAAAAACTCACCCAATTGTGGTCCAATTGAGTTGGAAACAAAACCACATGCTATAAGAATCTTACTAGACATATGAGGGTCATAATACATGAGTTTTAAAGCACGAATTTCATCAGAAACCCACTTAATCACAACCAATTCTATGAAGAACACAAGAAGACCTAATTTTTGACATACTTCCACTAAATCTAAAAATTCTCCCAACATACACAACGGAATTTGGGGATTTTGGTGTCAAAAGAAAGCTAACAAGCTACTGATTACATTCATGTATATTAATTAGAAGTTGGGCTGTTATAACCTACCTCAAATCGGAGAAAGACTTCGAAACCCTAGAATGAAGAACAAGCTTGACAGCAGCTCACAAAAAGCTTGATATCTCCACGGATACCTAATGAAATTTGGGGCTTTCAGTCCCATTGGATAGCTCTCGTCGAGCTGATCAAGATACTATATTTACAAGTCTCAATTGGTTAAGGGTACCTACCTTAATCGACGGATTAAAGGGCTGGAGATGAAGAACGATGAACTACCAACACCCTCCACCAAAACGACGAATGCTCCCAGATCTGGACTCCTCGTCGGCTGACCCAGCTACCAAATGAAACTAGAGTCGAAGAGCTACATTTCTATAGGTCATGGGGCTTCTGGAGCCTTCGGAGTTGGGAGTATTTGGCGCTGCAAGTTACGTGTTTAGAAACGGCGCCAGAATCCTTGACTCGACCAAAGCTATGTCGGCAGCACGTTTTAGGGCTAGGTTTACCTCAAATTGATTGAGGGTAAATGTTCCTTACCTCGTGGCCTTCCATTTGCCCTTGATTTCAGATCATTTGGTTGAGTAATAAGGTAGAATTTCCCGTTTTAAGTTACGATTAGGTAAAGGTTAGGTGAAAGTCAAATTCAGGATTAATCCTCTAATTAGACAAGGTTACGTAATTAATTTGGGTCAAGTCCAGAAGACAAAATTGCTATAAAAATGATCTTTTACCCAATTACTATTTTTACAGATTTTTCTAAGGTAGTCAAATTTTATAGGTTCTATTTTCTAATTAATTAAATATTAATACTTCGAAATTCAAACATTAATTCATTTTAATTCAATTTTCAATTAATAAAAGCTCAATAAAACTTAATAAATAATCGGGGTATTACAGGGAGGGGAGGGAGACGGGGGCTACGGCAGTGCCCCTGTTCCAAACAGGGGGTCGGTCGCATGGTTTAAGAGAGTGAGGGAGAGGGAGGAAAGAGGCTGGGGGGGGCGGTGTTACGTGAGTGTGGGTGTGCGCAAAAGAGAGAAGATAGGCTGGCTATGTCAGGGGTGCGAAGGTGTGTGTGGGGGGGGATAGTGAGAGAAAGAATGAGGCAACGGTGAGAGGGGGGGATAACTGCCGTGGGCTATGGTGTGGCTGTGTCCATGTGCAGCAGGCCTGCAGAAAAGTGGGAGGATTAGAGAGATAGAGAGTAGGACAGACAAAGGGGGGGTTCATCCGCATGCATGGTGGTGGCGAGGATGCACGGGCAGGATACTTGGCGGTGGTGCAGCCGCTGCCGGAAGAAGATCAGGGACCGCTTCGCGCTGCCGGACTGCTCGGTGGTGAGCATGCATACGCATGCATGTCGGGGACGTGCCGACATGCCCACGCGTGGGGGAGTTGGGCAGGACGGTGCCGTTGTGGAGAGGATGGCGACAGTAGTGGCAGCCTGCAAGCTACAAGCGAAGGGATGTCGAGTACAGTATGGTTGACAAGGTGAAGCCAATACTCGTACGGCGGCTCTGTTCATTTGCTGCCGTTGAAGCAGGTTGCCGGAGCTATAGGTGGTGATCAGTAGGGGGGTGGGAAATGGGATGGTGCTTAAGTGGTGGCGAGCGGTCCATTGCTTTGGCTAGGGATGATGTTGACGTGGTTGCATGTAAGGGAGATGGGCAGGGCAGTGCCGTGGGCGGTACGGCGGTGGGTGTTGGTGTGGGTGTTTATAGAAGATAGGACGAGAGGGGGATGAGAGTGTGTATAGAAGGGAGGTAGAGAGGGAAACATGGAGTGGGCTGTTGCAAGAGAGGGGGAGCAGGGTAAGCCGTATTGGTGACGTGTGCAGAAGAGAGACAGTGGGAGAAGGAGAGTGTGTGTGAGGGAACCCGGAGGTGTAGAGGAGAGGGGAGAGCAGGAAGGGGGGGGCGTGTGAGAGCCGCTGGTGCAGTGTGCTGAAGAGAGCAAGAGGGAGAAAGAGAGGAGAGAGGGGGAGCAAGAAGAGAGAGGCGGGGAAGCCAGGCTAGATGCTGCCGGAGGGGATGCAAGGAAGCGAATAGAGAGGTTGAGAGGGAGAGGAGCAGAGTAGATAGGGGGGAGAGGGAGAGCAGCCTGGGGAAGATGAGGTGGGAGGCTAAGAGAGGGGGGGGTAGTGAGGATAGGGAGGGTGTTGTGTGGCCGGTGCGGCCTGCATGCAAGGGGGGGAACGAAGAGAGACAGTGGGAGACCAAGGGGTGGGATGCGGCAAGGGAAGGAGAGTAGGAGAATGGCCGTGCAGAAGAAGTTAGAGGGAGAGGGGAGGGGAGAAGGATGACTGCAGTTGTAGAGAGAGAGGTGGTTGAGGGTCGGAGGAAGGGGGGGTCAAGTAGCTTGGCCAAACTGTGGATGTAAGGGATGTGAAATAGTAAAGCAAAGAAAGGGGGGAAAGGAAGAGAAGGCCGGCGGCCGGGGGGTGGGTAACAGGAAGATTGAGAAGCAGATGGGGTAGAGGGAGAAGACAAGAGAAGGCTAAAGAGAGGGAGGGCCGCCTGGGGAGAGGCCATCAGGGTGAGGGAGAGGTGGCGACGTAGAAGTAAAAGGGGGGGGGGAAGAGGCATAGAGTGGGTGTTTCCCGATCTTTCCAAAAATTTAACTTCATTGCGTTAAACAAAGATTACATGACCTTGTTATAGGCTCCACAAAGAAGACCAAAAGACAACTCACCTAACACCTACTTCCTACCACTCATAACTCCCTTTGGAAGACTAAAAGACACAAATAAAAAAAAGACTCTTACATAATAATTGGGGACATAATTACTACAAAACATAAAACATGGCCCATTTGGCCCAAACATCTTTTGTTGAAGCCGATTCCGTCAAACCCCTCCACTTGGAGAAGGTTCAACCTCGAACCTTGATTCTCGAATCTCGAACTGCAGGATCCTGACTTGTTGGGACAAATCGGACAACTTGCTCTGATACCATTTGACGTGACACGATCTTCTGAGTCCGAGATTTTTCTTTTCTTTCCATTTTCTTTGATATTTCTCATCACTTACCTTGCATTACGTTGATTTATCTTGAAGAACACTTCTTTAAATCAAGCATGCAATCATGCCAAGTTCCACATCGAATAGCCACACCTAGAGTCACGATATTCTTCATCTGTCATGAATCCTATGCTGCATTCAAACTGAAAGAGCTGTGCGGTTTCCTTGAGCTACATACTGTTGGAACATGCACATTCCTGGGTTTAGTCTTGAAGGGCATGGTGAGGGAAAATTCTTTGCAGAACCATGCACTGTTGCAACATCATTATAGAAATCTCTTATGTGTTCAGCTCCCGTGATGTCTTTCGCATTGATGAAGTAACCAGCAACTAAAGCATCCAGGGGAGAGATGATAAATAGGTGGACTTCCACCCAAGCTCACTGTTGCTCTGAGATAGCACTCTTGACATAAGTGATGCCCACACAGTAACCATCAACCTTCAGTAAAATCAGCATGCAAAGATAGATGAACAAACACCCATGTGTTCTATCGAACGCCATTCTGCTCAGGCATGCAAGGAAGGGGCAACGGAGAGACTGGTGTTGCCGGGGAAGCGAAGGCAGGCAGTGTGGGGCTAGAGAGAGAAGGTGAGAAGGGGAATCACGTGAGTGATTTAAAGAGAGAAAAGAGAGAGTTAGAGTGGGATGGGAGAGAGAGGTGTGAAGAGAGAGGATTGAGAGGGACTCTTATATATATATATAGATGATCATCCCGTACAGAGAGGGAGGGAGGGAAGAGAGAGAGAGAACATGATTTAGAGAGAGAAAGAGCGACAGCGGCAGTGTGGTAGCGATGTGGGGGCCTGGCATGCTCGGAGCAGTGGATAGCAGGGGAGCTCATGGCGGTTGACAGAGTGGCAGGTGGTGACCCACGGTTGGCTGTGTGTTGCTGTGGGAGTGGCTGGCATATACATCTGGTGGTCTGGTCGACGGTGCTGTAGGTGGTGACCGGTAGGGGAGGCACCGCAGTGGTGTTGCCGGGGAAGGGCGCTACCGGTGAGGATCAGCTCTCCCTTCGACGGTGCTGAAGGTGGTGAGATGAGGGCAGCGGGGCGAGGAGTGGCAGCTATGATTGCCATGCTCAGAGTGGCGGGCACGGACCCTGTCGATACGTGGACGACGACGGTGGCGAGCACGGACTGTTGGAACACTACGGCGTGCTCGGGCCCTCAGCAACGTCGGCTGGAGGTGCACAGGGCGTGGGTTGCATGGCGGAGTGCCATGCTCATCGGGTGGCCTGGGTGCCCGCCGCGTTCTGGGTACCGCCGAGCTCGGAAGGGGATCGTGCTCGGAGGCGACGTCGGCCGGATGACACGAAGCGTGAGCTGCTTGGAGGGAGGCTAGCGTCATGGAACCGTCACGGGTGGCAGGTGAGCACGACGTGGCACCGTCGCGGGTGGCAGGCGATGGCTATCGCAGCCAGCGGACGGTGAGGCTGCAGCGGACCACAAGCGGAGGGCAGACGGGAGACCCTCAGGTGAGGGGGCCGGTGCAGTGTAGACGGGGTACAGGAGATAGAAAGGTGAAAGGGAGAGACGAGGAGAGGAGGTGGGGGAAGAGAGAGAGGGAAGAAAGGAGAAGCTAGCAGTTTAGAGAGAGAGAGGGTGAGGGGTGCTGCGATGGTTGCATAGCATAGAGGAAATAGGGGAGGGGGAAGTGAGAAGAGGGGGGGGTTGGATAGCTGCCAAGGGGAGGGAGGGGAGCGAGATGGGGGATACGGCAGTGCCCCTGTTCCAAACAGGGGGTCGGTCGCATGGTTTAAGAGAGTGAGGGAGAGGGAGGAAAGAGGCTGGGGGGGGTGTTACGTGAGCGTGGGTGTGCGCAGAAGAGAGAAGATAGGCTGGCTATGTCGGGGGTGCGAAGGTGTGTTTGGAGGGGGGGATAGTGAGAGAAAGAATGAGGCAACGGTGAGAGGGGGGGATAACTGCCGTGGGCTATGGTGTGGCTGTGTCCATGTGCATCATGCCCGCAGAAAAGTGGGAGGATTAGAGAGATAGAGAGTAGGACAGACGAAGGGGGGGTTCATCCGCATGCATGGTGGTGGCGAGGATGCACGGGCAGGATACTTGGCGGTGGTGCAGCCGCTGTCGAAAGAAGATCGGGGACTGCTTGGCGCTGCCGGACTGCTCGGTGGTGAGCATGCATACGCATGCATGTCGGGGACGTTGCCGACATGCCCGCGCGTGGGGGAGTTGGGCAGGACGGTGCCGTTGTGGAGAGGATGGCGGTAGTAGTGGTAGCCTGCAAGCTACAAGCGAAGGGATGCCGAGTAGAGTATGATTGACAAGGTGAAGCCAATACTCGTACGGCGGCTCTGTTCATTTGCTGCCGTTGAAGCAGGTTGCCGGAGCTATAGGTGGTGATCAGCAGGGGGGTGGGAAATGGGATGGTGCTTAAGTGGTGGCGAGCAGTCCATTGCTTTGGCTAGGGATGATGTTGACGTGGTTGCATGTAAGGGAGATGGGTAGGGCAGTGCCGTGGGCGGTAGGGCGGTGGGTGTTGGTGTGGGTGTTTATAGAAGATGGGACGAGAGGGGGATGAGAGTGTGTACAGAAGGGAGGTAGAGAGGGAAACATGGAGTGGGCTGTTGCAAGAGAGGGGGAGCAGGGTAAGCCGTAGTGGTGACGTGTGCAGAAGAGAGACAGTGGGAGAAGGAGAGTGTGTGTGAGGGAACCCGGAGGTGTAGAGGAGAGGGGAGAGCAGGAAGGGGGGGGTGTGAGAGCCGCTGGTGCAGTGTGCAGAAGAGAGCAAGAGGGAGAAAGAGAGGAGAGAGGGGGAGCAAGAAGAGAGAGGCGGGGAAGCCAGGCTAGACGCTGTCGGAGGGGATGCAAGGAAGCGAATAGAGAGGTTGAGAGGGAGAGGAGCAGAGTAGATAGGGGGGAGAGGGAGAGCGGCCTGGGGAAGATGAGGTGGGAGGCTAAGAGAGGGGGGGGTAGTGAGGATAGGGAGGGTGTTGTGTGGCCGGTGCGGCCTGCATGCAATGGGGGGGGAACGAAGAGAGACAGTGGGAGACCAAGGGGTGGGATGCGGCAAGGGAAGGGGTGTAAGAGAATGGCCGTGCAGAAGAAGTTAGAGGGAGAGGGGAGGGGAGAAGGATGACTGCAGTTGTAGAGAGAGAGGTGGTTGAGGGTCGGAGGAAGGGGGGGTCAAGTAGCTTGGCCAAACTGTGGATGTGAGGGATGTGAAATAGTGAAGCAAAGGGAGGGGGGAAAGGAAGAGAAGGCCGGCGGCCAGGGGCGTGGGTAACATGAAGATTGAGAAGCAGATGGGGTAGAGGGAGAAGACAAGAGAAGGCTAAAGAGAGGGAGGGCCGCCTAGGGAAAGGCCATCAGGGTGAGGGAGAGGTGGCGACGTAGGAGTAAAAGGGGGGGTGGAGAGGCATAGGGTGGGTGTTTCCCGATCTTTCCAAAAATTTAACTTCATTGCGTTAAACAAAGATTACATGACCTTGTTATAGGCTCCACAAAGAAGACCAAAAGACAACTCACCTAACACCTACTTCCTGCCACTCATAACTCCCTTAGGAAGACTAAAAGATACAAATAAAAAAAAGACTCTTACATAATAATTGGGGACATAATTACTACAAAACATAAAACATGGCCCATTTGGCCCAAACATCTTTTGTTGAAGCCGATTCCGTCAGATGTAAGGTCACATGTCTGAGTCATAGCGTTGGCCAGAGGGGAAGTCAATCCCAGAATCTTGTTCCCTGGCATAAGCTACTGCCCGGTGGTAACCCTGCTTAAACCCCTTGCGGATGCCTCGGCGAAGTGCTGACTCATAATAGGGAAGGGCAGCTTCCTGCAGGTCGGCCTGGTAGGCCTCTGAGCCCTTGTATTGCTCTATCGCCGCCGCCCCGGCCAGTCCCATCCTGTCGGCAAGCTCGGCCTTCTCCCGCTCCGCCTCGGCCGCCCGCTCCTTGGCCTCCACCGATCGTTTCTCTACCTCGGCCGACTTCCCTTTGGCCTCGGTCGCCCACTCTTCGGCCTTGACCGATCGCCTCTCCGCCTCAGCTCGGTCGACCTCGGCCTCCAAACGGAGGCGCTCCGCTGCCTCCGCCCGGTCCACCAACTCGGCACGCTCGGCCTCCCAATGGCCATCCAGCTCAAGAAGAAGAAGGCACTCCTCTTCAAGCAGTTTACTTTTCCTCTCGAGCGATTCCCGGGCCTTGGTTAGTTGCTCGGTCAGCACTCCGACCTCCAGCCGGCTCGACCGCGACAACTCCCTGATAATGGAGAACTCCTGTCGGAGCCCCTCATGCGCTTCATTGAGTCGAGCTAGTTTCCTCTCATACCCTCCGAAAGTCCAAGAAAGATTCGACCGCTCTGACTCTGACCGGGCATAAGTCTCCGCCATTGTGGCCCCCATATGGGCCATGACCAGGCCACCCTCCATAATGATATCGAGGACCCCGGGTGGAGAATGATGCTTGTCTCCCCATTTCATCCTCGTGGACACCTCGCGGCAAAGTTGGTATAAGGTGCTCGAGATGCCGAGCCTTTCCAGGGCCACCGGCATGGGAACCCTTTCCGCACCTGGCGCCTCACTGGGAGGCCCAGATCGAGCTGCGGGCTCAGCCGCCCCACGCGCTACGGTCGGTTGGGGTTGCGACGCCCCCGCAGGGGAACCCCCAACCTCGATCGACGCTGCGAGCTCGGCCGCCCCATGCGCCACGGACGTTTGGGGCTGATGCCTCTGTCGGTGAACCCCCAACCTCGACCGTCTCGGCCCACGCGTTGTCGCCCACCTCGACCGGTGCGCCGGCCTCGGCCACGGTCGTTTCAACTTCGGCCCCCTCTGTTCCCAACAAGGGGAGAGCCGACCCATCACCGTCACCCCCTGGGGTGCCCCTGGTCTCCTCGGCCCCCTCTCGCTCGGCAGATGGGAGAGCTGGCTCTGTAGGGTCGGCCCTATCTTGCCCCAGAGAGGGGAGTGCCGCCGAGCTAGGATCGCCCTCGGTAGTGGAGAGGAGACCAGCCTTCCTGGCCCGTTTCCTGGCCTTCGCGGCCTCCCGCAACCTCCCCACCACGGTATCCTTGCGCTACGCTCCGCGCGGCCGAGGAGTTCCCCCATGAGGCCACCCCCTTGCCCTTATCCTGGGCTTGGGAGTGACCCACAGGGGCGCCCGGCTCATCAGCTGCCGAGTCGTCGCCAAGGTCAATGATCTCAGCGGCCTCCTCCAGAGGCTCCCGCCTGGCGTCTGCAACAAAGAAGAAGGCGTGATCAGGAAAAAGAAAGATGACCCCCACATCCGAAGGAGGATCTAAGTTGTGGCACCTAACGGCTTCAGCCGCGTAAGAAGACACCACTCGATGTTCTCCGGCGTCACCAGCTCTTCGGTAGACTGGCGATGTTTCAGCAAACGAGCAGCATACACCTCCACATGTGGGGGGAACTCCTCCTGTCGGGGAGGGATATTCAGGTGGAAATTGGGCATTACTTGGCACCTCCAAGTCTCCTCCACCGAGTTAATCCCTGCCCAGAAAAATTGGGTCTTCCATCCTTGATGCGAAGAATCCTTCGCCGCCAGCGAAATACAGCTTCTATTCCTCCTCGCCTGGATGAAGTAAAAACCCTTCCCAGCCGACGGGTGCGCCTTCAACTTGAAGAAATAGTGGAAGTGGTCCAAGGAAGGAGGAACCCCGCACTGACGACAGAGGATTCGGAAAGCGGAGAGGAGAAGGTACGAGTTGGCTACCAACTGAATGGGTGCCAACTGGAAAAAGTTGAGAAGCGTGAGGATGAAGGGCTCGAAGGGGAGGCGAAACCCGCTCTTCCATGCCAAAAGAAAGATGCAGATGTGGCCCGTGCGAGAGTCCAGGCATGTCTCGTACGGGGCAGCAGCAGTAAAGCTATACTTGTGAGGCAGGCGAAACTGATGCTCCAGCCTCTTCACCTCGGCTTCCCCCAACTCGTTGCAGTTCTGGACCGGCGCTCTCACCACCGGTTCGTCGCCCCATCCCTCGGCACCCGAACGTTGGCCCGCCATGGATTCCCAGGAAGAACTTGAAGAAGAATTCTCTCGAGACCTCGAAGATTCCGGGGGAGGAGGAAGCTGCCGGATCGCCTCCGCAGTTATCTTCGCCAACTCCTCAAACGCCGCTGCAAGTTTCTACTCCTCCGCTGTGTCCTCATGGCACATCAAAGAGCTCCAAAAGTAAGGAAGCGAAGGAAAGCCAAAACCCTAATAACGGAAAGAGTCTGGGATGACAACCAGCGCCCAACGCCTATAAACCCACGCGGGAGGCGGCGCGTCGTTCCGACCTCCGAGAAAAGGGGGCCCCTTCAGTTCAAATCCGTCAGGATTGTAATTATTACGGGCCCAGGTGACCACGACATGTGGCTTCATAACATCGCCAGATCTCCACCCACCTGAGCCACGCTGTTCCAAAACCCTAAAAGGCTACTCATCCGAGCCTCCTTTGGCTCGGGAGTAGGAGGGGGACAAGTGGAGAGGGGGATTTATGTAGCCTAATTAAGAGCAGCCAAACTAGGCCCCTCAGGGCCCAACAAGGCTCAGCTCAGCCAAGTGATAGCCCTCTGGGGCCCACTTAGGCGAGAAAGTTCAATAAAAGTTTCGCTCAAGGATACTACCTTCCTAGGCGGCCTCTAGGCTTGGAAGGCCCAAGCGTCGGTCAGGTCATAGGAAAGGTCCATGCCCGAGCCATCTCTCCGCCCAGGGGAAGAAGGCGCATGTTGACCAATCCGACCCATCTTCGTCCGAGCTAAGCCTACCGCCCGGATAGGGCTAGCCTCTCATAGCTCGATACGGAGAACGATTGCTTATCCATGCAGCCTTTAAGAGTCCTCTGTGGGCAGGAATTTATAAAGGTGAGGGACTCCAGCTCCCCAAGGTGATAACGCTCCCACGATAAGGCAATAAAAGCCCACGTCGAGGACGTAACCCCCACCTGAAACCCCTCGACTTACAGGACTCCAGAAGACGACACACTATTTAACCCAGGGATACCCTCCGGGGAAAGGTAAGGGCAATCACACGCTCAAAACTCCTGAGCAGGAACCACTTCACCCTTTTGGTGGAGAGGGATCTCGCGCAGAAGCTACTCCCTCCCTATATTGCTCCCACCATAGCTCTACTGACTTAAGCATCGGAGGGGTTTCCCAAGGGACTCATCCCTAGGCCCCCTGATCCGTTTCCCTTTCTTGCAGTTCACTATCCGGTGATCCACTGCCCGCTCAGGACCAGCGTGAGATCTTTTCTCTTCAGTTATTATGTCAGAAAAATGGCTAGCTATGGAAAAAGGAAAATCTGTCTTGAAAGAAAATGAAGCTAACAGTGAAACAAAGCTAAAATAAAAATAGACAAACTCCAAAGTTTGAATGATGCTCTCCATCATCAAGTAATCTCTTGTGAAACTGACATTGCAAGTTATGAGAGTAATATTGCTTCTTTGCAAATTGAGATTGAAGATCTGAAAAATTTCTTGGCAAAATTTGTAAAAGGGAAATATAACTTGAATAAAATCCTTGGCTCAAATGTAAATTTTCAGAAAGAGAGTCTGGGCTACAGTCTAGTTAATAAGAAAGTTAATGGTAAGAAGAATTTAATTGTGTTTGTAAAAAGTTCAGAACATGAAAAACCCTCTAGTTCATTTATTTTTCACTTTACTGCTCAGAAATCAAAAAATATCATTAAAAATCTAGAAAAGGATGAAAAATAGAAAAAGAAGAACAATGCTCCTCCTGTGAATGTCCAAAAATAGAAAAAGAAGAGCAATGTTCCTTCTGTGAATGCTCTTAATAAAAGGAAGAACAATGTTCCTTCTGTAAATGCTCTTGATACTTCTGGACATATCATGAACAAACATGTCATCAAACTGCATGCATGTCACTACTGTGGTAGGAAAGGACATGTTATGGATGATTTCATTATTTTTAGAAATGATGAATTAGATGCATGCAAACATGTAAATACAGTTAAAAACAAACCTGTGAAAAGATTTGTTAGAAATGTTTCTGATGCATGCTTTTATTGTGGAAAAAGAGGCCATTATATGCACAACTGTAATTTAATGAAACAAGAAAATCAATTTTTTAGAAAAATTCATGCTCAAAACAGTTATGTTAATAAGCATGCTAGACAATCTGAAACTCAGAAGGTAACATGTTTTAACTATGGAAAGTTTGGGCATGTTAGATCTAATTATTGGTTTGTGAAAGACAATGCAATTCATCCTGCTCACATTAAACATTCTGCATTTAGGAGAATTCATGATTCAGTCTTCATGCATAAACTTCCCATATGCAATAATTGTGGAAAACTAGGCCACATTACTTCTGAATGCTCTTGGATGAGTGGGTGGAATAATTTGAGAGCACCAATGTGGGGTGCTACTAATCCTGTTGGACCCATGAACTCTTGGGCTCCAAGATATTTGAAATAACCTTTTGGATGCAGGTGTGCTCCTGTGAATAAAATAAAATGGGGTTCAATAAAATCAGGGCACAAAGGTTAGTTAAACCCCACTTCTCAATTCTCTTAATTGAAATTGTCTGAATAATGCTCTTTATGGAATGATGAATGCTTGATTAGAATAAATTGATGATTGATGCCATCCTGTTATGAGTAATACATGCTGATAATCTGATTCATGCAAATTATATGCGAGACTTTTGTTAAGTTAGTCATTCATGTTCATGAGTAGATGTATAGGTTTGCATGACTTCTTGGTATATCAAATGAAAGTTGGGAGAAGGGCAGATGTTTTCTATCTGGAAACCCACGCCATGTGTAGAGGCTAGACCTCCGCCAAGTACCAAGAGTTCAAAACAATGCATGTAGTTTAAATATAAAATTTGCATCTAGTTGATACATCTCTGTGTACCCTATGAAAAACAAGTTATGCTTGATTGAAATCTCTGCACACTTTGAGGGGGAGCTGAGCTGATCAGAGATTGTGTGTATAATGCTTTGGGGATGTTCTGTCTGTTGAGTATTGTTGCATTGCTGTTTGATCAGTGGGCTAAATATGTCTGATGAGTAGTGAAGTGATGCTGCTGAAATATTGATTGTGGAATCAGTTTGAGTCTGGTCTAAGATAGAAGGTCAATTGTATGAGAATTGGTTTTTGGAAACACTAATTTTTCCACAAGATGAAGGCTGAATGTTGCTGGATTATATATAGAAGGCTGGTAGTCTATGGCTAGACTTTAAGGATGAGTCTTTGGATGTGTGTTATTTGTCCCTTAGTCTTAACCTTGCTCTTGAGTGGCCTTCACTCATATCTCATTGCTCATATTCTCTTTGACTTATCCATTTCTCAATTCTCATCTATTCTTCAAAATAAATTCATAGACTGTGTAATTCAGGGGGAGTAAAATCTGAAATCTATCACCTTTACTAATCTTCAACAGTCAACTACTAAGATAACTCTGAACTAAGAACAAAATTACTGATCTTAACTGAAATGTGATTTTCTGTGTATGAAGATTAAATCTTATCTTAAGATACTCACAATTTACCTTGAATGATTATGCAATGGTCTTAAAACAGTCCAAATTGAAACTGCTTAGAAGGTTGTCTAAAAATCTGAATGTCATTGGAAATAAGTCAATCTGATAGGAAATCTGGTGTTTATATGGTCCTTAAGTCAAGTTTTAAGAAAAATCTGTTAAAACATCAGGGAATACACCATTAAATGAAAATGAAAATAATGAAATAGGTAGAGCAATGGCATATCATTTGAGAAACTAACCATCTGTTTTAAAGAAACTCAGAGGTCAAGTCATGATAATAAATGCTATCTTTGTTCAAATTTAGAGGCATAAAGGTAAACTACACTGAGTAACCAGGGATTCTGGTGTTTAATCAACATGTCTCTTTGAGTAAAAAGGTGCAGTAATACTGAAATGCTCAATCAAAAATTATAAAAGATCAATGAAAAATATGGTTGACTCTGGGGTCTTTTCAGTAAACTAAAAATGTTTTAAGTTCTATATAAAATAGATTTTTCAATCAATTTTGGCAAATGAAAATGACTAGTAAGATTATTGATTTCTCTGATCAGGCAGTGTTCTTGATTAAATTGATTTATCTCCATTGAGTTTGCTTCATAGGAATAAGTTGTGAATATTTATATCATAAGATGTAATCCCATACGCCGGGAACCACAAAGAGGCGAAGAAAGATATTTTCTTTTAAGTAAAGGGTAGTCTGGGTATTAATTGTTGAATTTGGTAAAGTCAGCAATATTTCATATAAAATACCCAACCCTACTTACATTGTCTTTCATACCATCCTCATTCAAGCCGAAACCTCTTCCCGCATTCACGACTCTATCGCTTGTGCTGAGACCGTAAGCCTGTCTCTCCAGTTTCCCTTCTCCACATCTCCTCTATTCGTTCTTCTACGATCCATCTTCCACCCTTATCGCCTCCAACACTGTCATCCCACCATGCCATCTCCGGTTACCGAGAGCAAAGGAAAGAGGAAGGCAATGGAGGAATCGCAGCTAGAGGAAACTATGTCAGCAACATGTGCAGAGGTCCTGTAGCAACCCTAGTAAATTGAAGGGATAAAATCCTAAATGGATTAAAAGATTAAACTAATGTTAAAGGTCCCAATTCATATCTACTTAAAACATATAACAAATAGGCCAAAGTAAATAATGCCTCCGATCAAGTCATCATTTAATTGAAGATTGAATAAGAAGGCGCTAATTTAATAATTGACGCCCCCCTGACAGATGTCATATAATGAATTAAAGACCGTGTACAGAGGCGTCATTTTAAAATAACGCCCCAACCTTAGGCGTCATTTCCAAACAGAACCCGTTGGTGTTTGGTTCGAACAGGGATGTTAACTGGGTAAGTTTTTATTAGGGAAGGATCAACACGTGGATATCTCCGTTTAATAAGGATTCTACATAGGAAGTTTTAGTTCTAATCAAACTCCTAGAACCCATTAGGATTCCTTCTCCTATAAATACTAGCCCTTCCATCGAACCCCTTATTGACATTATTGTTCAAAGACGTCCTGCTGCTACTGTTGTTCCCCTGGTTTTGATGATGACAACCATGAGATGTGAATGTTGAATTCAACTCAAAATGTTGAATTAAGTTTTGATACAGTAACGCTTCCATTTGGTTCATCTTTGATGCAAGAAAGGAACAGGGTCGACGCTGGGAGTTCAAGGCGTCCACACATCAGTTGAAGAGGCAAAATCATAAGTCATTGATATAATCTCAGTGCGTCAACGCCACACTATTGCAGCGTCGACACATTAGCTTAAGAAGCAGAGGCACTCATAGATCTACTTCACTGCGTCAACGCCACAGTAGAGCAGCGTCGACGCAGCAGTTAAAAAGGTAGAGTTATGGGTTCACTGCAACGCTACAGCATGATAGCGTCGACGCATCAGTTCACTCTGAATATGAAATTGGCTCTGGGACAGTTCAGTGGGTTGACGCAGTGACCCCATGCGTCAACGCATCCAGCATTACATTCAAAGCCATGTGAGGGATTTCAAGGCTACGTCAACCTCGTGAACTCAATGGGTTGACGCCATCTGAACTACTTACGAGATTAGTTGGTTGGACCCCAATCGTAAGTGACGTCAAAGGCCACATCAGCCAAAAGCGCTTGCGATCTGGTTTTCCCTCGCGATTCCAGAAGGCTCTATGCAGAGTGATCATTGGGCTAACCAGAAAATATGGTTGGGGCCCACTAGACGTATATATTACATGGATCTGGAAGTGAGCGCGAAAATGGAAAAAACATTGAAGAAGGTTTTCGGAGAGTAGAGTCGAACCAGAGAGAGGGTGAAGCCCTTGAGAAGAATCGCAGAGTTCATCGTCTTCCTGCTGGTACCTTGCTGCATACACTAACGATTAGAAGAAGATCCAGTGGCAGTGGATAAGTGCGAGTCCATCTACCCTTCAGAACGAGAAGGCCAGCTGATCGTTGAAACATCTTCCTCCGGCATCTGAGTTCGAGCTTGAGATCCAGTAGCATCACAGATCTGGAGATGTCCCTCTATCTTTGAGTGATTTCATTTATTGCTTCTATTTTTCAATTATAACAATATTACAGTGTGTCTCCCTCGTACTGGTTTGAGTAGAGGGAGGGGTTTGATCCAGCAGATTGTGCTTGGATCAAGGGCGATTGGGTGTGTTGCCTGCAAGCTGTTCGTCAGCGGTTTAGAGGATTTATTCCTCTGGTTAAGCCAAGCTGTACTGCTCAGCGTTGATTGAGGAGGTAGTTCCTTGGTGTAGCTAAGCTATAAAGCTCAGCAGGGATCCTCACTGGTTTAGTGAGGGGTGGACGTAGGTCTCCACAGGGAGATCGAACCACCATAAAAATCTGTGTTCCTCTTGTGGTTTGCTTTCTCATTTTATCCACCTATCGTTAGATGTTTGATTAGGCTCGACCTTCATATTGTCTGTTTACTGAACTTCTAATTAGCATTCTGCTTTCTAAAGCAAGTGTGAGCTTGCATTAATTTTTAAAGTGTCAACCTATTCACCCCTCCCCTCTAGTTTGACCTTCACCTAATCCAACACGTGGTATCAGAGCTCGGCTCTCTTGTCAAGGGTCTCACAACCCAGAGAGATTTAGTGGAATGGAAAACAAGGGGTTCATGCCTGAGGGGTATGCAGTGAATAGGCCACCCTTCTTTGATGGCACTAACTATGCTTACTGGAAAAATCGGATGCATGTATTTCTGAGAGCTCAGGACCATGACATTTGGAGAGTCGTGAGCAAGGGACCATATCAGTTAGAAGGAGATGAAGAACTGTGGGTGAAGGAGCAGATTCGGAAGTCCAATGTCAATTGGCAAGCTATGAACATCATGCAATGCTCATTGCATCCTATGGAGTTTTCACGAGTATCATGTGCCAGTGCCAAGGAAATGTGGGACAGACTTCAAGTCATCTATGAAGGTACGTCAAAGGTAAGAGAGACAAAAGCCAATATGTTAATTTCTGAATATGAAGCTTTTAGAATGAAGCCAGAGGAAAATATATCTGAAATGTATGCTAGACTAACCCTATTAGTGAATGGTCTTAAAGGTCTGGGAAAGGCTTACACTGATTACGAACTGGTCAGGAAAATTCTTAGATCCCTAACTCCAGTTTGGCACACCAAGGCCACTGTTGTTGAGGAATCTAGGAACCTTCCTACCACTACCCCTGATGAGCTTATCGGATCTTTGATGGCTTATGAGCTGAACCTCAAAAGGACAGATGAGGATGTGAAAAAGAAAAAGCCTTTTGCATTGAAGGCAGGACCAAGTAGCAAGGAGAGCTCAGATGATAGTCATTCATCTACCTCAGATAATGACTCAGGTGAGATAGCAATGCTCACCAGGAAATTCAGGAAGTTTATAAGGAAGGAAGGTAAATTTAGAAACAATAGAAGACCAGAGGTAAGAAAGAGTTCAAAATTTAAATCAGAAAACTCTAAGAAATCTGACAAGGTTGTCTGTTACCAATGCAGGAAACAAGGTCATATAAAATCTGAATGTCCAGAGAATGTGAAAAAAAGTCCAACCGAAATGGAAGAATAAGAAGCCCAAGGCTATGATAAGTACGTGGAGTGACGAGGAGAAAGATGAAGATGAAGAAGAAAGCACTTCTGAAGAAGAGAGTGATGTTAAGCTGTGTTTCATGGTCACTTCAGGTCTCGGAGCACCAAGAGGGGGTGCCCCTAGGCCCAATTTTTCAGCCCCCTCCAAAATCTGACAAAGGAGATGTTGGTGAGCAGTCACAGTTAGCCAACATGACAGTAGAAGACTATTTACCTAAAGTGGAGGTATTATTACCAGAACCGGAGATTCATAAAGCCAATAAACTAATAGCTATAGCCACCTGTTTGGACAATGACATTTTGCAGTTCCAGTCGCTGGAAAAGGGTGGTGAGAATGCAAGAAGAATACATAATGGTGGGATAGTAACTAGATCTAAAGCTAGATCGATGGAGGAAATTCCCTAAATCCTCCATGATTCTACCTATTATAATTTGGAATATCCGTGGGTTAGGGAACACTGCTTCCCGTAGAGGTTTAAAACACCTAGTTCAGTCTAATAAAGTCAATATGGTTGCCATTAGCGAACCTATGTTGAGTATTAATAAAGCTTCTCAATTAGGAAGATATCTCAAGCTTGGGAGGTTTGCAGGTAACAACTCTCTTGACTCTAAGATTTGGATATTCTGGCATGATAGTTATGATCTGGAGGTTATTGCCTCCTCTTCTCAGTATATTACTCTTGGACAGAAAGTGAACAATTCATTCTGTACATATTATTCTTTTGTATATGCTTCTTGCGCTCTTCAACTTCGACAGTCCCTCTTCAGTGATCTAGCTCTCTTTGCTGCTTCTATTACTATCCCCTGGCTGGTGGGAGGTGATTTTAATAGTGTTCTAAGGCCCTCAGAAAAGATAGGCGGCGGCCTCCCAGCTCTAGCTTCTATGTCTGAGTTTAACAATTTTCTTTGTTCTGCTGGTCTGATTGATGCTGGATTTCAAGGGCCTCCAATGACCTGGACAAATAATAGAGCTGGTACTGCTAACATACGGGCAAGGCTTGATCGTGTATTAGTGAATAGCTCTTGCCACTCTATAAATCCACTACTGACTATCAAACACTTATCTAGGGGTCCCTCTGACCATGCTCCCCTGCTCCTTAATATTGACAGTTTGTCTAATTGCCCTGGCCGCTTTACTTTCCAGAGGATGTGGTGTACTCACTCATCTTTCAAACAGTGTGTTTCTGATGCTTGGCAGCAATCCAACATCAGTCATCCAAATGCAATGGTTCGGCTCTTTGTTAAATTGAAGACTGTTAAAGACTTTTTGCGTAAATGGAATAAGGAAGCCTTTGGGGATGTATTCCGCAATGTAAGTCTTGCTGAAGCTGAAGTGGCGCTTAAACAGAACAATTATGATTCTGATCCTTCTCCAATTCATAGAGAGGAGCTAAATGCTACTAATTCCAGTCTCCGCCAAGCTTTACTCAGAGAAGAAATTTTTTGGAACCAGAAGTCCATAGTAGAATGGATTGAATGTGGGGATAGAAACACCTCCTTTTACCATGCTGTTGCCCAATGTAATAGAAGGAGAAATGCAATTAAAAGATTGAAAGTTGGAGACCCTGAAGATTGGTGTGATAATCAGGAAACCTTGAGGAGTCATGCAGAGGCCTTTTTTAAGAACCTTTTCTCTACTGAGGAACACTCCATAAATCCAAATTTGTTGGAATGCATTCCACAGGTTATAACTGAAGCTCAGAACTATACTCTATGTGCCAAACCAGATGCTTCAGAAGTCCGAAAAGCGGTGTGGTCTCTAAAGGGCTCCAGTTCTTCTGGCCCAGATGGTTTTTCTGGAGAATTCTATACAGCAGTCTGGGATATAATTGGGCAGGATGTCATTGAAGGTGTTGGTGCATTTTTTGAAGGCTTTCCTCTTCCAAGAGGTATATCTTCCTCTCTCATCACTCTAATCCCCAAGGTGCCAGATCCTAGGTCCTTTAGTGAATTTAGGCCTATAAGCTTGTGCAATTTTTCATATAAAATCATTTCCCAGATTATCTCTGAAAGATTGGCTCCCTTACTGCCAAGTATTATATCCAAGGAGCAAGGGGCATTTGTTAAGGGGAGATTAATTTTAGACAATGTGGCTCTTGCTCGGCAGCTTATGATGGATATAAATAAAAAGGTTCGTGGTCATAATATGATCATTAAGCTTGATATGGCAAAGGCCTATGATAGGATGGAATGGGATTTCATCTTGACTGTCATGAGGAAATTTGGGTTTAGTACCAGATTTACTTCATACATTGGAATGCTTCTTTATAATTGTTGGTTTTCGATGAATTTCAATGGATTGCATCAGGCTTTTTTAAGTCTAGCAGGGGCATTAGGCAAGGGGACCCCATAGCCCCATACCTATTCATAATTGCTTCTGAAGTTCTAAGTAGAGGCCTCTCTGCCCAATTTCAATCAGGAAGCATACAAGGGTACAAAGGACCTAGGCAATCTATGCAGATTACACACTTATTATATGCAGATGATTCTCTGGTCTTTCTTAATGCTTGCAGACAAAATGTTGTGGCATTACAACAATTCATTCGCAGTTATGAGAAATGCTCAGGGCAGCAAGTGAATGTTAATAAAAGTTGCTTTATTCTTTCAGAGAGAGCACCTCCCTCCTTAAAACAGTCCATTCACGCTCTTACAGGTTTTAAAAATCAGACAGCTGGTATTAACTATCAGGGACTCCCTATGAAAAAGGGTAGGTACATTTGCTCTGATTTTAAATCCCTGATTGAAAGGGTTCAGACTAAGCTGGAAGGTTGGAAATCTTAACTTTTATCACAAGCTGGCAGAGTTGTTTTAATAGATTATGTTCTGCATAGCATGCCAATCTACCTTGCTTCTGCTTGTTTCATCCCAAAGAAGGTCATCAAATTCATTGACAGTCAATGTGCTAATTTCTTCTGGCAAGGCAGTGATGGCAAACACCAAAGACATTGGATAGCTTGGTCAGTAATTCAGAGGCCACGCTCAGAGGGAGGACTGGGAATAAGAGATCTACAATGGGTTCAAATCTCTTTGGCTGTTAAGAGTTTATGAAACATTCTTCATGGATCTTCCCTCTGGTATCAATATGCTAGGCAACGTTTCATTAAATCTCATTTTGCCAATTGTACTAAGCCTTTCCCTGCAGGTATGCCTTTGGCAGTCTTCAGGCATGCCCCATATTTTCTAATAAGCAACAGCAGGTGGCTTATTGGAAATGGGGCAAAAATAGATTTCCTGAGAGATAATTGGACTGGTCTAGGCCCTGCCATCAATGTTGTTCAGACCGATGGCAGGAATAGAGGTGCAGGTCTCCCTCTGGCTTCTGTCCAAGAAGTGCTCCAGGATTCTCAGCATATTGCCAGGGGTTTTCTCAGTAACAACTTTCACTTTCCATACACCCAGCTTAGCAATGAGGCCGACATCTGTATCTGGACAGGCACTTTAAAGGGCAATTTCTCAGTAAAGTCAGCATGTAATTTGATCCGAACCAAAGGCATTCGGAGGCCAGCTTGGGCCAAGCTATGGCACTCAGCTATTGCTCCTAGAGCAACTCTCTTCACCTGGAAAATACTCCACCGAGCAGTGCCGGTTGACAGTAGGGTGGCTGAATGTGGGATTCAAATGGCCTCAAAGTGTAGTTGTTGTTCATCTCCCTCTCAAGAAGACCTTAACCATGTTTTCATCTCCAGCGAGTTGGCTTCTGAGTTATGGGGCTGGGTGCACCCTCTTATTAGCAACAAGATTGCTCTTTGTGAGCAGATTACAACCCGAAGCTGGAACATAATCTCTGCAACTAACATGTCATCCGCAATACAGTTTATTGGGATGTATGCTGTAATTTTGATGATTTGGGAAATATGGAAGCATAGATGTGCTCTAAGATTTGAAGAAGTGGCCCTCAATAGTGCATCCATCAAAAGGAAAATTATCTCTTCAATAGCTCTGGTGTTGGACAAGCTACATTTTCACAAGCCTATATCCTCAGCCCAACTCCATTGTTTAGCCTCCTTCCAATTATATCCACGGGTGGAAACTAAACAGCCAGTCTTGGTCTTTTGTCGTTTGGCTACCCAAGATTTTACACTGCATGTAGATAGAGCCTCAAAGGGTAACCTCGGCATAAGTGGGGGTGGAGGATGTATCAGGGACCCTGCAGGCAAACTCATAGTTGGCTTTGCATTTCACTATGGTCATGGTAACAGTATCTTAGCAGAGACAAGGGATCTTCAAGATGGTCTAGCCATTGCTAAGCAATGTCAAATAAGGCTGGCAGCTGTGTACTCGGACTGTGCCCTCCTAGTAGAGGCAATCCGGAATGGAATGGCCCCTAGCTGGATGGTCCTCCCTTGGTGGAAAAGGACCTTGGACCTCCTTCAGGACAATGGGTGTCCGCTTAGGCATTTATTCAGAGAAGGAAATCAAGTTGCTGATTCCCTTGCCTCGCATGCATGCACCATTACTGAAAATAGATTTTTTACTCAAGAAGAGGACCTCCCGCGTAAGGCCAAGGGGGCGTTGAGAATTGACAAGGTTGCACTACCAG
Source organism: Amorphophallus konjac (assembly GCA_022559845.1). NCBI lineage: Eukaryota > Viridiplantae > Streptophyta > Magnoliopsida > Alismatales > Araceae > Amorphophallus > Amorphophallus konjac. The sequence continues at coordinate 190,435,096 of CM040122.1, read as the reverse complement.
CCATCCGTCTCCGTTAGGAAGTGCAGTGTATGGACCTCTCAATGTTCAGACCTTGTTCATATAGGGAGTGCTGTGAATGGACTTCTCAAATGTACTGACTTCACATAGCTGCAGTGAAAGGGCAAAGCAATGTACAGACTTCACTATGAACAAACTGCACAAACGAATGTACAGACTTCAGCACTACTTAAAGCAAATGTACATACTTCAGCTGTGAAAAGGAGCTATTATGCACCACAATGTACAGACTTCTTAAAGCGAATGTACAGACTTCAGCGCTACTTAAAGCTAATGTACAGACTTTATCTGTGAAAAGGAGCAATAATTCAACTGCGAATGGAAGGGCAGTGTACAGACTTCAGCACATAATAGAGGGCAATGTACAGACTCCACAAATGAATGTACAGACTTCAGCACTACTTAAAGCAAATGTACAGACTTCAGCTATGAAAAGGAGCAATGTACAGACTTCACAAGCGCTCAGACTATTATGAACCACAATGTACAGACTCTGCTAGATGTCACAATGGATGTACAGACTTCACAGGAGCAATGTACAGACTTCACAAGCACTCAGACCATTATGCATCACAATGTACAGACTCTGCTGGACGTCACTATGGATGTACAGACTTCACATTGTACAGACTTCACTTTCCATCCACAATGTATAGACTCCAGCAGCGAAAGGGGTGTACAGACTTCTCAGGAGCAATGTACAGACTTCACAAGCGCTCAGACTATTATGCATCACAATGTACAGACTCTGCTGGACGTCACTATGGATGTACAGACTTCACACTGTACAGACTTCACATTCCATCCACAATGTATAGACTCCAGCAGCGTAAGGGAATGCATAATATAGACCTTTACATTGTACAGACTTCTCTCTGTACAGACTAATTACCACAATGTATAGACTTCACATTCTGCAAATGTTGCAATGTATAGACTTCTTTTTGCTTAATGTTGGAACTTGTAACAGGGGTATGCCCCGATGAGCTTGTACTCATTACAAAAATCAATAAAAATTCTTTGGCCACAGTGTTAGTCTGGGGGAGTGAGAACACTGTCCCCTGCTGGGGGATGGTGCACTCGACTGGACTTTAACTCTGTTGGTTGGTGTTATAAAAAAAAAGTTGTGTTTCATGGCTAAGGGAGATGATAAGGATGAGGTAACTTCCTCTTCTGAAAACTTTTCTTGCAGTGATTGGGAAGAAGCATTTAATGAATTGCTAGATAAGTATGATCATGTAAAGAAAGAAAATAAATCACTCAAGAAAAAGAAAAGTCTGACTAGTCAAGAAAATTCATTGAATGATAAAATCAAGTGCCTAGAAGCTGAAATTACCAGTTTAAGAAAATCTCTTGATGAAAGTAACCAATGTAGAGATCAATTAATAGAGATGAATAGAGAAAATGAATACTTACTGAAAATTCAGGATGACCTGAAACTCAGAATGCAAAAATTAGAGAGTGATGTAAAGATTGCTGAAGAAAAATATGAAGCCATTCAAGGAGTAAATAAGGAACTCCAAGAAAATTTGAAGAAAATGGAAGATGAGAATTCAAGTAAACAAGCCTCCCTTGAGAAATTAACACAAGGTAAAAATAATCTTGAGGCTGTCATGGGAATAAGAAGCAATTTTGGAAAAGAAGGACTTGGTTATAATCCAACCAAGAAGAAGGATCTAGGATCTAGATTTATAACTTTTGTTTCTGAACAAGGTACATCTGAGCAGAGTCAAATGGCTGAAAAGAAGTTTTGTAAGAAAAATCAAGAAGAAGTAAAACAGACAGATGAAATCAGAAAAGAAAAGGGCAAAGAGAAAATGTATGCTACCTTAAATGCCAATCACCATGAGAATGTGCCTAAGTTCAGAAGTAAACCCTCAGGTCAGCCTATAGACCCTAGTTCATCAACCCAGCATCAAGGATATAGAAATTTAGGGAGTCATAGGACTGGTACACGACAGTCGCATCAACGCACTGGGTATCCTGCGTCCACTCAACCCATGTCCTAGGGGTTCTACAGAAATAATGCTAGAACAAACCATTGGGCGCGTCAACGCAGTGTCCACACTGCGTCAACGCATACACCCTTTCCGGATGGGTATTTCTTCAGAAACATGAGAATGAGTCGACGCAGACACTACAGTGCGTCGACGCACCCTATGTACCAGAACCCATATGACCGAAAGGTTAAGTGGATGAGTCAACGCAATCATGTGATAGGGTCTACACAGCAAACCTTCATCCCTTCAAGAACTCAATATTCTTCTAGAATTTCTCATCCTAGGTTCCCCAATGCTTCTTGGAGTCACAATAACTATTGGAATGAGAACAAGAATAAAACTTCATACTTCTCTAAAAACAGAAATGGTTCAAAAAGGTCATTCCAAAGGGTATCTCAACCCAATCAGAAAAATTTCAAATTGATGACCCCCACATCTCAAAAACCCTCAAAATAACAGATTTGGATTCCCAAAAGTATGCTGTTCTACTTGACACAATCATATGGTCTGATGGGACACAAGTGTATTTGGGTTCCAAAATCTTTTGTTTGATGTGATTTGCAGGAGTGCCTTGCAACTGTACACAATAGGTGGTACCTTGACAGCGGCTGCTCAAGGCACATGACGGGCGATAAGGCAAAATTTTGTCTCCTAGTTGAGAAAGATGGAGGACATGTCACGTTTGGGGGGAACAATAAAGGTAAAATAATTGGAAAAGGTAAAGTTGACAAAACTCCCCTGAACTCTATTGATGATGTGTTACTTGTTGAAGGATTAGAATACAATCTTCTTAGTATAAGCCAACTGTGTGATAGGGGGCACAAAGTTGTGTTTGATTCCCATGCATGCACCATTATTGAAAAGCAGTCTGAAAGTGTTAAATTCTTTAGAAAAAGAATAAATAACATGTACATGGTAGATTTAGATGATCCTGCTCATAACAATCTTTATCTAGCTGTGAATAAAAGTGAACTGGCTTGGCTATGGCATCGTAGACTAGGACATGCTAGCTATAATGTCATGCATAAGTTAGCCAAATTCAGCATGGTGAATGGTCTGCCTGATGTATCATTTAAGCAAAATGACAAAGTTTGTAATGCATGCACTCAAGGCAAGCATACTAGGAAGTAATTTAAATCCAGAATTGAAAATCAATCTTCTAGACCTCTTGAACTTGTTTACATGGATCTGTTCGGACCCACTAGAACAGCAAGTTTGAGTGGCAATAAATATGGACTTATTTTGGTAGATGACTTTTCTAGGTTTACTTGGGTATTCTTTTTAACTCATAAGAATGATGCATTTGAAGAATTTCAGGCATTCTTCAGGAAAGTTCAACAGGATGGTAAGTATACTATTTCATCTATCATGTCAGATCATGGAGGAGAATTTGAAAATTCAGAATTTGATGATTTTTGCAGGGCAATGGGAATATCTCACAAGTTCTCATCTCCAAGAACTCCTGAACAGAATGTAGTGGTGGAAAGAAGAAATAGAACCCTTGTCGAGATGGCTAGAACAATGTTGATCGAAGGACAACTCCCAAGGAAGTTCTGGGCAGAGGTGATAAATATAGCTTGCTACATTGTAAACCGAGCAATGGTAAGACCTTTGTCTAAAAAGACTCCATATGAATTGTTGAAAGGTAAGAAGCCTTCTGTTATACATTTCAGAGTTTTTGGGTCTAAATGCTTTGTTCAAAATAAACATAAACGGGACCTAGATAAATTTTAACCTAAGAGTGAACCAGCCATATTTCTAGGTTATTCAAATCACTCTAGGGCATATAGAGTCCTAAATATCAAAACTCAATCTGTTGAAGAGTCTCCACATATTGTCTTTGATGAAATGAATGTCAGGTCTGAAAATGAACTATCTTGCAGGGACAAAGATGATGGTGAATTTCTTGAAGAAAAGGAAGAACAACACACTCAAGAGGAAGAGCCAAGGTCAAATGAGAATCTAGCTGAATCAAGCACTAGAGGTAATGCAGATGATAATGAAGGTAACTCATTGACCAATGTTAGAATGTTAAGGGACCACCCTCTTTCAAGCATTATTGGTAATCTGCATGACCCTACCAGAACTAGATCTCTTTTCAGAACAATTGAAGAAATGGATAATTTGGCTCTTATATCTCAAATTGAACCAAAAAATGTAACTGAAGCCCTGAAAGATGAATGCTGGATAAATGCAATGCATGAGGAATTAAATCAATTCAAAAGAAATAAAGTGTGGCACCTTGTGCCAAGACCCAATGAACTTTCAGTAATTGGAACTAAGTGGGTCTTTAGAAACATACAAAATAAAAATGGAATTATGATAAGAAATAAAGCAAGACTGGTAGCACAAGGATATAACCAAGAATTTGGCATTGCTTTTGAAGAATCCTTTGCACCAGTAGCTAGATTAGAAGCTATCAGATTATTACTTGCATATGCATGCTATCATGGAATAAAACTACATCAAATGGATGTAAAAAGTGCATTTCTTAATGGTTTAATAAAAGAAGAGGTGTATGTTAAACAACCCCCTGGTTTTGAGTCTATAGACTGCCCTAACCATGTTTACAGATTAGATAAAGCTCTCTATGGGCTCAAACAGGCACCTCGAGCATGGTATGATAGACTCAGCTCATACCTCACTGATAAAGGATATTCAAGAGGTAAAGTGGACCAAACTCTATTCACCAAGGTAAGAAATAATGACATTATTCTGGTTCAAATCTACGTTGATGATATAGTCTTTTGATCCACTAAACCAAGTATGTGTGAGGAATTTGCAAATTTGATGACCAGAGAATTTGAGATGAGTCTAATGGGTGAGCTTCAATTTTTTCTAGGTCTACAAATCACCCAAAGCAAGGATGGATGCTTCATCAACCAAGCAAAGTACATTTCTGAATTATTGAAGAAATATCAAATGGAGAATCTTAAGGCAATCAGCACTCCCATGAGCACCAACACAACTTTGGATGCAGATCTGAAAGGTAAAACTATAGATGCAAAGACTTATCGAGGTATGATCGGATCACTCCTTTATCTTACTACATCTAGGCCAGACATCCAATTTTGTGTATGCATGTGTGCTCGTTTTCAGTCTGATCCTAAAGAATCCCACTTAATTTCTGTCAAGCGTATCTTTCGATACCTTGCTGGAACTCGAGACTTAGGGATTTGGTATTATGCATCTTGCACTTTTGATCTAGTATCATACTCAGATGCAGACTATGCTGGATGCAAACTTGATAGGAAAATCACAAGTGGCTATTGCCAATTTTTGGGAGGGTGTTTGGTTTCTTGGGCATCCAAGAAACAACACTCAGTGGCACTATCCACTACAGAGGCAGAATATGTCGCTGCAGGGAGTTGTGGCACTCAAGTGTTGTGGATCAAACACCAACCCCAAGATTATCAAACTGATCTTGGATGTGTCCCAATATTGTGTGATAACACAAGTGCCATTAACCTAGCAAAGAACCCAATCCGGCACTCTAGGACCAAACATATAGAAATAAGGCATCACTTCTTGCGAGATGAAGTTAATAAAGGAAGCTTTAAATTGATTTTTGTAGACTCAGAACATCAAATTGCTGACATTTTCACCAAGCCTCTGAATAATGAAAGATTTTCTTATCTTAGGAGAGGGCTTGGATTGTGCAACCCTCATCTTGATGCCTAAATTGATTGCTTAATTTCTTCTTTAAAATTTGTCTGATTAACTTTGCCTAGGAATAAATTGATTACATGTCATGCTTGAGTTGAAAATGCCTGATTTATAAATAAGTCACAGATTTAGGGGGAGTTTAGTTTTGAGCATATTTGTTTAATAACACATGACAAATAAAAAGCCATCATGTCAACAATTGCATCTTCATTCAAATTTTCAGTCATGCATAAATGGAGGGAGAGTTTGCATCAGATTTTACTTGCTAAGGAGTGCAATTCTGTCCCTTTAGATTCAGTTATCTAGGTATCTGAAGAATGGTTTATAAGGCTGAGTTAACGATGTTTCAAGACTGAGTCAACGCACTGAAAGAAACATTCTGGAAACAGGCTAAAAATTGATCTGACTAGTTGAGTGAGTTAACGCTGTCAACTGGTTGAGTTGACGCACTGTCAGAAACTAAGTGCAAATCAGTTCTGGAATCAACTAGATTACTTCAGACGGGTTAACGCAGCACTGGAATTGGGTTCTTTCATATCTCATAATCTTGAAATCTTCTTGTACCTCAGCTTGTCAGACTCTTGGAGTCTTCTCAAAACTTCTCATGAATCATGTTTCTTCCATACTCAGTTCTTCAATTTGTAGTGATGTACCTCTCAATCTTCAGTATGAGGGAAATTTCTTGAGCACCGAAATGTGAATTGATGTCATAAATTCAGGGGGAGCTAAAGTGATAATTCCTTTATAAGAGTTGGTGATTTTCATTGATTGGCTCTATGCAGTATTAATGGTTGGAGTTCTCTAAATCTTTTGATCCTTGAATGATAAAATTCATGAACACAAAAGTGCTGTGCATATGGAATAGTTTCAGAACTATTTAATAAAACTGAGAACTCATCCTTTCTTGAACTATGATGATCAAAAGTAAAGAGACCTTTGTGCGAATGAATTTAATATCTGTATTGACTTTAAACTCAGCATAGGGTTAATAAGAGCTGAAGAAACAGACCCTATATATAAATATACATGTAATAAATTGCATATAATACATTGTAGAGCAATGGCAAGCTTTCACTGAGAAACTATCTCCATGCACCAAAGAAGTGCTAATGAGCATGTCATGATGTGGGCTGTTACCTCTATTTTAAAAAGAAAAATAATTCATTACAGAGCAATGGTAACTTTCCACTGAGAAACTACCTTCATGCACCAATGAAGTGCTAAAAGGCATGTCATGATGTGAGTTGCCAACTCTATTTCAGTGGTGCAGAATAGTTAGCTATGCTGAGTAATCGGGGACTCTGGTGTCTGATAAACATGTGCACCCGTGTCAAAAGGCTAGCTACACTTGACTGCAAATGATGAAAAATGAATAATGACAATGTTCATATGGGGTTGACCTGTAGCTCAAAAATAAAATCATTTAGAGTTCATCCTCTGATGCGGGACGGACACGGGGACCGACTCTACGTGGTATGGACCTCGGACTCTAGATGCGGACACGACCAGTAACACATGATAGGAGAGACACTAAGCCCGACACGGAGAGCTCCTATGGGCTATACGTCGCTAACAGAAATGCAAGCTCACTCGTCGTCCCAAGCAAGGGAAACACGGATCATGCGCGGTTGAAGAACCGGCAGAGTTCACGGGTAGTCAGACTCACTTCCGGACTAGGATCGAGTCGCGGGACGGGTCACTCTCACACTCACAGCGGTGACATGGACACACGGGCTAGTACCAATCGCTCTCGACAGCGGCAAAAGACCATATACTAGCTAAGCAAATGAACGCCAAGAAGTTCGGGCCATTACCTCCACGCACCCGGCGTGGCGAAGACAACCCCGACCGAATCACGGACTCCCGGTTAACAAGTATTACAGCAATACACTAAGTCAACCCACTCCACGTAGGGAGGTAAAAGGTCACATGTGGGGTCCGGGAATCACGCAACTCGGGTTGACGGGCAGTATCTTGATGTCGTCCGGTGGTGCCGAACTCCGCGTTTTCGTGCTTTCCGAACGGTGACTTCTACGGGCCCGTGGGGCCCACGGATAGAGCTGTCCTCCGGATCTACGAGGGTGGGACCCACTGTGATGGGGACCCCTGGTGGCACGCCTCCATGGACGGCGATCGTCCGGGAACACCGATCGGGGGTCGATCGGCCCCGATTCCCAATTCTTGAACTAACTTCCCACGGATTTTGATTGCTGTTTTCCGGCGCACGCTCCGACGAAAACGACCGCTGCGATCAATCCCGACGTTGGATCGGGACGCATGAGCTATCGTTGGAAAGCTCTCTTCAAATGCTTCAATCTAAACCCATAGAGATCTGCTGGATCTGATCGGATCAGAACTTTATTGAATTGACAAGTCCCTGTTGTACAGTAACCGAAACCTCAGATCTACAGGTGAGTTATCTGAAGACTGCCTTTGATCGCTAGGAAGATGGCAGATTAAGCTCCTGAGCTCTTCATCAAACTTGTGAGATTTTGAACAAGGAGAATGGGGATATTTTGTTTGGACTGATTGGAGGTGGCTGAGATTTGTTATGATTTGTTTACTGGAGGGTGGTCGGATCTGGGAACAGGTGGATAGCACTGTAGCTATCTCTGAGATCAATTTTTGAAAAATATGGGATGGCCTCAAAAAAATTCAAGAACATTTGGGGACGGTGGGGTTGATTGATAGAACTCCCAGTAAAATTGGGAGATCTAAAAAAAATCAGAAAGAGGTGTGAACATGGGAAACACAGGGCTGGTGGAAATTGAAACAGTAAGCAGACAGATCTGGAAATTAAGGTTGGATGAAAATAAAAAAATATCAAATGGAAGATTAATGACCAACCAATTTTTTTGGATCGTGAGGAACACCTCTGGAACATCCCCTCCAAATCCCAGCTCAAAAACACGACGGGGTGGAGAGCAAGAATTCGGAGAAGACACCTCTATCCTGGATGGACAGAACACCGGCGGTGATGGTGGAGGCGCGATGGCGGCACGTGGCGGTGGCGACCGGAACTGATAGGGGTGGAGTCACACCACCAGAATACAGCCTTCCCAGCTGCAAGGAGGAGAGAGGGGCGGCCTAGGCCTTGCTCAAGGGGATTTTCTTCCAATTCAAATGCATTAATTCATCGAAAATGGAAAATACAAGCTTATATAGGTTACATCTCAAATCCATCCTCCACCGTTGGATCTAGAGAAGGGGAATGGAGGGCTGGAATTGAGTGTGATCAACACACAAAATTTAAAATAAAAAATTGAGGGGAGGGTCTCACCATTGACCATGGGGGAGCAAGCTTGACATGGTAGGTAGTCTACCTTGGACTTTGAAGTCCAATTGTCCCCCATGTGTCTTTTACCATTCAACCTTCTAGATGCCTCCATTTGAATTGTTGACTGACCCCACATGGGGCCCTAGGCTGAGGTGGATCAATGGGATGGGGTCTGAGGGGCCCGTGGGACCCGGGGGTCCCATTTTGCAAATAACCCCCCCTTACAATCAAAATTACAAACCGAATAAAATTAAAAAAAACACACATTACACACAAATAACGTCTAAACAAATATGATAAATGTCGAGACTCAGGGGTGAGTCTCCAGGCTATCTCCCAGCCAGATGGACGCTGAAGTGGCTCGAGTCATGCTCCGCGTGCGATACCGGCGGCTCGCCGACCCGTGCCGCTCCTGTGCTCTGGTGTCCGCACCAATTCTCCCCGGGTGGGAGAAATTCGACCCTATCGAGTAAGGGTCTACATCGCTCCGGTATCGCTCCAGAAGGTCCGGATCAATCCGCTGCAACTCGCCATGCGTGATCCATGTGTCCTCGGTAGCGGGCCGTCCTCTCCATCGCACTAGGTAGCGCGGGTAGGATCCACTCCTGGTAATTGTCACCTGCTCATCCAGTATATGATCGGTATGCTCACACTGCCGTGACAAAGGGGCTGGAGGTGGACACTCAGGTGTGGGCTCACTCTCAATGGGAGGAGATGGCTCAAAAGGCTCACTAGGGATCACCGCTGCATCCCTATATGCAACTAGATCTGAAATATTAAAAGTAGGGCTTATACCGTATTCCTCGGGCAGGTCCACAACATACGCATTGGATCCAACGTGTTTCAACACTCTAAATGGACCGGCTCCGCGAGCTTGCAACTTCTTAACGGTTCCAGAGGGAAACCGTTCAGGTCTTACCCTGATCATGACATATTCACCCTCTTGGAACTCTCGGTGGTGTCGATGGGCATCGGCTAGCTCTTTGTAACGTGCATTGCTGGCCTCACTCATGCAGACTCCTAACATGCCTAGCACTAGACTCGGCAGACTCACTATGCACTCCTAAAATGCTTAGCAAAATAAAAACACACGGATGCACACACAACCCCAAACAACCCTACAGTTAGTCCGACCCAATCATATGCAAGGTGGTCCAGGACATCCAAATGTGTGCCATGCATACCCTAGGTGTGACCGAGGGTCGGTACAATCATAAGACGGTCCTTTTGATTTGGGAGGTTTGGGTAGGATAGGAGGGTCGGGTGTCTCTCGCCCGTGAACGGACTCGGTGGGTGCCGTTGGCTCGGTCCATGGGGGAGGGGTATAATGGTGACCTCCTTTAAAGAAGTGGAATGGAGATTGTGGACCAAGGGGACCCCTAAGAAAGGGATCGAAGGGATCAAAGAATGTGTGACCCCTCGATATGGATTCCCTCATCTCAAGATCCCATGTGTGGAAGTCTAGAAGGTGTTGTTGATCTCCTTCATCCATGAAGGGAGATGAGACGGTGGGGGTATGATGGTGGACTCTCTCGAAAAGGTGGAGTAAATATAGTGGGTCACGGGGTCCATAAGAGAATGGGTCGAAGGGATCAAAGAAGATATGACCCCTCGGACTAGGCTTCCACAAATCACTGTCCCACATTTGGAAATCTTGGAGGTGTAAATGATCACCTTCATTCATTGCGAGAGATGGGACGACAGTCATAGGTAGAAAGTAAGATTCCTCCCTTGGGCAAAGGGGAATGAAGTCGGACTCGGCCGGCATAGGGAGGAGTAGAAGAACCTCCGTGATAACATGACCCACGGTATACACGGAGGTGATGGACCCTAAAGCGGGATGAGTGAAACTACGACCTGTGGGTCGGTCGAAGTCTGGAGCCAACAAGTGCATAAATGTCAATTGCCGGTCTAACCCTTTAAGAAGGTCATCCAATGTATCAACATAGTGACTAGACCGGAAAGTGGTGTGAAAGGAATTGGTTGGCACCAGAGGTAGGATAGGGTCCATAGATGGGAGGGGAGATCGGGCCAGGCCATTCTTAAGCTAGCTAAGGAGTGGCTCGGCTATAAGTAGCTTTCCCATTAGAAATACGGGTAGTTGTGGCTGAGGTGGCTCCTAATAAAGATCGGAGAGTGAGGCTTCTCCAACCCTTTTATCCCCTAGGGCTAGAGGTGTCCGAGTGGGACACTGCCCGGCAAAGTGGCCAATCCATTGGCAGCGATAACACTGCTGTCGTGATGCACTACGCTCCTTGATAAGTGTGTTCTTACCCTTATCCTCCTGACGGACAGAGGGTGCAGGCAATGGGGCTCTGGTGGGTGCGGGAAGAGGATCCACTATGATGGAGAGAGGACCATGGGATTGCACCTTAGATGGCAACGGGTTGGGGCTACCGATTGCTACCTCCTTAGGCTCGTGTAGGAGTACATCACTAGGAGTACGTGTCCTATCCACCCCATCTAACCGGTCTAAAATCATTTGCATAAGTTTGGCAACGTAGTGGGTTAGAATAGGGATATCATGGTGGACTCGCCCGTAGTCAACCGTCCTAGGATTGGGTCTTGGCTCATCTACGTGTGGGGCTCTTTGCCTCCGACTAGGACCCACTTGGTTGGAAGTGATTGGGTGGGGCCGGTTGGAGGTGACTTGTTGGGGCACATAGACCTTCCTAAGCTCTCTCTTCATGTCCCACCATGATTCGATGTTCCATTGCCTCCTAACCTTTCTCAAGCGCTCAATGTGGTCCCACTTTTCGGCAGCCTCATGTAGAAGCCTCTCCTTGGCAAAATAGAATTGCCCGGCTTCGGACATGGTATAACAATCAAAGTATGTGTCCATGGCGGCCTCCCACTTGAGCTAGTCGCCCGGGCCATTGGAGCCATAAAAATCTGAGGCTTCGGGCCTACGGAAGTGGAGTGGGTGGTTGCCAAGCCCATGGGTGGACCAACGGCCATGTTGCCCGGGTGATGGGGATTCCATGTGAATTTGGCGGAACTACATGCTAGACATGCCGACACTTGGACAAGACCGACTGACTCTTATTGGACTACACACGAACTAGGAGACACAAACTGATGCAAACACCGACTAATGCATCTAGACCTAAACCCATATCCGGTACGTGGCGGAGTTAATCGATCCGAAGATCACTCCCGCAAGTGTGCGACCTCCCGATAGGCGTAGCCTAACATTCGGACAACACCTTTTAAGATACCGAATTATCGAGATGTAATACAATTTTAAAACACTTTTTTTTTTGTTTTGAAAACAATGATGATCCTAGACTCGACTTAGACCATGCAAAGACTTATGCAAAGACTACCCTAGACTCAACTCGCTCTGATACCAAACTGATGCGGGACAGACACGGGGACCGACTCTACGTGGTATGGACCTCGGACTCTAGATGCGGACACGACCAGCAACACATGATAGGAGAGACACTAAGCCCGACACGGAGAGCTCCTATGGGCTATACGTCGCTAACAGAAATGCAAGCTCACTCGTCGTCCCAAGCGAGGGAAACGCGGATCGTGCGCGGTTGAAGAACCGGCAGAGTTCACGGGTAGTCAGACTCACTTCCGGACTCGGATCGAGTCACGGGACGGGTCACTCTCACACTCACAGCGGTGACATGGACACACGGGCTAGTATCTATCGCTCTCGGCAGCGGCAAAAGACCATATACTAGCTAAGCAAATGAACGCCAAGAAGTTCGGACCATTACCTCCACGCACCCGGCGTGGCGAAGACAACCCCGGCCGAATCACGGACTCCCAGTTAACAATTATTACAGCAATGCACTAAGTCAACCCACTCCACGCAGGGAGGTAAAAGGTCACATGTGGGGTCCGGGAATCACGCAACTCGGGTTGACGGGCAGCATCTTGATGTCACCCGGCGGTGCCGAACTCCGCGTTTTTGTGCTTTCCGAACGGCGGCTTCTACGGGCCCGTGGGGCCCATGGACGGCGCTGTCCTCTGGATCTGCGGGGGTGGGACCCACTGTGATGGGGACCCCTGGTGGCACGCCTCCACGGACGGCGGTCGGCCGGGAACACCGATCGGGGGTCGATCGGCCCCGATTCCCAATTCTTGAACTAACTTCCCACGGATTTTGATTGCTGTTTTCCGACGCGCGCTCCGATGAAAACGACCGCTGCGATCAATCCCGACGTTAGATCGGGACGCATGAGCTATCGTTGAAAAGCTCTCTCAAATGCTTCAATCTAGACCCAAAGAGATCTGCTGGATCTGATTGGATCATAACTTTATTGAATTGACAAGTCCCTGTTGTACAGTAACCGAAACCTCAAATCTACATGTGAGTTATCTGAAGACTGCCTTTGACCGCTAGGAAGATGGCAGATTAAGCTCCTGAGCTCTTCATCAAACTTGTGGGATTTGGAACAAGGAGAACGGGGATATTTTGTTTGGACTGATTGGAGGTGGCTGTGATTTGTTATGATTTGTTTACTAGAGGGTGGTCGGATCTGGGAACAGGTGGATAGCACTGTAGCTATCTCTGAGATCGATTTTTGAAAAATATGGGATGGCCTCAAAAAAATTCAAGAAAATTTGGGGACGGTGGGGTTGATTACAGAACTCCCAGTACAATTGGGAGATCTAAAAAAAATCAGAAAGAGGAGTGAACATGGGAAACACAGGGCGGGTGGAAATTGAAACAATAAGCAGACAGATCTAGAAATTAAGGTTGGACGAAAATAAAAAAATATCAAATGGAAGATTCATGACCAACCAATTTTTGTGGATTGTGAGGAACACCTCTGGAACATCCCCTCCAAATCCCAGCTCCAAAACACGACGGGGTGGAGAGCAAGAATTCGGAGAAGACACCTCTATCCTAGATGGACAGAACACCGGCGGTGATGGTGGAGGCGCGATGGCGGCACGTGGCGGCGGCGGCGGCGACCGGAACTGATAGGGGTGGAGTCACACCACCAGAATACAGCCTTCCCAGCTGCAAGGAGGAGAGAGGGGCGGCCTAGGCCTTGCTCAAGGGGATTTTCTTCCAATTCAAATGCATTAATTCATCCAAAATGGAAAATATAAGCTTATATAGGTTACATCTCAAATCCATCCTCCACCATTGGATCTAGAGAAGGGTAATGGAGGGCTGGAATTGAGTGTGATCAACACACAAAATTTAAAATAAAAAATTGAGGGGAGGGTCTCACCATTGACCATGGGGGAGCAAGCTTGACATGGTAGGTAGCCTACCTTGGACTTTGAAGTCCAATTGTCCCCCATGTGTCTTTTACCATTCAACATTCTAGATGCCTCCATTTCAATTGTTGACTGACCCCACATGGGGCCCTAGGCTGAGGTGGATCAATGGGATGGGGTCTGAGGGGCCCGTGGGACCCGGGGGTCCCATTTTACAAATAACCCCCCCTTACAATCAAAATTACAAACCGAATAAAATGAAAAAAAACACACATTACACATAAATAACGTCTAAACAAATATGATAAATGTCGAGACTCAGGGGTGAGTCTCCAAGCTATCTCCCAGCCAGATGGACGCTGAAGTGGCTCGAGTCGTGCTCCGCGTGCGGTACCGGCGGCTCACCGACCCGTGCCGCTCCTGTGCTCTAGTGTCCGCACCACAATTCGAGTTAAATTCACTACTATAAGGGTCTCTTGAAATTGAACATTCTAGGGAAAAGATTTGAGAAAGTTCCAAGTGTGCAAATTGTTCTATCCTTATTCCATAATCTTGCTCTTCTTGTTCAAGGTTTTATCTCAAATTCTTAAGATTGTTTTACTCCACATCATTAAATGAATTAGGGGCTCTCATCTTTTCTCATCATATCTCTCACAAGGGAACTTGAATTTTATCGATTAAAAATCCCTGAATGTAATTTCATCCTTTCACAATTTCAATGTCTTTAGAATGCCTAAATACAATGGGTCATCACTATTTCCTGTCTACTTCAAACTACACTCATGATTCACTTTGGTGGCGTCGACGCAGTGCCTTACTGCGTCAACGCAGTCATGTAATAACTTCCAATTCTTCCCAGTCCGGTTCAGCACAGTGAACCGGTTCGCCTTTTCGATTTGAACTTGAGTCGTCTCACTCTTTAAAACCCCGCAGCGTAAACGCTGCCGTCTCCTCAGCTCTTTCCAAAACCTAGTGGGCTTCTACCTCTCCGCATCTTCTCTCCTGTTCCCATTTGATTCTCGCTGCCATGGCGCCTCTGGAACAAGTGAAGAAGGGGAAGAACAAGAAGGGTCTAAAGAGAAGAGATCTCATCCTTGCTATGGGCAGGATTGAGCCTCGAACCAAATTTCAAGAGAAGACGCCGTCTCAGTCAGCTCCACCACAACGGAAAGGAAAAGAGAAAAGCTCGCCGGTAATGACAAGGGCAGCAACGCAGAAGGGCAAAGACAAGGGCGTGGCAGATCCTTCAGAGGAGATACCGTCTCCTTCAACTCCAAGGAAACGGAAAGGCAAAGAGATTAAGTTATCTCTTCGGAAACGCCGTCTTCATCCCAGCCCGCCAACCAAAAAGAGAAAGCTCTCTACCGTAAGGGCAGAGGAGCAGGTTACATCTTCAGGTGCTACGAAGGGGAAGAAAGGTGTCGCCAGTTCACATGCAAGGTCTTCTGATCCCTGTCTCACCATCAATGTGGAAGAACCTCTGAAAGTCCTTATTCCACGGTATATTGTTGCTACCGACGTTGAGATGCTTGAAGTTTTTCCGCAACTATTCCCTACTTTGGATTATCAGGGTTGGTGGTCTTTCGTTACAAATCATAAGATTTATTACCCCACCCTAGTTCGGGAATTTTATCACAATTTGAAGTATGAACCTCAGATCCCCAAAATTTCTTCAACTGTCAGGAATGTTAGTTTCGAATTGACAAACAAACTGTTTGCCAAAGCTTGGAAAATACCAATGAATGGGGTTCAGCTACATAGTTTTCAGTTTGATGAACATGCAGCTTATGCTCTTCTGACTGACAAACCCAGTGATCCTACAGACGTCCGGGAGACCTTTTTATCTAGTCTTAAAGCAAATAGGTTCCCTCCATTCAATAGACTGCTCCACCATATTTGCACATCGATGATAACACCTTAGAGCAGTGGTAGGGAACGGGTCACTGAGATGCAGAGATTTTTACTGTATTGCATGCTGAAAAAGATAAACATTTCATTATCAGATGTAATCATTCAGACTATGGGATCTTGCTTAACACATAATCTAGGACACTCCCATATGCTGCTCCATTGACTGCCATATTTCGAAAAGTTGGAGTAGATTTTGGAGATGAGAAGAAACTGAATATTACTAAAGGAAACATATACTCCCTTTCCTACATTCAGAAATTCATGGGATTTAAAGTCATAAATGGACAGCCAGTCAGGGTTCTGCCAAGTCAGAAACCTATATCTGTCTCAGTGGAAACTGGTCAAGAAGTAAGAACTGACACACAAAATTAGTAAGAGGCCAGTCTACACAGAATGGAAAGACCAGAGGCTAGGGAAGATACACCTGAAGCTAGTTCATCCAGAATGGACTACCAAGATTTCAGCAATATCCAGGATGATTACAACTTACAAGATGATACTCCTGTGTTTCCTGTTGCTTCCAGAGAGCTTGTCATAGTACAAGGTCCTCTTCCAGAACCCTCTCCACCAAGGGGACCTGCATCTACTTCTGAGGAGATTCCAGCTAACTCTCAGAATGATTTTTCTGGCATCAATCCTACACTCATTCAATTTTTGGAAATGAAATTCAAGAGCATTGACTCTTCCATAATGCACCTAAGTTCAACAACGGATATGAGGCTGTCACACCTTGAACAGAAATTAGACAGCAGATGGGAAAAGTTTACACGTGATAAATTCAAGTCAGACAAGAAGCTTCATGAATTTATGGAATCTCTTCTTCAAGCTTGTCAAAAAGCTGGTTCAGTCATGCGTAACTTACAAAGCTTGCATCAACAATGTTTGAACAGGATACAGAGAGTACAGACATACAACTATGATGTCAGGGAAAACCAATCCAAGTTGAACTTGAAATATTCCACCCTGATTGACAAGAACAATGAGTTCAGTGAAAAGGTTCAAACCCTGTTTGAAAAGATTACATCTTTTGGTCAGGACATTGCTAAACTGTTTGAACGAACCACTCTAGTCGGTGATGAGGTTGTGGATGTGTTGCATATTCTAAAAGAAAACTTCCCACCCACAATTGAAGATCAGCGTGATGTCTACTGCCCTCCACCAACAGAAGCATCCTCCTCTGCACCTGAATGGGGATCTCAGCAGAAAGCTCAGGTGGACTATCTGTTTGATATATTACACAACTGGTTTGATGGTATTTCTACAAAGGTCAAAGAATACCACAAGTTTGTGGTGAACAGAGATCAGCTACTTTCTGAACGGATGGACACTATGGCAGCATCTATGGCTCAACTTCAGCAACAGATGGATATTGTGTCTGCAACTGTACTTCAGTCTTCCTCATCTACTCCCCTTCCTGATGATGTCAAAGGGGGAGAGAAATGAACTCAAGTTGGAGTCTAGTCTAGAATTGCATTGCATCTGCATCAAATGTGTTGACTGACTGTAGTTTCCCTTTTCTATCTTTTTGTTTGATGAAAAACCTTGAGCTTAACTGAATAACAAAAACTGGTGTTTTAGCCTCTGAAGCGAACTCTTTATTTGATCCGAACATTCTTGTTTGATCTGAATGATACATTCTTATTTAGATGCAATGGCATTCACCTCATAGTTGCCATCATCAGAACGGAGGAGATTGTTGTGCCCCTGGTTTTGATGATGACAACCATGAGATGTGAATGTTGAATTCAACTCAAAATGTTGAATTAAATCTTGATTCAGTAACGCTTCCATCTGGTTCATCTTTGATGCAAGAAAGGAACAGGGTCGACGCTGGGAGTTCAAGGCGTCCACACATCAGTTGAAGAGGCAAAATCATAAGTCACTGATATAATCTCAGTGCGTCAACGCCACACTATTGCAGCGTCGACGAATCAGCTTAAGAAGCAGAGGCACTCATAGATCTACTTCACTACGTCAACGCCACAGTAGAGCAGCGTCGACGCAGCAGTTAAAAAGGTAGAGTTATAGGTTCACTGGAATAACCCAGTGCGTCAACGCTACAGCATGATAGCGTTGACGTAGCAGTTCACTCTGAATATGAAATTGGCTCTGGGACAGTTCAGTGGGTTGACCCAGTGACCCCATGCGTCAACGCATCCAGCATTACATTCAAAGCCATGTGAGGGATTTCAAGGCTGCGTCAACCTCGTGAACTCAATGGGTTGGCGCCATCTGAACTACTTACGAGATTAGTTGGGTGGACCCCAATCGTAAGTGACGTCAAAGGCCACATCAGCCAAAAGCGCTTGCGATCTGGTTTTCCCTCGCGATTCCAGAAGGCTCTATGCAGAGCGATCATTGGGCTAACCAGAAAATCTGGTTGGGGCCCACTAGACATATATATTACATGGATCTGGAAGTGAGCGCGAAACGGAAAAACTTTGAAGAAGGTTTTCAGAGAGTAGAGTCGAACCAGAGAGAGGGTGAAGCCCTTGAAAAGAATCGCGGAGTTCATCGTCTTCCTGCTGGTACCTTGCTGCATACACTGATGATTAGAAGAAGATCCAGTGGCAGTGGATAAGTGCGAGTCCATCTACCCTTCAGAACGAGAAGGCCAGCTGATCGTTAAAACATCTTCCTCCGGCATCTGAGTTCAAGCTTGAGATCCAGCAGCATCACAGATCTGGAGATGTCCCTCCATCTTTGAGTGATTTCATTTATTGCTTCTATTTTTCAATTATAACATTGTTACAGTGTGTCTCCCTCGTACTGGTTTGAGTAGAGGGAGGGGTTTGATCCAGCAGAATGTGCTTGGATCAAGGGCGATTGGGCGTGTTGCCTGCAAGCTGTTCGTCAGCGGTTTAGAGGATCTGTTCCTCTGGTTAAGCCAAGCTGTACTGCTTAGCGTTGATTGAGGAGGTAGTTCCTCGGTGTAGCTAAGCTGTAAAGCTCAGCAGGGATCCTCACTAGTTTAGTGAGGGGTGGACGTAGGTCTCCACAGGGAGACCGAACCACCATAAAAATCTGTGTTCCTTTTGCGGTTTGCTTTCTCATTTTATCTACCTATCGTTAGATGTTTGATTAGGCTCGATCTTCATACTGTTTGTTTACTGAACTTCTAATTAGCATTCTACTTTCTAAAGAAAGTGTGAGCTTGCATTAATTTTTAAAGGGTCAACCTATTCACCCCTCCCCTCTAGTTTGACCTTCCACCTAATCCAAGAGCTACTCTGCCGTGGAAGTTCTTCTTCCTCTACTTCCTTGCTGTGAGAAGACCTGAAAGGAAGGGGAAGGCCGCTTCTTCCTCTTGCTGCTACTCAAAACGTGAAGAACATAAAGAAGTTATTCTACTTCTTCCTTTTTCCTCCTGCTGCGTTGGAAGGGCGTTACCCTCTGCATCCTCTTCATCCTGTCATTGGCGTGGAAGAACTTCAACTTCAACTTCTTCCTTTTCCTACTATGCTACTGTTCTTCTACTGGAAGAAACAAACTATTATCGTGGTTTTCAATCTTCTTGGAAGCTGCTGCTATTATTCTACTACCAAGTTCTCTGTTAAAAATAGAGTATCGGTTGTGGTTCATCATCTTCATCGTCTGTCAACCGAATCATCACCCAAGGTAGGTTTTCTCAAGTGTTAAGCCAAATCTAATAATTTTAGGGTGTATACATGCATATAGGTCAGTAAAGGATTACATGTATCGCTCTGGATGGAGTTTTAATTGTTTTCTGCATGAACTGAAATAGCGACCCAATCTAGGGCGCTATTTGATTTAACGACCGTGTAAACAGTCGTCAATTTGTTAGCTAATTAATAAATACACATGTTTAGAAATTTAATAACAATGAAACCTTATATGTAAACTAATGCATGATCATACTAGAAAATTCCTGATATTTTTCTTTATCTGTCCATGTCTCTAGTTTCTTGATTGGAAATACTCTAAAATCTATGAGCCTATGATTGTACCTGCCCGGTGCAAATCGAATGACAAATAAATAACGACCCCATCCAGGTCGTCAATTGAATGAACGCCCCTATAAACGGGCGCCAATTTAGTGATAAACTATGAATTATAGAAATGTTTATAATATTCATGGATATTGAAATGATGACATATACCCTGCCCTTTAATTCGATATATGACGCCCCTGACTAGGGCGTTGTTTACAGAATTGAAGTCTTCATGAAAGGCGTCATTTTGATAATAATCAAAATTTGAAAATGTTTATAGATATTAATATTTACATAATCTAGATGTAATGACTGAGTAAACAGTCATCATTTAATAAACTAACGACCCTAACAAGGGCGCCAATTTAGAAAATGAAGACTTAAGCTCAGGCGTCAATTTACTGAACTCCTGATTTTCGTGTTTCAGCAACCCTTGACCATGGGTTTTGTATACTAGCACTATATTCCATTCCGTGAATATAGCCCCACGTTTCATGATGTTTTATTGATTACCACTATTTCTCGGTTATAGATGAACCCTCCATGGGACATTCCGTTCCTTTGGACCGGTAACTTTATCATAGAGACCTCCGTAAGACTTCGCTAGTCTTGGATTCCCTCAAGACAGTCGAGCAGGTTGTACCATCAAAACCTATGACACTACTTGATTTCCATGTCACTCTAAAGAAACATGGTATATCGGCCCTCATGATATGCTATTTTGATGTCATGAGAATACTCTTTAATTAATGGAATGGGAAACCATGCCATTAATACTTCTTAAAGAATGATGTGCCATACTTGTGGGCACTAATTCTATCTGCCTTATCATGTACAAGAACGAACGACCATCTCTATATGAGCGCTTATTCTTATTGTTATGACACCCAAGTTAGGGAGCTGATTCCACCTAGTTTTATCGTCAATCGTGATTGTACCGTTATCATCATTCTTACATATCATGTTTAGTCCTTGTGATTCTATTCTACAAGATCTACCTTAAAGTTTCCTACAAGCGTGTTCCTTTGAAATTCCATATTGGCTATAACTATAGTGGATGTCGAAAATACATGATCAATGCCTGCGCATATAGGGCCCGATCTGGTCCTGGGAGGAGCACCCGAAAGTACTAGTGTCTATGGGAGTTGTAATGATCACGGTATGGCATTGTACCGAAGTGCATGACTAGCTTGATAGACATTCCACAAATCTCATACTTGACTTGACTTGACATGACATGACTTGCGTGACCCGGAAAGGGTATTTCTTGTACTTTCTTGAAACATGATAGCCAATTCTTGACATGACATGATCACTTGACATGATAGATATACGTGCTTGATTATCTTGCTATCTTGACATGAGTTCTTGAAAGACTTGCTAAGTTCACTCACTATCACTTGATATACATTCTCTAATCTCTTGTAATACAATCTCTCTATTGTCGTTTCTTGCGAGCATGCACATCTTATTGCATTTCATGTAACATGTAATTACTTAAAGCAAGCTAGCTCTTGAGATATAATCACTACTGAGCATTCGCTCACATAGTGTTTTTCCCTTAATTTTCAGGTAAGTCTCAGGACGAAACTCTTTCAGATGGGGAAAGTCAAAAGTGATGAGATTAGAGCTACTCCAACTATCCAAGCATCTACTAGTCTTATATTTTCTATTTTATTGAGTCTTCCATTGTATTTTTATTTCATTTGAGTCTTAGTACTTTCATTAAGAGGTTTGTAACAGAAGTACTTTGAAGGTTTTTGATGAAATAAAAGATTGGGTTACTTTACTCTTGCGCGCTCTGTCTTTGTGTTGAATACACTAACGCTCTGATTGACATGATTGATACAAACTCGTCACGCGTCTCCGGGTTCCTTCTACGCTCGGGGCGTGACAGTTTTTGTGGTATCAGAGCCTAGGATATTCAATTCCTAGGAAACCCAAGTCCAAGGATAGGTTTAAACCTTTAACCGGTGAGATTGGGTAGAACCATGGGTTAAGGTAATCTAGATACTCAATTCTTGGTCGAATCTCATATTAATTAGTTATCTAAAATCCTTGTATGACAAGGGCTGCCGAACGTGCTCAGTGGCGTAACATGCAATGTACTATTCAAGACATGACACAGGCACTTCAACAGGTGGCACGAGGTGGTGCGCATCGTGGAGCTGGAAATCTCCATCAAAGCTTTAGAAACAGGAACCCTCCTAAGTTCATGGGATCCACTGATCCAGATGACGCCGAGCACTGGATCCGAGAGACTAAACGTATCTTCAGGGTTATGCAATGCACGGACCAAGAGAAGGTCTTATTAGCTACATTCCAACTAGAGAGAGACGCCCGATGCTGGTGGGAGTCGGTAGAAGCCACCTTAGAGCAAGGTCAAGTTACATGGGAGGAATTTGTTGAACATTTCAACAATAAATATTTCTCAGAATGAGTCCAAGAGAAGAAAGCTGCCGAGTTCGCCGCACTTAAGCTATGATCTTTATCGGTGGCTGAATACGAAGCACAATTCTTTAGGTTGTCCCGGTATGCGAAACATCTAGTCAGTACCGAGAAGATGAAAGCTAGAAGATTTCTTAATGGGCTCAGGCCCCAATATATCACACAGCTGGCGCCGATGGACATACAAGTCTATTCGGAGATGGTACGATGAGCCCAGTTATTAGAAGATGCCATAGAACTATCTGATAGGATTCGTGGGAAAGATAAGAAGGAACATGTCACTAGTTCTGGTTTCTTCAAACCCAATTTCAACAAGAAGAGGCCAAATAATGGAGGAACTCCCTCCCGAGAGTAAAAGTTCAAGAAGACCAAACCTTTCTCCATTATCACCACACCTTCTAAAGTGGTGTGTAAACACTATGCCAAGGCCGGACATAAGGCCGAAGAATGTTGGAGAAAACTTGGAGCTTGTCTCCGTTGTGGGAGCCGTGATCATCGGATTCCCGACTGCCTGTTGCTTAATGATCAAGCCGGTGATGGGAAACGCCCGGTGACGAAGAATGCACGCCTCCAAGCTATTAAGGAGATGGAACAAGATGAAGGTGGACTAGTGGAAGGTACACTGCAAGTTTGTTCCAAGTCTGCATATGTCTTATTTGATACTGGTGCATCGCACTCATTTATTTCCAAGAAGTTTGCTGACCCATTACCTATGGAACCGGAATGGATAAGATTAGTTATTTCAACTCCTCTTGGAAACGAGGCCGATATTGTTCACCATTACCAAAATTGTGAAGTCCTGGTTACAGGAAGAAACCTTCCTATCGACCTCATATGCCTAGATATGAAGGACTATGATATCATATTAGGAGCTGATTGGTTATCCAAGTACCGGGCAACTGTTGATTTCCGTAACAGCAAGATTACTTTCAAGGAGTTTTCGGAACTAGTTTATACTAGCCCTAAGAGTCAGAACAAGTCACCTCTTATTTCGGCTCTTCGAGCCAGCAAGCTAATAAGGAAAGGATGTGTATCTTTCCTTGCTTTTGTCACCGTTAAGGAAACTAAGGAAACTAAGCTAGAAGACATTCCAGTTGTACAAGAATTTTCGGACGTGTTTCCGGAAGATTTGCCTGGACTACCCGCACAAAGAGAAGTGGCCTTCACCATCGACTTGGTCCCTGGTGCTGGTCCAGTTTCTAAGGCACCATATAGGATGTCCCCTGCTGAACTCAAGGAGCTAAAGGAATAATTGATGGAACTTCTTAAAAAAGGATTTATTAGACCAAGCACTTCCCCATAGGGAGCACCTGTATTATTTGTAAAAAAGAATGATGGATCCATGAGGTTATGCATCGACTATCGACAGTTGAATCATCTCACTATCAAGAATAAGTATCCACTTCCGAGAATCGATGAGTTATTTGATCAAATATCTGGATCCAAGTATTTCTCGAAGATCGATCTCAGGTCGGGATATCACCAACTAAGGATCAAAGATGAGGACATTTATAAGACCGCGTTCAGAAGCTGGTATGGGCACTATGAATTTGTTGTTATGCCTTTTGAACTAACAAATGCCCCTGCTGTCTTTATGTAGTTGATGAATAGTATATTCAGGCCTCATCTAGATCAATTCATAGTGGTATTCATTGATGATATATTGATCTATTCAAAGACCACGGAAGAGCATGAGGAGCATTTGAGGATTGCATTACAAATATTGAGGACGAATCAACTATATGCGAAGCTCAGTAAATGTGAATTCTGGCTAGAAGAAGTATCCTTCCTAGGACATGTGATTTCAAAGGACGGTTTATCCGTAGATCCATCAAAGGTTGAAGCTGTAAGGAATTGGGAAAGACCGACCAATGCTAGCGAGATCCGTAGTTTCTTGGGTCTTGCGGGCTATTACCGGCGATTCATCAAGAATTTCTCTAAGATCTCCGTACCACTCACTAGGCTGACTCGCAAGGAGATCCGTTATGAATGGAGCGAGGAATGTGAAAGAAGCTTCCAAGCCCTGAAAGATCACCAAACTACTGCCCCGGTTTTAACTTTACCAACTGAAGGTGAGAAATTCGAGGTATATACCGATGCATCTGGCATTGGTCTTGGATGTGTCTTAATGCAACAAGTGAGAGTCATAGCTTACTCATCTTAACAGCTAAAGAAGCATGAAGAGAACTACCCAATACATGATCTAGAATTGGCTGCGGTAGTGTTTGCATTGAAGATCTGCAGACATTACTTATACGGAGTGCAGTTCACTGTATACTCCGATCACAAGAGTCTCAAGTATTTTTTCCCTCAGAAGGAGTTGAATATGAGGCAAAGATGTTGGCTAGAATATCTCAAGGACTTCGACTTCATAATACAATATCATCTTGGAAAGGGTAATCCTGTAGCTGATGCCCTCAGTCGCAAGCCAAGAGTAATATTAGCCAATTGTATGATTCAAGAGTGGAAGCTACTAGAACAATTCTCTAAACTTAATATAAGCATGGATAAGGAGAGTAGGTGTGTTACACTATCTCATATGAGCATACAGCCAGATCTACTCTCAGAGATATAAGGATTTCAAGATAATGACCCCGTATTAGTGGAAATCAAGGGCAAAATGGAAGAGCAATCTGATTTCAAATTAGCATCAGATGGAAGGTTGTTATTCAGAGATAGAAGTTGCATCCCAGATTGTCCAGAGCTAAAGAAGAAGATCTTAGATGAAGCTCACAGGTCGAGGTACACGATTCATCCAGGATCTACCAAAATGTACCAAGATTTAAAAAGGACCTTTTGGTGGCCCAATATGAAAAGAGAAATAGCAGATTTCGTATCTCATTGTCTCACTTGCCAACAAGTCAAGGCGGAACACCAAAAGCCTGCCGGTAAGCTACATCCTCTTGATATTCCCAAGTGGAAGTGGGAGGATATCAGTATGGACTTGATTATGGGACTATCTAAATCTAGAGGAGGACATGATGGAATTTGGGTTATCATAAACCGTCTGACCAAGTCGGCACATTTCTTGCCGATCAAGAGCCGATGGTCAATTGACGTCCTTTCTGCATTATAGAGTAAGGAGATAGTCAAGGTACATGGAGTACCTATCTTAATCGTGTTGGACCGAGACCCATGATTCACTTCACACTTTTGGAAGGGTCTACAACATTCGTTGGGAACGAGACTCAACTTTAGTACAACCTTTCATCATCAAATGGATGGTCAGACCGAAAGAACGAATCAGATAGTAGAAGATATGCTCAGAGCTTGCATCATTGATTTTGGTGGAAGCTAACATGATCACTTACCTTTGGTTGAATTTGCATACAACAACAGCTACCATGCAAGTATACAGATGGCACCTTTCGAAACCTTATACGGAAGGAGTTGTCGATCACCTTTGTGCTAGGATGAAGTTAGCGAGAAACAACTATTAGGCCCAGACATGGTAAGGGATACCACCGAGAAGATTCAGTTGATTAGAGAAAGACTTCAAATTGCTCAATCTAGACATAAGGCTTATGCTGATACAAAAAAAAGAGATCTTGAATTCCAAGTCGGAGATCACGTATTTCTCAAGATATCACCAAGACGTGGAATAAGGAGATTTGGTGTTAAGGGTAAGCTTACACCAAGGTTTATCGGACCTTTCGAGGTACTAGAAAGAGTGGGCGAGGTTGCTTATCGCATCGCTTTGCCTCCTCAATTGTCCGACGTCCATAATGTATTCCACATATCCATGTTAAAGAAATATGTGCATGATCCGTCACATATCAACGATCATGGAGAACTGGTGATTCAAAAGGATCTCACAAATGAACAAAAGCCCATAAAGATTCTCGATCGTGAAGTTCGTACATTGAGGAACAAAACAATTCCCATGCTAAAGGTGCAATGAAGTAAATGCTCAGAGCACGAAGCCACAGGGGAGACTAAGGAGTCCATGAGGAAGCGATTCCCAGATTTATTCTAAAATGGTATATGTCCTACACCCTCTGTAAATTTGTGCAATTGAATTTGGGGACCAAATTCTTCTAAGTGGGGGAGGGTGTAGCAACCCTGGTAAATTGAAGGGATAAAATCCTAAATGGATTAAAAGATTAAACTAATGTTAAAGGTCCCAATTCATATCTATTTAAAACATATAACAAATAGGCCAAAGTAAATAACGCCTCCGATCAAGTCGTCATTTAATTGAAGACTGAATAAGCAGGTGCTAATTTAATAATTGACGCCCCCTTGACAGGCGTCATATAATGAATTGAAGACCGTGTACAGAGGCATCATTTTAAAATAACGCCCCAACCTTAGGCGTCATTTCCAAACAGAACCTGTTGGTGTTTGGTTCGAACAGGGATGTTAACTCGGTAAGTTTTGATTAGGAAAGGATCAACACGTAGATATCTCCGTTTAATAAGGATTCTACATAGGAAGTTTTAGTTCTAATCAAACCCCTAGAACTCATTAGGATTCCTTCTCATATAAATACCAGCCCTTCCATCGAACCCCTTGTAGACACACCATTCCTGACGTCTCCCGAGAAAATCTCATATTACTATACAACGCCCCGCAACGGCTTACGCATTTTGAATCGCTCGAGTGCTTCCTTTTCTTGAGTCTTCTTCCGCCCTTTTCGGCATCCGGAATCGTCTCATCACGGCATTCGGACGGCATCAACACCAGTCAGACGCATCAGGAGGTTCTGGAACCAAGAAGGGTGTCTGCCGGGCGGCCGCCAACGCTTGAACTGAGGACCCGGGTGGGTCTTAATGGGGGCGTCCAGGCCCCTGGACGCCCCCATTCTTTTAATTTTATTTTTCAAAACCCAAAACATAAATAAAAAATAATATATTAATGGAGGCGTCCAGGCCCCTGGACGCCTCCATCAACTCCCTCACGGGCGCCGCCCACCGAACGACGGTTTGTCGTGTGAGAAAAAAGCCAAATTATGGAGACGTCCAAGCAGCTGGACGCGCCCATTTCTGAATCACGAGGCGCCGCTCACAAAATCACGCGTTGTGCCAAACCGCGTGCGGCCGTCGGTGGTGTTCGGTGGACCTGTTAGGGGCGTCCGGAGCCCTGGACGCCTCCACAAAAATATTCAAAAAAAATTAATAAAAATAGAATAAAATATTAGTTCGGCCCTGATGGAGGTGTCCAGGGTCCTGGACGCCTCCACCCTCCGGAGCCCTATAAATAGAGGCCCACCCCCTCAGTTCTGGGAGAGCTTCGAAGAGATCCGATAGGCTGCCAGAGCCTAGAGGCTACCGGAGTCATTTTCTAACCCGTGGGGTCTTTTGTAGGTGGAGGTTCTGCCGGCTTCTCGGGTGCCCACGCTCGCGAGAGGAAGGTCGTCTTCATCCACCGCGCTTCCACGCCATCCCTACGCTGCCGGAGCTCCGCCGGATTTCACCATCGGCACATCCAATAAGCCAATCCTTTCCTTTTCTTCTTAGTTCTTTTACATTCATCATACTGCATCCTCTATCCCCCTTCATAAGGGCGCCTCTTCTTATATACTTCTTGCATCCATCATCTCATTTTCCTCCTACTCGAGTCCGAGAGGGGTTTAAAAGATAACACCAACCAGGTGTGTGTCTTGCCATCATTTCGTCATTTTTATCGCAAGGATTTGAATACTATACCTTCATCTTTCTAATCCACTTGTTACTTGTTTGTCGTTGTTTTGCAAGGGTACCCAAAGAAAGCCCTCTCCGTCGGCCGGCCGAAGGGGGAGGAAGAAGCAACCCGCCATCTCCCGCTCTTGAGGTAGGCGCGATCACTTTCTTCATTTTGGGGTCTTTCGGCCCCTCGCGATCACATCTTGTTCTCGAGGCTGCGGCGAGTCACTTCCCCAATGGCCGTTTAAATTTCCGTTCTTATATTCTCTTCATATTCTGTTATATTCTGCACATATGCTCGAGGCCGCGGCGAGTCACTTCCCCAATGGCCGTTTAAATTCCCGTTCATATATGTTATATTCTTATCTATTCATGTTCTCGAGGTCGCGGCGAGTCACTTCCCCAATGGCCGTTTAAATTCTCTTTATATCCTGTCATATTCTTATCTATTCATGTTCTCGAGGCCGCGGCGAGTCACTTCCCCAATGACCGTTTAAATTCCCGCTCTTTATATTCTCCTTATATTCTGTTATATTCTTATCTGCTCATATTCTCGAGGCCGTGGCGAGTCACTTCCCCAATGGCCGTTTCAATTCCTGCTATTTAATTTCTGCACCATTCCCGTCCCCCGAGGTCGCGGCGAGTCACTTCCCGCTATGGCCGTTTAACCCCCATATCTTGCTATATTAAATTTGTCCCGCTCGCCCCGCCGGAGCAATCCCCCGTGGTGGCCCCTTCTCTTTTCTCTTATTTCTGTGTTGCAGCAAACAAAAAAAGAAGGAGCCCACGCGCTCCGCGTCCTTTTCACACCCCGAACCGCGTGACGTCGCTCATAGATTGGCGATCACGGTGGGACCTCTACTGCTTCCTTTCGGCTACCCTTGCAAGTTCGGCACCATCCGTGCCTCTCCACCTTGGCGCCCGCGCGCGCCCCCGTTGTGCTCACGGCAGCACTGTCAGTTTTGATTGGTTCTTTGTTTATTATATGTCTGTTATTTCTGTTGTTTTCCCACTCCATATCTCTGTCAACATTTCATTGCATGCATCCATCCCTCTTTTCTATCCTTTTTTCATTTTTTTGAGGATCACCCTTTCCCGGTGAAGGAAGGACTCTCCGTTTGAGAATTCCTCTCAACGGACTAGAATCTCCTCTATTGGGACCTCCGTAAGTCCCCGACATCGAAAAATCTCCTCTTCGTTCACTGGGCTGGTTGTACCATTGAAGTTCCCCGGAGTTAGTCATTTCATTCGTGGTGAGACGAGAGACCCTAGCTGACACGGCGGTGAAACAAAAATAAACTAGGGTCCCTATTTTGTGTGAACTTCGGATCTCGCTAAAAACATAAAAAAAAAATCATCAAAATCAAAACACAAAAAAAAGGCATAAAGGCATCAACTTGTTTGATAATCTCTGCTACCTGCTTGCTAGTGTATGTTTTTGCGTTCTGGGAAAACTGTGAGCATGGCTCACGAGTCTTTTGAGGAGAACCACCCTAGTCGTGGTTTGTCAGCCGACCCGCGAGTCTATGCTATGGACTCGGGTCCTTCTCATGAGCACTCGCATGAGGTGCAGGTTATTGTCGGGGACACATCCCCACCGCAGGATATCTCTTCCTTACTGGGCTTCCTCGCCAACACGGAGCTTACCTCTGAATAGCTCCGGGCCTTCCAGGCCAGTCTAAAAGGGAAATCTATTTCCCCCACGCCCCAGGAATCAACTCCGGCCATCGCACCTCTCCAAGAGTCCGTGTAGGCCATTCCATCTCCTTCATTGGCGCAAGCCATCCAGTCTCCCTCGCTTCAAGGACAAGCGAGCCAACAACCACCCTCATTCCAGTTCCCGTCACAATCTCAAACTCCCGTTGTTCCCCACACACCGCTTCAGCCAGGGCCAACTGTCGGCGGTCCGACAGCTCCCTCTCATTCCGGGTTCCCCCCTCAAGTCTCCGGAGACAGTTTCTCCCCCAGTGGCAAGTGCCACCTTCACCTCCAGAGGAGCTCGCCCAATCGCTCCTCAATAGGTTCAATCGCATGGACGAGCAGTTTCAAAATCTGAGAAGGATGGTGGACGTGAAAGCCACCCCGGAGGTTGCTTTGCCAATCCTTCCCGTCATTCATCTTCCTCCCTCCGAAATGCCCACGTACCGCAGATACAACGGTACCGGCAACCCCTTCATTCACCTCAAGGATTTCATGTATGAATCCTCCTATTGGCAAAACGATCAGAGGTCCTGGCATACCTCTTTCGGAGATCATTGGATGGTCCCGCGCTTGAGTGGTTCTATTCCTTGGAGCCCCGCGAGGCCGAGAATTTTGAAATAGTCCAGAGAAGGTTCTTGCAGAAATATAGGGATAGGGTCGGTCCCTCACTCTCCATTACCGACCTAGTGGCCGAAAAGATGAAGCCCGACGAAGATTTTGTCCGCTATGCTGATAGATGGAGGTCTCTGGCGGAAAGAATAAGGGATACCCTCTCCGAGCCCGAACAAGTGAAGATGATTGTGTCTAATGCAACCCCACAGTTCAGACACGTCCTGGCCATGAATAAACTTACTACAATGGAGGAACTCTATGAAAGGGCCCGGTACATCCAAACCCAGTTAAAAGACTCCCCCATTATGAACATGTTTGAGTCACCGAAGCCCAAAGTAGTCAGAAAGACAGGCGCTGGTGTCCCGGGCGGAGCCACAGAAGGGGTCGTGACAAATGAGCAAGTGGGTGCGGTCAACAATGCCAACTATGCAGTCAACCCAAGGCCTCCACAAATGCCCCGACTTCCCCTCCAACCAGGTCCTTTCCCTCTTCATCCTCCACCCCAAAATAATCCACCCCAGGATAATATGCCTCCATTACGTCAACCCCAGCAACAACAACCACAACCAGCAACAACAACCACCCTTCAGTACAACCAAGTTCCACCCCCGGGGAACTATGGTCCCCAACAGCAACAAAGGAGGCCGCTCGGTCCCAAGAGAGCCTACTATCCACCATTGCCAGAAACCTTAGCAGACATTTTTAATGCCCTCATGGCATCAAACCAACTCGCCCTACCCAGAGAAAGGCCCGTGTGGCCCCCAAATGTTGATACCTCCAAATACTGCGTCTACCACAGGCAGCCAGGACACACAGTAGATTACTGCTTCCATTTCAAAGATTACATCCACGATATGAATGATGAACATCAAATAGATTGGGATGAAATGAGACGATACGTCGCCGCTCTTAAGGCTAGGAGACCTCCTCATAGGCCACAGCAGCAGTTACAACAGCAGCAGCAGCAGCAACCACAACAACAACAACAGCCTCAGCAGGCCCCACAACAACAGCCCGACATGGGCATAATCCAGAATCGACTACTGGAGCACCAACAGTCCAATCATCAGGTTAACCCCATCTCCTCCTTCCCGGAAGTCGGGAGAGAGCAGGTGTGGCACCAGGAAAGTACCTCCATTCTTTCTACCGCCAATCCTATCATCACGCAACACCCTTGCCTTGCCCGGGTAGCACCTCTCTCTCATCAACCCGCGTCGGTATCACCTTCACCATTTCCACTACCATTACGCCCTCTCATCCGTACCCCGATCTCCTATCAACCGACACTCTCCACTACGCCTTCACACCCTCTCATCTTCTCTCACTCCCCCACTTTACCATCCACCTCTACCACATTTACCCCTACGCCTTCTAAACCCCTTATCATCCGTCAACCATACATAACCCCGTCTTTCTCCACCGTATCACCACTAATGCCTTCAAAACCACTCATTACCCATCACCCACCTCAAAATCATTGCCCACTTCAAGCCCTACCCACTTCTACTTCGTCTCCACCTCCACCTTCCAGACCCCTTATCCTTCATAATCCGCGCAATATCCCCTCTACCTCCACCATGCCTCCACCTAACAAACCCCTCATCAGAATCCCTGCTCCCGTCATCACCCCTGCTTCATCAACCATTCCTCCACCACTACCCCTCAAACCTCTGTTAAAACCCACTGCTACCCCCACAGAGGTACAAAAGCCGCAGGCAATGGTGCTCCGGAGTGGAAGGATTTTCCACAGGGTTTTCCCCCACAACAGTCAGAATCTTGAGCAATCTCAGCCAGAGAAGGATGATGGAGAACAACCAGAAAGAGCTATCCCTGGAACACAGTATGATCTATTGAAACACTTGGACAAGACACCTGCTCGGATCTCCATCCTAGAGCTACTTCAAAGATCCACATCCCACCAGGCGGCCTTGATGGAATACCTTCAAAAAGTCATGGTTAATGAGGACCTCCCCGTGGAGAAGATTTCGACCGTCCTGACCCCAACAGACACACAACCGGCCATCATGTTCCACAACTACGAGCTCGCTCCCAAGGAAGCTCGAAATATGCATTGTGCATTTCAATAAAAATTAATGGGTATCCATAAACCCGTGTCTTGTGGACACAGGCGCGTCCATAAATGTGATCTCCATGAGCACTCTTCAGTTGTGTGGGGTCGACGAGGAACAAATAAGACCTTCCTCGATCACGGTCACGGCTTATGACAATAGCAAAAGGCCGCCACAGGGGATGATTATTCTGAAGGCAGAACTAGGCCCCATGTCAATTCCCACGGAATTCCATGTCCTCGACATGGACCCCACATTCAAGGCTATACTGGGTCGCCCTTACATCGAAGCCATGGACGTTGTGCCTTCCACCAACCATCAGTGCTTGAAGTTTCCTTACAATGGGAGGATTATTAAAGTGGTCAGTACACCTGTCCTTCACACAGTGGATGCTATCAACACCTCTCTGCCCTCTGTGTGGCCATCTCATCGGCCCATATTGTCATTGCTGGACGTGCGTGATCTATCTCACGTTCCACTAGCACCAAAGGAGCCGGTCAGGACAACCGCAACATCATGTCTCCCTTTTCACTCCAAAGGTTCGGAGATTATGAGGAACATCAGCTATCAACAGGGTAAAGGTCTGGGCGTACAATTATAGGGTATGCTCAAACCGCCAAAGGAAATTAGGCCGAACCGTAGATTTGGCCTAGGCTTCAAAGGACCGTTCAGGGCGGATTGGAAGCCCCTCACATGGACTCTATCAAACCACTTCAACAGAGGGCCCGTTGTTCAGATGGGAGATTACCCACGAGAAGCATATGGGGGATCACATGCTGTATATTTGGCTGAAAAATGTCCGAGGATCACCAAAAGAGGCAAGATCAAAGATCCGGAATGCGAGTGGAACAAATGGTTCGACATACGGGACATTTCCGTTGCACTGGAAAGGATGTTCTCGTCTCCGCAGCCTGAAGGACCACCATTGATCTCCGGAATACCAGAGAATATTACCACTCTTGCCAAGGTTCCAAACTATCCTCGTCCTCGCCAGAAGGACTCTGTCATCGACGGATCTTCATCCGTCCTCAACATTGCCGTCGACGGCTCATTAGCCGCCATCTTCTCCATCCACTCGTCTCAGCCTTTGCTGATATCTTCTTCCTGGGCCAGACAATTGTCTGATGATCTTCCCAGATCCCCTTCTCTGTTTACATACCTACGCGGGCTTTTCAACCCGCGCCAGGTCTTCAACCATGATCTGCTCTATGAGCCTCACAATCCTCTAGCCATAACCACTTTTCTCTCTCCTCCAATCTCTTTTCACTGCTTTGTCATTAAAAATGAAAACGAAAAAAAAACGTCAATTTTCAAACTCCCCAACAACACATCTTCGTTGAGGAAACCTCCTACATCTCCCACGGGTGCGTACCGCCTTGCGGACCACCCGTCCAAGGTCCGATGAGCGACCTTTTCTACCCCTCCTCTGAGGGGTCTTCTCCTGTACATTCTACACCATCCTCTTCGTCTTCCTCTTCTTCTGTAAATATTGTCAGTCAATCTAGGAATGATAGGCCAAGGGTAGTACCTAGGAAGAAATCCAAGGGTAGGCAGATCCCTCGTCGATTCCTTCTGGATTTAGCCGCCAGGTGTCAAACCCTCCTTGCCATCCCCCAGTTGCTAGAAAATCCCATCCGGCTACCGGAAATAGAATGCGAGGGCGACTGTGCATTTGATGAAGGGTATGGAGTTTACGAGATCACGGATGAAGAATGCCCCACTGAAGATGAGGGTGAAGAATATGAGGATGCGGCGGGCGCATACGCTAGTGGAATGAGGAGATTCGACGAGCCGTCAACCGCCGTAGAAGAATCCACCAAAGAAGTCAACTTGGGAACTGAGGAAGACCCTAGGATCATCCTCATAAGTGACAACCTATCACCCTCTGAAGAAGAGGCATTAATTGAGGTTCTCAAGGAATATAAGGACATGTTCGCATGGAGCTACGAGGATATGCCGGGTCTGGATTCAACCTTGGTCGAACACCGTTTAACCCTAAAACTAGGGTCCGTCTCGGTAAAACAAAGGTTAAGGCGTTTCCACCCTCAAATGGCTTTGAAAATGAAAGAAGAGGTCGATAAGCTCCACAAAGCCAGGTTCATTAGAGTCGTTCTTTATCCTCAATGGGTGGCGAACATTGTCCCGGTCATGAAGAAAGATGGGAAAGTCAGGATTTATATCGACTTTCGGGACCTTAACCGCGCGTGTCCAAAAGATGATTTTCCCTTACCTCACATTGATGTGTTGATTGATAACACGGCAGGCTACGAAACCCTCTCATTCATGGATGGATTTTCAGGATACAATCAAATTCGTTTGGCAGAAGAGGATCAGGAAAAGACGTCATTCACTACCCCTTGGGGAACATATTGCTACGTGGTCATGCCGTTCGGATTAAAGAATGCTGGAGCTACTTACCAAAGAGCGATGATGGCCATATTTCATGACATGATGCACATATATCTGGAAGTGTATGTGGATGACTTATTGGTAAAATCAAGGACCAGGATGGAACATCCAGAAGTTTTGGCTAAGGTCTTGCAGAGGTCAAGGGAGTTCCAACTGAAAATGAACCCGAAGAAGTGTGTGTTTGGTGTGTCGTCAGGTAAATTGCTGGGGTTCATTGTGAGCAAAAGAGGGATCGAGATAGATCCCGACAAAGCTAAGGCTATCAAGGATATGCCGCCTCCCAAGAATTTGAGGGAAGTCCGAGGTTTAATCGGGAGGTTGCAGTTTATTCGTCGGTTTGTGTCTCAACATTCACAAAGGTGTAGACCTCTCTACGAGTTGACCAAGCCAGCAGTAGAATTCCACTGGAATTCTAAATGTCAGAAAGCTTTTGAAGGGTTGAAGGAATATCTGGCTAGTCCACCCGTTCTCATTCCACCCAAACCAGAAAAACCTCTGATCCTTTACGTCTCAGTCTTGGATGACTCCGTGGGAGCCGTCCTCGCACAAGCTGATGAAGAAGGCAAGGAACGGGCAACCTATTACTTGTCCAAACTTCTCAATCCCTGTGAGCAGAAGTACACCGTCATGGAGAAAACCTGTGCTGCCCTCGTTTGGGTAGTGCAGAAATTGAAGCACTACTTCTTGGCTCATGAGGTCCACTTGATTGCTCGAATGAATCCTATCAAATTCCTTCTGGAGAAAGCCATCCTTACGGATAGGCTAGCACGCTGGCAAAGTTTTCTCTCTCAGTTCGACATCACCTACATCCAGCAAAAGGCGATTAAAGGCTATGCCATAGCCGAGCATCTCGCTCATCATCCTCTTCCCAAGTTCGATCCCGTCCAATCAGAGTTTCCAGATGAGGAACTAATGTCCGTCAACCAATCAGATGAGCCAATGTGGACACTATATTTTGATGGAGCTCTGAATTCTCAAGGGAGAGGAATCGGCATCGCCCTCCTGTCGCCTGAAGGCCTCACATTCCCATTGGCATACCAGCTCAAATTTCCAGTCACCAACAATATAGCCGAATATGAAGCTCTTCTAGCTGGCCTAGAACTCGCTCATTCTTTTCGTATCACTGAGTTGCGAGTCGTAGGTGATAGTCAACTCATCCTTCGCCAGGTGCTCACTAAATATCGCACTCGCGATCCCAAACTCAAGCCATACCAAGAACTCACTGCTGCCTTTGCCAAACTGTTCGCCAAACTGATCTTTGTTCATGTCCCTCGTCATCAGAATATTCTCGCCGATGCCCTCGCCTCGTTGGCATCATCCATAAGGTTCCCTCTAGGAAGATGGTTTAAGTCCATTTCCATCTACAAACTTCACGCCCCTGCAATCGATGATGCTTCCTACGTAAATATCAAAGACAGGATAGCAAGAAAGATCCTGCAGGAAGATATCCTTGAGAAGAGGGAGATCATGTTGGCAGAGGTTGAAGAAGAACTGGCTGATGAAGAGAAACCATGGTTCTATGAAATTGTCAAATACTGCCAAGATCAGTCTTATCCTGAAGGGGCCACCACAGAGGACAAGAAAGCCATAAGAAGGGTGGCTCAGAAATATACTTTGGTTGGAGGTCTACTCTATAGGAGGAGCCTTACTGGTATTCTGTTAAGATGTCTTGGTGACGATGAGGTTTGGAAATGTGTAGAGGAGACGCACTCGGGCGTGTGCGGTGGCCACGTGAATAGTCAGATGCTCGCCAAGAAGATCATTCGCCAAGGCTTTTATTGGCCCACTATGGAAGAAGATTGTGCTGTCTATGTCCGTAGGTGTGTCAAGTGTCAACTTCACGCCGATAAAATCCATTCACCATCTTCCTCACTTCATCCAATATCTTCCCCGTGGCCTTTCTCCATGTGGGCATTCGACATCATTGGTCCCCTAGGTGATCCCAATTCCCTCACCAAGCAGAAATCTTTCATCCTTACTGCGACGGAATACTTCACCAAATGGGCCGAAGCTGAAGCTTATGCGGAAATCAAGGCGTCAACAGTCTGCAAATTCATCATAAAGAACATCCTCGCCAGATTCGGCGTCCCAAGCACGATCGTCACCGACAATGGGCCACAGTTCATTTCTCAGGACCTACAGGACCTCTGCAAAAGGTACGCAATTGCATTGCATCATTCATCGCCTTATTACCCACAAGGTAACGGCCAAGCGGAGGCCACCAATAAAACATTGCTCAAAATCATCAAAAAAACCTGCGAGTCTAGTAAGTTTTCAGACTGGCCAGAAAAACTTATCGAAGCCCTATGGGCCTATCGCACTTCAATCCGTACCCCCACCGGGCAGACTCCATTTGCCCTTACTTATGGTATGGAAGCGGTAGTCCCGTACGAGACTCTGATCCCTTCTCTCAGGGTACAATTGGACGAGGAATTTCCCCTCGACGATCGTCGTAATTCACTCCTCGCCCAGTTGGAACTCTTGGATGAGAAACGGCTGGCCGCTGCCGAACACGCGCGTGTGTATCAAAATAGACTCGCTCGCTTTTATCAAAAGAAAGTCGTTGAGAGAAAATTCAAAGTCGGTGAGATGGTCGTAAAAAGAATTTTTGTCAAACCTGGAGGGCCGCGTTCTAAGCTCCAACCCAATTGGGAAGGACCATTTGTAATTCAAGCCGTGTACCCTGGCAACGCCTACAAGCTAATCAACGCCGAAGGGACCGAGTTATCCCACCCTTGGAATGGGCTTTATCTTAAGAAATACTACCCTTAGCACAAAACAAAAAAAAATGATGAAAAGATAAAAACATCAAAAACAAAGAAATATTGAAAACCACTAAAAATATGGAAAATTCAAAATGCCGATGCCTGGCAGTCACCATGTAGTTAAGTCCCTGCATCTAACCTTCATGTTAGGATAGGGCCCATTAAGGCTTGGTAGGCACTGGGTCTTGGTTTGCCAGAACCGTGGAGATCCCTGTCCGGCCACGTCGGCCTATGCTCGCTCGAAGGAAGCCAACATGTGCTCACTTATGTATTTTATTCAAAAAGTCGGTAGCATCACCTACGGTGGGGCCCCACCCAGAAGACCTCCGGAAGCTATAATCTTTATTATTTTCTCTTCGACCAAATGAGACAGTCGGCGCCCTTAAAACGCTGAGCATGAGAAACCGAAACTCAAACCCCAAAGGCAAGAGTAGGATCCATTTCCTCGAGCATCGATCAGAGCACGAGAAGAGGGCAGTGTCCCCGTAGGCATATGAAAAGGGAGCCCACAAACGTCAAACGACTATATCTCCCTCACAAAAGAAATACAAAATCAAGAGAAAAGCCTGGTCGTGACCGTGCCTGTTGCGATAAACGGAACCCCTCAAAGCAAAAGTCTGAATCCACAAAAAGGGGGGGCTATGGAATGTAAATGCTCGAGATTTGGTCCGAAGTTGTCCGAAAGGAAAGAGTTAATGGGCCCTTATTCGCTCGCTGGGTTAACGGTTTTTCCGATCCTCTCAGGAGGTTTATCCCCCACGCTCTTCCTTCTTCCTCTAAAGATGAAGGTTTGATGGAGTTTCTGAAAGGTGAAAACTGTCCAGCGTCTGCGACCTTATTTTAATATACACATATGGTTGCCTACTTTGAAAAGCAAAAGCTATCGCTGCGAAGGAGTCTCCGTGTTTCTGGCTGGTCAAGACCCCTGTTTACCACCTTGATGTCTTCTTGTTTAACCTCAGGCTTAGGCCAATGCAAGCGCGTCACCTATGGGTGCGACAGCGTCTGATTCCGGGTCAGCGTCGCGCGGTTGGTCGTTAGGGTTCCAGGGTGTTCCATCATATACCATCTAGAGTTGTGAGGAAACAGACCCGGGTCGGGCAAATCATTTACCTCGAACACCTTTTGGGTGAATCCCTGTGGTCGGAAGCGACTGGGAGCCTAAGCATGGCATGACGGTATTGTCATCAGGGTAAGTCTTAGCCGGCGGGATCATCATTCGAGGGGTCTAGAGGCCCAAATCAACCTAGATGTGCACTTAGGATACCTGGGAGGTTAGTAAGAAACCCCTGTTCTCACGTAGGTTAGGTGCCATTTGGGTGCTTGCCGGGCGTTAGCAACAAAAAAAATTGAAATGATAAAAACAACAAAAAAATGGAAAAGAGAAAATGTACATATTTGCAAACAAAAATCTTTTTTATGATAAAACAAAAAAATGCCAAATATAAAAAGAAAACAAATCAATTTTGCATGATCGCATTTGCGTACAGCATCTCACTTTAATACCGCTTGCATTCGTGTGCTTGCCTGTCGCATTTATCGTCACCACATTTTTCCATTGCCTTCGTTAATAAAGGCTTGGCCCCTTGACCAGTTATCAAGGACAGTCACAGTGACCATTTGCTTATTGAGCAAGGGGCCAAGTCAGAACAGAAATTCTGATTTGTTTGTTTCAGTGATGTGTGCAGGGATTCAGGCAACAGAAGCAAAGGTGAAAAACAAACAAACCGAACCTTGTATTTTATTCCAAAAACAAAAAAATTACATCAAGTTCCGCCCTCTCTCTCTGCATTACTCGTCCCACTACTCTCCGGGCACAACGCTCTCAAAGGTGCTATCCAACTACGAAAAGCGGTACTCCTACCGCTCTGTACTCCCCTTCCTATTCCCACATCCCGGCGTTGATCCACGGAAGCAGCAGAGAAGCTACCAACACGAAAGCCGCGCTCTCGTGCTCTTCGGTAGCGCTCCTCACCATCTCTCAGCCACTGTTCAGCAAGACCAAGGCTGATTCGGAGTTCGAATAGTTGGGCCTCCATGGCCCTTCGTTCCTCCCTTTCAGTCAATCTGTTGGCTCTTTCTCTCTCTGCGTCTCTTTCTTTCTCTGCACGTTCTCTCTCGCGGTCTTCCCTCTCCAACTGGAGAGTGATCCTCAGTTCCACGGCATCCCTAGAGGAGTCGTCATCAGGATGACGCCGCAGTTCCCTCTCCAGTTCTGCTATTCTAGCCTCCTTCTGCGCAGCTTGGGCAAGCGCTTCTTCCGTCTCCTTTTCCTGCCAAGTGTACCATCTCAGATACGCGATAAGGCGTAAACAAAGAGAACTCAACACTGAAACTTTTACCTGTATATAGAGCATCGCTTCTGTCTCCGTAGCACGCTGCGTGGCGTGGGCAAGTTGCTCGTGAAGCAAGTCAAGTTCTGAGGTGGGAATCCACAAGCTGGAAGAGGCACCACCTACTCCCATCGCTGGGGAAGCCGCGCCAATCTGGGCATGCTACGACCGCGTGAATTAGCAGCCAACATCTGGAATCTGGGGTTTTAATTAGGAACGTACTGTACACCTACCAAGGCGCTCGTAGCTCCGCGGGCATTGCCCAACTGTTGTTCCATCTCTGCCAAGCGAGTTCGTAAATTCGCTATCATGGCATCCCGGACATCCTGCAGCCTTACGAGTCAGTATTTTCACCAGAAAACCAAGAAAAGGAGAAAGAAGAAAAGAGAAAAGGGGAAACCTACCTCCACAAGTTCCCGGGGTTGGAGCCTCTCTACGTACTTTGTCTTATATAGACGCAAGTAGTCCTCGCTATCCCGTGCCTGTGATTCTACAATCATGCCACCCCGTTGCCAGTCTTCATACTGTTAAGGGAACCGTACGCGCCAGTCAATGCAGGTCGCCGGTCCCCGCGTCTTTCTCCCAACGCGAGGTGGCGCAGCTGAATCCACCCATTCTTGAGCTAGTCCCAAAGTCCTCATAACCAATCGTAGCCGAAGCGGCTCGATTTCATTCAGGCAG
Source organism: Amorphophallus konjac (assembly GCA_022559845.1). NCBI lineage: Eukaryota > Viridiplantae > Streptophyta > Magnoliopsida > Alismatales > Araceae > Amorphophallus > Amorphophallus konjac. The sequence goes on along the minus strand of CM040122.1, from coordinate 190,394,439 downwards.
TGCATCCATAATTCCCGTTTGAATCGGGCACGACTTGCTAGAACCCACGGCTGGTCGACATCGACCATGTCTGAGTAGGGTCTCCAGTTTACCATCGCTACAGGGAACTCCTGTAGCTCTCGCCTTAGCACCATCAGTTGGTAAGTTAGGGGTGCCGCACTCATGATGGGTTCCCACCGCCTGGCTAACGGCACCATCACGGGTCGCCAATGCCGAGCTCTCCCCATAGGGAGGTAATAATAGCTCCACAGCTGCTCGGCACAGGTCATCAGTACCTTGCAAAAAACACAAAAAAAATACAAAACAAGCAAAACCAAAAATACCTGGATGAATGGTGTGAAACCACTCACAGCCATCTCACGATCCGCTTCTTGGAACAGGCCTGCAAACAAGTGTGCCAGCATGGCAGCTCCCCAGGCGTAGTATCCTACTCTTTCAAGGTCTGATAGCAGCTCAGGAAGCGACATTGGATACCGTCCCCTTTCGAGCTCAGTACCAATCTCCCCAAAAGGAAGAGGAGAAATCTCCTCAAATCTATGTTGCATCTTTCCCAGTTGCCGAAATCTGTGCAGTACACGGCACGGCATCCTATTTCCATCCTTTCCATGAACTCTTCTGAGGATTCGTCGTCCCGCCGACGAGTGTCGGTGAGCCCTAATGCATCCATGAGGGACGCCCTAGCTACCGACCTATTTTTCTGACCATCCAGGTCCAAACCCAGTAACTTCTGGGCACATTCTCGGTAGTCCGCGTAAGTGACTCCGGTCACTGCCTCGCCATCCACCTTGAGACTCGTAATCCAGACCACATCCTCCAAGCTGGGCACCATGTGCCCCCAGGGCATCAGGAATGCCCTACTCACTGGGTCCCATCTCTCACACAAGGCTTGGATCAGGACCAGGTCGAGTTGGATCGGCTCGATCCGAAGAAAAGTGCCAAAACCCATCACGTCTAGCCTGGCCTTCTGAAAATCTGGGAGGCCCCTGTATGCTGCCACTACCAACTCCCATGAGATCTGTGATTTCATCACACTCTACGCATGCAGGGAATGGAGAGGAGGTTTGGTCAGAAAGAAAGGAAGAAAAAGAATGGAAAAAGGGTAGAAAAACTTGGCTTACGAGTTGCGATTGGGCCCTTTCGCTGAAGTGCCCTTCGTGGTCCGAAAGCCTCCTGGAACTACTACCACTGGACCTGCTTCTCTTCGAGGAGTGGGAAGATTTGCCCTTCATCCAACTCTCGGGATTTTGAACTCCTCCTCTCCCGTGAGAACTTGTGCTTATCGAGTTAGCTCTCGATATACCTGGGAGGATAAAAGGGACACGAATTTATAGAAATGGAAGGAGTGCAGGCCAAGATTGCCTCCATCACCTGTTAATAATAGCCCTCACGATGAGGCACCTGCCATGCGATCCCATGTATCACTTCACCGCTCGCACAGGGTGATTGATTGGACGAAGAATATGACGACTAGCACTCTATGTTGTCTAGGGATACCCTATCATGTTTTGGAGGACGTCCGCAAAATTTGACGCAACATCCGGGAGAAGGAACTAGGGCCGTCATTATTGACTTCGACGGCAGATTCCCGTGGAAAATGGTCACAACAAGACGCGATTCTCTGTTTAGGGTGGAGTATCGGCAGACCCATCACATGGGAACAGTGCAAAGGAGAAGAAGTGTAGGGAAGAAGGAACGCACAAGAGAACAAACGAGCAGCAGAAAATCAAATCACTCCCTTCATAATTCTACATGAGCTGTCAAAAACATCATAAACATAAGGAGGAGGCGAGTCCACCAGCTCGCCGATCCTCACCATCACTCATCTCTCTGGGCGCTCCCCTCCTCTCCCCTGAGGTGCGGGTCCCTCAGAAGCCTCTGGGATCCTCGTGTAGCAGCACCTGCCTCGCCTCTTGGCGCCTGCTCCGCAGCAGTGACTCGCTGCTCCTCCCCTGGCGTAGCGAAGAAGCCACTAGCGGCAAAGCGACTAGACTGGCACAGTCACTCCCCGAACTCTCGCGCTCTCTCGTAGCGCGTCTCCATCCCTCCTAGCCTCTGCACGACGGCCTGAAGGCCCAGTTGGAGCTCCCTCACTTGGGCCTCCAAGGCCCTCCTCTCGGTCTGATCCCGCTGTCGCTCGGACCTTCTCTCGGTTTTCTCTCTCTCTGCCTCTCTCCTCATCATCTGCAGAAGAACCCTTAACTCCAGGATGTCTGGAGAAGGTCTCTCCTCACCGCGATGTCGCAGCTCTGCTATAGTCGCCACCCAGGCATCACGCTCCTCTTCCGCCCGGGTCGCCCGAGCCACCGCACCGGCAAGTTGCTCCCGGAGGGAGGCAATCTCGAGAAAAGGGGCCGAGGAACTGGAAGATGCGCCACCAATCATCCCCGCCGTCGCTATCTACTGGGCACGCTGGAACAAAATAAACAACGATCGTCAGTGAAACTCCAAAATCTGAAGGTAAAAGTGCGGCACGTAACTTACCAGGAGCGACAGCTCATGTTGAGCGACGGCCAGCTGCCGCCTAGCCTCTGACAGTTGGGCGCGCGAGCCGCCGATGCCACGCGTGCCCCCAGCTTGGGGAAGCCCCGCATAACTCTCTCTCCGCCGCCGCAGGAAGTCGGCGCTGTCCTGCACCAATACACTCCCTTGCTGTCCAGGGAGACGTACGTGCCAGTCCTCGAGCCTCGCCTTGCCGCGACTCTCCCTCCTGACGCGGCTCGGCTCGTCCGCACTCGCCCACTCATCGGCCAGGCCCGGGGTCCTCGCCATGTCCTGCACCAAGAAAGGGGTCCCACATCAGTCAAAAAGAACGCGTCCCCTGTCTAGGACGCGTCCATCATTTAAGTGCAACACTCGCCGAACCCTTTCCCCCCTCGCACGGCTTGCTTCAAAACTCAAAATGGATCAAAGAGGGGGAAAACCAAGCACCTACCAGACCGTGTTCACCTCCCTCCGCGACATCGGGCCCCTCGGGTCCCTCGGGGGCCCGAAGCGGCCCTTCCTCCTCCATAGACGCCGTTCCGTGCTCTGGCGCGTCCCTCCTTGGGCGAGGGGTCCCGCGTACCTCTCCACCTTCGCCGTGGTCCAGACGCCGAACTCCATCGATCGAGGGGAAGAAGACAAAGACGGGCGAGCAAGTTTCGGCGGAAGGCGGGCTCGTTTGCGGGTAAGGCACGGAGAAGAAAGGCCACCCGTCGCTTTAAATTTGAATTTGAGGATTAAGACGCGTCCTCGCGCTTGGACGCGCCCAAAAGAAAGCGAAAAAAAAAGGGAACAAAAAAACCCTCCATGCAAAGTAGTTCCCTCCTGTCCAGGGCAAAGTCCCGTGAAGCGTGAACAACGTGGTGTGAAAGAAAGTGCAGGAAGGAAAAGGGCACACGACAAAAGGAACCACACGAAATCCATTTCATACAAACAGTCAAAAGTACATCATACAGTGAGGACGGTGGGGTGTACAAACAACTCTCTAACTCTCACCACCACCCTCCTGGTCATCTCTCTCCTCCCTCCTCTGACGGGGATCCCTAGGGGGCCTCTGCGACCTCTGCGAACCCTGAGAAGCCGTGCTCGCCTCTCCAGGTGGCACCATGCCAGCCTCCAAGGTGCGGCGACGCTGCTCGGCCGAAGAAACTAGAAAGCTGCCCACAGAAAAGGAACCGACTGACGAAGTCGCGCCCCGCGCTCCTTCGCCCTCTGATACCGCTCCTCACTCTCCCGAAGTTTCCCCTCCGCCGTGCCAAGACTCAGCCGGAGCTCCGACACCTGGGCCACCAGAGCTCTCCTCTCGTCCCAATCTCGATATCGCTCTGCCATCCTGTACTCCCTTTCTTTCTCTATGGTCTCCCTATCCCTCTCCCTCTCTCTCTCCACGGTCTCCCTATCCCTCTCCCTCTCCTCTCTCTCCCTCATCGCCTCTCTCCTCGACAGCTCGAGGGCGATCCGCAGATCCACTACGTCGCGAGGAAGCTCCTCAGCCTCCCATCGCCGCTCCTCCTCTAGCTCCGCAATCCGGGCGTCACGCTCTGCCACCCAGGCATCGCGCTCCTGCTCAGCACGAACAGCACGGGCCAGGGCCTCCCGAATCTCGGCCACCTGTCAAAGCACGCATGCACCGTAAGAGAACAGTGATAGAAGGAAAGCAGCTAGAAGAGGGTCAGGGCCAAGCAAGCACTCACTCGAGCCTCGCGGTCACGCTCGGCCTCCTCAGCCCGAGCCACCGCATACGCCAGCTGCTCCTAGAGGGCAGAAACCTCCGGAGGAGGGCCCCGCGAACTGGAACCCGCTCCACCAGCCGTCCCGGCTGCCGCTGTCTGGTGGGCCCGCTGAAACACGGGGCAAACGTCAGTCAAAGGCTAAGCATCAAAAATCTAGGTCACAAAAAAAATGCATTGCATAGACTAACCAGGATCTCCAACTCCTGTCGGATGGCCACTAACTGCCGCCTGGCGTCTGCCAGCTGGGCCCGCAGGTCGGCAATCATGTTGTCACGAGCATCCTGCATTGCACATAAGTTAGTGCCACATGCATATACATATAGAAGGGTGAAGCAGTTTCATTTCACTTACCCCTGCCATACCACCCAAGGAGAGGCGGTCCCCGTACGTAGCTCGGTACCGTCTCATGTAGTCTGTGCTGTCCTGTACATGGGACACCACTGGGACCCCACCCTGCTGCCAGTCCTGGTACTGTGCTGGGAAGCGCGTGCGCCAGTCCACAATCTTTGCCTTCCCCTTGGTCTTCCGCCCGATGCGGGCCGGCTCATCTACATCAACCCACTCCTGGGCTAGCCCCAACGTCCTCATAACCAGCCTCAGCCGAAGCGGCTCGATCTCGTTCAGGCAATGGACCCACACGTCCCGCCTGAAACGAGGAAGACCCGCTACAACCCAAGGCTGGCCAGCGTCGCCCATGCCCAGGTAGGGTCTCCACACCACCTGCATCACCATACATACATCATGTTAGTTACCATTCAGTCACATGCATAAACACAAAAAAATCATACGCATCATACCATGGCCTCGGGATACTCGCTCAGCTCCCGACGAAGTGACGCCAGCTGGTAGCTGTGTGGTGCCGCAACCACGACCGGCCTCCACCGCCGCGCCAGAGGCACGGCCCTCCTGTTCCCATGCCTAGCCCTCCCCATCGGAAAATAGTAATAGCTCCACACCTGCATCCATCATACATCATTAGTACAATAATTGCATATTTAACTGTGGGAATGCATAAATAAAATGTTTACCTGGAGAAAAGGTGCGAAGCCACTGACTGTCGTCTCCTTCTCCGAAGTCTGGGAGAGATCAGCAATCAAATGGGCAAGCAGAGCCGCCCCCCACGCGTAGTGCCCCACTCTGTCAAGGTCCGCCAGAATCCTGAGGAAGCGGCAGTGGATGCCATCCCCCTTCGTCCCCAGCAGAAGGCGTCCCAGGAAGAAGAAAAGAAACCTTCGGAGGTCTAGATCCACCAGCTCCCGCTCGCCCGGGTCCTGGGTGAAAGCTGCACGGGCATCTCCCTCCAGTCGTGCCAGAAACTCCACTCCAGTCTCGCTGACCCGCTGGCGCGGGTCGACGAATCCGAGCGCCTCCATGATCTCCACTCGGCCGACTACCCTGCTGTCCCTGTCAGTCACGCTTGTCTCTAACCACAGCAGGTCCAGGGCACTCTCTCGATAGTCCGGGTAGGTGACCCCGCTGACCGCCTCTCCGTCAACTCGTAACCCAGTGATCCGAGCCACGTCCTCTAGTGTCGGCACCATGTGCCCCCAGGGCATCAGAAACGCCCGGCTCGACGCGTGCCACCGCTCCCTCAATGCCTGGATAAGAGGAAGGTCGAGCCAGAAGGGCTCGATCCTAAGGAAAGCTCCAAAGCCCATGGCGTCCACACGCGCCCTCTGGAAGTCCGGCAGCCCACGGTATGCTGCCACCACTAGGGACCAGCTGATCCGTCCTTTCATCACACCCTGCACACCACAAAACCAATAAAAAATACATCAGCATCATGAATAATATTAAGCAATAACACTATATATTTTATGTTATCTTATCTTTAAAACATTTTAGGATTTTTATGGAGGCGTCCAGTACATTGGACGCCTCCTCTCTATTTTCCTTATTTTCTTTATAGAAAAACCCAAAACAAAAAAATATATTAATAATATATATATATTATTATGGAGGCGTCCCAGGTCCTGGACGCCTCCTTATTTTTAATCCTATTTTATTATTTACGTAAATAAACAAATAAACAAAAAGAAAAAGAAAATGTGGAGGCATCCAGGGCCCTGGACGCCTCCTTTCCCTCACTCCCTGGCCTTCTCTCACAGCCTCTCGCCCGTCCGTTTAGCCTATTGAACCACAGAGTGAGAGTTCCGAAGGGCTTACCGGGTCGTGATCGTCCTCTCCCACGTCGCCAGCGCCCGCAGTGGCCTCCGCGGCCAGAAGAGGCACCTCCATCTCCTCCTCCGCAGTAATCTCCTCTGCTGCAGCCTCCTCGGCATCATCCCTCAGCCTCCTCGGACGACGAGCCCGTCGTTTGCGCTTCTCTCCACCCCGGCTCGGGCCTCCTTGCTCCATTGGGACTAAGAATGGGTCGTCTGGTTTGACTGGGTCGTCTGAATGAACAGTAAATGAGCAAAGGGGGGGGGCAGCCCTTATTTATAGAATCTACCTTCTTTGGGGCGTCCAGGCGCGTCCAGGCGCCTGGACGCCCCCACAATTTTTTATTTTTTTTCAAAATTCAAAAACTTTGGGGCGTCCAGGCGCCTGGACGCCCCCAAAACAAAAACTTAAAAAAATTATAAATAAAAAATTAGGGGCGTCCAGGCCCCTGGACGCCCCCATAATAAAAATTTCAAAAAAAGATATAATAAAAGAAAAAAAAAGAGATAAGCGTATGTATATAATCCAAACAAAAGAAAAAGAAAAAGAAAAACCACAAAAAATATAATAATAATTAAGGGGACAAGGGTCCAAAACATCCACGCCAGATTTTATTCCATCAGAAAAGCAGAATAGGCTACATCAGGGGCTTAGGCGCCTTGGGCCTTAACTTCCCCAGTTCGGTTACATAAGCCCTCCACAGCTCACATTCTTCCCCCACGTGCGCTAAGGCCTTTCCCGTGACACTTGTCTTCCAGGGTGCTTTGACGGCCTTCGCTTCCTTCGCATCCGCTTCAGTACCCAACTCTCTCTTCTTCAAAGGAACGATGCCAGTCGATAGTGGGAACGAATGGCGTGGAATGCCGACCTGGAGGCAGCATCGATGCGTGTTATAAAGGACAAACTCGGTCGCGCCGATCAGTTAAAGATCAACTTCGGGGGAAGGCCTCATAAGGAGATCAAGCGAAAGCAAATATGCCGGTAGGCAAGTAAAGAAGCCTTGTGTCACGGTGCGGAAGTGAGACCGCCAGTCTTCACGTTTCTTCAGCCACGGAACGCGGTTCACTACAGTACCACCGAACCCTAACACGTCGGCTATGTGATGAAGAGGGCTTTGTTGGAAGAGCTTCGAAGTGGTTGGCATTCCCTCACGGTGATCAAACTTGAAATGCAAATCCATCCAGCAACTCAGGACAAGTGCGCAACCAAAAGGAGGCTTACCCATGCTCGAGGCAGTAAGGCCACTATACAGGTAGGCGAGGACAGCAGGTCCCACCCTCTTTCCACGCCAGATCCCGCAGATAGCACTCAGTTGGTCTTCCTCCACCATGTTGTCGGTATAAGGAAACAAGAGAGCACCCGCAAGAAAAATGGTGAACCCTTTCATGATTCCCTCCAAATAGTCATCGTCCGGTGACCCTCTCAGGACGTCCATCACCCACTCCGTAAGCTTTTGGAGATCGATCCCCTTTTGAGTACGGACCTTTCTGGCTGCGTCGGGCGGCATGAAGCTTCCAAGGACGCTTTCGGAAGTCCCCCGTGTCAGCATCCGCATAGCCTTCACCTTCCCGTCACTCTTGAATTTCTTCAATCCGAGCAGAAGTTCCACCTCCTCGAGGAGGATGGTCACCTCGAAGGTCGGGAAGATAAAAGTGTGGGTCTGGGGATGCCAGATCTCCACTAGTGCGCCCATAGTCGCCCAGTCCATACGAATCTTCTCATAGTGTTTGGCGTTAATAAGGAGCCCCTGCAGATGCCACTTCGAGAGTATGGCCCTCATGCCGATGGAGATGTTGGAAGTTAGCTTTGAAAGCCATGGCAGTTTGGAAAATTTCCTCGGGCCTGGGAAGAGTGGATATGGCTAGAAGAGAAAAGAAAGAAGAAGAAAGGAAGGTAGTAAGAAGAAGGTTCACGTGGAGAAATTTGAAATGAATCAGCTTACCATATGGGACATGATCGTCCCACTCAAATGACCCTCGAGGTCGGAGAGTCGCCTGATCTCGCTGCTAGGCCTGCTCCTCTTCATAACGCTGGAAGACTCCCCTTCCATCCTGAAAATCTCTAGATTCTCCTCTCTTTCCTCTCCTGAGCTTCCAAAACCCACCTTGGTGCTTTTGAATGAACTAGCCTAAGGGGAGTTCTTATAGGAAGGGAAGATCGCTACAGGACGGAACATGTCACATCGGTGGTCATTGTCAAGATTTTGTCTGGATATCCTTTGTACTGTGGTGCGATTCTACTGTGATTCTGCTACTTTCTGATGTTGCTAACCTTTGCTAGTCTGTGCAGGTTTTACTAACGGACGTCTTTGTCCTGTCTCCTGTCCCACCTTTCAATGGTTGGTCTCACCATGTCATGCATCATAGTATACGATACCTACGCTACTATAACATGTCAAGGACCTTGCGGCCCGAACAAATCTGGGATTTGAGTTCCCCTTCAACAAAAATAGTGATGATCCCGAAAGAATGTGGGTTGTACGGATAGGCCGTTAACTTGTGGTAGCATGGGGACGACGGTTCCATTCAATGAGTTGGTGCGCGGATAAACGGGCCCCAGCCCAGTGTCGGCTCACCGGATCGGTATCCTGACCCGTTCTTAACAAGTTGACAATATTATCCTTGGCTATTTTCTATTTTAGTTTGTTTTAAATTTTTATTTTAACCCAGCATGCATTCATATAGGACTTTGATTTATTACGGAAGATCATTCAAGTGATTCGATTGTGAAAGCCGTTGTGTTTCAATTCCTACAAATATGAGATATTCCACTCCAAATGAAATAACCGAGTTTCTTTGAAACGGCCCTACGCTGCTCTTCCAAAAGTGACCCTTGTTTGGACAGACCCTCAGATATTTCTTTACTTTTTACCTTGTTTGACCCACCTTGGCTGCAGCACTTCCACATTGGCTGGTAACCGCTCCCAAAGGTGAAACCTGCAGGTTTATGACCCATGTACTTCCACACCGAGAAGTTGGTCTCCTTTATTTTTCATGCCTGAGTGCACATTTCACCCTCCTTTATTTGATCTCCGTCCAAGCAACCGTCAAGACTTGAAAGACCTCCTTCAAAGTCGCCTCATTGAAACTTCAGGAAAAATTCCAAACAGTACGTCAGAAGCGTGTCTCATCACACCTTGGCATCAACTTATCACTCCGCTCCCACTTCATTTCACTCCACTTCGATACCATTCCACTACGTGTCGCTCCCTTGCAAAGCAGATGCCAAGGCGGGGCAGCTGTAGACACGCCATTCCTGACGTCTCCCGAGAAAGTCTCATATTACTATACAACGCCCCGCAACGGCTTACGCATTTTGAATCGCTCAAGTGCTTCCTTTTCTTGAGTCTTCTTCCGCCCTTTTCGGCATCCGGAATCGTCTCGTCACGGCATTCGGACGGCATCAACACCAGTCAGACGCATCAGGAGGTTCCGGAACCAAGAAGGGTGTCTGCCGGGCGGCCGCCAACGCTTGAACTGAGGACCCGGGTGGGTCTTAATGGGGGCGTCCAGGCCCCTGGACGCCCCCATTCATTTAATTTTATTTTTCAAAACCCAAAACACAAATAAAACATAATATATTAATGGAGGCGTCCAGGCCCCTGGACGCCTCCATAAAAACATATATATATATATATATATATATATATATATATGCCAGTTGGCATAAAAAGATAAAACAAAATAAAAAATTATACATTAATGGAGGCGTCCAGGCCCCTGGACGCCTCCATAAAAACAAGCATAAAAAATATATAATGCCAGCTTTGGCATAAAAAGACAAAATAAATAAAAAAATAATATATTAATGGAGGCGTCCAGGCCCCTGGACGCCTCCATCAACTCCCTCACGGGCGCCGCCCACCGAACGACGGTTTGTCGTGTGTGAAAAAAGCCAAATTATGGAGACGTCCAGGCAGCTGGACGCGCCCATTTCTGAATCACGAGACGCCGCTCATAAAACCACGCGTTGTGCCAAACCGCGTGCGACCGTCGGTGGTGTTCGGTGGACCTGTTAGGGGCGTCCGGAGCCCTGGACGCCTACACAAAAATATTTCGAAAAAATTAATAAAAATAGAATAAAATATTAGTTCGACCCTGATGGAGGTGTCCAGGGTCCTGGACGCCTCCACCCTCCGGAGCCCTATAAATAGAGGCCCACCCCCTCAGTTCTGGGAGAGCTTCGAAGAGATCCGATAGGCTGCCGGAGCCCAGAGGCTACCGGAGTCATTTTCTAACCCGTGGGGTCTTTTGTAGGTGGAGGTTCTGTCGGCTTCTCGGGTGCCCACGCTCGTGAGAGGAAGGTCGTCTTCATCCACCGCGCTTCCACGCCATCCCTACGCTGCCGGAGCTCTGCCGGATTTCACCATCGGCACATCCAATAAGCCAATCCTTTCATTTTCTTCTTAGTTCTTTTACATTCATCATACTGCATCCTCTATCCCCCTTCATAAGGGCGCCTCTTCTTATATACTTCTTGCATCCATCATCTCATTTTCCTCCTACTCGAGTCCGAGAGGGGTTTAAAAGATAACACCAACCAGGTGTGTGTCTTGCCATCATTTCATCATTTTATCGCAAGGATTTGAATACTACACCTTCATCTTTCTAATCCACTTGTTACTTGTTTGTCGTTGTTTTGCAAGGGTACCCAAAGAAAGCCCTCTCCGTCGGCTGGCCGAAGGGGGAGGAAGAAGCAACCCGCCATCTCCCGCTCTTGAGGTAGGCGCGATCACTTTCTTCATTTTGGGGTCTTTCGGCCCCTGGCGATCACATCTTGTTCTCGAGGCCGCGGCGAGTCACTTCCCCAATGGCCGTTTAAATTCCCGTTCTTATATGTTATATTCTTATCTATTCATGTTCTCGAGGCCGCGGTGAGTCACTTCCCCAATGGCCGTTTAAATTCTCTTTATATCCTGTCATATTCTTATCTATTCATGTTCTCGAGGCCGCGGCGAGTCACTTCCCCAATGGCCGTTTAAATTCCCGCTCTTTATATTCTCCTTATATTCTGTTATATTCTTATCTGCTCATATTCTCGAGGCCGCGGCGAGTCACTTCCCCAATGGCCGTTTCAATTCCTGCTATTTAATTTCTGCACCATTCCCGTCCCCCGAGGTCGCGGCGAGTCACTTCCCGCTATGGCCGTTTAACCCCCATATCTTGCTATATTAAATTTATCCCGCTCGCCCCGCCGGAGCAATCTCCCGTGGTGGCCCCTTCTCTTTTCTCTTATTTCTGTGTTGCAGCAAACAAAAAAAGAAGGAGCCCGCGCGCTCCGCGTCCTCTTCGCACCCCGAACCGCGTGACGTCGCTCACACCCGTTATTGACATTATTATTCAAAGACGTCCTGCTGCTACTCCTCTGCCATGGAAGTTCTTCTTCCTCTACTTCCTTGCTGTGAGAAGACCTGAAAGGAAGGGGAAGGCCGCTTCTTCCTCTTGCTGCTACTTAGAACGTGAAGAACATAAAGAAGTTCTTCTACTTCTTCCTTTTTCCTCCAGTTGCGTTGGAAGGGCGTTACCTTCTGCATCCTCTTCATCCTATCGTGGGCGTGGAAGAACTTCAACTTCAACTTCTTACTTTTCCTACTACGCTGCTGTTCTTCTGCTGGAAGAAACAAGCTATTAGCGTGGTTTTCAATCTTCTTGGAAGCTGTCGTAAAGCTGTTGTTATTATTCCACTACCAAGTTCTCTGTTAAAAATAGAGTATCGGTTGTGGTTCATCATCTTCATCGTCTGTCAACCGAATCATCACCCAAGGTAGGTTTTCTCAAGTGTTAAGCCAAATCTAATAATTTTAGGGTGTATACATGCATATAGGTCTGTAAAGAATTACAGGTATCGCTCTGGATGGAGTTTTAATTGTTTTCTGCATGAACTGAAATAGCGACCCAATCTAGGGCGCTATTTGATTTAACGACCGTGTAAACAGTCGTCAATTTATTAGCTAATTAATAAATACACATGTTTAGAAATTTAATAACAATAAAACCTTATATGTAAACTAATGAATGATCATACTAAAAAATTCCTGATATTTTTCTTTATCTGTCCATGTCTCTAGTTTCTTGATTGGAAATACTCTAAAATCCATGAGCCTGTGATTGTACTTGCCCGGTGCAAATCGGATGACAAATAAATAACGACCCCATCCAGATCGTCAATTGAATGAACGCCCCTATACACGGGCGCCAATTTAGTGATAAACTGTGAATTATAGAAATGTTTATAATATTTCTGGATATTGAAATGACGACATATACCCTGCCTTTTAATTCGATATATGACGCCCCTAACTAGGGCGCTGTTTACAGAATTGAAGCCTTCATGAAAGGCATCATTTTGATAATAATCAAAATTTGAAATGTTTATAGATATTAATATTTACATAATCTATATGTAACGACTGAGTAAATAGTAGTCATTTGATAAACTGACGACCCTGACAAGGGCGCCAATTTAGAAAATGAAGACTTAAGCTCAGTCGTCAATTTACTGAACTCCTGATTTTCGTGTTTCAGCAACCCTTGACCATGGGTTGTGTATACTAGCACTATATTCCATTCTGTGAATATAGCCCCACGTTTCATGATGTTTTATCGATTACCACTATTTCTCAGTGATAGATGAACCCTCCATGGGACATTCTGTTCCTTTGGACCGGTAACTTTATCATAGAGACCTCCGTAAGACTTCGCTAGCCTTGGATTCCCTCAAGGCAACCGAGTAGGTTGTACCATCAAAACCCATGACACTACTTGATTTCCATGTCACTCTAAAGAAACATGGTGTACTGGCCCTCATGATATGCTATTTTGATGTCATGAGAATACTCTTTAATTAATTGAATGGGAAACCATGCCATTAATAATTCTTAAAGAATGGTGTACCATACTTGGGGGCACTAATTCTATCTACCATATCATGTACAAGAATGAGCGACCATCTCTATATGAGCGCTTATTCTTATTGTAATGGCACCCAAGTTAGGGAGCCAATTCCACCTAGTTTTATCATCAATCGTGATTGTACCGTTATCATCGTTCTTACATATCATGTTTAGTCCTTGTGATTCTATTCTACAAGATCTACCTTAAAGTTTCCTACAAGCGTGTTCCTTTGAAATTCTATACTGGCTATAACTATAATAGATGTCGAAAATACATGATCAATGCCTGCGCATATAGGGCCCGATCTGGTCCTGGGAGGAGCACCCGAAAGTACTAGTGCCCATGGGAGTTGTAATGATCACGGTATGGCATTGTACCGAAGTGCATGACTAGCTTGATAGACATTCCACAAATATCGTACTTGACTTGACTTGACATGACATGACTTGCGTGACCCGGAAAGGGTGTTTATTGTACTTGCTTGAAACATGATAGCCAATTCTTGACATGACATGATCACTTGACATGATAGATATACGTGCTTGATTATCTTACTATCTTGACAAGAGTTCTTGAAAGACTTGCTAAGTTCACTCACTATCACTTGATATACATTCTCTAATCTCTTGTAATACAATCTCTCTATTGTCTTTTCTTGCGAGCATGCACAGCTTATTGCATTTCATGTAACATGTAATTACTTAAAGCAAGCTAGCTCTTGAGATATAATCCCTACTGAGCGTTCGCTCATATAGTGTTTTTCCTTTATTTTTCAGGTAAGTCTGAGGACGAAACTCTTTCAGATGGGGAAAGTCAATAGTAATGAGATTAGAGCTACTCCAACTATCCAAGCATCTACTAGTCTTATATTTTCTATTTTCTTGAGTCTTCCATTGTATTTTTATTTCATTTGAGTCTTAGTACTTTCATTTAGAGGTTTGTAACAGAAGTACTTTGAAGGTTTTTGATGAAAAAAAAAGATTGGGTTACTTTACTCTTGCACGCTCTATCTTTGTGTTGAATACACTAACGCTCTGATTGACATGATTGATATAAACTCGTCACGCGTCTCTGGGTTCCTTCCGCGCTCGGGGCGTGACAGGTCCCACAAGAAGAGAAAGGAAAAGAAAAGTTCAAGGAAACGTCCTCCAAGTGCCAATGGACACTCACTGTAGAAATCACCCTCGAAGCATCTGAAGAAGAAGATATTCCCGCTAGGTCTTCACTTCAAGCTGAGATAATTTTGGAAGCAGGCAAGATCGTGTTTCTACGGTATGTGGATTTTCAAGACCATGAAATGACTTCAAGATATCCTGAATTGGTTGAGTTGTTTAAATTTCAAAAGTGGAAGAGGTTTCTGGGTAAGCATAGAGTTTATTACCCTAGACTTGTTGCTGAGTTCTACAATAATCTAAATTTCGATTCAGTATAGCTCAAAATTTGGTCTAGTGTCAAGGAGACAAAGATTGAAGTTTCTAGGCATTCCCTCCATAAAACATTTAGAATTTCAGAAGAAGGGGTAGTAGAAGGAGAATTTAAATACAGTCATCATGAAGTTTACTCCCTTCTAACAGGGTTGCCTAGTTGCCCCAGAGATAAAAATTAGACAAAACTGACTCAGCTTAATGCGAACAAGTTCTCTCCATCAAAGAGGTTATTTCACCACATTCTCACAACCATGATAACACCTCAAATTGGAGGAAGAAGAAGGATAACTGAGTCTCAGATGTTTATATTATTTTGTCTGTTCAAAAAGATCAAGGTATGTAAGCCAGACATAATGATTCAGATTATGGGCGCATACAGAGAGTCTAGGAGAAGCATACCCTATGCTGCCCATTTAACTGCCTTGTTCAAGAAGATGAATATCTCCTTGGAGAATGAGACTTCAAAAGAGATCCCAAAAGTAAATGTCTACAATATGGATTTCATTAATAAATTCATGAAGTTGAAACAGATTCAAGTAAAGGATATTTCCTCTGCCAGTTAAGTAAAGGATCAATCAGAAAAGGATATTCCTTCAGAGAAAAAGAGTCAGATTCAAGTTGAATCACTGTTAGAATAGCAGCCAACAAGTACACAAGATGTTACTTCCCAACAGCCTTCTCAAGTGCCTCAAGAACAGATTCACCCAATGACAGCCAAAAGGGAACATATAATGATTGAACAACAAGAAGATATTGTTGAAGAAATAGAGGAAGTCAGAACTAAAGCTCCTGCAGTGCAACAAATGAAAGTAGACACAGATGTAGCTCCTGCAGTACAACATCTTAGAGATCTACAGCTGGAACAAGAAGTTCATGAGCTGAACTTGAATGATGAACAAATTATGCAGCAATTGGATCAGCATATTGATGAGCTGTTTGATCACTTTGGACAACAGTCTCAGCAACAAGTAGATGATCAGCCTGAACAAATATTTGTGCAGCAAAGAGAGGGAGATCTTTAGGAAGAGCAAAGAGAGGTAGAAGTTCAGGAAGAGTAAAGAGTAGAAGAGGTTCAGAAAGAGCAACCTCAAGAAGTCCAAGAAGCTGAGGTAGTACTCCCACAAGAATAATTCCTAGGCCCTGCACCCTTCTATGGACCTCATCATGGGCCAATTATAGCTCTTGGAATTCAGCCTCCCTTGTCTCCTGAAGAGACATTCATTCCCCTAGGATTTCAACCCTCAAGTTCAGGTAGTAATGACTCAGCACCACAAATTATAGAGATGTTTACCACATTGGTAAACCTCATTATGAGTCAAGGAACAATGATGAATGCCCAATTCATGCACATGCACTTAGTCATTCAGAGACTTGATGCTAGGATGCTACACTTAGAACATACTGTGAACAGTCAATGGATAAAGTTTTTATATGACAAGCACAAGTCTGACTTAAGATTGCATGGTGTCTTGGATTCTTTACTGACAGTGTGTCAGAAAGCTGGAAATATTTTGGGTAAAATGCAAGAGACTCAGACTACATTCTTCATAAAGCTCACTCAAACTCTTGTCCACTCATATGACATTAAGATAGAGTTAGAGCATGTGAAACTTTAGATGACCCTACTTAAAGAATAACAGAAGGCTCTAACCAAGAGAATCAATGCTATATCTGGTGAAGTGCATAGCAGCATGATACAGATTGGGAATATTAATGAGAAATTGGAAATAGTTCTTGCACAAGTTTAGATGATAGCCAGCAATTTCAAAAATGTTGTCACTGAACAGGCCACCAGCTCTTCCACGTTTTTGGCTGATGTTCACAACCAGCAAACCTCCCAAATAGAAAATCTGGGCAGCATGATGCAAAACTGGTTTGTGGATATGACAACTACTATCAAAGAGCTTCATGCCTTAGTCAAGCAGAATGACCAAAAAGTGATGGCTAAGTTTGCAGCACTTGGAACTAAAGTTGAAAGAATTCCATATCCAAGGGCAATACCTCTACGGGGCAGTTCTAGCAGCACTCCACCCAGAGGAAGGGGAAGCTCCAGAGGTACCAGTTCTGGCCGAACAGGTTCTGCTGATGTCTAAGAGTCCTCCAATTGTTTTTGATAATGACAAAGGGGGAGAATTTTTGGGTCATGTATGACTATTCATAGTTGATGGTCTGGAGGGACAAAAGTCTGAAGGGACAGATGCTGATGCTGAGCAGATACTGACTGATGCTGATACTGACTGATGCTGATATGTTTCTAATGCTTATGTTGTAAAAATTTTCTGATGTTTGGACAGATGTTGATGCTGAGCAGACACTGATATGCTGATATGTTTCTGATGTTTATGTTGTAAAAATGCTCTGAATAAGACTCTTTTGTCATTGAGATAATCAATCAAAAATCAGTTTGTTTTTCTTACTTTACATAGAAATGTCATTACTGTATATTGCATATTTGTGTTTAATGTTACTATTGCTATGTGAATAAATTCTGTGAATGCTGATTAACAACTTGCGATCTCACCTGCTTGAGTGTTTAGAATTGGATGATTGTTTAATTCATTGACTGTTTTGATCATACATGACTCATAGTTGTCATTATCAAAAAGGGGGAGAGTGTTGGAACCCTGGTTTTGAGAATGACATCCTATGAATCATGTTAAGATTGGAATGCATATGTATATACCTCATTCATAACTCATCTGCGTCAGTCAGCACCCAGGTCGATGCAAGTTTATGTTTATGCATTCATATATGTCTGTGCATACATTGTGAGTCTTCATGCAGGGATGGCATATAGGTCGATGCATATTTTCCGTGTCTAAGGATAGCAAATAAGTTAGTGCATTTTTATCTTCTTATGCATATCAGGTCCATGCATATCCTCATCAGCATGCAGGTCGGTGCAGTCTTTATGGAATGCATATGCAGTCGGTGCATATTTTACCTTAAGTCTATTAAGGTCTTTGCACGCCTCTGAAGTTATGAACACAAGGTCGGTGCATTTCTGTCTGCAGAATGCACATGAAGTCGATGAACGGTTTTGCCTTACACGTATGAAAGAATAAGGTCGGTGCACGTCCTTGTGTTCTCCTAATAAGGTCGGTGCAATCTTCGCTTCTCTGCTCATATAAGTTTGTGTACATCCTGCGTGAATGCACACTGGGTCAGTGCATGTTCTGATGTGTGTACATAAGGTCGGTGCAGTTTTTGCTTCAAGCATGTAGAAGTCAGTGCATACTCTGCATTGGGTAGAACAAGTCGGTGCACACTATGCCTTGTGCAATATAGGTCCGTGCATGTTTTCATCTTAAGTGTATAATGGTCACTGCAACTTTTGCATCGGGCTTGTATAGGTCGGTGCATCTTTTGGCTGCACGCATGCAAGGGTCGGTGCACGTTTGTGTCTCATGCATACAGAAGTCGGTGCACTCCTGATGACTGCATGTATGGTCGATGCATGTTTTATCATATGCATACAAAAGTCAGTGCATTATCTACATTCTTCATATTAGGGTCGGTGCATGGTTTAACTTACGCATGTAAGGGTCGGTGCACGTCTCTGCCTTATGCATTCAAAACTCAGTGCACGTCTGTCTAATGCATGTAAAATGTCTATGCACTCAAGTATGTGTATGTCTCTAGTCAATGCACGTTTCACATAACGAGTTTGTGTGTATGAATGTCCTTATGAACTCCACCTCACCAAGTGTTTGATTAAATGCCTCTATTTTAATTGGTAGGATAAATGAAATTCCCATGAGTGAGGCACGTGTTCTATGACTATGTGACAGAAGCACGTGATTCGAGGCAACTTGCTCTCCAAGAACTCTCAGCCACGTGTCCTTCTCTCATCCTCCAGATCTGACACGTGGGCTCCGATAAGCACACGCTTGGTGGAATTGCTGGGCAGGAAACGTGACTTCCACGCGCCTCTCTTCTGCAAGCTATATATATAGAAGACCCGGTCGTGCCTTCTACTGATGATGGAATTTTGAAGAAAAAGTCCGAGAGAGAAAATGAGAAGAAGAGATCCGAGAAGAAGAACAGAGTGCCGTATTTCAGTCGATATCTGAGAGAAAGAAGAGTGTGAGTCTGAGAGTGATAGGTGATAGCGAGATAGTGAAGAAGAGGGATATCGAGAGAAGATATCGTGTAGCAATTAAAGCAAGTCTTGAAGATCTGTTCTCCACTGTGTTCTCTGGATCAGATCCAAGGCACAATGCTCTTGTGTGAGCATTTTAGTTTGTCTTTATTGTCAGTCTTCCGATGCTGAACATTTTGATTTTCTATTTTCATTTTTCATATTTCTTCTAAGTTGTGTATCAGCGGTGGCATAGGCTGTAAGGCCCAGCAGCAGAGGTGGATTCCTATGGATAGCTAAGCTATAATGCTCAGCGGTCGGCGAAGCTATAATGCCTAGCGGTTGGCAAGCTGTGAGGCCCAGCTGACGCAAGCTGTGATGCGCAGCGGTTTGTAGGCAAGCTGTGAGGCCCAACGGTTTCAAGTGTGAGTCAGCAGTAATCCACACTCTAGATTGAGTGTGGGGTGGATGTAGGTCTGGAGGACCGAACCACCTAAAAAGTTCTTGTGTACTGTGGTTTGCTTTCTAATGTGTCAACCGTTAGATGTATGTTAGGCACGTTTCTACCTACGTTCCTGATTGCTTTTAATTCCGCATTAGTCTAAAGTCTTCAGGCTAAGTTTTAATTTGATCAAGTTTTTAGAGGGAGATTCATTCACCCCCCTGAATCTTGGTTTACACCACTACATCGTGCTAACATCAAGAACTAAGAGTCCTAATTAAACTCATATTACCTTATATGATAAGTACTGTTATGTGATAACTCTAACTTACCCAAACAACCGCCGCTAGCCTTTCTTTAGCTATTAGAGTTTTTAGGACATTAAGGTTTCACAGTTAAAGAGATAATAACTTTATTATTATTATTATTAAGGTCCAAGCCCATTAACATATAATGCTCTTTAAGTTAACTATTTTGTGACCCACTTACGTTAGGGACTTAATCCAAGTAAAGGCTCTTATAATAAATTATTTACTAATTCGGATTTAAGTTGGATTTTAGATACATACATATATATATATATATATATATATATTCTTTTGTTACAGTTAACCTTATTTACTTATTTCCTTAACAATTTTACCAATTAAACGTCATCTCATTAACTCAAAATTATTAAATATTTTGAGGGATTATATATTAGCTCGCCATATTATATGAGATTTATTTTAAAGATGATCACTCGAGTTTTGTCTCTATTTATAATCTTAAATATTCTTGGTGCTTTATTAAATTTAAGTCACTAATTAGATTTATTCTTAATTTAGAATTTAAATGATATAATTATTAATCTTTTCGCATGGATCTCCATCTATTTATAACTCATTCATTGGCTTGATTTTTCATTCAGTTGAATTCTAATTTTGATCTATAGTTTCTTGATGACCTTATCTGATTTATTTTTAACAAGAAAAATTTTTAGTTCATTCTTCTTTGTTCTTTTATTTATTTCCTAAGGACTTACCCTACCTATAACATTCGTAATTATCTTTTCTCTCTGTTCTTTTTTTCTAAAATATAGATAATTATTTTTGTTTTAGTTTCTATAATTAGCCAAGCATTATAGTATAGATCTAGCAAAATTCTTCATTCAAGGACATGTAGTATGAAGTACAAGTGAAGTTTACAAGAAAAGTTCAAGGATGATTTAAAAGATCATGTTCAACGACATTAAGACAATAAAGAGAATGAGTTACTAGTCAAGACACGATAAGCTTTCGTAGAAAATCTTGCAAATCAGGTTTAGATCAAGTTTTTCACAGTCAAAGACTTAGCAGAAACCAAAGAGTTCATGGCCAGGTAAGTGGTGAGACAGTGGGAGGTTCTCCTTGCATTCGTAAGGTTCTAATTAAATAACCACTTGCTCGCTTAAGGTGTTTACCTGTGGACCTCTAGCCTTAGACACCGATCTTTCTTGGTCAATTTGCTAGCTACAAGGCTTGCCGGAAACATGTAATCATGTAAAGCAAATAGAAACCATTCTTACATATTCTAATATGTTCATGTGTGAAGAAAATTTGAAAGAAGATGTCAAGCTTTTAGATAGCACTTAGATCACAAGATATGGTCAATCATTTACAGAAATTTACAAAAATTGGAGCATAGTCATTTGAAAAATTAAAGATAGCTTTACGGGTTTATTTACCTAATCATTTCATTTTCGATATCAATTTGAGGTAAGAACATGATTTTAAAAATCAAAAATAGATATTTTTGAATTTTGTACATGAAACAAAGTGATGCGGATGACCAACACATGAAACGGGGTGGAACGGAGTCCAGCACATAAAATGAGGCAGATCGGAGGTCGAAATGATGCATATCTGTAACGCCTAGGAATTTTCAAGGAATTTTTTGGATTTAAATATGATTATTTAAAACCATAAATGGACTTAATAGGCTATTTATAAGAAATGGGCTTTAAATGAAATTTTGGGTTAATTAAATTAAATTGGAAGACCAATTAATAACTGAGCTCTCTGGCCCGCTTGAATCAGGCCCATTAACCCAGTCCATTAGCTTTAAGGCCCAAACCCAACTCTAGAACCGTCCTTAGGATAAATCCCCAACTTAATAAGATAACTAGGGGATAATTATAGAGGAATTTGATTTTTATTCAAATTCTGGCGTCAAAAGGAAATGGCGGTCTATCACGAGACCGCTACCTACAATAGGCGGTCCTCAAATGACCGCAATCTTCTTCCAAAATCGTGAATGATAGAAGCATGAAAAGACTGGATTTTTTCCATCCAAATCACTTGGGATCGAAGCTATCTGCCGTGGGAAACTATCCAGGACTCTTAGGGATTGAATTGAGCCCAAAATAGGACTCTATTTTGACCTAATCTAGTATCCCTAACTCAACCCCTGTAAATAAGCCCTAACTTCAACCCACGCGAATCATAATGTTGGCTCGTGAAGTTCGAAGGTAAGGAGGCACCATCTTGTTGCATCCCTATGGTTTTGATGATATCTCACACTATAAATCAATTTGTTTATATCGCA
Organism: Amorphophallus konjac; assembly: GCA_022559845.1. NCBI lineage: Eukaryota > Viridiplantae > Streptophyta > Magnoliopsida > Alismatales > Araceae > Amorphophallus > Amorphophallus konjac. The sequence goes on along the minus strand of CM040122.1, from coordinate 190,372,654 downwards.
TTATTGCAATAAAGGTCTGTGCATTCTTTTTCCTGTTCATTCGTGTTTCAATAGATTAGTGCATGCCTTACTCTAGACGTAGTAAGTGCTTGCCTCGGTGCAAGTCCTTGTTCATACACAGGTACTGTCGTTCATATTCTGTGTCAGTACATTTTACTGGGTCGTGTGCACCAAAGTCCGTGCACATCATGTCTCTGCATCTCACCTCTCGAGGTCGGTGCATTTCTGGGTCAGTACAAACCTTGACTAGAATGCAATGTTTACTCTGCACATCTCAGTGCAAATCAAACTCGGTGCAAGCTATGTCTTGCATCTTTCTTTGTTCTGTGTAGTTCGCTCTGTCATCTTGGTGCAGCTCTTGCTTGGACTGCATATCCCGACTCAGTGCATTCTTTCTCTTTCTGAATAACATAAAGTCAGTGCATCCTTTTACTTTATGGTTTTTTGTCAGTGCATATCTGTTGCACGATTTCTATCGTCATGCATTTTTCACAAGTCAGTGTATCTCATGCTTTTGCTCACTTCACTCGGTGCAACATCTTGTTCACCTTGTAGTAAGTCAGTGCAATGGCTGACTTGGTAACTCCTACTCAGTGTAGTTTATGCTTACTTACTCACTACGTCGGTAAGACTTATATTAAGTATGTGACAAAGTGTTCATTCCTCGTCTGACAGTTTGTATGTGCATTCACCAGATGGATGGCACGTGATCCGAGAAAGATGGAGGTCCAGAACATTCCGACACGTGCCCCAACCTTTCAGGCGAGAAACGTGGTATCCACATGCCTAAGTTTCTGGAGCAGACATATATATATGTGCTGAGGAAGAGGGTTCGATAGAAGGGGATGGAACAATGAAAAAGAAGAGCAGTGTGAGAGCAGTGGATCAAGAGAGAAAACCAGAGACAACCCACTCCATCCTAAGCTAAGAGAAAATTCTGAGAGAGAGTTGATTGTGAATCTGGAGATCTACTTCTACGGAAGCTATATTGTTTTGGTTTAGAGAAAATTGTCTTTCATCGATCCTCTTATTTTAGAGTTTCTTCCATTTTTCATTCCATTCTGTTACCCTCCACTGTTCGGAGGAAGGGAGAAGTTCTCCGATTTCCCTCCATTGTCCTTGGAGGAAGAGAGGTTTGCTCTTCTAGTTGTGTGAGTTGCTTGGGAGTAACTTCACAGGGTTCCCTTTGCTGCGTGCAAAGGAAGGGAGATTTGTTCTCCAGTGGTTCTTCTGGTTGATCAGAAGGCTGGGGAGAGTGTTCCTTAGGGCAAGCTGTTTGGCAGCAGTTGTCATAGACTGAGTCTGTTGTGAGCGATTGTTCATTGCAAGGAAACCTTACTCTTCTGAGTAAGGGGTAGACGTAGATTGCGGGTAGCAATCGAACCACCTAAAAACTCCATGTCTGTTGTGAGTTTGCCTGGTTACTTTGTGCTGCTCTCCATCTTCTTGATACATTGCTTCATCATGAGTTGCTTGCTCGATCTCATTCCATAATCTGAACATCTGTACTGCCTGTCTCTGAAGTTTTCTTCACTGCATTTTGAAGGATTGAGTAATCGTTACTGAGTTTATCGAATTTGGGAGTGATCTATTCATCCCCCCCTTCTATCTCACTTTCTGCTGTGCGTATCAATTGGTATCAGAGCAGGTTTTCACCATGTGGGCCAATGGCCAGGGTAATCCTAATGGTCCTCGAAGCTTCATGGATGAGGGACAATCTATCAGCCGCCCTCCTTTCTTCGATGGTAACAATTATCTTTTCTAGAAGAACATGATGGAAGTATTCATCAGGGCGCAGAGCCACAAGCTTTGGAGGGTGATCACCACAGGGCCATATGATCTGCCACCGAACGAAGATGCGTGGATAGATGATCATGTCAAGCTTTCGTCACTCAACTGGACGGCCCTGAACATCATCCAATGTGCAGTTCATCCAGACGAATACACCTGCATCTCAGCATGCAAAACGTCCAAGAAAATGTGGGATGAGTTGGAGTTAATCTACGAAGGTACATCCCAAGTGAAAGCGACAAAGGTAAATCTCCTTACCTCTGAATATGAGCTGTTTAAGATGAAATCGGAGGAGACCATAACTGAGATGTATGCCAGACTGTCATTGATTACGAACAGTCTTAAGGGGTTTGGGAAAGAGATATCTGAGGGAGATATAGTCAGGAAAATTCTTAGGTCTCTAACCCCTACATGACACACTAAGGCCACTGTGATAGAGGAATCTAGGGATCTGTCGAAAATGATAGTCACCGAACTTATAGGATCCTTAATGACGTATGAGATGAATTTCAAGAGGAATGGTGAAGGAAACGACAAGAAGGGCAAAAATATTGCCCTCAAGGTGTCCCGCAGCAAAGGGAGTAGCAGTAGCGGTTGTAGTAATTGTGAGTCTGACGGGCTGTCAGACCTCGACCAGGAGGAGCAAGCGATGCTCACTCATCAATTCAAAAAATTCTTGAGGACTAAGGGAAAGACCTTTAGAAGAAAGAGGTCATATCCCTCTGGTAAGAACTTTGATTCCAGTAATGATAAGAATAGGAATACTATGAAAATCACATGTTACCATTGCAGGAAACCTGGACAAATGAAAGGGGATTGCCATGATCTTCAGAAGAAGGGTCCCGACTTTCAGAAGAAGAGCTCCAAGGTGCAGAAGAAGAAATCACAAGCAATGGTCTACACGTGGAGCGATGAGGAAGAAGATCCAGAAGCCAACTCCTCAGAGGAGGACGAAGAAGGAATTTGCCTGATGGCAAATAGCGATGAAGAGGTAACTAACATTTTTGAAAATTTTTCTATCGATGATTGGGAGGACGCCTATGCTGAACTGTTAGATAAGTTCAATTCACTAAGTATAGAGCATAGGATTCTGAAAAGAAAATTCAATGCTAATATTGAAGAACAAACTCAAATCAGTAAGGAAAAGCAAAAATTAAAGGAACAATTAGAAGAAATGACTTCTCTGAAGAAGGAAAATGAAAAGCACAAATCAGAGAACTGGGAAGTTCACACACAGCTCAACGAACTCAAGATAAAATTTGAAGAAAGACTGAATGAAAATAACGTGTTCACAGAGAACTATGAAGCTGTTAAGAAAGTGAACACAGAACTTCTAAAAAATTGTGAGTCTATGCAGAGAGAGCTGGAAGACAAACAAAAAGTTTTAGAAAAATTTGTTCAAAGGAAAACGAATCTAGATTCTATACTAAGAACAAGGGTAAACTTCAACAAGGAGGGTTTAGGCTATGACCCGACTAACAAGAGACCCTTTCAGTTCAAGACTACTACCTTCTGCACAGAAAAGGGAAAAGAAAAGCTGGACACATCATCCAGCTAAACCAGCAATCAAAACATTCAACGTCCAAAGGAAAATTCAACAAACAATGCTGGATGACCATCTAAAATAGGAATGAACTTTGTGAAACAAACTACTAAGCCCACTCCCCAGAACATAAATGGTAGCTGGACCAAGCAGATGTATCAGAATAGAAGCTGGAATGAATACAAAAGAATGGGCCCGAACAGAGGTTACTGGGGAAATAACGTACACCCTCAAAAAAATTTTAATCAACAAGCGTACAGAAGATATCCCAGGGATGAAAGGCCAAATAACTGGAATAAATTTCACTTCTCCAGACCAGCTAGACATAACTTTGGTCACAGTTTCAATAGACCTGAAAATAAGATGCAAGAGAAAAACAAGCTGAAACAATTATGGATTCCCAAACACTTGCTTAAAGATTTGAATAATGTCTTTGGACCCAACTTATCTTGGGATCCAAACCACTCTGTTTGATTTCCTTTGTGTAGGTTTGCCTGGCAGCTGAGAACAATAAATGGTACCTTGACAGTGGCTGCTCTAGGCACATGACAGGAGACCGATCCAAGTTCAGCAAGCTCGAAATGAAGGTAGGGGGTCTGGTCAAATTTGGAGGAAACAACAGAGGTAAGATCATTGGGGTTGGCACAGTTGGTAAGTCCTCCACTAACTCAATTGAGAAAGTTTTACTTGTGGAAGGTCTTCAACACAATTTGATTAGCATCAGTCAATTATGTGACAAGGGTCACAGGGTTGTGTTTGATAACAACTCATGCAAAATCTATGAAATAAATTCTGATCTTGTTAAATTTGTAGCCAACAGGACCAATAATGTCTACATGGTAGACTTAGATGTTAAGTCTGAATCTAATCTTTGTTTATCTGCTAATTCAGAAAATAATGCATTTGATTGGCATAGACGTTTAGGACATGCTAGTTTTTCTACTTTGAATAAATTGATCAAGCATGATTTAGTTAGAGGCATGCCGAAAATCATGTTTAATTCAATCTCAAAAATCTGTGATGCCTGTGCTCTAAGCAAGCAAACACACAAGTCATTTAAGCTCAGATTTGAGCCTTTATCAACCAAACCAATGGAACTCTTGCATATGGACCTTTTTGGTCCAACTAGAACTCTGAGCTTGAATGGGAAAAGGTTTGGGTTCGTTATTGTAGATGATTTCACTAGGTTTTCATGGCTATTTTTCTTAGCAAATAAAAATGATGCATTTCAGAAGTTTGAACACTTTTAAATAAAATCAAACAAGGAGGTTCTCACTGTATTTCAATAATTCAAACTGACCACAGAGGTGAGTTTGAGAATTCTTTATTTTCAAATTTCTGCAATAAGGAGGGACTGACTCACAAATTTTCTTCTCCCAAGACTCTAGAGCATAACGGAATTGTTGAGAGAAGAAACCGGACAATCATTGAAATTGTCAAAACTATGCTGGTCGAAAGTCAGCTTCCCAAAAGATTTTGGGCAGAAGCAGCCAACACAGCCTGCTACACAATTAACCGGGCAATGGTAAGACCTGTCCATAAGAAAACTCCCTATGAATTCCTTAAAGGTAAAAAGCCAAATGTCTCCTATTTCAAAATTTTTGGCTCAAAATGTTTCATCCATAACAACAATAAGCGGGACATAGATAAATTTGATGCTAGAAGTACTCCAGGAATCTTTCTGGGATACTCTGAAACAACTAGGGCCTATAGAGTTTTCAATGTAACAGACCAAACTGAAGAGGAAACTCCTCATGTGATAATTGGTGAATCATCAGATGCTAACAACCTTGATGATGATGACAGGTCTTCAAAACATGATGGAGAATTTCTTGGGGAGAAATTGAAGGATGAAAATGAGCAACCCAAAGGACAAATCGATCAGAATCATGTAAGCTCAATCGAACCAAGTGTAAGCTCAACAGAACCAGTTGTAAGCTCAACCGATCCAGGTGAGTCCTCAACCAATGTTAGATTCTTGAAAGACCACCCTGAGAATAATATCATAGGAAATTTAAGGGATCCCCCTAGGACCAGGTCCCATTTCAACAATGTTCAGAATCAAGATTTAATTGCTCTGGTCTCTCAAATTGAACCAAAATTAGTAGATGAAGCCTTAAACGATGTATCTTGAGTCAATGCCATGTCTGAAGAGTTAGGTCAATTTTATAGAAACAATGTCAGGCAACTTGTTCCAAGACCTAAGAACACTAATGTGATAGGAACCAAATGGGTGTTCAAGAATAAAATGAATGAAGATGGAATTATTTCTAGAAATAAAGCCAGACTAGTAGCCAAAGGCTACTATCAGGAGTTTGGAGTTGACTTCGATGAGTCTTACGCACCTGTTGCTAGGATGGAAGCTATAAGAATATTGTTAGCATTTGCATGCTCCAAAAATATAAAACTCCAACAAATGGATGTGAAGAGTGCGCTCTTAAATGGAATTATCAAGAAAGAAGTCTTTGTTGAACAACCCCCCGATTTTCTATTCTCCACTAAGTCTGACCAAGTTTTCAGATTGAAGAAAGCCCTGTATGATTTAAAGCAGGTCCCTTGAGCCTGGTATGAGAGATTAACAGAATTTCTGATCAGCAAGGGCTACCAAAGAGGTAAGGTAGATCAAACCTTTTTCACAAAAGGCTTTAATGAAGATCTCATCATAGTCCAGGTATACGTAGATGACATTATCTTCGGCTCAACAAGTACTGATTTATGTAATGAATTTTCAAAATTGATATCAGCAGAATTTGAAATGAGTTTGGTAGGCGAACTGAAGTACTTCCTTGGCCTGCAGATACAACAGTTGGAGGAAGGATGCTTCATCAACCAGACCAAGTATACATTAGACATTCTCAATAGGTTTGGCATGACCAACTTGAAGCACATTACAACACCAATGGGTACCAATACCTCATTGGATGCATATGAGATAGGTAAATAAATAAATGCCAGGCTCTACCGAGGTATGATTGGATCTCTACTCTATTTGACAGCTTCAAGACCTCAATGTAGGAATGCGTACAAGGTATCAATCTAGACCCACTGAATTGCATCTAGCTGTAGTAAAAAGAATTTTCAGATATCTGTCTACTACTCACACCCTTGGTTTATGGTTTCCTGCATCACACACTCTAGACTTAATTGCATACACAGATGCAGACTATGCCGGGTGTAAACTAGATAGAAAAAGCACTAGTGGTCATTATGAATTTCTAGGTGGGTGTTTAGTATCTTGGGGCTCCAAGAAATAACATTTTGTGGTCCTTTTCACTACAAAGGCTGAGTATGTGGCTGCGGGGAGTTATGGTACACAAGTAATTTGGATTAAACACTAGCTTCAGGACTATCAAGTAGACATGGGGTGTACACCCATTTACTATGATAATACCAGTGCCATCAATCAAGTATATCTTCCTACATTGTTCATGATTCTGGTTCAGGCTAAATCTTGTATGTCTTGATATATGTCCAGAACAACTTGAAATTTAGACTCCAAGATTCATTTCAAAGAAACGGTTGCTCAGGTATTGTCTTCAAGCACCTCTTCTCAACGATGTAAGGGATCAACAAAATTAGTGAAGTTCTATGGTTTGATCACTGAGAAACTGGGAGCTTCATCAATGAAATGAAGTCGTTCCTATGTCATGAGGTGTCAAATTCAAAAATTATATTATTCTTGCAAAATAAACAGAATATTTCTGACCATCACAGAGCAATGGTGACAAGGTGGTGAGTAACTGGGGACTCTGGCCTCTGAACAAGGTGTCTCCTCACGAAAAAAGCCATAGTTACTAACTCTGTTCTCTAAAAAGGAGAGGTAATGAGGTTCTCACATTGAGTAACTGGGGATTCCAGCCTCTATTCAAGGTGTCTCCCTAATGTCAAAGATGTGATTTACCAATTTACTTACTAGTCAAATCTTGAAAATCTCTACAATATCCTTTACATTTGTGCAAATTATTGGAATGCTTGTCCTCAATACTTTGAGCACACCTTTTCTACTTTTGTCTCTTGTTGTCTACTTTGTAGAGTTGTCAGTTCAGCTATGTCTTGTCATACTTGTTCATCCCTGCTCTACATCATATACTCTGTATGTGGATAAACTTGTCTCTCATTCTAACTCTCAATTGCTTACTAGAGTTAAAGAATCTTCTATTGAGTTTAGCGCCTCACTTATTCTCTTAAGATATGCTCATGAGTCCTTCTACACTACGAAGACATTGTATTTCTTCCTCATGTCTCCAGCAACTGCATATATCTTTTATGTCCTTTTGATGATGTCAAAGGTGGAGAGGGATCTGAGAGCGAGATAGGGGGAGAGAGGTCATCTGAGAGGTTTAGGGCATCTGAGGCATCTAAGAGCGAGTTGTAGGGGAGCAGTTTTGGAGAAAGAGAAGAGGTTGGCTTTCAGGCTTGTCTGTACGCACTTCCTTTGGTTTGAGCTCATTCTGGTTGGCTCTTAATTGTTTTTGTTTCTAATGACTTGACATTGTTTGATTCATAGTGTTGCCATCATCAAAAAGGGGGAGATTGTTGCATCTCTATGGTTTTGATGATATCTCACACTATAAATCAATTTGTTTATATCGCATTATTGCAATAAAGGTCTATACATTCTTTTTCCTGTTCATTCACGTTTCAATAGATCAGTGCATGCCTTACTCTAGACGTGGTAAGTGCTTGCCTCGGTGCAAGTCCTTGTTCATACATAGGTACTGTCGTTCATATTATGTGTCAGTGCATTTTACTGGGTCGTGTGCACCAAAGTCCGTGCACATCATGTCTATGCATCTCACCTCTCGAGGTCGGTGCAATTTCTGGGTCAGTACAAACCTTGACTAGAATGTAATGTTTACTCTGCTCATCTTAGTGCAAATCCAACTCGGTTCAAGCTCTATCTTGCATCTTTCTTTGTTCTGTGCAGTTCTCTCTGTCATCTCGGTGCAGCTCTTGCTTGGACTGCATATCCCGACTCGGTGCATTCTTTCTCTTTTTCAATAACATAAAGTCAGTGCATCCTTGTGCTTTATGGTTTCTTGTCAGTGCATATCTGTTGCACGATTTCTATCGTCATGCATTTTTCACAAGTCAGTGCATCTCACGCTTTTGCTCACTTCACTCGGTGCAACCTGTTGTTCACCTTGCAGTAAGTCAGTGCAATGACTGACTTGGTAACTCCTACTCAGTGCAGTGTATGCTTACTTACTCACTACGTCGGTAAGACTTGTACTAAGTATGTGACAAAGTATTCATTCCTCATCTGACAGTTTGTCTGTGTATTCACCAGATGGATGGCACGTGATCCGAGGAAGATGGAGGTCCAGAACATTCTAACACATGCCCTAACCTTTTAGGCGAGAAATGTGGTATCCACACACCTAAGTTTCTGGAGCAGACAAATATATATGTGCTGAGGAAGAGGGTTCGATAGAAGGGGATGGAACAGTGAAAAAGAAGAGCAGTGTGAGAGCAGTGGATCAAGAGAGAAAACAAGAGACAACCCACTCCATCCTAAGCTAAGAGAAAATTCTGAGAGAGAGAGTTGATTGTGAATCTGAAGATCTACTTCTACAGAAGCTATATTATTTTGGTTTAGAGAAAATTATCTTTCATCGATCCTTTTATTTTCGAGTTTCTTCCATTTTTCATTCCATTCTGTTACCCTCCACTATTCGGAGGAAGGGAGAAGTTCTCCGGTTTCCCTCCATTGTCCTTGGAGGAAGAGAGGTTTGTTCCTCTAGTTGTGTTAGTTGCTTCGGAGTAACTTCACAGGGTTCCCTTTGCTGCGTGCAAAGGAAGGGAGATTTGTTCTCTAGTGGTTCTTCTGGTTGATCAGAAGGCTGAGGAGAGTGTTCCTTAGGGCAAGCTGTTTGGCAGCGGGTATCGTAGACTGAGTCTGCTGTGTGCGATTGTTCATTGCAAGGAAACCTTACTCTTCTGAGTAAGGGGTGGACGTAGATTGCGGGTAGCAATCGAACCACCTAAAAACTCCCTGTCTTTTGTGAGTTTACCTGGCTACTTTGTGCTGCTCTCCATCTTCTTGATACATTGCTTCATCGTGAGTTGCTTTCTTGATCTCATTCCATAATCTGAACATCTCTACTGCCTGTCTCTGAAGTTTTCTTCACTGCATTTTGAAGGATTGAGTAATCGTTACTGAGTTTATCAAATTTGGGAGTGATCTATTCATCCCCCCCTTCTATCTCACTTTCCGCTGTGCTCGTAAAGTTCGAAGGTAAGGAGACACCATCTAAGGTCGTTCCTTTTAAAGATTTTGTTCTCCTTTGTATTGTCTAACTTCCCTCTAAATTTCTTGTAAGGAGGTCAAGCCGTTGAGAAGATAGAACCCTCAAAAGTTGCTGGTTTCTTGCAGTTTGTACAGGAACGAGTTTTCTCCGAGAAGGAACAGGACATTAGAGGCCCTAGACGAGGTAAGTTCAAGTTGTACCTTTAGAACTATTTGTTCCCCTTCGAATCTTCTACCTATCCCCCAAGTCTCATGGATTTAGGTCAAGGGATTCAAGAGATGGAATGCCAGAAAGTTGTGGTTTCTACGCAGGATGAACAGGAACCAGCACCGTCTTCCAGCCCAAAATTCAAAGTCTAGAGCTTTACCCAGACGTAGGTTATCTCATGAACGAATTAAATATAAAGTTAGGATTAAAAGCCCTCAATTCTCTTATGATTTCATGCATTATACATAGAGTATTTTACGTTTTCCTATGATCGTGCGTGTATAGTCTTCATAGCATGTTATCCTTGCACCTTAAGAAAGAAAGATGAAAACTTTGGCTTAGTTCATGCAAACCTATGTTTTTCCATGATTTAAATTTGTCATAGCATGTTTTATATCTCAGCACAACATGTTTACCATGCTTAGATTGCCCTAGATTAGTCTTGTACCTCGATTTTCATTTTTGACTGTCACAGATAGAAAACGGTCCATCAGAGACTGCTACCCTCAGATAGCGGCCGTGCGATAGACCGTAGCTTGATGATTGTGGCCTTATCAAGACCGCAACTTGTTTCTTGGATCCAGTTTATATATATGTATATCCGTAGTCTACAATGATAGAAACCATGCCTTAGCTCTATTATTTCTGGCATTATCCCATGGTTAGAAGTGATTTCATGATTCTTACTACGTTTTGTTTTAGGTTAGCATGTTTTAACTTTATTTTCATGTATATTAATTTCATGCCCAAAAGTCATATAGTTTTGTATTAAAGGTATTTTTACATGGGTTATACACTTGTTCTATGGATATATTGATCGCTGTTTTCTACACGATTCACTCTTATCTTTGAGTCTTTCTTAAGTACATGGCACGTATTCCGGTACGATGTCGTTAGTTACACTTTGCATATGATAGGCACACTTTCTTAGACTTGCGAACTGTAGATAAACTATCTACCCCGTCCCGACACAAATAATAATATGCATATGGGCATGAAAGTATGAACAAAGGGGAGATGAGGATGAGCAAATAGACTGTGATCGCCACCAAGTATAACAGTGCACAAAAAGACTAATAAAGGATGGGAAGGGCACTGCGTACCTTGGAAATAAAGGGAAGAAGATGTGGCCCAAAGAAGAGACCACTAAAGCATGATCGTGCGTGAAGAGGGATGCGGAAACTTATGTGGAATCTGACCTCCTCGCCTTCCATCCGGCTAGAAGAAGAGGGCCTCACGTTCTTCTTGCTTCTTCTGCAAAACAAAGACAGTGACAAAGGCAAAAACCCATTAGACACTATGCATGTAGCATCTATCTCGAAGTGATAAAACAGTGCTAGAAAAGGGGGAAGAACGCACCGAAGTGAGGTTTTTAACCCATGTGGAAGGGTGGAAAACGTAGGTGTGTGTATTGTGATGAGATTAAAGCAAAGAGGAAGAAATAACATGCAGTATAACTACGGGAAATGTGCATGCAATATGAAGAAAAATGTAGAAAATAAGAATCTGTGATGAAATCATAAAAGAGAAAGCATAGAACTAAGAATAGGGATGGAGAAAATAAGCCCTTGAGCATGGAAAACGAAGCTAATACTCCCCTCTGCAGGTTGGGGCCGAAGAGAAGAGTTGGCATCGCAGCATGGCTTTGTCCCGAACCGAGAAAGAGCCCCCCATCGCTCACTGCGAATTGGGTGCTTATATAGAAGTTACAGAAACCCTAGGGTTTAAATCTGAGGATAAACACCCAAAATAGGGGATATATGTGATTAAACTCGAGATAATAGTGAGTGTATGAACCCTGGAATAATTATAATTGAAGTGGGGGGCTATCCTCATCGAAATCGGTGCAAGATAGGGCTCCCGGAGAGTCCTCGAGTGAAGAAATCGGAGCCAGGGATGTTCTGGACTCTATTCGAGAACGCGGTTGGTCGATCAGCTGCGTCTTCATGAACGCGGTTATGACAAAACCGCGGCTATGAAGGGGTCAACTTGGGTCGACGCAGGAGGCCCACGGGGTCGACGCAGCCCTGGGAGAGAGGAATTAAGAACGCGGTTGGTTTGAAACCGCAGCCATATGGGCGCGGTTTCACTCAAACCGCGACAAGACCATCATTAAAATAATATAATACATATAATAAATAAATAAATAAATAAAAATGAATTTATGAACACGGTTGGGTATGGGACCGCGTTCATAAGAACGCGGTCTCCTATCAGACCGCGTCTATAGTGAATTTATTAAATAAAATAAAAAAAAGAAAATGGTGAATGCAGACTCCTCTAGACCGTGTTTAGGGAGAACGCAGGGCTTGCTCAGGGTAATTTCGGGCGCTCGTTCGGCCATCCAGACTGCCCAAAACTGTCCCGAAAGTTGGGGAATCAAAGCTAAAAGCCTCCAAACCCCAATGGGCTTGAAAAAATGGTCAAGAAATGGCTCGAAATATGGTCAAAGGAGACCCCAAAGCAATGGGTACTTTAGAGCATTATGAAGGAGAATAAGAGAAATAACTCAATTTGCAGGCTGAAAGCGGGTGTCAACAGATGTCCCTCCTTGATGTCTGCTTTGCAAGGGAGCGAGCGAAAGTGGCGTAGAGGCGGAATGGAGAGGAGATGGAGCGAAAGCGAAAGCGACGAGAAATGGAGATGATGCAAAGATGATGCGAAGAGAAGTGAAAAGCGGACATCAAGGCAAAAGACACCCGTTACAACCAATAAGCGACGGGAATTCTCCCGAAAACGTCGAACTAGTCACTAGGAACGGATGACACAGATGAGACATGTCTAGAGAACTAAACTAAGGAAGGAAACATGACCGACCTCATCCGGGACACAATCCACGGACAATGAGGGCATCGGAAAGAGCACAACTGAAAAGCTGGAAAAGAAAAATAATGAGATAAAATCCAGATAGGAATCACGCTGACCAACCAGACCAAGTAGGCAGATCAAAGAAGACATTCAAATTCGGAGTGGAATGAAAATCTCTTATCCAAGAGAACTGAAGTGCAATTAGCCATTGCTGAGGAACAACCTTGAGAGAATCATGAGGCGTGAATGCTCAAAAATGACATAATGCATGTTGGGCTACAATAAAGAAATCATCAAAACGAATGCAAAGAAAGATAAAATAGAAAGTACTCAAGAATAATATTGATAGACCGAGCAAGATGGGGTCAAGAGTCTTCTTGCATCTACGACGTGCGAGACAGAGTCCATTGTCCCCCACGCGACTCAAAACTAACGGCTTATACAACAATTAACATTATGCTCTTAGATCATCATCTTTTTTGTTAAAGGGGAACATCAGATCCTAGAACACATAGACAACCAGCCGGTCCTTGAGAGGCTATAATAACGTACATACCATATAGTAATGCGACAATGAGCTGGGATAGAGAGCCATGCCTGACTTACCTGCCAAACGAAAACGGCATTTTTTGAATTTTTGAATTTAAGACACAAACAACAAGATAAGCATGGAGATGAACATAACATAACATAATGAACGAAATATAACATAACAAAGATGAACAAAATCTAGTGAAAACAAACTGAACATAACATAACAACATAACAAACACCATAAGAACAAACGGCAAGCGTGTGTGGGATTGAAGACACAGTGGGACAAGACAACACACGTGATGGGACAACACACACAATGGGACCAAGACATGGTGGGACAAGAACACGTGGGACGATAAACCATGAGGGATAAAAGACACGGACAACACATGTGTGGGATGACAACAACAACACATGGCATGGCGGCATAGTGGGACGAAAACATAGTGGGATGAAAACATGACAGACACGGAGGGATAAAACAACACGTGTGGGATGACACGGAGGGACATAGACACGTGTGACAAGGACACAGCGGGATAAAAGATATGATAAATACGCTCTTCAATCAAAGCCCAAGATCAAATGAAGCAGAACTGCCAGGTTCATAATCGTGAGACAATGCCCTCTCATGGAGATATGACGAGATGAGGCGAGTAATAGCTAAAATTGAGAAGGCCATGAGCATCAGAACAGATCGAGGGATAAGATTGAAGAAGTAGAACAGATCAGAAAGTATGGACAAGAGACAAAATAAAAGATAAAGAGCCAGGAAGGCTTGAACCTACAACCTGCACACTGAGCAAACACATTATATTTGTTCTCAAAACAAATAGATAGAAACAATGAAGGAACAAAGACCCATTTGTTGGATTTTTTTGACATTTTTTTGATTTTTTTTTGGATTTTGGTAATATCTGATTTTTGTGTATTTTGACAATATTTGATTTTTTAGCAATATCTGATTTTTTTGAATTTTGTCATAGCCATTTGCAGCACCTAAAGACGGGCTCAGACTACTGGCTAGGGATTGTCATTCCTCCCTTCTTGCTAAGGACTTCCTTTGAGTAGGGCGTGCATTTGAGGGTGACTTGCCACAACCAACCGCCTCTAAAAAACGGTGCCCCTACTATGGCTATACCCAGGATTCAACCCAGCCTAAGAGGGAGAAAATAGATGAAAATTTGAGATAAGCTTCGTACATGATGAGAGATATTAAGACTTGAATTCCTTCCAAGGCACTACCCCTCAAAGATACAGTTTGTGGCGCCGGGACTTTGTGTCTTTGATTTTGGACCCATATTTAGGCACGCATGCGACCGGGCTCATGACCTCTCGCAGGGAACTGTACTGCCACTCTTGCCATGCCTTTGATCATAATTTTGCATTGATTTTCATAGCCCTTACTAGCTAGATTTCTCATGAAAGCTCATTTTCAGGGTCAAGACTGCCCCTATTTGAGACCTCTCTCGTATTAGGGAGCGCCTAGGTTGGTCATCTCATCCGTCAATTTCTTGCCCCTGCACTTGGCCGAGCAGAAAAAAGAAAAAGACCTTTGTGCATACTGATAAGTGCATATTTTTATATATTTAATTATGTCACACATAATGTTTTGAGGCTGTAATAAAATTAATTATGCAAGTTTTCCATGTTAATCTCAGTCTCATAGAAAATTGACATTTTTCTAACTTTAATTTGAAACAAAACATAATCAACGGGACTTGAGAAATGTTTAAGAGGACAATTATTAGTTGATTAAATATCTTTTGTTTGAGGGACTTAATTATAATCTTTTACAGTTAAACAAACTTTGATCAAAGTCTCTCTTTTATGAACAATGCCCTTCCTTCGTTACGACAAGACGGTGGGCAAGCCTTCGCCTGCTCATGGGAGAGCCCCACGGTAGCGACCGACTGGGCTGTGGAGGAAGACGACGGCACGTGCACGAGGGCCGGCGGCCATGTTTGTGTATCGAACGGCCGAAAGAAAGAAGAAGCCGCCATGGGCCTCGCCGCGTCTGCCGTCGGCCATGCACATCCAACCCACAACTATCACCATCTCGTCAACCCTCGTCGTGACCGTGCTCCCACCAATGCATGCTTCACTCTCCCAATTCCCTCTCTCTTTTTCTCTCTAACTACACATTCACCACACCTCGCCGCTCTCCTTCTCTCTCTACCTAGCACCTTTCCTCCCTCTCTCATGCACACGTAGCACCCCATGCAAGCCCAGCACCGCAGGCCATCTCCCATGTACCTCTCTCCCACGTACTCTTTCTCACCACGTCTCCATGCACGTCTGCTGTCACCGCGTCTGCCATGCAAACCCCCCATGCACGCGGGCATCCATTCACGTGAGCTTCCCACTCCCTCACACGGCCAACGGCCCCCTCCACGCCAACCAAACACGACCCCCAACACCTTGTACACTTCACCCACCGCCATGCTCACCCTCTCACTCTCTCTCTCTAACACCTCTTTGCCACCCTGCTCCCTTTCTCTCTCTAACCAGTCCTGCACTCCCTCTTCACTACACTTCACCCACACCATGCACCTCCTCTCACCATCTACCCCATGTCCCTGTTTCTCTCCTTCACACCGCAACCACGTAACCCCGCTCCCTCTCTCTTTCTCTCTCTAACCCACAATGCCACCTTCTCTTCTCACCTCTCCCCACGCTCCCTTTCACTGCACACATCACCGTCTCACACCCTCTTTCAACACCTCCACACACTCACCACCACTCCCACCTCTCTCTCACCTTCCCATGCTCCCACACAGCCAAGGGCCCATGCACACGTAACCCACATTCTACCTCACTTCCCATGCACCTCTCTTCACACACACATGCACGTAGTACCCCATGCATGGCCCCCTTTCACTGTTCTCTCTCTCCATCTCACCCCAATTCATACCCACCATGCACTCACCCTCCTCCATGCACTCACATGCACACACTTACCTCACTACAACCTCCTCGCCGCTCTTTCTCTCTCTAACTGCCCATGCACACCGCACCGTCACCATCTCCCACGTCCCTCTCTTCTCTCTCACGTTCTGCACCCACACGCATGTAGCACCTTTCTCACTCCACCTCCACACACCCCTCATGCACGTAGCCCCCATGCATGGCTTTCCCACACCTATTCGCGCCCACCGCCCTAAGCATGCAAGCCTCTTCAACCCAGGTGAACGCAAGCTTCTCGCGGCCCTCTTCATAGCAACATCTTCCACGGCGGGACCCCATGCATGCAAGCCCCCTTCGCAAGCTTCATGTGGGCTTCGCCCCACCCTTCACGGGAACAGCTCCAGCAGTGCAGTCCCTAACAGCCAAAACCTCTTCTCGTCGCCTCCACATTGGCCCCTCTTCGCGTTCGCTTCTCACGTAGGCAGGCCCCTTCACGACAAAGAGAGAGAGATGAAGATGGTGGTTGGCATGGGTTTCACATTGCTGCTTCAATGCTTGATTAAATGAGCAAACAAAAGTGGTTGCACCAAAAGGAGATTTTAATTTGTGGGTCACAAGGGGAAAGTAACATGTCTAATGGGTAAGTTTGGCCCTATAAATGGTAGCATTGGCCAAGTGGACAAAGAAGTTGATATGGAGGCCAAAATGGTGACATTGGCCAACAGATTGGAGGCCTTAGAAATACCAAAAATTGGTAAAACTTATGAAACTATCGAAAATGTTGAGCCTTCTATGTGTGTGTTGTGCAATGGTTCAGATCACCTGGTCGAAAATTGCTCTGAAATCTAAACCTTTAGGGAGACTAGGGCACAAGCCAATTCATATCAAAGACCTAACAACAAAGTGACACCTATAACCTAGGTTGGAGGAACCATCCCAACTTCTCTTGGAAGTCCCAACAGGCTTAGGCCCAAAACTCCCAAGCCCATAATTTTCAAAATAAAGCCCAATATCAGACCAACTTCCAAAACCATGCCTTTAACAAAGGTCAACCTGCACACCCAATACCTACACAACCGCATCAACAATTTGTCTCACCCACTTATGGCCAATCATCTCAATCTCAGCCATCCACGCAAAATGATGATAGGCGTTTACAACAAGTCTAACAACTTCTTTTGGCTCAACAACAATCCCTTACTACCCAACTTCAACAAGCTATTGCTAGGATGGAGGCCCAGGTTGGCCAAATGGCTGAGGCCAATATGAGGAGAGAACCAGACCAATTGCCTAGCCAACCAATAGCAAATCCTAGGAACTACCCGCCTGGCTTTGATCCATAACCAACCTTACAAGTGCCACCCAAGAACCCTCACATTGAGAATGCCAAAGCTATCACTACATTAAGAAGTGGTAAGATTCTTGAAGACCCATACAAAGAGGGAAGAGGTGAAGCCAACTCAAGCCAACCCAAGATTTCAAACCATAAGGATAAGGAGCCAATGCCTACTTCCACCAGTATAGTGGGTCATGAGGGGAATAAGAAGGACAAAGGGAAAGCTCAAGTTGATAATACCCCTGAGATTTATCTGCCCAAAATCCCTTTTCCATCAGCCCTAGGAACAAGAAAGGAGAAAAAGGAACAACAGGATTAGGTCCGTAATGAACAAATGATGGAACTATTTAAGCAAGTCAACATCAACATCCCACTTTTAGATGCCATCCAACATGTGCCTTGTAGTGCCCCGCCCTAACATCCGGTCCAGTTTTCAACTCTCATCGGATTTAAGAGGGATGACGTAGTGAAAAAAACCTAACAGAAATAGAATTGGTTGATGAATTACATAAATAAAGAGAATACAAGATCAGCGGAAGATTAATCTCATTCCCATCAGTTAAATCACGTTCTCAAAATCACAATAGTCCAAAATTGATAAGTAGAAAGTTAGTTATAATAGTCCATTATTAAAAATTTTCAAATTTTCTAACAACAAATCACCTCAAATGGAAAATAAAGATCTCTAAAGACTACACCAAATTTTCTTGATCGGATTCACTACGCGTTAACTCCTCGTCCTCACTGAGGGAATCACCTAAAAATAGTTAGCAAGTATGAGTCTAGGAATAGACTCAGCACGTTACTAAAATCAAATCGTTCTCTTTTATCCACATCTAACATACTTCAAGGATTAATCAACAAAATATACTAAAATCTAAAATCACGTTACCGAGTATAAAAAAATAGGTTTTGTAGCAGTAAACAACTCTTTATATGACTATACCCATTCGGATTTTTAGAAAACATAACTTTTCAGAATTTCAAATGACTGCACATATTTTAGAAACAGAATTTCACAATTTCACAATTTCAGAAGTCTCATGTCTTTGCAGAATTTCAGATACAAAAATAGAATTTCTCAGATTTGCATATGACTGAACAGATTTCATAACAAAATTTTAGAATTTTCAGAAGTCATATGTCTTCACAGATTTCAAATTCAAAAATAAAATTTTAGATGATATATATGGCTTAGACACAGTGCCTAAACCGCCATTGGAAGGTCAGTATAGAGAGATACTCAATCCCCTAGGCAATGGAGACGAGTCTTGGATAACTACGCAGAACCGGGGAAAGTCCTACCCACCTTAACTAGTGAAACTTGTCCACCTCCAGGATTTCACCTCGTGCCCTCAAGGTTAGAACATATTGAATCTCCCCACAGGGGTATTTCTATGGTTTGGCTCCACGCCCTTCTAGGATAACAATGTCCATATAACTTATAAAATAACTTGATTTTTTTCCTTTCCGAAGATTTCAAGAATACAATAGGTTCAGATTTCTGAAAACAGAAAGCATGCTTATATCTAAACTACATATGCGTGTAAAATAGTTTATAATTGTAAGCACATAATTTTAATGAATATGAAATTTTTACAGGAAGTTACCAACTTGATTCATTATCATTTCTCAATTTTTTAGATTTTTTTGAATTAGATTGGCCTCTCAAAACTCACTTTTTCATGTTTATTAGAAATTTAAAAACAGATTTATTTTTAAACTACATATGCATGGAAAACAAGTCAGAACTATGAGTACAGAATTTTTCTGACCATGAAAGTTTTATAGTAGGTCAACAACTTAATCATCTATCATTTTCTATTTTTCTCATATTTTTATGAATTCAAATGGTCTTTCAAAACTTTCTATTTACAGGTTGTTAGAAAACAAGACAGAAAACATGCTTATATCTAAACTACATATGCGTGTAAAATAGTTCATAATTGTAAGCATAGAATTTTAATGAACATACAATTTTAACAGGAAGTTACCAACTTGATTCTTTATCATTTTCTAATTTTTCAGATTTTTTGAAATCAAAATGGCCTTTCAAAACTTCATTTTCCTTGGTTTCTAAAATTTAAGAAACATATTTATTTTTATACTACACATGCGTATAAATCATGTCATAACTTAAAGTACAAAATTTTCCTAATCATGAAATTTTTACAGCAAGTTACAAACTTGGTCATCTACCATTTTCTAATTTTTTAAATTTTTATGAATCCAATAGGCCTATCAAAATACCTTATTTTCATAGGTTTGGAAAACAGGGACAAAATACAGACTGTCAAAGGGATTGGTCGACCTCTCCAGAAGGCAGGTCGACTTGTCAAGAAGGTCAGGTCGACCCAGGATAAATACAATAGGTTCAATTTTAAGTACATCTTTTTAATGAATCTGAAATTTTTACAGCAAGTTACCAACTTGGTTCTTTAATATTTTCCAATTTTTTAGATTTTTTTGAATTAGCTTGGCCTCCTAAAACTCACTTTTTCGTGATTGTTGGAAATTAGAAATATGTTTATATTTTAAACTGCACCTGCGTAGAAAATAAAGCATAACTATACGTGTAGAATTTTACTAACCATGAAATTTTTATAGTAGATCACCAACTTAATCCTCTAGCATTTACTATTTTTCAGAATTAGTTTGGCCTCTCAAAATTCACTTTTTCATGGTTGTTGGAATTTAGAAATATGGTTATATTTTAAACTACACAGGCATGGAAAATAAATCATAACTAAGAGTGTAGACTTTTTTTCATTTATGCATGCTTCTTTAATTCTAGATCCTCTGAAATATTTTAAACATGTCAAAGAGAGCATTTGATTCATAGTAACTTGCCTTATCAGAAAAAAACCAATGATCGAGAAATACTCCCGACGAATTCCCTCACCGAATTGCGCCTACGGCGATCACCGCCGACTGCCTAGAACCTTTACTAAGAGATCCTCACACTAATCTCTTTCTAATTCTCCTACTCCAAGTAGGCACAAGGCACTTACCACATCTCAAGAACAGGGAGAGGCCCCTACGGTTTGTAGGGAAGAAAAGAAGAACAAAAAAGATACAAGAATTTACCTAATCCTCTGAGCACACCCTTATATAAAGTCAAAACCATTTCATAGATCTAAATCCTAACAATTGCTTCAGATCTACCTAAATCCAATGGTATGACATTACTCTGAATGGTCAAGGCCTCTACGAGCCCTTGTTGGCCATTCGAACGGCAATCACGTGAAGGATATAAGGAGGACACTATTCATGGCACACTTTAAAAATTAATATCTTACAAGGTAAATATGATTAGGAAAATCTAATTGTTACCCATTAACTACATCGATTTACTATACCATGTAAAATTATCAAATAAATATTTGGCCTTGAAAATGAAATTAAGTGACTAGTAACAAGTGTGAAAATGAATAGTAAATAATTTGGGTCATAGTCCATCCTAAACTATAGGAATTTGTGTCTATGCCCTTATGTGTTCTACTAGTGAATGGATATAATATAAGAATGGCTTATGTTAACAATGAACTTACAAAATTTTAATTTTTCAAAATTGTAAATCTATAATTATCGAAAAACTTATATTTAATGCATTATCTATTTTATTTATTTATTTAGTTATGAATTTAATAAAATATGAACTAAACACCTATTTTATGAAATTAAATAGCAGAAATGCTTTATATTTTTTTGAGAAACTCCCAGGCACTACACCCTTTCCACCTAAAGAGAAACTTCATCCTCGAAGTTTGAGGTAAAATACATACCGAACAGATGGGGATATTTCTTCTTCATCTCACCTTCAAGCTCCCATGATGTTTCCTCCTAAGAAAAATTTCTCTATAAAACCTTCACCAATGGGATAGTCTTCGATCTGAGAATCTGCTCTTTATGATCCAAGATCTTGACTAATTGTTCCTGAAATGACAGATCTGATTGGAACTCCAAATCTTCATAACTGATGATGTGTGTCGGATCATGAACATACTTCCTGAGCATAGATACCTGAAACACCGGATGGATTGTTACTATAGATGGAGGTAGTGCCAACTGATATGCCACGTTACCCACTGTTGGGACTGATGCGATGGATTCAGACGGGGGTGAATGAATCCCTCTTTTAAAATTTCGCTCACTTGACACTTTTAAGCAATCAGAGTTAAGCCTTTTGAAGCAGTGTTTCGAGTAACTTGACAGCACTTCACACTAAATAGATGTTGGACAAACAAACTGAAATACACACCTCAGCAGAATAGCTAGGTGACAGAACGTGTTATCACGTAGCTCTCACGAGGCTGAGATCAAACAATCGATGTGCATAGTAACCACAAGCCAGAGATAAAGAACAAATGATCGGCCTACGCATTCATCTAACCGAGATAGATAAAAAACATGCAAACCACATAACACAAGAAATTTTAGGTGGTTCGGTCCTCCAGACCTACATCCACCCCACACTCAAACCTGATTGTGGATTCCTGCTGATACACAACTTAAACCGCTGGGCCTCACAGCTTGCCTACAACCGCTGAGCAACACAGCTTGCTGTCCGAGGTATTCACCTCGCCCGCTGAGTAACACAGCTTGCTGACCAGAGGAATCCTCCTCTGCAACGCTGAGCAATACAGCTTAGCTCTGCTGACTAACATCTTGAAATAGAGTTCAAATGAAAATAAAAGATGATAAAACACAGCGACTGAAAGTTATAAAAGATAGCAACATAAATGTGGCTCCCACAGGAGCAAGTTGGTCTGGATCTGATTCAAGAGCCAATAGATAACAGATCTTCAATAAAGTCTTCTCTCTTCTTCTTCACGAACTCTCTATCTCTCTTTTCACTCTCATTTTTCTTCTTCTTCTGCCAGAGAGATATATTCTTGATTGTAGGAAACAGAGTATTTATCCTTTGTCAGATGGAGTTTACGTAGTCTTGCCCTAGGCGTGTGGAGGGAGCGCTCCTACTTAGAAGCTTTAGGAGACACTCGCCACTTGTCAGAATCTGGATGAGTACTAGTCCACGTGGCAGCATCTTGGAATGAGGATTGTTATTGGATCACATGCCTTTCTTAAACTCCTTGAGCAGATATCCTGCCAATGTCAGACTTAATATTTGTTAGAAGCAATATGAGGATAGTAGAAAGATGCACATAGTTGGTTCGAGAATGTATAGACTTGCTAAGTCATCAAGGCAACCGTGTGTAGACTTGATATTCATGCACGAACTTTATGTATGTATGAAACAAGAGATGCACAGACATGCTACAAAAGAATGTACAGACTTTGTGTGCACTGTACAAGAGATGCACAGACATGCCATCGAAGAATGTACAGACTTTGTTGAGAAAGATGCACACATGCACGGAGTTAGTCGCGTGCAGCAACAAAAGTTGTACAGACTTGAGTTCATGCTGCAACAGGAGTTGCACGAACTTGGTGACTAAGTATGCACTGACTTTATCTATGCATAAAATCAAAAAGAATGTACAGACTTGATGGCGTGTAATGCAGTATGCATATAGGAAAGTATGTACAATGAAGATGAATGCATGGACATGCCATCAGAGAATATACTGACTTTGTGTGCATGGAGCAAAAGATGCATCGACATGCTACTGAAGAATGTACAGAGTTTGTTTTCATGGAGCAAGAGATGTATCGACTTGCTACTGAAGAATGTACAGACTTTGAAGTGAAAGATGCACATATGCATATAGGAAAGTATGCACATTGAAGAGGAATGCTCAGGCATGCCACCGAGAAGTGTACAGACTTTTGTGTGCATGGAACAAGACAATGCACCAACTAGCTGTGCCTAGAGTTTAAACATGAATGCATAATGCACAGACCCAATGAAACTATGCACGAACTTAACTGCTCGTATCAACAAGGGTTGTACAGACTTGTGTTCTTACAGCACCAAGAGTTACACGGACTATGTGTATACGTGAAGCACAACGATGCAAAAAGATGCACTGACTATGTGTATACGTGAAGCACAACGATGCAAAAAGATGCACTGACTATGTACATGCATGAAGAACACGGACTGTACTGACTTAGCTGTGAACTGAGCTAATGGATGAATAGTGCTTGCACTGACTTGGTCGAGTGTACTGACTTGGTCGAGTGAAACAACAGAGTTTGTACAGACTTGATAGCATGCAGCGATGTATAGACCCGACAGATGCAATGTACACGAATCGACTTTCAATGCGTAAACAAAGTATGCACAGACTATGTATACTGAAAAATAAAACTATGCATTGAACCATGTATGTAAGGATTGCATGCAGAACATCTATATATTCTAATCTCACATGACTCATAGTGTTTGCTATCATCAAAACTACACAACATCATCAAGGCACAAGGGGCACAACAATCTCCCCCTTTTTGATGATGGCAACACTATGAGATTATGAGTCACACTGGCTTATGTCAAACTATTCTCCCCCTTTGACATCATCAAAAAGAAGGTAGTTTGCGTGAAAAATAATATAATGCATGAACCTATTATCCTCCTTTTGTAATACAGTCCTCCACCTTTGACATAATCATGAATATCTAGAATGCCCAGAACTCCCCCTGAGAGCATGAAAGGAATCGAAAATGCAAGCACATGATGTATCCACAGGGATGAACTCTGGTTATCCAATGAATCAATCTGGAATACACCACCACAAGAATTCTGAAGCAAAATTGGTTATGGCACACCTTACATTTGTATGGGCAGAACAATGCAGGTGAAAGGCCCACATAACCAGAACCAGTTACAAGAGTCATTCGTCAGGGATACAGAAACAAGATGGAAGATTCCAACAGTGTGGATAGTCAAACAATGATGTAAATGAAGTAGATGTAGCCAAGGGTAGGAGTAAATAACAGCAAGCAAGGCACAGGATCTCCAATAGGTAAGATAGCATGATGATTAAGTTGTCAGAGGTGAACCTGATCAGAGGAAATTGTATGACAGGTACCACAGTAATAAGTCCTCACAAGGAAAGACTCTCCTATCATAGGGGGTTATGAATTAAGCGACATGACCCAACTGATTTAACCATGATGTATACCAAATTTGTCAATCAAATTCAATACTCATATCTGAAGGTAGGTTTTAATAAAGGTGAACCAATTAATCAAGCAATACTCAAGAACAACCACCTTCCATCTTACTCAAATGAACTCGATGACTCCTTTGAGATTCACACAGAGTAGAATTGAGATTAAACGCCCTTACTAGAATGTGAGTTGACTATTTTTGCAAGACATTTTCTTTTGATTAGCACATTATTTTTCCTGAGCAATTTAAGTTGATCAACACCTTTTTTCATGAGGCACAACACGTCTTAGGTGAAGTGACCCAGTTACTTAGTGTGATAACTTCCATTGCCTCTCAACTTCGAGAGCAGAGTTAGCAATAGAAGTATCTTTTTATATGAGGAGACAGCATGATTAGAGGCCAGACTGCCCAGTTACTCAACACAGATATGCTATTGCTCTGTCAGATTTTTTAATAGATTTTCACCAGAGATAGCTATGGTACTTCATGACATAGAATTACTCTATTTCATTGATAGAGAACCCAGTTTCTCAATGACCAAGTCATTGCTCTGAATTCAATTTTTCCATTTAGTCAACATTTTTCAGGTTAATGTTTAAAAACAATACTCACTCTATGTGTCTCTACCAAAATAGCCTTGATATCACATTTTCAGATTACAGATGGGTGAGACTAGGGTATTCATGACGCAGTTGGTTAAAATTTATTAAAACTCATCATTCAGATACTTTCAATACATTTGAATACAAATCTAAGAATACATTAGACTTACATCAGTCTGAATCAGTAGACATTCTTAAACCTATATGATAGGAATTTCTTTTAAGAATTCAGACTAAAACATGGTACATAGCATAAGGATCTCAGATCAGTCCAATCAATGCTACTGAACAACTTATCATACCTAGAACAAGAACCAGATTAATCAGACCAGCTTGAAAGGATGTGAACGTTGGATAGGTACATGCTGGTAGAGCAATTAATAGCAGGAGAGAAGAGCATCAAATACGTGCAAAGTAGAATCAATTTCAGTAGCTGAGTCTGGAATATAGACATATCAACTTGTCTAGATGAGAATAGCAGAACATTCAGTTTATACACTAGAGAGCAGTAGAGTGATTCAAATAACTAAGCAAGAGGGATTCAGGAAGTGAGGAACAAATGAATCTGACAAATCTCCTCCTGTCTAGATGCAATGAGTCATTTCTTTTTTGATTTTTCAAATTTGATGATATGCAATACACTGCTCTACATGCATGCATATGCAATGACTCTCTTAGAGATATTTCCTGAACATGAATGCCATGAACATTATGCAGGGATAACCAAACTCCCCCTGACTATATGCATTGAATGAAGTTTCTAAATACAATATATGCAATATCATTATGCATGGAATTTGACAAACATGTATCATGACATGGATATGTAATGCATTCAGCAAACGAAATTATCATGATATGCAAGTATCTACAGCACACAAATTCAGAAGACAGAATTTAAGCAGAGTTTTCAGAACTAACATGTACAGTGCAATCCTGGGGGTTTTATTCTTGAGTGCCTTGGATTATTGACCCCCTTTATTTCATTCCAAGGCACATCTGCAGGTTAGCATTCTATTTGGCATGGACAGGTACCCAAATAGTCTTGGGTCCTGCATGGTTAATAGCACCTTTGATGGGTGCTTTCCACAGTCCTTAGGCTTTTGAGTCATCAAATATCATTGAACATCAGTCATTCATGGAGTGCCCAAATTGCCCACAATAATGACAGGAAACAACATGCTTTGATTTCTTGTTATGCATACAATTATTAGCATGAAATTTTTGTGCATTAACATGGAATTTTCTATTATTAGCATGAACATATTATTTTTCATAATCTACCATCCAGCAGTCAGAAGCTCGGTGGCCTTACCTTCCACATTGAAAACATGCAAGTGATTTTTCCTTAAAAGCAAAATTATTTCTACCAAAAGTATTTTCTTTTGTAGGAAGGTTGACATGTTTAGAGTTGAATTTTCTGCCTTGAGCGTGCCAACAGTCCTTGACTGTGTGGCCATGCTTTCCACAGTGAGAGCAAGCAAAAGAGTTTCTTCTATGAAAACCTGACCAGAATTCAGTAGCCATATTACCAGACTTGTCAGATAGATGGCCATGAGGTCTCCTTGGAACAGTGGTTCTCCTTGGAGCCTTAAACTCATTCTTCTTCAAGAACCAGCAATCATGGTTTGCATGACCAGATCGTCCACAATGGGAACATTTGAGTTGCCTCTTCTGGGCAAACTGATTCTTGGGTGAGCTTTTAATAAAATGCATATGTGTATTTCCTGAATTTTTAATTTTCTTCATTCTATTATGAGCATTCAATTCATCAGATTTTAGGATATAGCAGTTATGCATCATATGACCGAATCTTCCACAATAATAACATGACCCCTTTTTAGTATGAGTGTGTGAGAGATCATGTGACTTGTGTGCAGTATTCTATGTACCAACAGGAGTGTCTTTGTCCTTTTTCTGTATATTTGCATTCTTTTTCAATTTTTGAGTTTGTTCTACAGTTTTGGGACTGATAGTGGATTTTTGTGCAGTAAATTAAAAAATAGAAGGAGCAAAGGTTTTGTTTTGATTAGAACCTTTTACAAACACAGTAAACGTTTTATTCTCATCAATCCTTATATTTGTCGGACTGTAAGGATTTTCTTGATCATTATCAACTTTAAATAGGGACTTGTTAAGATCATCAACTTCTTGTTGAAGGGATGTGATTGTAAGCTCATACCCAACTATCTTCTCTTCACAGCAAGTGACATTTCCACTCAACATTTGGTTGATGGTTTTTAGGCTCTCAATTTCTTGTTCTGCATCCACCAACCTATCAGAATTATCCATGCTCACACACTTACCTTTTTCAATTGTCAATAACCTATCTGACAGTGTGGTGTTTAGATGTTTCAGCTTGTTGATTTTCTCTTTCAATTTTCTATTTTGCTCTAGGAGTTCATCATCAAGCACCCAATCATCTAAGGAAAATTGACATTCATAAAACATTTCTTGTTGTTTCTCAGATTGAAGTTTGTTGAGATTTTTCTGAACCTCTAGATTTATTATTCTATCAGCCTCTAGCTTCTCAGAAATCAGTCTATTTTCTTTTTCAAGATTCATTGATTTGTGTTCAAATTCCTTAGACTATTTTTTGAGTTTTTCATTTTCAGATTTCAAATGATCTATATCTGAATTAATAGAATCAAACTCTTTTAGTTGTCTTCTAAATATGTCATTTTCTATTTTCAGGAGTTCCATGTCCTCACCTCCAGAATTAGCATTTAGATGATTATTTAGCTTCTTTTTCAGAGATCTATTTCATTTTTTCAATTGTTCGCAAGAACCAAGTAAATCATTGTATGCTTCAATCCAATCATCCACATTATAATTATCAAATTCAGAAGGTACCTCATCTTCATCATCTTCTTCATTTTCTTCTTGTTGTCCATCATCGTCAACCATCAAACATGTGTTGTGATTCCTAGTAAGCTTTAGTTTCTCCAAAATCTCCTTAGCATACCTGCAAGAAGAAACACATGAAATTAGAGCTCTGTCAAGTGATGCTTTCATTAAATCTAATGCTCTGGAGTTGACAGAGTCTTTTAATCTATCCTTATCAGTCCATTTAGATTTATCCCTTGATAATTTATGTGGACCGTGAGTTATCACCTTCCAAAGGTCAGAATCAGTTGATTTTACATACCGATGGAAGTTTTCAAGCCAAGGATCAAAATCATTACCTCTAAATATTGGGGGATGAGCCATCGAGAGATGATAGATGCACCGTAAAAAGATGAGCAAATCAAGGCACTAAATCAGTGAAACAAAAACACCGAACACAAGAGACTCACTCTGAAATGCAACACAGAAGTTGCAGGATCTGCTGCGAATCGTTGGATCCAATGCACAGTAACCCGCTCTGATACCAATTGTTGGGACTGGCGCGATGGATTCAGAGGGGGGTGAATGAATCCCTCTTTTAAAATTTCACTCGCTTGACACTTTTAAGCAAGCAGAGTTAAGCCTTTTGAAGCAGTGTTTCGAGTAACTTGACAGCACTTCACACTAAACAGACGTTGGACAAACAAACTGAAATACACACCTCAGCAGAACAGCTAGGTGACATAACGTGTGATCACGTAGCTCTCACGAGGCTGAGATCAAACAATCGATGTGCACAACAACCACAAGCCAGAGATAAAGAATTAACAAATGACCGGCCTACGCATTCATCTAACCGAGATAGATAAAAAACATGCAAACCACAGAACACAAGAAATTTTAGGTGGTTCGCTCCTCCAGACCTACATTCACCCCACACTCAAACCTGAGTGTGAATTCCTGCTGATACACAGCTTAAACCGCTGAGCCTCACAGCTTGCCTACAACCGCTGAGCAACACAGCTTGCTATCCGAGGTATCCACCTCGCCCGCTGAGCAACATGGCTTGCTGACCAGAGGAATCCTCCTCTGCAACGCTGAGCAATACAGCTTAGCTCTGCTGACTAACAGCTTGAAGTAGAGTTCAAATGAAAACAAAAGATGATAAAACACATCGATTGAAAGCTGTAAAAGATAGCAACATAAACGTGGCTTCCATAGGAGCAAGTTGGTCTGGATCTGATCCAAGAGCCAACAGATAACATATCTTTAATAAAGTCTTCTCTCTTCTTCTTCACGAACTCTCTATCTCTCTTTTCACTCTCATTTTTCTTCTTCTTCTGCCAGAGAGATATATTCTTGATTGTAGGAAACAGAGTATTTATCCTCTGTCAGATGGAGTTTACGTAGTCTTGCCCTAGGCATGTGGAGGGAGCGCTCCAACTTAGAAGCTTCAGGAGACACTCGCCACTTGTCAGAATCTGGATGAGTACGAGTCCACGTGGCAGCATCTTGGAATGAGGATTGTTATTGGATCACGTACCTTTCTTAAACTCCTCGAGTAGATATCCTGCCAATGTCAGACTTAATTTTTGTTAGAAGCAATATGAGGATAGTAGAAAGATGCACATAGTTGGTTCGATAATGTATAGACTTGCTAAGTCATCAAGGCAACCGTTTGTAGACTTGATATTCATGCACGAACTTTATGTATGTATGAAACAAGAGATGCACAGACATGCCACAAAAGAATGTACAGACTTTGTGTGCACTGTACAAGAGATACACAGACATGCCATCGAAGAATATACAGACTTTGTTGAGAAAGATGCACACATGCACTGAGTTAGTCGCGTGCAGCAACAAAAGTTGTACAGACTTGAGTTCATGCTGCAACAGGAGTTGCACGAACTTGGTGACTAAGTATGCACTGACTTTGTGTATGCATGAAATCAAAAAGAATGTACAGACTTGATGGCGCGTAATGTAGTATGCATATAGAAAAGTATGTAGAATGAAGATGAATGCACAGACATGCCATCAGAGAATATACAGACTTTGTGAGCATGGAGCAAAAGATGCATCGACTTGCTACTGACGAATGTATTGAGTTTGTTTTCATGGATCAAGAGATGTATCGACTTCCTACTGAAGAATGTACATACTTTGAAGTGAAAGATGCACATATGCATATAGGAAAGTATGCACATTAAAGAGGAATGCTCAGGCATGCCACTGAGAAGTGTATAGACTTTTGTGTGCATGGAACAAGACAATGCACCAACTAGCAGTGCCTAGAGTTTAAACATGAATGCATAATGCACAGACCCAATGAAACTATGCACGAACTTAACTGCTCATATCAACAAGGGTTGTACAGAGTTGTGTTCTTGCAGCACCAAGAGTTACACGGACTATGTGTATGAGTGAAGCACAACGATGCAAAAAGATGCACTGACTATGTGTATACGTGAAGCACAATGTAGATTCCTTTAAAATCCACTTAAGGAAAATATAATGAAAAGCAAACAATAAACAATAGTGGAGATGAAACATGTACGAGGTGCACAAGGGGAGTGTGTGTGATCGCCAGAGACACGAGGGTCTCGAGTGGAAAATAATAAGGGAAAGGATGATCGCGAAAATACCTCAAAGTGCGGTTGATTGTAGGTGCTCCTTTCTCTTCCAATCGGCCGGCCGATGAAGAGAGTTCTTTAATTATTACCCTTGCAAAAAGAGACACAAACACCACAAAAGAATTGAATTAGAACATGGTGTGTAGCATCAAATTCTATATGTAACGATGAGCATGAAAATTGTGCAAGAACACACCTTGTGGGTGGTTGCCCTTAAACCCCTATGCAAAGAGGGTGTGGGGAGATATGATGAATGATGATATGAATGAAATAAGGGAGAAAGAGTGCAAGGAATGCACTATGGGGGAAAGCCTAAAAATGTTTGAGAATAATGAAAATCGAAGGGAGATGAGCATGAGATGAGCATGCAGATGAATACGTATGATGCAATACACAAAATAAAAGTAGAAAAAAGAAGAAGGGGAGCCTGTGCCGATGGCTTTGATATTCAATGGGGGAGGAAGCTTTGAAGAAGATGATGAATGCGCGTGAAAGCTCCTCTTTCAGCCAAACACAGCCGCACAGAGCAACCTGCAAGAAAACAAAAGCAAAAGGAAAAAAACGCGGAGGGGAAGAAGGGGGTCCAACCCGTTAACATAGCAGCAGAGCTCTATTAATAGATTGGAAATAGAGGGATAAGAACGGCAAGAGTCCAATGGAGGTAAGATAAGAACGGGTAAGGTATCCAAACGGAGCAGGGACTCTCTGGGGAAAGGGCTGCGAAGCCAGAAGATGAAACACGCCCTTGGTCAGGGCGTCAATTCAAGAATTGACGACCTGTCAAGGGGCGTTAATTTAAAACACGCCCTGGGTCAGGGCGTTTCTTCCTGGATTAATTTTAGAAATAAACATTTCTTTTATTTAGAAATTATGAAAGACGCCTCAGGGAGAGGCGTGAATTGAAAAACGCCCCATGCTAGGGCGTGACTCAACATTTTTCAAATATTTATTCTTTTTCAAAAATTGCATAATTTCAGGAATTGATGCCCTCACATCAGGGCGTCCTTTCATCAAGAAACGCCCCAGGTCAGGTCGTGTTTTTAAAAAACGCCCTTCACTAGGTCACGAATTTATAAAATAAGTAAAATGGGGAGAAATAGATAAAATGGGGAGACACGCCCTAGATCAGGCCGCGTTTAAAAACACGCCCCTCTCTAGGGCGTTAATTTTAAAAAAAGAGGGAAAGGGGAGAAAATCCATGAAAAATGGAAAAAACACTCAAATAAGCTAATTTGAGGGTCAAATGGGGCATTACAAGACAATATGAGAAATACTCAAAGTAATGTCAATTTTGGCGTGTCTACAGCTGCCCCGCCTGGGCGTCTGCTTTGCAAGGGAGCGTAGCAAATTGAAAAGTAGATGCCAAGGTGTGATGAGACACGCAATCAACATCACTTGATGAGAATCAAATCAAAAGTTCGAGATGAAGCAAATCTCGGGAAATTCAACGAAATCAACAATGTTTGGATAAAAGGGGAGATGTGCACGTGGTGCACGAAGGAGATAAAATAAATGATCAACTTCCAACGCGGTGGAAGTACCCCAGGTCACAAACCTGTAGATTTCACCATTGGGGAGCGGTTACCAGCTAGTGGACGTGCTGCAGCCAAGGTGGATCAAAGGAAAGGATATAAAATAAGATGATGAAAATCCAAACAAGGAGCTTTCGAGAAAATGACCCAAAACAACGATAAAACGAACTGAGGATCCAATTCGACAATGAAAATCTCATATCGAGAAAGATTAAGATCAATTCAACTCTCAACATCCGCTTATCAGAATGATTTTCCAATGTTAATTCAAAGTCCTACATGAATGCATGCTGGGCTAATGGGAAAATAACAAATGAAAATATAATATAATCAAGGATAATATTGTTAAACTGCCCAGACTGGGTCAAGAAACTAATTCTGCGAGCTGATACTAAGCCGAAGCCTGTTTATCCACGCACCAACTCGTAAAAAGGGAACCATCGTCCCCAGTCTTGGACGGCTCAACGGCCTATCCGTGTGACTAAGACTTCTCTGGAATCATCATTATTTTTGATGAAGGGGAACTCAAATCTCAGATTTACCAAAGCCACAAGGTCCTTGATATAATCTAGTAACACATGTAACATATAGTAGAATGCATATAGGGAGATGATGATATCAATAAGCATGGGAACTGAGAAAAGGTGCCGGCACCGTGGGACTTTGAGTGATGATGCCATGTCGGCGGGACTAAGAGCCTCTTCCTACGCTCAAAAATTCATTAGCCAAGATATAAAAGATAACAAATAATGAAGAAGGCATTTAAGCATAGCATGCATAGCATGAATCAAAGCAACCAATCATAGCATATATCATGAACAGCATAAGTCAAATCATGGCATAGCAAAGCATCATTATTTGTTATTTGTCATGAGGATGACAATCTGGCTAATCAAGTTTTTGGAGTTAAATAATCAAGATCTGATAATGCCCATCGGCGGAGTAATCAGATGAAACGAGCAGGAGTTGATTGAAAGATTTGGAGATGAATAATCATGAGATATGATAATCAGAATGATATAGGGAGATGATGTCCCTGGGTGGCATGTCATGAGAATATTGGGAAGAATCAATAGATTGATAGCAATAAATAGAGAGAGGACTCATCCCGTGCTTTTGGTCTTTACAAAGCTGTTCCTGCAAAACACCATCAGAAAATACAATGCAAATTTTTGGATTTTGGAAATATGCAAATTTTTATGAGTTTTGAAAATATTTGAATTTTTATGGAGATTTTTGGAAAATATTTTGCATTTTTGTTGGGATTTTGATCGGGAAATATTCAATCTTTTTTGGATTTTGGCTTAGACATTGTTAATGCAGCATCAAAGGGTTGTTTTGAACCACTGGCTAGGGGTCCTTGTTCCTTCCCTTTTCGCTAAAACTGCCCAAAGCTGGACGTGCATTGAAAGTGGCATCCTATAACCGACCGTCTTTGATCAACGGTGCCCCTACCAAGGCCATACCCGAGAAATGTTGGGTCTTGGAGGGAGAAGAGAAAAATAATTGTAGATAAGCTTTGTGCAGGATGGGAGATATCGGGATTTGAATTCCTTCCAAGGTGTTCCCTTCAAAGAGGTAGTCTGTTGCGCTGGGGCTTTGTGCCTTTAATTTTTAGACCCTTGACATGCATACGACCAGGATTTTTCCTGCGGGGACTTTGCCACTCTTGTCATGCCATAATTCACAATCTTGATTTTATCGAAATTCTGACTTGTTTTTCATAATAACCCTTTTGGCGAGATGTATATCATGAAATTCATATTGATTTTGGGTCAAGACTGCCCCTATTTGAGACTCCTCTCGTATTGGGGATTATCAAGGTTGGTCATCTCATCCGTCAACCTCTTGCCCATGCACGTGGCTGAGTAAAGAAGAGAAAAGACTTTCAGGAATACTCATGGCATGGCCAAGGTAGCAACGGTGTTTAACCAAAGGAGCCGGCTAAGGACGCCGTGAAGTGTGTGAGGTGCCCAGCTGAGGGTTGCTCTTAACAAGCAGGGAGAGAATGTTGAATTCCCAGCGCGGGGTTCTTATTAACCAACGGTGCTGCATAGCAAGCCTAAAGACTCTTTTTGACAATGATTTAATTTAACAAAAGCCTAAGATAAAGATCTAAAACATCACTCTTAATCTCGTTAAGAAGCACTTGATTTTGAAAATCATGCGTGAAGCAATGAGATAATGATATCATAAAAATACGTACTTACGCCAATATGTTACCTTGCAACCTTTGTTGAAGCGGCAGCCAGAGAGGTTGATCATTGTGGGATAGTCCTCTTTAGCAGTCAAAAGGATTGGAAGTAAAGGGTTTTGGGAGTGGCTTAACAAGAAGGAGTGGTGACAAGACCAGACTCAGACGAATAAAGAAAAAAAGGAAAAGAGGCGAGGGCTAGAACTCCCTCACTAAGGCGCGGAGACCCTGATCACATGGAACAGTCTACAGAAGAAGCGAAAAATCAAGAAGAGGGGTGAGGACTAAAGCCTCGAAAGCAGTGGGAGAAAGGGCAGATGCCCAGGGCAGTGGATGTGGAAGAAGTTGGGTCGGACCCAGAATCAGGAGGAATTAGAAGAAGAAATTGATAGATAGAAAGAGGTGGATCCGGAGGGTCCGGAGGCAGAGGAGAATCATGAGAGGAGAAATCATCCGGAGGCTCCGGAGGGATGACAAAAGAAGGGACGCGATGCCCTGAGACGAAATTAGGGAAAAAGATGATGGAAAAGGAAGAAAAAAATGAAGGAGGTGATGTTCAGGAAGATTAGAAAGATGAATCGGAAGAAAGATGGAGGGTCCGGAGGTTCCGGAGGAAGCAAATGCCGAGGGACGCGATGCCCAGGGAGGAGAGAAAAATCCGGAGGTTCTGGAGGAAGCAAATCAGGAAGGAGAAGGTGGAAAGGGGCGTCGTGCCCGAGGAAAAAGTCCGGAGGTTCCCGAGGAAGCAAATGGAAAGGGGCACGATGCCCAGGGAAAAGATGGAGACAATCAGGTGGAGAATCCGGAGGTTCCGGAGGAAGAATATAGAAAGGGGCGCGATACCCAAGAGAGAGGAATGAAGGAGGATCAGGAGGAAAATTCGGAGGTTCAGGAGGTAGCAAATGAGAAGGGGCGCGATGCCCAAGAGAGAGGTCCGGAGGTTCCGGAGGTAGCAAATGAGAAGGGGTGCGATGCCCGAGGGGAAAATCCGGAGGTTCCGGAGAATGGAAAGGGGCGCGATGCCCGAGGGGAAAGCCCGGAGGTTCCAGAGAAATAGAATCAGAAAGGGCGAGATGCCCAAAGAGGAGGGATAAAATTCCTGGAGGTTCCAGGGAGATAGCAGGAAAAGGGACGTGATGCCCCAGGGATAGTGGATAAAAAGATGAAGATGAATAAGATGGGAAATGCGGAATATCCGGAGGTGCCGGAAGGTGGGGAAGATATAGGTTTGGAAACCCGGGAAGCAGGAGGTGCAAATGCATGCAATGGGATGGATGCGATGAATGCATGAAATGCAAAGAATATGAAGAATGTGAAGGGCAAGAGGATGAGATCCTCCTCCTAACCCTGGGAATGGCCCATGAAGAAAAAGTGATAGAGATGGATGAATAGAAAGTGGAACAAATAAGGGATGGCCCCTTAGCATTAAGATAACTACCCCTCCACGGCAGTGAAAGTGTATGAGAAATAGCCCCTGCCGAAGCTTCAATGGTGAATGTCAACTCCCTTGGAGAGTGCAAAGTAATGGTGTGAGGGAGTTGGAAAGTTGGGCTCGGAAGCATTATGTTGCCCAAAGATTCAAAATTTGGAAATTGGAACAAAGGGTGCCCTGCCCGGCCCTTACACAGCATCAATGCTTGGCATGGCGGTGACTTGGCTTCTTCGACCGTGCTTGGCACAATAACCCGGATTGGCATCCGGCAAATGAATTCTTGAATCTTGAATGGCGCGGCCAAATCCTTGCTGCCCGGCTCTTGATCATCCTCGGCACCTGTGCTTGTAGAAGGCCCCCCATTCCGAGTAATAGAAGGAGGTGAAGCGGAGGAGGAAGGCTTTGTGAGTGGTGGAGGTATAATGGAAAGTGTTGGCATAAGTGGAGGCGGAGGTTCAAACACATCGAGTTTCTCCCTTTGCTTGCAAGCGGTCGGGGTTAGCTCGAGTGCAAAAAGGGGTGGATCCTGCTCAGGATTAGCCATAGGTAAGGGTGAAGGGTTAAATGGTGGAATGGGCAAAGTGGGTTTTAAAGGGATAATAGAAGGCCTAGGTGGCGGTAATGGGAGGTTAATTGGGAAAGGTTCAATGGTGGGTTCGATGGAGGCTAATGGTGTGGAGATAGATGGCTTAACGGGTGGAGGTTTAATAGTGGAAGGCTTGGGGGAGGCTAGTGTTGCGGAGGTCAATGGTGTAACTGGAGGAGGTGTAATGTATGCGGTGTCAAGGATAGGAGGAGACTTACAATGTGCCGGTGTGGGTGATTGAAGTATCGACCCATCATCGTAACACCAACTAGTCTCATAAACAGGGGTTGAATTAGGAGTGGTTTCCTCCTGAGCAGGGGGTTCATCGAATGAAAGTGGGGGAAGTGGAAAGTTAAGGAAACTCGGAAGGGGTGCCTGCGGAGATTCATCATCATTGTATACTGCCTCGGATTCTTCGAATGCCGGCTCTTGCTTGCTTGAACCGCCGACGCCGTAATCATCCCTCCTGTCTTTCCATTCTCTCTCCATCTTTGTAATTTCGTCCAAAGCGGCATGGAGAGGGTTGACTGGAGTAGGAGGAGCCGTAACCCTCTTTATTTGTTCCTCCATCAAAGTAATCTTATCAAGCAGAGATTGTTGGAGGGGTGTGACTTGAACAACTAAGGGCTGGCAAGGCCTTGAAGGAGGAAGGGCCGTATAAAAAGGCCGTGGAGGGGAGTTGACGGGATGACCCGTGAAAGAACCCGGACGGGCCGGATTGCAAGGAGTAAATGGGCCTCGGGGCCGTGATGGAGGAGGAATAGAAGGAGGCGGGTGTCGGACCACCCGAGAAGGAGTGTGAATAGAAGGAGATGGGTAATGGGCTACCTGATTAGGAACATGAGTGGAAGAGGGAAATGGGTGACGGGCCACCCGTGGAGGGTCGGGAATAGAAGAGGGAGGTGGGTGATGGGCCACCCGATTAGGATTGGAAGGGGGAAATGAAGGAGATGCACCCTCAACAGCGGCCTTAAGGGCTTGGATCTGTTGAGGGGTAAGATGATCTAATGCATGCAAAATCTGGGAGACCTTCTCATCATTGGGACGAGAGGGCTTAATGGGAATAGTGGCTCGAAATTGAGTTGAAGGACCATTGGATTGGACATTGCCCAAGGGTCGGGCAACACCATAAGAATGAGGACGTGGTCGCTTGAAAGTATGGTGAGAATGATGAACATGTTGAATTTGAGGGGAATAAGATGTGCTAGGTTGATCACCCTCATGAACATTAATTGAATTGAACATGTTATTTTATCTATCAAAGTAAGCCATTCAAGCAATTTAGTGTGCAAACAATTTACAAAGAAACACACAAGTTGTGATGGTTACCTTGATTTCTTATGTTTGAATCTTGGTGAATTAATGATTTTATGCAAATTGGTATGATTCACACAAGGGGAGGAACCTAGTTTCAATATGGTTTGAACTCCAATGCCAACTAGGAACCCTCTCTCACCACGTATAGGCCAACTAACTCGGGACTTCAAAAGGGTACAACCTGCCCGGCGTCCGTGAGGGAATCCACGGGTGCGGGGACTTACGGAGGCTTGGAAAAGGGATTTCCAGTCCAAAGAGACGGAATACTCAATAGAGGGTCGTCCCGATTCCAAGAGGGTGTGTGGATCCTAATGAAGAGGAGGGGGGCCTCCCAAACCAAATGAAAAGAATGAATGCAACAGGGGAAATCAGGCCAACCACAATATGATCAATCAATATGAAATATCATGAAAACTCACCCACGGGAAGGGTTCTGGAAACCCACAGTAAAAACATGCCCTGGCAGGGGGCGCTAATAACAAAAGACACGACAGTGTGACTGTCGTGACTCAAAGCAAGGTGCCAGGGGCAGTAAAAAACACGCCTTAGGGTGAGGCGCTATAAGGGGAAAGGACGCCCTTTACTAAGGGCGTCAAATCTAAAGAAACGCCTTGCTGAGGGGCGCTAATCAACAAAGAAACGCCCTGGCGTGAGGCGTTACCAAGTAAAAGACGCCCTGTAGAGGGGCGTGAATTCACAAACAAGCAGGGTAATCACCACAACATAATCAATCAATGAATATGAGCATGGCATGAATCATGATGAAAAATCACGCAAGTAAAAGACGCCCTGAAAGGGGGCGCTATCCAGAAAAGGAACGACAGGGTCACCGTCGTGAATCACTGTGAGGGCCCACACGGGCAAGGTAAAAACACGCCCTGGTATGGGGCGCTACAAATAAAATGGACGCCTCTAGTCGAGGGCGTCAACTCTCAGGGGTACGCACGATCGAATGAATAAAACGCCTTAGTGTGAGGCGTTACAATATAAAAAGGCGCCCTGGAGAAGGGCGTGAATTCACAGATAAGCAGGGTATGATAGAAGACGTCCTGTCAGAAGGCGTTAGACATACATAAAACGCCCTGGGTGAGGGCGTGAAATTAAAAAGCGCCTCTGACAGAGGCGTTAATTCCCAGAAAGCCCCCACGGCCAGCAATATCAAACACTCACAGTCACATGGCAATCAATAAAATTCAGCAGAGTATAACATGCTCATCAAAAAAAATTTGGATAAGTGGAATTTTCAAAAAGAAAATCTAACAAGCTGACAGATCACTTGGGTGGAGTGCAAAGCACAATGGAGGGTGCCCGAGGGGCACAAAAGAGGGGTACCGAGGGTACCAAAGGGAAAGGGCACGCGAGGGTGCCAAAGTGGAAAGGGGTAATAAAAAAGAAGAACACAAAGGGTCCCACCGTGATCGCCAATTTGTAGATTCTTTTAAAATACACTTAAGGAAAATATAATGAAAAGCAAACAATAAACAATAGTGGTGATGAAACATGCACGAGGTGCACAAGGGGAGTGTGTGTGATCGCCAGAGACACGAGGGTCTCGAGTGGAAAATAATAAGGGAAAGGATGATCGCGAAAATACCTCAAAGTGCGGTTGATTGTAGGTGCTCCTTTCTCTTCCAATCGGTCGGCCGATGAAGAGAGTTCTTTAATTATTACCCATGCAAAAAGAGACACAAACACCACAAAAGAATTGAATTAGAACATGGTGTGTAGCATCAAATTCTATATGTAAAGATGAGCATGAAAATTGTGCAAGAACACACCTTGTGGGTGGTTGCCCTTAAACCCTTATGCAAAGAGGGTGTGGGGAGATATGATGAATGATGATATGAATGAAATAAGGGAGAAAGAGTGCAAGGAATGCACTATGGGGGAAAGCCTAAAAATGTTTGAGAATAATGAAAATCGAAGGGAGATGAGCATGAGATGAGCATGCAGATGAATACGTATGATGCAATACACAAAATAAAAGTAGAAAACAGAAGAAGGGGAGCCTGTGCCGATGGCTTTGATATTCAATGGGGGAGGAAGCTTTGAAGAAGATGATGAATGCACGTGAAAGCTCCTCTTTCAGCCAAACACAGCCGCACAGAGCAACCTGCAAGAAAACAAAAGAAAAAGGAAAAAAACGCGGAGGGGAAGAAGGGGGTCTAGCCCGTTAACAGAGCAGCAGAGCTCTATTAATAGATTGGAAATAGAGGGATAAGAACGGCAAGAGTCCAATGGAGGTAAGATAAGAACGGGCAAGGTATCCAAACGGAGCAGGGACTCTCTGGGGAAAGGGCTGCGAAGCCAGAAGATGAAACACGCCCTTGGTCAGGACGTCAATTCAAGAATTGACGACCTGTCAAGGGGCGTTAATTTAAAACACGCCCTGGGTCAGGGCGTTTCTTCCTGGATTAATTTTAGAAATAAACATTTCTTTTATTTAGAAATTATGAAAGACGCCTCAGGGAGAGGCGTGAATTGAAAAACGCCCCATGTAAGGGCGTGACTCAACATTTTTCAAATATTTATTCTTTTTCGAAAATTGCATAATTTCAGGAATTGACGCCCTCACATCAGGGCGTCCTTTCATCAAGAAACGCCCCAGGTCAGGTCGTGTTTTTAAAAAATGCCCTTCACCAGGTCACGAATTTATAAAATAGGTAAAATGGTGAGAAATAGATAAAATGGGGAGACACGCCCTGGATCAGGTCGCGTTTAAAAACACGCCCCTCTCGAGGGCGTTAATTTTAAAAAAAGAGGGAAAGGGGAGAAAATCCACGAAAAATGGAAAAAATACTCAAATAAGCTAATTTGAGGGTCAAATGGGGCATTACAAGGCAATATGAGAAATACTCAAAGTAATGTCAATTTTGGCGTGTCTACACACAATGATGCAAAAAGATGCACTGACTATGTACATGCATGAAGAACACGGACTGTACTGACTTAGCTGCGAACTGAGCTAATGGATGAATAGTGCTTGCACTGACTTGGTGGAGTGTACTGACTTGGTCGAGTGAAACAACGGAGGTTGTACATACTTGATAGCATGCAACAATGTATAGACCCGACAGATGCAATGTACACGCATCGACTTTCAATGCGAAAACAAAGTATGCACAGACTATGTATACTAAAAAATAAAACTATGCATTGAACCATGTATGTAGAGATTGCATGCAGAACATCTATATATTCTAATCTCACATGACTCATAGTGTTTGCTATCATCAAAACTACACAGCATCATCAAGGCACAAGGGGCACAACACCCACTTGATCCAAAATCTCGAAAGGTCTGATAAATCTCGGATGCAACTTTCCTTACTTGCCAAATCTAGCCACTCCCTTGGTAGGTGATACCTTGAGGAATACATGCTCACCAACCTCGAAAGACAAGTCTTTTCTTCTGTCGTCCGCATAACTCTTCTGCCGATCTTGCGCTGCTTTTAGCCTCTACTGGATCAACTGAATTTTCTCAGACGTTTCTTGAACTACTTCTGGCCCGATCAACTGTTTGTCACCA
This sequence comes from Amorphophallus konjac, assembly GCA_022559845.1. NCBI lineage: Eukaryota > Viridiplantae > Streptophyta > Magnoliopsida > Alismatales > Araceae > Amorphophallus > Amorphophallus konjac. Next base: position 190,331,542 of record CM040122.1, on the reverse strand, counting down.
ATATCTTCCCAGCATAGAGGAGACCTGCACGGTCTTTCATATAAAGCTTCAAATGGAGCCATACCTATACTTGCGTGGAAGCTATTATTGTAAGCAAACTCCACTAAAGGTAGGTGATGCTCCCGATCTTCCTTCCAATCCAGTATGCAAGTTCTCAACATATCCTCCAATGTCCGAATAGTTCTGTCGGACTGGCCATCTGTCTAGGAATGATATGCCAAGCTAAGCTTCAATTGAGACCCAAAGGCATTCTGTAATCCGTGCCAAAGCCTTGATGTGAAGCGAGGATCTTGTTCTGAAATGATGGACTTCGGAACTCCATGTAATCTAGCAATGTTTTCAACATACAAACATGCCAGACTTTCCACGTATTGCTTCATCTTCATGGCTAGAAAATGTGTGGTTTTTGAGAACCGATCCACAATTACCCAGATGGAATCATTGCCCTTGAAGGACCTGGGCAAATCTGTAACAAAATCCATGGTGATATTCTCCCAGTTCCACTGAGGTATTCCAATCCTTTGCATCAGGCCAGAAGGTCTTTGATTCTCAGCCTTCACTTGTTGACAAATCAGACACTTGGACACAAACTCAGCCACATCCCTCTTCATACCCTGCCACCAAAAGGTTCGCTTCAAATCTGGATACATCTTGCTACTACCAGGATGAATGGAGAACTTTGACCTGTGAGCTTCTTCCAACACTTCATTTTTCATTTCAACCACATCTAGCACACAGACCCTATGCTAAATCTGATAACACCTTCCTCATCATGAGCAATACATGGCTTGCCAATCATTCCTTGCAACTGGGGATCATCTCGCTGAGCTTCTTCGACACGATCCATAACTGTTGACCTGAGGGACATTTGAGCCACAAAATCTTTGCAAAGCTGAGGCTCAATCGATGTCATGGAACACACAACATCCTCAATCATCTTCCAATCTTACAGTAATAAGATCCTCTTCCGACTAAGGGCATCGGCTACCACATTTGCCTTTCCAAGGTGATATAGCAGCTTAAAATCATAATCCTTCATAAATTTGACCCATCGTCTCTGGCGCAAGTTCAGATCCTTCTGAGAAAAAAAATACGTGAGACTCTGGTGGTCTATGAAAACTCCAAACTTAACTCTATACAAGTAATGTCTCTACATCTTTAGTGCATGAACCACCACGGCCAATTCCAAGTCATGCGTAGGGTAATTCTTCTCATGCTCCTTCAATTGTCTAGAAGCATATTCCACAACCCTATCATTCTGCATTAGGACACAACCAATTCTGATCCTTGAAGCATCTGTGTAGAGGGTGAACATGTCGATGCTATTTGGTAGGATCAAAAGTGGAGTTGATGTCAAACACTTCTTCAACTCTTGGAAGCCTTGCGCACTCTCTTCAGTCCAGACGAACTTCACTCCCTTCCTTGTTAACTTTGTTAAAGGCACAGAACTCGAAGCAAAACCTTTAATGAACTTCCTGTAATAACCGGCCAACCCTAAGAAACTCTGAATTTCAGTAGGAGTCTTTGGAGCCTCCCATTCCAACACAGCTTGGACTTTTTTTGGGTCAACCGCTACGCCATTACCAAATATCACGTGGCCAAGAAATTCAACCTGCTTGAGCCAGAAGTCACACTTGCTAAACTTGGCATATAGCTTGTACGCTCGAAGAGTCTCCAAAGCAATCCTCAAATGCTCCTTGTGAGACGCTTCATCTGGTGACTAAATCAACACATCATCATAAATATTACCACAAAGCTATCCAAATAGGGCTTAAACACTCGGTTCATTAGGTCCATGAATGCTACAGGGGCATTTGTTAGGCCAAAGGATAAAACCAGGAATTCATAGTGCCCATATCTGGCTCAGAAAGCTGTCCTCGAAGTATCTTCCTCTTTGATCCACAGTTGATGATATCCTGAACGCAAATCAATCTTCGAGAACACAATAGCACCTTGCAACTGATCGAAGAGATCATCTATGTGTGGCAAAGGATAGCGGTTCTTCACAGTTACTTGATTGAGCTTCCGATAGTCAATACCGAGTCGAAGTGACCCATCCTTCTTCTTCACAAATAGGACTGGGGCTCCCCATGGCGAAACATTTGGTTGAATGAAACCCTTGTCCAACAATTCTTGCAATTGCTTCCTCAACTCTGCCATCTCTGCTGGTGCCATCCGATAAGGTGCTTTAGATATCGATGTCGTGCCGAGTAAAAGATCAATAAAGAATTTAATATCTTGGATTGGCGGCAATCCCGATAAATCCTCCGAAAAAATATCAGAGAAGTCTCGAATCACTTCAATCTTCTCAATTGATGGCGCTTGGTTGGCTTCACCTGAGGCCACTACAAAAGCGAAGAATGCACTACAACCCTTATGCAAAGATCTAACTGCCTTCATGGCTGAGACCATAAATTTTCCTGACCCAATCTTGGGCAAAGGGTGAAAAAACTCCTTCTTGCCGGGTATGCGAAAAATAACACGCTTCTTGCGGCAATCAATGAGAGCATAGTGCTTCTCAAGCCAATCAAGACAGAGAATTGCATCATAGTCCTTCATCTTCAAAAGATAGCAGTGACCAGCTAATTCCCGCCCTTCAACAAGAACGGGCAAGGAGGGTTAACTCCTTGTAGTGGACAATGCTCCGGCTAGGGTGTGCACTAGAAGAGGCACATCCATGTCTATTGCTACTAGACCCAACTCATCATGCAACACCCTTGAAAACTTCTCAGACATAAATGAATGAGTCGCCCCGGTGTCAAACAAGATTCTAGCATGGAAACCAGATATTGAAAGTGTACCTTCAGTCACATGATCCGCTTGCTCCGCATCTTCCTTAGCTAATGCGAACACTCGAGCTGGCGCTCTGGATCTTCCGGCCGGCTTTGCTGTTGCTGCTACATGGGCTTTACTGGGTGTAGTTAACTAAGCCTTCAGATAATCCTTGATCTTGTGATCCAGGCTTCCACATCTAAGACACCTGCCAGTAATCATCCAGCACTCCTTACCTCCATGCCATTTCCCGCAATGGTTACATTATGTCTTGTCACGTGACGATCCTCCCGATCCACCGGCTTGTGGTGAAGCTACCTTTGTCGATGCATAATTTGACGGTCGAAAGAAAGGCTTATGTTTTTTCATGCGGTCTTGACGTTGAAAACTCGACGATGACCTCTTTATCAATGCTTTCTTCTCTTCTTGATACTGGTTCTGGAAACCCACAGTAAAAACACGCTCTGGCAGGGGGCGCTAATAACAAAAGACACGACAGTGTGACTATCGTGACTCAAAGTAAGGTGCCAGGGGCAGTAAAAAACATGCCTTAGGGTGAGGCGCTATAAGGGGAAAGGACGCCCTTTACTGAGGGCGTCAAATCTAAAGAAACGCCTTGCTGAGGGGCGCTAATCAATAAAGAAACGCCCTGGCGTGAGGCGTTACCAAGTAAAAGACGCCCTGTAGAGGGGCGTGAATTCACAAACAAGCAGGGTAATCACCATAACATAATCAATCAATGAATATGAGCATGGCATGAATCATGATGAAAAATCACGCAAGTAAAAGATGCCCTGAAAGGGGGCGCTATCCAGAAAAGGAACGACAGGGTCACCGTCGTGAATCACTGTGAGGGCCCACACGGGCAAGGTAAAAACACGCCCTGGTATGGGGCGCTACAAATAAAATGGACGCCTTTGGTCGAGGGCGTCAACTCTCAGGGGTACGCACGGCCGAATGAATAAAACGCCTTAGTGTGAGGCATTACAATATAAAAAGGCGCCTTGGAGAAAGGCGTGAATTCACAGATAAGCAGGGTATGATAGAAGACATCCTGTCAGAAGGCGTTAGACATACATAAAACGCCCTGGGTGAGGGCGTGAAATTAAAAAGCGCCTCTGACAGAGGCGTTAATTCCCAGAAAGACCCCACGGCCAGCAATATCAAACACTCACAGTCACATGGCAATCAATAAAATGCAGCAGAGTATAACATGCTCATCAAAAAAAATTTGGATAAGTGGAATTTTCAAAAAGAAAATCTAACAAGCTGACAGATCACTTGGGGAGAGTGCAAAGCACAATGGAGGGTGCCCGAGGGGCACAAAGGAGGGGTACCGTGGGTACCAAAGGGAAAGGGCACGCGAGGGTGCCAAAGTGGAAAGGGGTAATAAAAAAGAAGAACACAAAGGGTCCCACCGTGATCGCCAATTTGTAGATTCCTTTAAAATCCACTTAAGGAAAATATAATGAAAAGCAAACAATAAATAATAGTGGAGATGAAACATGCACGAGGTGCGCAAGGGGAGTGTGTGTGATCGCCAGAGACACGAGGGTCTCGAGTGGAAAATAATAAGGGAAAGGATGATCGCGAAAATACCTCAAAGTGCGGTTGATTGTAGGTGCTCCTTTCTCTTCCAATCGGCCGGCCGATGAAGAGAGTTCTTTAATTATTACCCTTGCAAAAAGAGACACAAACACCACAAAAGAATTGAATTAGAACATGGTGTGTAGCATCAAATTCTATATGTAAAGATGAGCATGAAAATTGTGCAAGAACACACCTTGTGGGTGGTTGCCCTTAAACCCCTATGCAAAGAGGGTGTGGGGAGATATGATGAATGATGATATGAATGAAATAAGGGAGAAAGAGTGCAAGGAATGCACTATGGGGGAAAGTCTAAAAATGTTTGAGAATAATGAAAATCGAAGGGAGATGAGCATGAGATGAGCATGCAGATGAATACGTATGATGCAATACACAAAATAAAAGTAGAAAAAAGAAGAAGGGGAGCCTGTGCCGATGGCTTTGATATTCAATGGGGGAGGAAGCTTTGAAGAAGATGATGAATGCGCGTGAAAGCTCCTCTTTCAGCCAAACACAGCCGCACAGAGCAACCTGCAAGAAAACAAAAGTAAAAGGAAAAAAATGCGGAGGGGAAGAAGGGGGTCCAACCAGTTAACAGAGCAGCAGAGCTCTATTAATAGATTGGAAATAGAGGGATAAGAACGGCAAGAGTCCAATGGAGGTAAGATAAGAACGGGCAAGGTATCCAAACGGAGCAGGGACTCTCTGGGGAAAGGGCTGCGAAGCCAGAAGATGAAACACGCCCTTGGTCAGGGCGTCAATGCAAGAATTGACGACCTGTCAACGGGCGTTAATTTAAAACACGCCCTGGGTCAGGGCGTTTCTTCCTGGATTAATTTTAAAAATAAACATTTCTTTTATTTAGAAATTATGAAAGACGCCTCAGGGAGAGGCGTGAATTGAAAAACGCCCCATGTTAGGGCGTGACTCAACATTTTTCAAATATTTAATCTTTTTCAAAAATTGCATAATTCCAGGAATTGACGCCCTCACATCAGGGCGTCCTTTCATCAAGAAACGCCCCAGGTCAGGTCGTGTTTTTAAAAAACGCCCTTCACCAGGTCACGAATTTATAAAATAGGTAAAATGGGGAGAAATAGATAAAATGGAGAGACACGCCCTGGATCAGGCCGCGTTTAAAAACACACCCCGCTCAAGGGCGTTAATTTTAAAAAAAGAGGGAAAGGGGAGAAAATCAATGAAAAATGGAAAAAATACTCAAATAAGCTAATTTGAGGGTCAAATGGGGCATTACAAGGCAATATGAGAAATACTCAAAGTAATGTCAATTTTGGCGTGTCTACACACAACGATGCAAAAAGATGCACTGACTATGTACATGCATGAAGAACACGGACTGTACTGACTTAGCTGCGAACTGAGCTAATGGATGAATAGTGCTTGCACTGACTTGGTGGAGTGTACTGACTTGGTCGAGTGAAACAACGGAGGTTGTACATACTTGATAGCATGCAACAATGTATAGACCCGACAGATGCAATGTACACGCATCGACTTTCAATGCGAAAACAAAGTATGCACAGACTATGTATACTAAAAAATAGAACTATGCATTGAACCATGTATGTAGAGATTGCATGCAGAACATCTATATATTCTAATCTCACATGACTCATAGTGTTTGCTATCATCAAAACTACGCAACATCATCAAGGCACAAGTGGCACAACACCCACTTGATCCAAAATCTCGAAAGGTCCGATAAATCTCGGATGCAACTTTCCTTACTTGCCAAATCTAGCCACTCCCTTGGTAGGTGATACCTTGAGGAATACATGCTCACCAACCTCGAAAGACAAGTCTTTTCTTCTGTCGTCCGCATAACTCTTCTACCGATCTTGCGTTGCTTTTAGTCTCTACTGGATCAACTGAATTTTCTCGGACGTTTCTTGAACTACTTCTGGCCCGATCAACTGTTTGTCACCAATATCTTCCCAGCATAGAGGAGACCTGCACGGTCTTTCATATAAAGCTTCAAATGGAGCCATACCTATACTTGCGTGGAAGCTATTATTGTAAGCAAACTCCACTAAAGGTAGGTGATGCTCCCGATCTTCCTTCCAATCCAGTATGCAAGTTCTCAACATATCCTCCAATGTCCGAATAGTTCTGTCGGACTGGCCACCTGTCTGGGAATGATATGCCAAGCTAAGCTTCAATTGAGACCCAAAGGCATTCTGTAATCCGTGCAAAAGCCTTGATGTGAAGCGAGGATCTTGTTCTGAAATGATGGACTTCGGAACTCCATGTAATCTAGCAATGTTTTCAACATACAAACATGCCAGACTTTCCACGGATTGCTTCATCTTCATGGCTAGAAAATGTGTGGTTTTTGAGAACCGATCCACAATTACCCAGATGGAATCATTGCCCTTGAAGGACCTGGGCAAATCTGTAACAAAATCCATGGTGATATTCTCCCAGTTCCACTGAGGTATTCCAATCCTTTGCATCAGGCCAGAAGGTCTTTGATTCTCAGCCTTCACTTGTTGACAAATCAGACACTTGGACACAAACTCAGCCACATCCCTCTTCATACCCTGCCACCAAAAGGTTCGCTTCAAATCTGGATACATCTTGCTACTACCAGGATGAATGGAGAACTTTGACCTGTGAGCTTCTTCCAACACTTCATTTTTCAGTTCAGCCACATCTAGCACACAGACCCTATGCTAAAATCTGATAACACCTTCCTCATCATGAGCAATACATGGCTTGCCAATCATTCCTTGCAACTGGGGATCATCTCGCTGAGCTTCTTCGACACGATCCATAACTGTTGACCTGAGGGACAATTGAGCAACAAAAGCTTTGCAAAGCTGAGGCTCAATCGATGTCATGGAACACACAACATCCTCAATCATCTTCCAATCTTGCAGTAATAAGATCCTCTTCCGACTAAGGGCATCGGCTACCACATTTGCCTTTCCAAGGTGATATAGCAGCTTAAAATCATAATCCTTCATAAATTTGACCCATCGTCTCTGGCGCAAGTTCAGATCCTTCTGAGAAAAAAAATACGTGAGACTCTGGTGGTCTATGAAAACTCCAAACTTAACTCTATACAAGTAATGTCTCTACATCTTTAGTGCATGAACCACCACGGCCAATTCGAAGTCATGCGTAGGGTAATTCTTCTCATGCTCCTTCAATTGTCTAGAAGCATATTCCACAACCCTATCATTCTGCATTAGGACACAACCAATTCTGATCCTTGAAGCATCTGTGTAGAGGGTGAACATGTCGATGCTATTTGGTAGGATCAAAAGTGGAGTTGATGTCAAACACTTCTTCAACTCTTGGAAGCCTTGCGCACTCTCTTCAGTCCAGACGAACTTCACTCCCTTCCTTGTTAACTTTGTTAAAGGCACAGAACTCGAAGCAAAACCTTTAATGAACTTCCTGTAATAACCGGCCAACCCTAAGAAACTCTGAATTTTAGTAGGAGTCTTTGGAGCCTCCCATTCCAACACAGCTTGGACATTTTTTGGGTCAACCGCTACGCCATTACCAAATATCACGTGGCCAAGAAATTCAACCTGCTTGAGCCAGAAGTCACACTTGCTAAACTTGGCGTATAGCTTGTACGCTCGAAGAGTCTCCAAAGCAATCCTCAAATGCTCCCTGTGAGACGCTTCATCTGGTGAATAAATCAACACATCATCATAAATATTACCACAAAGCTATCCAAATAGGGCTTAAACACTCGGTTCATTAGGTCCATGAATGCTACAGGGGCATTTGTTAGGCCAAAGGATAAAACCAGGAATTCATAGTGCCCATATCTGGCTCGAAAAGCTGTCCTCGAAGTATCTTCCTCTTTGATCCACAGTTGATGATATCCTGAACGCAAATCAATCTTCGAGAACACAATAGCACCTTGCAACTGATCGAAGAGATCATCTATGTGTGGCAAAGGATAGCGGTTCTTCACAGTTACTTGATTGAGCTTCCGATAGTTAATACCGAGTCGAAGTGACCCATCCTTCTTCTTCACAAATAGGACTGGGGCTCCCCATGGCGAAACATTTGGTTGAATGAAACCCTTGTCCAACAATTCTTGCAATTGCTTCCTCAACTCTGCCATCTCCGCTGGTGCCATCCGATAAGGTGCTTTAGATATCGATGTCGTGCCGAGTAAAAGATCAATAGAGAATTTAATCTCTTGGATTGGCGGCAATCCCGATAAATCCTCCGAAAAAATATCAGAGAAGTCTCGAATCACTTCAATCTTCTCAATTGATGGCGCTTGGTTGGCTTCACCTGAGGCCACTACAAAAGCGAAGAATGCACTACAACCCTTATGCAAAGATCTAACTGCCTTCATGGCTGAGACCATAAATTTTCCTGACCCAATTTTGGGCAAAGGGTGAAAAAACTCCTTCTTGCCGGGTATGCGAAAAATAACACGCTTCTTGCGGCAATCAATGAGAGCATAGTGCTTCTCAAACCAATCAAGACAGAGAATTGCATCATAGTCCTTCATCTTCAAAAGATAGAAGTGACCAGCTAATTCCCGCCCTTCAACAAGAACGGGCAAGGAGGGTTAACTCCTTGTAGTGGACAATGCTCCGGCTAGGGTGTGCACTAGAAGAGGCACATCCATGTCTATTGCTACTAGACCCAACTCATCATGCAACACCCTTGAAAACTTCTCAGACATAAATGAATGAGTCGCCCCGGTGTCAAACAAGATTCTAGCATGAAAACCAGATATTGAAAGTGTACCTTCAGTCACATGATCCGCTTGCTCCGCATCTTCCTTAGCTAATGCGAACACTCGAGCTGGCGCTCTGGATCTTCCGGCCGGCTTTGCTGTTGCTGCTACATGGGCTTTACTGGGTGTAGTTAACTAAGCCTTCAGATAATCCTTGATCTTGTGATCCAGGCTTCCACATCTAAGACACCTGCCAGTAATCATCCAGCACTCCTTACCTCCATGCCATTTCCCGCAATGGTTACATTATGTCTTGTCACGTGACGATCCTCCCGATCCACCGGCTTGTGGTGAAGCTACCTTTGTCGGTGCATAATTTGACGGTCGAAAGAAAGGCTTATGTTTTTTCATGCGGTCTTGACGTTGAAAACTCGATGATGACCTCTTTATCAATGCTTTCTTCTCTTCTTGATACTGGTTCTGGAAACCCACAGTAAAAACACGCCCTGGCAGGGGGCGCTAATAACAGAAGACAGGACAGTGTGACTGTCGTGACTCAAAGCAAGGTGCCAGGGGCAGTAAAAAACACGCCTTAGGGTGAGGCGCTATAAGGGGAAAGGACGCCCTTTACTGAGGGCGTCAAATCTAAAGAAACGCCTTGCTGAGGGGCGCTAATCAACAAAGAAACGCCCTGGCGCGAGGCGTTACCAAGTAAAAGATGCCCTGTAGAGGGGCGTGAATTCACAAACAAGCAGGGTAATCACCACAACATAATCAATCAATGAATATGAGCATGGCATGAATCATGATGAAAAATCACGCAAGTAAAAGACGCCCTGAAAGGGGGTGCTATCCAGAAAAGGAACGACATGGTCACCGTCGTTAATCGCTGTGAGGGCCCACACGGGCAAGGTAAAAACACGCCCTGGTATGGGGCGCTACAAATAAAATGGACGCCTCTGGTCGAGGGCGTCAACTCTCAGGGGTACGCACGGCCGAATGAACAAAACGCCTTAGTGTGAGGCGTTACAATATAAAAAGGCGCCCTGGAGAAGGGCGTGAATTCACAGATAAGCAGGGTATGATAGAAGACATCCTGTCAGAAGGCGTTAGACATACATAAAACGCCCTGGGTGAGGGCGTGAAATTAAAAAGCGCCTCTGACAGAGGCGTTAATTCCCAGAAAGACCCCACGGCCAGCAATATCAAACACTCACAGTCACATGGCAATCAATAAAATGCAGCAGAGTATAACATGTTCATCAAAAAAAAATTGGATAAGTGGAATTTTCAAAAAGAAAATCTAACAAGCTGACAGATCACTTGGGGAGAGTGCAAAGCACAATGGAGGGTGCCCGAGGGGCACAAAGGAGGGGTACCGTGGGTACCAAAGGGAAAGGGCACGCGAGGGTGCCAAAGTGGAAAGGGGTAATAAAAAAGAAGAACACAAAGGGTCCCACCGTGATCGCCAATTTGTAGATTCCTTTAAAATCCACTTAAGGAAAATATAATGAAAAGCAAACAATAAACAATAGTGGAGATGAAACATGCACGAGGTGCACAAGGGGAGTGTGTGTGATCGCCAGAGACACGAGGGTCTCGAGTGGAAAATAATAAGGGAAAGGATGATCGCGAAAATACCTCAAAGTGCGGTTGATTGTAGGTGCTCCTTTCTCTTCCAATCGGCCGGCCGATGAAGAGAGTTCTTTAATTATTACCCTTGCAAAAAGAGACACAAACACCACAAAAGAATTGAATTAGAACATGGTGTGTAGCATCAAATTCTATATGTAAAGATGAGCATGAAAATTATGCAAGAACACACCTTGTGGGTGGTTGCCCTTAAACCCCTATGCAAAGAGGGTGTGGGGAGATATGATGAATGATGATATGAATGAAATAAGGGAGAAAGAGTGCAAGGAATGCACTATGGGGGAAAGCCTAAAAATGTTTGAGAATAATGAAAATCGAAGGGAGATGAGCATGAGATGAGCATGCAGATGAATACGTATGATGCAATACACAAAATAAAAGTAGAAAAAAGAAGAAGGGGAGCCTGTGCCGATGGCTTTGATATTCAATGGGGGAGGAAGCTTTGAAGAAGATGATGAATGCGCGTGAAAGCTCCTCTTTCAGCCAAACACAGCCGCATAGAGCAACCTGCAAGAAAACAAAAGCAAAAGGAAAAAAACGCGGAGGGGAAGAAGGGGGTCCAACCCGTTAACAGAGCAGCAGAGCTCTATTAATAGATTGGAAATAGAGGGATAAGAATGGCAAGAGTCCAATGGAGGTAAGATAAGAACGGGCAAGGTATCCAAACGGAGCAGGGACTCTCTAGGGAAAGGGCTGCGAAGCCAGAAGATGAAACACGCCCTTGGTCAGGGCGTCAATTCAAGAATTGACGACCTGTCAAGGGGCGTTAATTTAAAACACGCCCTGGGTCAGGGCGTTTCTTCCTGGATTAATTTTAGAAATAAACATTTCTTTTATTTAGAAATTATGAAAGACGCCTCAGGGAGAGGCGTGAATTGAAAAACGCCCCATGTTAGGGCGTGACTCAACATTTTTCAAATATTTATTCTTTTTCGAAAATTGCATAATTTCAGGAATTGACGCCCTCACATCAGGGCGTCCTTTCATCAAAAAAATGCCCCCGGTCAGGTCGTGTTTTTAAAAAACGCCCTTCACCAGGTCACGAATTTATAAAATAGGTAAAATAAGGAGAAATAGATAAAATGGGGAGACACGCCCTGGATCAGGCCGCGTTTAAAAACACGCCCCTCTCCAGGGCGTTAATTTTAAGAAAAGAGGGAAAGGGGAGAAAATCCACGAAAAATGGAAAAAACACTCAAATAAGCTAATTTGAGGGTCAAATGGGGCATTACAAGGCAATATGAGAAATACTCAAAGTAATGTCAATTTTGGCGTGTCTACACACAACGATGCAAAAAGATGCACTGACTATGTACATGCATGAAGAACACGGACTGTACTGACTTAGCTGCGAACTGAGCTAATGGATGAATAGTGCTTGCACTGACTTGGTGGAGTGTACTGACTTGGTCGAGTGAAACAACGGAGGTTGTACATACTTGATAGCATGCAACAATGTATAGACCCGACAGATGCAATGTACACGCATCGACTTTCAATGCGAAAACAAAGTATGCACAGACTATGTATACTAAAAAATAAAACTATGCATTGAACCATGTATGTAGAGATTGCATGCAGAACATCTATATATTCTAATCTCACATGACTCATAGTGTTTGCTATCATCAAAACTACACAACATCATCAAGGCACAAGGGGCACAACACCCACTTGATCCAAAATCTCGAAAGGTCCGATAAATCTCGGATGCAACTTTCCTTACTTGCCGAATCTAGCCACTCCCTTGGTAGGTGATACCTTGAGGAATACATGCTCACCAACCTCGAAAGACAAGTCTTTTCTTCTGTCGTCCGCATAACTCTTCTGCCGATCTTGCGCTGCTTTTAGTCTCTACTGGATCAACTGAATTTTCTCGGACGTTTCTTGAACTACATCTGGCCCGATCAACTGTTTGTCACCAATATCTTCCCAGCATAGAGGAGACCTGCACGGTCTTTCATATAAAGCTTCAAATGGAGCCATACCTATACTTGCGTGGAAGCTATTATTGTAAGCAAACTCCACTAAAGGTAGGTGATGCTCCCGATCTTCCTTCCAATCCAGTATGCAAGTTCTCAACATATCCTCCAATGTCTGAATAGTTCTGTCGGACTGGCCATCTGTCTGGGAATGATATGCCAAGCTAAGCTTCAAGTGAGACCCAAAGGCATTCTGTAATCCGTGCCAAAGCCTTGATGTGAAGCGAGGATCTTGTTCTGAAATGATGGACTTCGGAACTCCATGTAATCTAGCAATGTTTTCAACATACAAACATGCCAGACTTTCCACGGATTGCTTCATCATCATGGCTAGAAAATGTGTGGTTTTTGAGAACCGATCCACAATTACCCAGATGGAATCATTGCCCTTAAAGGACCTGGGCAAATCTGTAACAAAATCCATGGTGATATTCTCCCAGTTCCACTGAGGTATTCCAATCCTTTGCATCAGGCCAGAAGGTCTTTGATTATCAGCCTTCACTTGTTGACAAATCAGACACTTGGACACAAACTCAGCCACATCCCTCTTCATACCCTGCCACCAAAAGGTTCGCTTCAAATCTGGATACATCTTGCTACTACCAGGATGAATGGAGAACTTTGACCTGTGAGCTTCTTCCAACACTTCATTTTTCAGTTCAGCCACATCTAGCACACAGACCCTATGCTAAAATCTGATAACACCTTCCTCATCATGAGCAATACATGGCTTGCCAATCATTCCTTGCAACTGGGGATCATCTCGCTGAGCTTCTTCGACACGATCCATAACTGTTGACCTGAGGGACAATTGAGCAACAAAAGCTTTGCAAAGTTGAGGCTCAATCGATGTCATGGAACACACAACATCCTCAATCATCTTCCAATCTTGCAGTAATAAGATCCTCTTCCGACTAAGGGCATCGGCTACCACATTTGCCTTTCCAAGGTGATATAGCAGCTTAAAATCATAATCCTTCATAAATTTGACCCATCGTCTCTGGCGCAAGTTCAGATCCTTCTGAGAAAAAAAATACGTGAGACTCTGGTGGTCTATGAAAACTCCAAACTTAACTCTATACAAGTAATGTCTCTACATCTTTAGTGCATGAACCACCACGGCCAATTCCAAGTCATGCGTAGGGTAATTCTTCTCATGCTCCTTCAATTGTCTAGAAGCATATTCCACAACCCTATCATTCTGCATTAGGACACAACCAATTCTGATCCTTGAAGCATCTGTGTAGAGGGTGAACATGTCGATGCTATTTGGTAGGATCAAAAGTGGAGTTGATGTCAAACACTTCTTCAACTCTTGGAAGCCTTGCGCACTCTCTTCAGTCCAGACGAACTTCACTCCCTTCCTTGTTAACTTTGTTAAAGGCACAGAACTCAAAGCAAAACCTTTAATGAACTTCCTGTAATAACCGGCCAACCCTAAGAAACTCTAAATTTCAGTAGGAGTCTTTGGAGCCTCGTATTCCAACACAGCTTGGACTTTTTTTGGGTCAACCGCTACGCCATTACCAAATATCACGTGGCCAAGAAATTCAACCTGCTTGAGCCAGAAGTCACACTTGCTAAACTTGGCATATAGCTTGTACGCTCGAAGAGTCTCCAAAGCAATCCTCAAATGCTTCCTGTGAGACGCTTCATCTGGTGAATAAATCAACACATCATCATAAATATTACCACAAAGCTATCTAAATAGGGCTTAAACACTCGGTTCATTAGGTCCATGAATGCTACAGGGGCATTTGTTAGGCCAAAGGATAAAACCAGGAATTCATAGTGCCCATATCTGGCTCGGAAAACTGTCCTCGAAGTATCTTCCTCTTTGATCCACAGTTGATGATATCCTGAACGCAAATCAATCTTCGAGAACACAATAGCACCTTGCAACTGATCGAAGAGATCATCTATGTGTGGCAAAGGATAGCGGTTCTTCACAGTTACTTGATTGAGCTTCCGATAGTCAATACCGAGTCGAAGTGACCCATCCTTCTTCTTCACAAATAGGACTGGGGCTCCCCATGGCGAAACATTTGGTTGAATGAAACCCTTGTCCAACAATTCTTGCAATTGCTTCCTCAACTCTGCCATCTCTGCTGGTGCCATCCGATAAGGTGCTTTAGATATCAATGTCGTGCCGAGTAAAAGATCAATAGAGAATTTAATCTCTTGGATTGGCGACAATCCCAATAAATCCTCCGAAAAAATATCAGAGAAGTCTCGAATCACTTCAATCTTCTCAATTGATGGCGCTTGGTTGGCTTCACCTGAGGCCACTACAAAAGCGAAGAATGCACTACAACCCTTATGCAAAGATCTAACTGCCTTCATGGCTGAGACCATAAATTTTCATGACCCAATCTTGGGCAAAGGGTGAAAAAACTCCTTCTTGCCGGGTATGCGAAAAATAACACGCTTCTTGCGGCAATCAATGAGAGCATAGTGCTTCTCAAGCCAATCAAGACAGAGAATTGCATCATAGTCCTTCATCTTCAAAAGATAGAAGTGACCAGCTAATTCCCGCCCTTCAACAAGAACGGGCAAGGAGGGTTAACTCCTTGTAGTGGATAATGCTCCGGCTAGGGTGTGCACTAGAAGAGGCACATCCATGTCTATTGCTACTAGACCCAACTCATCATGCAACACCCTTGAAAACTTCTCAGACATAAATGAATGAGTCGCCCTGGTGTCAAACAAGATTCTAGCATCGAAACCAGATATTGAAAGTGTACCTTCAGTCACATGATCCGCTTGCTCCGCATCTTCCTTAGCTAATGCGAACACTCGAGCTGGCGCTCTGGATCTTCCGGCCAGCTTTGCTGTTGCTGCTACATGGGCTTTACTGGGTGTAGTTAACTAAGCCTTCAGATAATCCTTGATCTTGTGATCCAGGATTCCACATCTAAGACACCTGCCAGTAATCATCTAGCACTCCTTACCTCCATGCCATTTCCCGCAATGGTTACATTATGTCTTGTCACGTGACGATCCTCCCGATCCACCGGCTTGTGGTGAAGCTACCTTTGTCGGTGCATAATTTGACGGTCGAAAGAAAGGTTTATGTTTTTTCATGCGGTCTTGACGTTGAAAACTCGACAATGACCTCTTTATCAATGCTTTCTTCTCTTCTTGATACTGGTTCTGGAAACCCACAGTAAAAACACGCCCTGGCAGGGGGCGCTAATAACAAAAGACACGACAATGTGACTGTCGTGACTCAAAGCAAGGTGCCAGGGGCAGTAAAAAACACGCCTTAGGGTGAGGCGCTATAATGGGAAAGGACGCCCTTTACTGAGGGCATCAAATCTAAAGAAACGCCTTGCTGAGGGGCGCTAATCAACAAAGAAACGCCCTGGCGTGAGGCGTTACCAAGTAAAAGACGCCCTGTAGAGGGGCGTGAATTCACAAACAAGCAGGGTAATCACCACAACATAATCAATCAATGAATATGAGCATGGCATGAATCATGATGAAAAATCACGCAAGTAAAAGATGCCCTAAAAGGGGGCGCTATCCAGAAAAGGAACGACAGGGTCACCGTCGTGAATCACTGTGAGGGCCCACACGGGCAAGGTAAAAACACGCCCTGGTATGGGGCGCTACAAATAAAATGGACGCCTCTGGTCGAGGGCGTCAACTCTCAGGGGTACGCACGGCCGAATGAATAAAACGCCTTAGTGTGAGGCGTTACAATATAAAAAGGCGCCCTGGAGAAGGGCGTGAATTCACAGATAAGCAGGGTATGATAGAAGACGTCCTGTCAGAAGGCGTTAGACATACATAAAATGCCCTGGGTGAGGGCGTGAAATTAAAAAGCGCCTCTGACAGAGGCGTTAATTCCCAGAAAGACCCCACGGCCAGCAATATCAAACACTCACAGTCACATGGCAATCAATAAAATGCAGCAGAGTATAACATGCTCATCAAAAAAAATTTGGATAAGTGGAATTTTCAAAAAGAAAATCTAACAAACTGACAGATCACTTGGGGAGAGTGCAAAGCACAATGGAGGGTGCCCGAGGGGCATAAAGGAGGGGTACCGTGGGTGCCAAAGGGAAAGGGCACGCGAGGGTGCCAAAGTGGAAAGGGGTAATAAAAAAGAAGAACACAAAGGGTCCCACTGTGATCGCCAATTTGTAGATTCCTTTAAAATCCAGTTAAGGAAAATATAATGAAAAGCAAACAATAAACAATAGTGGAGATGAAACATGCACGAGGTGCACAAGGGGAGTGTGTGTGATCGCCAGAGACACGAGGGTCTCGAGTGGAAAATAATAAGGGAAAGGATGATCGCGAAAATACCTCAAAGTGCGGTTGATTGTAGGTGCTCCTTTCTCTTCCAATCGGCCGGCCGACGAAGAGAGTTCTTTAATTATTACCCTTGCAAAAAGAGACACAAACACCACAAAAGAATTGAATTAGAACATGGTGTGTAGCATCAAATTCTATATGTAAAGATGAGCATGAAAATTATGCAAGAACACACCTTGTGGGTGGTTGCCCTTAAACCCCTATGCAAAGAGGGTGTGGGGAGATATGATGAATGATGATATGAATGAAATAAGGGAGAAAGAGTAAAAGGAATGCACTATGGGGGAAAGCCTAAAAATGTTTGAGAATAATGAAAATCGAAGGGAGATGAGCATGAGATGAGCATGCAGATGAATACGTATGATGCAATACACAAAATAAAAGTAGAAAAAAGAAGAAGGGGAGCCTGTGCCGATGGCTTTGATATTCAATGGGGGAGGAAGCTTTGAAGAAGATGATGAATGCGCGTGAAAGCTCCTCTTTCAGCCAAACACAGCCGCACAGAGCAACTTGCAAGAAAACAAAAGTAAACGGAAAAATACGCGGAGGGGAAGAAGGGGGTCCAACCCGTTAACAGAGCAGCAGAGCTCTATTAATAGATTGGAAATAGAGGGATAAGAACGGCAAGAGTCCAATGGAGGTAAGATAAGAACGGGCAAGGTATCCAAACGGAGCAGGGACTCTCTGGGGAAAGGGCTGCGAAGCCAGAAGATGAAACACGCCCTTGGTCAGGGTGTCAATTCAAGAATTGACGACCTGTGAAGGGGCGTTAATTTAAAACACGCCCTGGGTCAGGGCGTTTCTTCCTGGATTAATTTTAGAAATAAATATTTCTTTTATTTAGAAATTATGAAAGACGCCTCAGGGAGAGGCGTGAATTGAAAAACGCCCCATGTTAGGGCGTGACTCAACATTTTTCAAATATTTATTCTTTTTCAAAAATTGCATAATTCCAGGAATTGACGCCCTCACATCAGGGCGTCCTTTCATCAAGAAACGCCCCAGGTCAGGTCGTGTTTTTAAAAAATGCCCTTCACCAGGTCACGAATTTATAAAATAGGTAAAATGGGGAGAAATAGATAAAATGGGGAGACACGCCATGGATTAGGCCGCGTTTAAAAACACACCCCTCTCCAGGGCGTTAATTTTAAAAAAAGAGGGAAAGGGGAGAAAATCCATGAAAAATGGAAAAAACACTCAAATAAGCTAATTTGAGGGTCAAATGGGGCATTACAAAGCAATATGAGAAATACTCAAAGTAATGTCAATTTTGGCGTGTCTACACACAACGATGCAAAAAGATGCACTGACTATGTACATGCATGAAGAACACGGACTGTACTGACTTAGCTGCGAACTGAGCTAATGGATGAATAGTGCTTGCACTGACTTGGTCGAGTGTACTGACTTAGTCGAGTGAAACAACGGAGGTTGTACATACTTGATAGCATGCAACAATGTATAGACCCGACAGATGCAATGTACACGCATCGACTTTCAATGCGAAAACAAAGTATGCACAGACTATGTATACTAAAAAATAAAACTATGCATTGAACCATGTATGTAGAGATTGCATGCAGAACATCTATATATTCTAATCTCACATGACTCATAGTGTTTGCTATCATCAAAACTACACAACATCATCAAGGCACAAGGGGCACAACACCCACTTGATCCAAAATCTCGAAAGGTCCGATAAATCTCGAACGCAACTTTCCTTACTTGCCAAATCTAGCCACTCCCTTGGTAGGTGATACCTTGAGGAATACATGCTCACCAACCTCGAAAGACAAGTCTTTTCTTCTGTCGTCCGCATAACTCTTCTGCCGATCTTGCGCTGCTTTTAGTCTCTACTAGATCAACTGAATTTTCTCGGACGTTTCTTGAACTACTTCTGGCCCGATCAACTGTTTGTCACCAATATCTTCCCAGCATAGAGGAGACCTGCACGGTCTTTCATATAAAGCTTCAAATGGAGCCATACCTATACTTGCGTGGAAGCTATTATTGTAAGCAAACTCCACTAAAGGTAGGTGATGCTCCCGATCTTCCTTCCAATCCAGTATGCAAGTTCTCAACATATCCTCCAATGTTCGAATAGTTCTGTCGGACTGGCCATCTGTCTGGGAATGATATGCCAAGCTAAGCTTCAATTGAGACCCAAAGGCATTCTGTAATCCGTGCCAAAGCCTTGATGTGAAGCGAGGATCTTGTTCTGAAATGATGGACTTCGGAACTCCATGTAATCTAGCAATGTTTTCAACATACAAACATGCCAGACTTTCCACGGATTGCTTCATCTTCATGGCTAGAAAATGTGCGATTTTTGAGAACCGATCCACAATTACCCAGATGGAATCATTGCCCTTGAAGGACCTGGGCAAATCTGTAACAAAATCCATGGTGATATTCTCCCAGTTCCACTGAGGTATTCCAATCCTTTGCATCAGGCCAGAAGGTCTTTGATTCTCAGCCTTCACTTGTTGACAAATCAGACACTTGGACACAAACTCAGCCACATCCCTCTTCGTACCCTGCCACCAAAAGGTTCGCTTCAAATCTGGATACATCTTGCTACTACCAGGATGAATGGAGAACTTTGACCTGTGAGCTTCTTCCAACACTTCATTTTTCAGTTCAGCCACATCTAGCACACAGACCCTATGCTAAAATCTGATAACACCTTCCTCATCATGAGCAATACATGGCTTGCCAATCATTCCTTGCAACTGGGGATCATCTCGCTGAGCTTCTTCGACACGATCCATAACTGTTGACCTGAGGGACAATTGAGCAACAAAAGCTTTGCAAAGCTGAGGCTCAATCGATGTCATGGAACACACAACATCCTCAATCATCTTCCAATCTTGCAGTAATAAGATCCTCTTCCGACTAAGGGCATCGGCTACCACATTTGCCTTTCCAAGGTGATATAGCAGCTTAAAATCATAATCCTTCATAAATTTGACCCATTGTCTCTGGCGCAAGTTCAGATCCTTCTGAGAAAAAAAATACGTGAGACTCTGGTGGTCTATGAAAACTTCAAACTTAACTCTATACAAGTAATGTCTCTACATCTTTAGTGCATGAACCACCACGGCCAATTCCAAGTCATGCGTAGGGTAATTCTTCTCATGCTCCTTCAATTGTCTAGAAGCATATTCCACAACCCTATCATTCTGCATTAGGACACAACCAATTATGATCCTTGAAGCATCTGTGTAGAGGGTGAACATGTCGATGCTATTTGGTAGGATCAAAAGTGGAGTTGATGTCAAACACTTCTTCAACTCTTGGAAGCCTTGCGCACTCTCTTCAGTCCAGACGAACTTCACTCCCTTCCTTGTTAACTTTGTTAAAGGCACAGAACTCGAAGCAAAACCTTTAATGAACTTCCTGTAATAACCGGCCAACCCTAAGAAACTCTGAATTTCAGTAGGAGTCTTTGGAGCCTCCCATTCCAACACAGCTTGGACTTTTTTTGGGTCAACCGCTACGCCATTACCAAATATCACGTGGCCAAGAAATTCAACCTGCTTGAGCCAGAAGTCACACTTGCTAAACTTGGCATATAGCTTGTACGCTCGAAGAGTCTCCAAAGCAATCCTCAAATGCTCCCTGTGAGACGCTTCATCTGGTGAATAAATCAACACATCATCATAAATATTACCACAAAGCTATCCAGATAGGGCTTAAACACTCGGTTCATTAGGTCCATGAATGCTACAGGGGCATTTGTTAGGCCAAAGGATAAAACCAGGAATTCATAGTGCCCATATCTGGCTCAGAAAGCTGTCCTCGAAGTATCTTCCTCTTTGATCCATAGTTGATGATATCCTGAACGCAAATCAATCTTCGAGAACACAATAGCACCTTGCAACTGATCGAAGACATCATCTATGTGTGGCAAAGGATAGCGGTTCTTCATAGTTACTTGATTGAGCTTCCGATAGTCAATACCGAGTCGAAGTGACCCATCCTTCTTCTTCACAAATAGGACTGGGGCTCCCCATGGCGAAACATTTGGTTGAATGAAACCCTTGTCCAACAATTCTTGCAATTGCTTCCTCAACTCTGCCATCTCTGCTGGTGCCATCCGATAAGGTGCTTTAGATATCGATGTCGTGCCGAGTAAAAGATCAATAGAGAATTTAATCTGTTGGATTGGTGGCAATCCCGATAAATCCTCCGAAAAAATATCAAAGAAGTCTCGAATCACTTCAATCTTCTCAATTGATGGCGCTTGGTTGGCTTCACCTGAGGCCACTACAAAAGCGAAGAATGCACTACAACCCTTATGCAAAGATCTAACTGCCTTCATGGCTGAGACCATAAATTTTCATGACCCAATCTTGGGCAAAGGGTGAAAAAACTCCTTCTTGCCGGGTATGCGAAAAATAACACGCTTCTTGCGGCAATCAATGAGAGCATAGTGCTTCTCAAGCCAATCAAGACAGAGAATTGCATCATAGTCCTTCATCTTCAAAAGATAGAAGTGACCAGCTAATTCCCGCCCTTCAACAAGAACGGGCAAGGAGGGTTAACTCCTTGTAGTGGACAATGCTCCGGCTAGGGTGTGCACTAGAAGAGGCACATCCATGTCTATTGCTACTAGACCCAACTCATCATGCAACACCCTTGAAAACTTCTCAGACATAAATGAATGAGTCGCCCCGGTGTCAAACAAGATTCTAGCATGGAAACCAGATATTGAAAGTGTACCTTCAGTCACATGATCCGCTTGCTCCGCCTCTTCCTTAGCTAATGCGAACACTCGAGCTGGCGCTCTGGATCTTCCGGCCGGCTTTGCTGTTGCTGCTACATGGGCTTTACTGGGTGTAGTTAACTAAGCCTTCAGATAATCCTTGATCTTGTGATCCAGGCTTCCACATCTAAGACACCTGCCAGTAATCATCCAGCACTCCTTACCTCCATGCCATTTCCCGCAATGGTTACATTATGTCTTGTCACGTGACGATCCTCCCGATCCACCGGCTTGTGGTGAAGCTACCTTTGTCGGTGCATAATTTGACGGTCGAAAGAAAGGCTTATGTTTTTTCATGCGGTCTTGACGTTGAAAACTCGACGATGACCTCTTTATCAATGCTTTCTTCTCTTCTTGATACTGGTCCATTTTGCTTTCTTGTCGGCATGCCGCACTATGAGCCTCTTCCATCATCCGATGATTGAAGGCCACCAATCTCATCCTCAGTGACGGTCGGAGACCCATCACGAACTTCTTCACCTTCCTCCTCTCATCAATCATAATATGAGGTGCATTTCTCGCTAGCTCCGTGAAACATGCCTCAAACTCGAGCACCGTTATGGATCCTTGAGTCAGAGTAAGAAACTCCTGCTCCATTTTATCTTGGACATGCTCGGGAATATACTTGGCCTTGAATAGATGAACGAATTCTTCCCATGTCGCTTCTACCAGTCCATCCTTAAATTGGTTCCGCAGAATAGAGGACCACCATACATCAGCACGCTCCTAAAATCATATGCAAAAATATATATTTTTTTTGAGTGAGCACGATGCTAACCATCGACTTCGCACAAATATGAAATAATTCTCTTACCTCCATCATAAATGTTGCCAGATTGACTTTCTCATTATCCTCAAATCGAATGGTCCGAAACACCTTCTCTATGGCCCGCAACCAATGCTCCACAACTACGGGTTGACTCTCCCCCTTAAAAGATGGCGGGTACATTCGTCGGAACCACTCCATGATCGATGGTCCGTCAATGCCCCTCTGAACTAACTCCGGTTGTGGTGGGGCCTAAACCATTCATAACATGGATAAGTCACAAAGCCCGCTTAACCTAAGTTGCAAATCCCATTGTCTACACTGTACCTGAGCTCGAGTTTGAACTTGGGCTTGTAATGCTACATGCGCGTCCACTTGAGTTTGCATCACTCGCACCAATCCTTGCATAAATGCACCATAATCAACTAATGGTGGCGGTGGCAGCACAGTCAATCCTTGATGACCTTCTTCCTCATCTCTCCTCGGCTCCTCCTCTCGAGCAGGGGCAACAGCACGACGACCACGGGATGCGATAACCTTAGAGAATAATGATTTAATAAGGTGATAGCCTACTTATATATATTCCTTATGCATTTATTTCTTCATCTATTCTCATTTTTTTTCTACCAATTCGTGGAACTACCTAGATTTTGGGATATGGATCAAGCTGATGGTTTACTTATGTAAATCTCAACCTTTGGCTCTGGAGAGGGGAAATTTAACCGCCCGAACGGAGAGGCCAAACGAGGTCCAATTTGACCCAACGAGGCCCAGCTCCTTGAAGTGGTAGCCCTCGGGCCCACTAAAATATAAGCCTAATAACTCACTCGGATAAAGCACTTCCTAGGCGGCCTTCGGGTTGGGAAGTCCGAGCATCAGTTCGATCGGGAGAGCTCCTTCGGAGCCCCGTATTCTCTGCCCAAACCACGCACTCATCGCTCAGGAGACCTCTCCTGGGCCAGTGCCTCTTACTCGGGCCAACTGATAGAAGCTTATCTGTACGGCCGTTACGAGTCCCATAAAAGCTGGGAGCTTAAGGGGATAGGGGAGATCAAGAGACCGCAAGGAGGACGTAACCCCCCCTAAAACCCCTCAGTTTATAGGGATCATTAACTCAATGTGACATTATTTAAATTGGAAGAACCCTATTGTACAGAGGTAGGCCAAAAACCCTGAGTAGGAACCACTTCACCTTTTGGTGGAGAGGGATCTCACGCCCTCATCTTCCTCCTAACTCTTTCCCGCGCACCAGTGCTCTACTACGTTTGCTGACTTAAGCATCGGAGGGTCTTCCCCAGGGATTCATCCCTGGGCACCTCTGACTTGTTTCCCTTCTCGCAGTTCATACTTCAAGGATACGTGGTAATCTTCCTCCCCGCTCAGGAGTAGCGCGAGATCGCCCCTCTTCATCAGGCGCCGTTTGTGAGAAACGAACAAAGAGCCATCATGGTGCGAAGAAGTTCTGGCAGGAGGACTGCCGGCAACAAGGGAAAGGCCCTAGAAACGGAAGAAGGTGCACCTTCCTTCCCCACGGAGAATTCCCCGTCAGGCAACTACGCCAATGAGATACCTCCGTCGGTGGCGGGGGAGCAGCTTCCCGGCGGGAGTACCGAAGCCCTCCAAACCCTCAACGTAAAACTGGATGTCCTCGTGGATCTCATGAGGGCCCAGATGGCCAGGGAGGAGAAGTCGCATCTCACCTAAAAGAGCCCCCCCCCCCCCCCCCCCCCGCCGCGGAGATGCCTCCCAGTAAACCACTGGAGGCCGTTTTACCCTCCAGAGGCGACAGCTCATCCGTAACCAGTCAGGAGGATCATCGCATGCCCCTGCTCCGGAGCAGGAAGCCTCCTCTACCCCGAGGAGGGAAAAGTCTGGAGCGCACCGACAGTTCCCGGAGATCGAGGCCCTTGAGGAGCGTCGGGACAGCATGCAAGTGCGTCCCCCCAGCCCCTCAGGGCAACGACAACCGGAGCTGTCCCTCTAGATGCGAGACTTGGAGAGGCGTTTCGCAGAGCAAGAGCGCGCCCTCCACGCCTTGCAGAAGACCTCTCTTGTGGAGGACGAGGAGCAATCCCCGTTCTCCGATTATATCTTGAAGGTTGAGATTTCCCCCATGATCTCACTTCCGACCTTCAAGTCGTATGACGGCCACGGAGACCCGGCCGATCACTACGACAGCTTCGACGCCCTGATGACCTTGCATGGGGCGTCAGACATGATCAATTGTCGAGTGTTCGTGACCACTCTGGTCTAGGGTGCTCAGGCATGGTTCAGGGCCCTCGCCCCCGGCAGCATTCACAACTTCAAGCAGTTCGGGGGAGTGTTCAAGGAAAGCTTCACCGGCAGCGGTCCACCCTAGTCAGTAGCGGGATTACTGGCCCTCAAGCAGGAACAGGGGGAGAAGTTTCGGGCTTATATCAACCGATTCAAATCGGAAGCCCTGCGCATCCCCCGCTTGGATGTTACCTCGGCCATCACCGCACTGATCGGGGGTACCCGCGATGAGAACCTACAGCACAGGCTAGTGCTTCATCCTCCCACCTCCCTCACCGAGCTAGTGACCCTAGCCCTGCGCCACACAGAGTGCGAGGAAGTCCTCAGTGCCTGTCGAGGCACGACAGGCTTGGGTCGGGACGGGACAAGAAGCGACCGTCCGAGCAAAGGATGGGCCAAGGAAAAAGGCGGAACCAGGACGGAGTCCGCAAAGAGCTGTCCCAGAAGTATGAGCGGTATACCCCCCTTACCGCTCCCATCTACAAAATTTACGAAGACATCAAAGGCTCGGGTCTCCTCCACCAGCCTGAGCCTATGAAGGCCAAGCACCACAATCACCGTAAGCATTGCCTGTTCCACAACGATCACGGGCATCACACCAGCGATTGCCATCAACTTCAAGATGAGATCGAGCGCCTCGTCCACCAGGGACACCTATCTCAATATGTGTCAAAGCATAAGGAAGACCGAGGCGCCCCCGAGGAAATCGACAATGCCCCCCGTGGAGTCCACATCAATGTCATCGCGGGCGGCGCGGCATCAGGAGGAGATAGCAACTGAGGAAGAAAGCATCACGCCTAGCGGGCGAGCCGAGCCTCTGTCAAGGCCCCTAAGGCCCTGCAGGCAAGTGAACCGCAGGCCCTGGTATTCTCCGACCAGGACCTAGAAGGGTTAACCACCCCGCATGACGACGCTCTCGTTGTATCGGCTACAATAAACCATTGTAACGTAGATAGGATCTTAGTTGACAATAGTAGTGCCCCTGATGTATTATCCTATGAATGTTTCCTCAAGATGGGAGAGAATCCATCTAAACTCTGCCCGATCCGAACCCCCCTCTGTGGGTTCAACGTCCAAGCAACTTATCCCGAGGGAGCCTTGAGCCTGCCAGTTACTATCGGCACCCCGCCCAAAACGGTTACGGTTATGGTGGACTTCATCGTGATTAAAGGGATGATGGCATATAACGCCATCTTCGGCCAAGGTGCCCTCTACCTTTCACAAAAAAATGAAGTTCCCTACCAAGTATGGCGTGTGGGAGGTCCGGGGTAACCAGGCATTGGCTAGACGGTGCTATATAATCTTGGTCGAAGCCACGAGGCCAGAAGGGAAAAACAAAGGAGTAAAGGGATTCGAGGAGGGACCAGCAACATCTGAGCCTGGTGACGAGTTGCTAACGGTTTTCTTCAATGGTTACCCGACTCTAGTTGTCAAGATCGGAGCCGATCTTCCACTTGAGGAACAGGAAAAATATAAAGATTTCCTTGCCCAGTACATTCAAGTCTTTGAATGGTCGGATGAGCATCTTCCCAGGATCCCGGGAGACATAGTGACGCACAAGCTCAACCTCGACCCAACGGTGAAACCTGTCCAGCAACGCAGGAGAAAGCATGCCCTGGAGAAATAAGCGGTCATCAAAGAGTAAGTCATCAAGGGACAGAAGACTGGCCTCTTTCACCCGTTCCTGTACCCTACGTGGCTCGCCAACGTCGTCCTGGCACCGAAGGCTTCGGGGAAGTGGTGAATGTGCGTAGACTTCACCGACCTCAACAAGGGTACCCGAAGGATTGCTATCCACTGCCGAGCATCGATCAATTGGTCGACTCAACCTTTGGCAACGAGTTGCTCAGTTTCTTGGACGCCTACTCCGAATACCGTCAGATCAGGATGGACCCGGAGGATATCGAGAAGACTGCCTTCATCACTGACTTCGGCGTACACTGCTACACCCGAATGACGTTCGGGTTGAAGAATGCTGGACCAACATATCAGAGACTAATCAACCACACCTTCGAGGGACAGCTTGGTCGGAACATCGACGCCTACATTAATGACATGCTCGTCAAAACACCGAAGGCCGAAGACCACCTTGCCGACTTAGCTGAGACCTTCAACACCCTCCAGAGGTGCAACGTGAAGCTCAACCCTGCAAAATGTGCCTTCGGAGTCAGATCCGAGAAGTTCCTAGGCTTCCTGGTAACTCAGCGTGGGATCGAGGCCAATCCCGACAAGGTTCAGGCCATCCTAAACATGCGTCCACCCACCTGCATCAAGAACGTTCAACTCCTTACGGGGTGTATTGCTGCGCTCAACCGCTTCCTATCCCGGGCGGCCGAATGATGCCTACCCTTCTTCAAATTATTGAGGGGACCCAAAATGGCATCTGCTACGTTCGCCTGGGACGAGGAATGTCAGAAGGCATTCGCCGAACTCAAGGAATTCTTGGCCTTGCCCCCGGTGCTGTCCAAGCCGATCTCGGGAGAAGCTCTACACCTGTATCTCTTGGCGACCCTTCCACAGTAAGCTCGGTCCTAGTCAGGAACGACGCGGGGGTTGAGAGACTGGTTTACTATACTAGTAAGGTGCTTAATGAGGCTGAAAGAAGGTACCCCGCAACCGAAAAACTTGTGCAAGCATTGGTTACCTCAGCCAAGCGCCTTCGACCCTACTTTCAAGGGCACTCCATCGTCGTATTGACCGGAGAACCCCTGAAGAAGATTCTCTTTCACCCTAAAGCCTCGGGATGCCTTGTCAAATGGGCTATCATGCTCGGGGCCTACGATATCTCATATCGCCCCCGCTCGGCCATCAAAGGACAGGCCCTCGCGAACTTCATTGCTGAAAGCATGGTCCCGATTGAAGAAGCACTTTCACCTGCGCCCAGGCCCACTTGAGACCTGTTTGTCAACGGGTCCTCCAACTCAGCGGGATGTAGCGTTGGTGTCCTTCTCAAGTCCTCCAAAGGAGCAGAGCTATGATATGCCTTGAAATTCAACTTCCAGGCGTCCAACAACACCTCCGAGTACGAAGCCTTTATCTCAGGGGCCAGGATGGCTCGACGATTGGAAGCCGAGCAAGTCGGGATCCACACCGACTCCCAACTGGTCGTTAGCCAGGTTAACGATGATTACGAAGCTTGGGAAGGACAAATGATCAAGTACCTCCAGGTGGTCAAGAGGATGGCCCAACTCTTCGGGAGCTTTGAGGTAGTCCGGATAGCCCGGGTGGAAAACTCCTGAGCGGACGCCCTCTCTCGCCTGGCATCCTCCCTCGACCCCGAAGGTACTCGGTTGGTCTTCCTCGAAGAGCTCGAGCGACCGAGCATCGAATCCGAGCTTATGACCGTTGACCAGGCACCCCCGAGCGACTGGCGGACCCCCTACATATCCTGACTTCGAGATTCTCAAGAGCCCTCCGACCCTCGAGAGGCTCAGAAACTTAAGTATGAAGCTCAGCATTTCGTCATACTAGACGATGCCTTATACCATAGATCGTTCTCCTATCCCCTCCTCAAGTGCATCAGCACTGACGAAGCCAGCTGAGCGGTTCAAGAAGTACACGAAGACATCTGCGGCGTGCACCAAGGAGGAAGATCGCTCGCTAGGATCTTGCTTCGGCAAGGTTACTGGTGTCCCACTCTCCTACGCGACTGCACGGCCTATGTACAGAAGTGCGACCGATGTCAGCGCTTCAACCATCTGATCCACCAGCCCGCCACGGAGCTCATCACCCTTGCCGAGCCATACCCCTTCGCTCGGTGGGGAATAGATATTCTCAGGCCGTTCCCCACGGCCCAGGCTCAGAAGAAGTACGTCATCATCGCCATCGACTATTTCACCAAATGGATCGAAGCCGAGGCCACCACCAGGATCACCGAATCAGTCGTATGGAGTTTCGTTCGGAAGTTGATCATTTGTCATTACGGTGTCCCCCGAGTGATCGTGAGCGATAATGGTCGGCAATTTGATTCTCATTACTTCAGAGACAGATGTGCCGACCTAAACATTCGAAACCACTTCACTTCGGTAGCCCACCCTTAAGCCAGTGGACTGGTTGAAAATGTCAACAAAACTTTCTTGAAAGGCATCAAAACCAGGCTTGGCAAGGCCAAGGGAAGCTGGCTCGAGGAATTACTGAGCGTACTATGGTTGCACCGAACTACTCCGAGAACGGCTACAGGTGAAACACCTTTCCAGCTGGTGTATGGCATGGAAGCCGTGATTCCATTGGAGGTCGGCAATCCTTCTCTCCGAGTCGTCCACTTCAAATCCGAGGTGAACGAGTAGAAACTGCTGGAAAACCTCGACTTAGTGGATGAGACAGAGAGATTGTACATATCCGAGCAATGGAATACCAACGGCGCATCACTCGATACTACAACTCTAGAGTTTGAGACAGACATTTCCAACTAGGAGACTTCATCCTGAGAAAGGCCAAAGCCTCTCAACCACTAGAGGAGGTGGGGAAGCTAGCCCCTACCTGGGAAGGCCCCTACCGAGTCGTCAAGACGCTCGGGAAAGGGGCGTATCGACTATCCACCATGGAAGGAACACCCATCCCTCGGACATGGAACACAACAACACTTCGCAAATTCTACTTTTGAACATCTGGCAAGCATACACGTGTAAGCAAAGTAGAATAAACACCATCCTTTTCTTTTCATTAAACTCTGTTGTACATCAAATAGGCCGCAGCCAATACAATACAGTTCGGCAAAAAGAAAAATTACATCCACCGATACTATGACACGAGCAGAACGCTCGGCCAACTCGGTAAGCACTCCTACGTCTAGCCATTGACTCTGCCTAGCACGAAAACTGGCTCAGATAAAGGATAGCTGGCCCCGTTGGTTTGAGAAGCTCGGAGGAAAACTACCAGAGGGATTGGAAAGATAACAAGAGAAGGCCTCCCCTGCCAACTATTTGGAAGGAGGACGGAAGCCGAACAGAAAGCAAGCACCCCCTACCGGTGCGAGCAATGAAAGAGGAAAGGAGGGGCTAGGTGATCAGAAAGGAGGAAGCTTAAAGAGCTTCCCCTCCCCCCAAGGATGGCGTCGGTGGGTCAGGGACAGGAAGGCGACAAGCTCCAGCTTGTCGAACCCTCTCCCAAACTGACTTCCGACTGTCGAACCCTCTTCTAAGCTGGAGTAGCAGGAGCTTCCCTCCTATTGCTGTCCACATCATCATCTTCTGAAGCGCTTTCCATGCTTCGCCGAGATCGACAGCACAACGCTTTAGTGGAAAGGGAAGAAGAAACCGTCAGGGATGGCCTTAAGCGATGGCAGGAAGAGGAGACGCCCCTCGGACCTTTTATAGGCCGAAGGGGGAGCTGATCGCCTTAAATGACTCCCC
This sequence comes from Amorphophallus konjac, assembly GCA_022559845.1. NCBI lineage: Eukaryota > Viridiplantae > Streptophyta > Magnoliopsida > Alismatales > Araceae > Amorphophallus > Amorphophallus konjac. Next base: position 190,301,385 of record CM040122.1, on the reverse strand, counting down.
CCTTAAAAACACGCTAAAGGAGCCTTCCCTAAGACGGTTACCTCATTTCCCAACATCCCCCCCAGCGGGACGCACGAAGCGGCAAGTCATTTACGGCGGCATAGAAAAGCGGAAAGGTGCCAGTGCTATGACAGTGATCTGATAGATTGGCACACGCGATATCTGCTGAGAAAATCGGCGCCTTCCCCAACAACTACGGATACGGTAGTCAAATCACACCAAAATCGATAAGAAATAATCAATTCAGCACTTAATATTGCAGCTACTATACTTTCCAAAAAACAAAAAGGTCTTACACGACTACAAAAGAGAAAGAAAGAAAGAGCTTGTACATCAGGCCTCTGGCCCATCTCGAGGCTCAATAGACGAGGGCCTATCAGCACCAGACGATCTGCCCCCGGTACTCTTGACGACGGCCGATCCAAGGACTGACCCCACCTGCGTGGGAACTATCTCGGCCGTGTGCCCTCCCAAGGCTGCTGGAGTTGGTGATCGCTCGGGCGAGGTCGAGGCCGCCCGACCCTCCTCTTCACTCGACGTATAATGGGAAGAGTCGGTGGAACCCCAGTCCGAGTCATAGCGTTGCCTGAAAGGAAAAATGAGCCCAGTTGCTTGGGCCTCAGCCTCTATGATGGCCCAATTGAAGCCCTGGGAGAAGCCCTTCCGAAGGCCCCGAAGGTAGCCCGACTCATAATAGGGGAAGGCAGTTTGCTGAAGAGTTGCGTGCTAAGCCTCTGAGCATTTATGTTGCTCGAGCGCTTCCACCACGGCCAGCTCCAGCTTCCTCTCAAGCTCAGCTATCCTCTATTCTGACTCGGACAATTTCCTCTCTGCCTCGGTCCGCGCATCCTCAGCCCCCCAGACGCGGCCCTTGAGCAGCTCCCGCTCGGCCTTCCATTGCTCGCCGTGCTCACCCTGAATTCTGCACTCCGCCTCTAGGAGCTCATTCTTCTGATCGACCATACGACGGGCCTGGGCCAGCTACTCCGCTAATGACTGAGCCTCCGCCTGGCTCGACTGCACCTGTGCTTGGAGCGGGGCCACCTACCGACGAAGGTCCCCAAGATCGAGGGTCAAATGCTCGACCTTTCGATCAAGCGAACCACGGGCCCATGAAAGAGTCTCCCGCTCCGACTCCGCCCGAGCGTACGTGTCCACTGCCTCAGCTCCTAGCTGGGCCAAGATCAGGCCGCCTTCCATAAGTTGCTCGAAAAGCATGGAGGGGGGACCCTTCCAGAGTTTCTCTAGCACGGCTCTTGAAGCTATGGAATGGCACCTCCAATACAGAGAGGCCCGGACGCTGAAGGCACTGGTCGAGAGAGGAAAAATCCTCTCTAGAGCGGCTGGGATTGGGGCACCTCCCCCGAGCGATCTAGCCTCAGGGGCCCCACCGGTTAGCTCAAGTTGGGCAGCCTCGCCGCGTACCTCCCTGGCCTCGGTCGGCTGCGATTGAGTCGCTTCATGCTGCGACCTCCCAGCCTCGATCGGATGGGATCGGACCCCTCCGTCTGGAGCCCCCTCTGTTTCACACTGCACCCCGACGCCAGCCACGGCCCCTCTGTCATCCGCTCCCTCTTGCTCCATGGAGAGAGAAGGCAACAGAGGAGCCTCATCAACCGGGCGGGCGACCTCCGCCTTCCTCGCCCGTTTCTTCTCGGTAGATAGAGCCTGCAATGAAGACCTTAGCAACTTCGCCACAGAATCCTTGCGCTTAACCCCCCGGCGTTCGGAAGCGTCATCCCAAGCAACCCGCTTGCCCTTGTCTCGGGCACAGGAGGAACCCTCCGAAGCTTGAAGATCACTCGGGGCTGGTGTGTCATCCACATCAATGACCTCCAACTCGGCTGGCGGTGCCTCATCCTCAGCTGCTCGCCTCAAGTCTGAACGAAGGAGAGCATATTTCGAGAAGGAACGCACTCACCTGATAAGAAGAGAACGAACCCGTGATAACCTTACCTGTCGGCAGCAGTGCTCGAGAAAGGTACTCCTCGATGTTGGATGGGGTCACCAACTCAGCAGTCGCCCGACGATTCTGCTGAAGGATAGCATCATTCCTCTCCACCTCCGGGGAGACCTCTGTTTGCTTTGGAGGGATATTTGGGTGAAAGTTGGGCACCGTCGGAAAATCCCAAACTACGCCGATCGCGGACGCGCCCACCCAGAAATATTGGGTCTTCCGCCCTTTATGAGAAGAGTCCGTCATGGAAAGGGACACACAACTCCTCTTTCACTTTGCCTGGATGAAGAAGAAGCCATTCCCAGCATAAAGGTTCTCCTTCAACTCAAAAAAATAATGGAAGAGGTCCAGCAAGGTATTCGCCCCACATTGGCCACAAAGGAAAATGAAGGAGAAGATGAAAAATAATAATAATATGCATATATATAAGCAATAAGAAGAATGATGAAAAAGGTAGTACAAGAGCACGTGGTGCTACCAAGGAGAGTGATCGCCAGAGGGGTTACCTCAACAAGAAGACAAGATGATCGCGAATACCTGGTGATAATAGGATGCGGGATGGATGTGGTTCCTTCCTCCACCTTCTATCGGCCGGCCGACGAAGGGGGTTTTCCTCTTTGATTACCTTTGAACAAAGAACAAACAAATAAAAAGAAAAGGGAGATCAGCCAAACGCGAGTGTAGTATCAATCCAAAGAGGAAAGATGATGATGAAAGAAGAGCATAAAATATGCACCTTTCGTTTGTTTGTTTTTTTTTAAACCCCTAGAGAATTAGGGAGAGGAGAGATGCAATAAAACTAATGCAAGGAAGAGGCTATACGATGATGAGATGAACAGACAATAATGGAGAGAAGAAAAAGTCCCATGCTGTTCCTGTAAACAGTAAAGGGAAGAAACTTTGCTTCGGATGGAGCAACAGGAGGAAGCAGAAGAGAAATCAATCTCTCAATCTTGATCACTAGCACCCGTTATCCTCTCTGTGACAACCACAGCTCTGCTTCTCTCTAACCTCTCTGTGTCTCTCTAACCTCGCGCGAGATCAACCAGGCGACTCTTTTATAGGGTCTCGATCACAGATAAGCACAGATTTTGGGAAGATAAGAATAGACAGTGGTCGTAAACGGCAAGGACTCTAGTTCCCAGATCGAGCAAGGTGACCAAGAAAGGCAGGGAACTCTTCAGGAAAGGCGAGTTTAAGCAGGACACGAAAGGGTGAGACACGACCTACCAAAGGGCGTCAATTCAGAATTGACGACCTGCTCCAGGGCGTTAATTCAAAACACGACCAGGATCAAGGCGTCACTTCCTGGATTAAATTTTGGTAATAAAAACATTCTTTATTTGAAAATTGAGAAAAGACGCCTGAAGCAAAGGCGTTAAACAAAACACGCCCTATGGAAGGACGTTAATCATTGATTTTCAATCGGGGTGGGACTCGTAAAACACCAGGAATTGACGCCCGTACCTGTGGTCGTCCTTTCTTAAGAAAACACCCCAGATTAGGTCGCTATTTAAAACACGCCCCTCTCTAAGTCGTGAATCACCAAAAATGCGAGAATAAATCAAAAAAACACACAAAAATAGAAAAACTTTATATTATAGAAATATTGAAGTTGACTTTGGGGCATTAACATAGTGACATGAGATTTGATCAACATAGCGTCAATTTTGGCGTGTCTACAGCTGCCCCGCCTTGGCGTCTGCTTTGCAAGGGAGTGAGACAGAATGAAACGAAAGTGTAAGGAAGTGGAATGAAGTGGAGCGAACTGATAAGTAGATGCCAAGGTGTGATGTGACACGCCTCAGATACAAAGTATTAGAAATCTTTCCGAGATTCTGAGTGAAACAACTCTAGGTGATTCCAAGGAAACATCAATTTGCTGGATGAAGGAGACTAAACTAAAAACCAATAAAATGTGCGCGTGGGCACGACAGGGAGGCACCATTGGAGAGCGGTTACCAGTCAATGTAGACGTGCTACAACCAAGGTGGATTTGCAGAAAAATAAAGGGAATCGAGATGAAGATCCAGCAAAGGAACAGTTTCAAGGAACTAGCCTGAGCGGCTTCAGAGAGAATAAAGTACTCATTTTGGAGTGAAATATCTCATGTCAACTCAATCAAGAGCGAGTGACCTTCATTATTGCCATAATATGAAGATTTTCAGCATGAAGCTCAAAGTCCTACATGATGCATGCTGGGCTAAAAGAAAAAGATAAAACAAACTAAAAATAAAAAATAATCAAGGATAATATTGTTAAGCCATCTAGATCTGGTCAAGAGTCCAGATCTCTGAGCTGACACTAAGCCGAAGCCCGTTTGTCCACGCATCAACTCAGAAAGTGGAACCATCGTCCCAAACCTTTAATGACTCAACGACCTATCCGTGCGATCAAGACTCTCCTGGAATTATCACTGTTTTTGATGAAGGGGAACTCAAATTCCAGGTTCATCAGAACCACAAGGTCCTTGATATGCTATAATAGCGTAGATACCATATAGTAACAGTGCTTACAGGAAAGAAATACAAGAAATAGAATGATGTTATGATGTGACACCACCTTGGGGTGATGACCACAAGACAATATGACCCTTGGACCTAAAGTTGTAAGCAAGCAAATTGGCGATGATACCACTCGAGCGGCTCACTCGCTTGGTGCACACTTGTGCCCGTGGGCAACTAAACGATAATGGAGAGGGTCCGGGGTGGGACAATAATGCTCCGGTGCTTGGCAAGCTTGGGGAGAACCCCAATTGGGCCAGGGATGCCCACTCACGGGCGGCCGTCACACCATGGGTGTGGGTTGAAATGGCTCGCTCACAACTCACCCGCGATGGACACTCACGTGTTCGACAATTTGGGCCGGGCCCTCGCTCTCCGTCCGACACAGCAAAGCAAGAATACTAAGCTAAGCAAGTGATATTGACCAGAAAGGAAAGGGGGACCGAGGCTCACCTAGCCGGCGTGAAGACGCCAACTCCGGCCGAAGACGGGAGCGAGCGGGGAGGCAAGGGTTTGCGCCCGCAAGCCGCGTCGGTGTCGCTTCAAATCTACAAAAATATTATTACATGAACTACACCTCTCGTAGGAGGGGGGCTCTTGGGGTGGGGGTTAGACTTATTACAACCAAGATTACCTCCACGCAGGGAGGGGCCTTCAGCCGGCCAAGCGGGGTGGGGAAATTATGAAGAGAACGACGACTCTCCAAGCTTCGTCGGTTCTGCCACTCTTCAGTTTTGCTGAATAGGTTGTCGATGAAGATGCTGCCACAGACTCAACCGAGCTCCAAATTTGATGAAACCGGTGCTAAAAGTTCCCCAGCTGGCCGATGATGATGCTTGAATTTTTTGGGAAGCTCTAGAACTCGGGGCTGATCGGACCGGCGACTGGAGTAAGACAGCAACACTCTACCTCTAACTGATGCAGAACTGATACAGTGGATTGCAGAAGGCACTTCGGTCGCTCCCAAACTCCAAATCGAACAAAACTGGCGGTGACGTGATCGTGGTCGAAGTAACTTCGAGCAAAAATTGACGGGGCCACAATCATAGGTCGGAGAGGAGAATGGTGGCCGGAGAAGTGAAGACAGGTCGAACCTGGACCTGCAGGGGGCAGACTGCACAGTCCGGCGAAGAAATTCAGAACAAATAGCTCGGGCGGGCGATTGGCGTCGTTCCTTCTGCTACTGATGGAGGACTAGACGAAGAAGAATTTTGTAGAAGGAAGTGTGATTGAATTCCTCCAAGGTTGGCCGCTGAACGGCTTCCAAGATCGCTCTGGCTTTCAGTTTGGGACATATTGCGCAGTCATTGAAGATGACGTTCCTCCGGACAGCTCCGAACTCGGATGCAGGCAGGAGTATCACCGTTGGAAAGAAGACTTGGAGACGATTCTAGCAATATAAGATATGCCACCGGGAGCCTTCAGGGGAAGTCGTTGCTGCTACTGCAAATCACTACTTTTCTGAAACCTGCAACAGGGACAGAATAGGTGGAGGGGAGGGTGTGGGGAAGGGCATGATCAAGGGGTTATTTGGTGGATGGAGAAGGGGGGGTGTGACCTTGGGTGGTTAGGGAGGTGGGGAGATGAAAGGGCACAGCCCAAGGGAGAGGGAAATTCGAAATTTGGCCTAGGGAAGGGCTCTTTCAGTCTTGGGGAGAGGGAGGGTTGCTTGGGAGAGTGGAAAGGTGCCTAGGAGAAGGGGTTTCCACCTAGGGGTTGGAGGGGGAATTGAATGAGTGCATGGGGAAGGGGCCTTAATGAGGGGTGAATGGGGAGGAGAGAGAATAAATTTCGAAATTGGGGTGGGGAGGAGAGAGAGAGGGGGCACAACCCACTTAGAGAGAGTGATAGTAAGAGAGAGAGAGGGAGATATTGAGAGGGAACTAGAAGGTGTGGAAATTTTCTGGATTCAATATTCAAGCATAATTGTTACAAATGAGAGAGGGGTGGGGCTATTTATAGACCCCACACTTTTCCTAAGACCAAACTGACCCTGACAAACTAACTAATGACCAAACAGTCCAAGGGAGGGGCGCCCCTGGGCCTAGCCCAATGAATTGGGCCCATTAACCTATCAAACCAACATAATGACTTCAAGACTTAGGAAAATGACTTTCTAACCTAGGTACATGACTCAATAAAGGGAAAATTACATGTTTAAGACTCAAATAAAAATAAAAAAATTACATGACTCGACTCACAAACACATGAGGAACATAATGGCGTACATCGACGATCAATCCGAGCTTCAAAAAATGTGGAGGGGCAAGGGATGTCCCCATCATACCCCCGGGGTGGGGAAAACTCGACCATGTCGAGTATGGGTCCACCGGGGATGTAGCATCCCAAACGCAGTTCCGGGCGAACCTTGTTCGCCAAACTCGACCCATGTCCATAGCCGAGGAACGGTGCTTCCACTCGACAAAGTGGCTCGGACACACCCTTAGGCTGGCGAAGAGATCTTGCTTTGCTTAGTATTGCTGACATGTGCTGACGTCGGGCTCTCGGGCTAGTTTAAGGTGGCACTCCGAGGGTGTCTCTCACAAGGATAGGTGTAGGCTCAAGACACTCACTAGGATCCACCGCGGTACCCTTAGAGGGTGCCGGATCCGCCACGTGAGAAGTGGGATGAATCCCAAAACCCATTGGTAAGTTCAACCCGCAAGCCGGGTGCCAAGGCCACTCGAAACTTGACAAGGTCCAAGTCCTCGTGCCCTCAAATTGGAGGTGACCCTAGAGTAGAGCCACTCCAAAATCATCATCATCATCAAGTCGTCAACATGGAATTTCAAGTGGCGCTCACGAGTTTTTGCCCGCCTTTTGTAATTCTCACCGCTTTTTGCTTGATGCATGTTTTGATGCATATGCCATGTACTAAGATGCGGTGTGAGTGAGTAGTGCGTGGTATGCAAAGGTGGTCCAGGGCAACCACATGTAGACCTATCATGCATTGATATTATGAAGACTTTGAATGTCTTGGGAGGATCGGGGCATCCATAGGTGTCCCTTTCATGTGTGAGTGTGATGAGTGCCGGGGGACCCGGACATCCATGAATGCTCCTAACATGCTTGAGATTTATGATGAATGATGGTGGACCATTACAACCAAATATTGACCACTCATATTTTCTTCTTGACATGTGGGTGATATGAATGAATGGACCCGACTTTCTAATCATGTCAAGTGGGGTGGTATGCCTAAGCACATGCATTTCAATCCTAGTGATGACTTCTATGTGCATAGGTGTGGGGTGGCCCTTGAGCTTCCATTCGTATGAGTCAAAGGGATCTAAGAAGGGAGACATCATGGAGTGGGGCCATCTATCAATCCCATTGTGTATGTTGCCTATGGTTAAGGCTTCTTTGGTGTAACCCAATTCTAGGAAGGGAAGGTTTTGGGTTATCATGGGTGGTAAGGGTAAGGTAAGGTGGGTGGTTAATAAGGTGAGTGGGTTACATTGAGATCTAGGCTCCCATAGAAAAGGGTCAAAGGGATCATGGTAAGGGTCACCTTGGTAGGGGTACTCTATGCTCTCAAGGTCCTCGAATGGTGAGTCATCCTCTTCAATAATTGGGCCAAGGTTGCTAATGGGTTGACCGATCAAAGCACTTGGGATCTTAATGGTTGGGGAGTGGACTAGTATAGGTTCTTCCTCCATGGGAAGAAGGAGGATGATCTCACTAGTAACTTGGCCATTAGTGTAGATGGAAGTGATGGAGCCAATGGAGGGATATGCTAGGCTAATGGTGTTAGTTTAGGACGGCCTCAAGGCTAGCATATTGGTCAAGTGAATTTGCCAATGTAGGTAGTTCACTAAGTCTCCCAAATCTTCCACACAATAGGAAGTTTGATAAGTGACATGTGGCTGAATGGGAATGATTTGGGATTGATATCCCATGGGTAGGTGGCATGGTTGTGAACTATGAATGGTGAGACCTTTCTTGAGCCATTGGAGTATGGACTTATCTATGGTGAGGTTGGGTGTCTCTAGAGGAGCTAGGCTAGAGGTGTGTGAGTTGTTTGGCCTTTGGATTTCCTCTATGTTGGGAGGTGGATTCGGATGGGCATCCTTCTCCACTTGGGTAGGTGTGTGGGTAGTATCTTCTATTGCTAATGGAGTAGGGGGATCTATGGTGGGTGGTTTGGTGATAGCTAGCGTATGACACACCCGGGGTGGTGAACAAGCATGGGCTTGGGTTGGGATAGGAAGGGGAAGTAGAGGAGTCCTAGGTTGGGAAAAGATTGGTGTATGAAGTGGGAGGTGGGTTGGGTGAGAGGTTTTGGGTTGATTTTTTTTGGGAGATGTGTCCCTTTTTGGGGACGATGGTGGGTTTGTGGTGGTGGTCAAGGGGGCTTGTGGGGTACGGGTTTGGTGAGGGGTTTTGGGTTTGGGGGTGGTGGCCATTATGGGCCTAGGTGGAGGGGTGGACGCGGTGTCCACTTGGTTTTTAATGGTGAGGGTTGGATAAGTGGTGGTCACCATGGAGGGAATTGGGTCGGTTAGGGGTCTCTTGTCCTTGGGATCGTTTGGGGTGGAAGTGGGGGCTAAAGGGGCTTGACTAGTGTAGGTTAGGAAAGGGGGGTTTTGTTGGGGTGTGGGGGCCCTCATGGGGTTAGGTCGGGAGGTGGAGGCCTTGGACACTTGGGTTCTAGTGGTAAGGGTTTGGACGGGTGGGGTTGGAGGAGTGGGAGTGCTCCTCAAGTTTTGGTAACCCGGGTAGGAGGGAGGAGGTCGGGGAGTGTAGACTTTCCTAAGTTCGTCTCTCATGTTCTCCCATGTGTTAATAGGCTCTAGCCTCATAACCCTCCTAAATTGTTCAATGAACTTCCACCTATCCTCGGCATGGTACACAAGTCGACTCTTGGCAAGGTAGATTTTCATGGGTTCAGTCATTGGATTCCTTTTAAAGTATTTGTCCATGTTTTCCTCCCACTCTAAATATGCACTAGGGTGGTATCCGTTAAAGATAAGGTCCTCAAATAGGACTTTGTCCAAAGGGGTGTCAATCGGACCTTTGCGGAGGCCCGAGTGAGATAGATGTGACTTACATGAAGTAGCCATGCTAGTGGACAAAAGAGATGCAACCGAAGACTCTAAATGCATATGAGCATCCTAGGACCAACTTGATAGAGACAAGTTTTGAACTTGCTCTGATACCACTTGATGTGACACCACCTTGGGGTGATGACCACAAGACAATATGACCCTTGGACCTAAAGTTGCAAGCAAGCAAATTGGCGATGATACCACTCGAGCGGCTCACTCGCTTGGTGCACACTTGTGCCCGTGGGCAACTAAACGATAATGGAGAGGGTCCGGGGTGGGACAATGATGCTCCGGTGCTTGGAAAGCTTGGGGAGAACCCCAATTGGGCCAGGGATGCCCACTCACGGGCAGCCGTCACACCATGGGTGTGGGTTGAAATGGCTCACTCAGAACTCGCCCGCGATGGACACTCACGTGTTCGGCAATTTGGGCCGGGCCCTCGCTCTCCGTCCGACGCAGCAAAGCAAGAATACTAAGCTAAGCAAGTGATATTGACCAGCAAGGAAAGGGGGACCGAGGCTCACCTAGCTGGCGTGAAGACGCCAACTCCGGCCGAAGACGGGGGCGAGCGGGGAGGCAAGGGTTTGCGCCCGCAAGCCGCGTCGGTGTCGCTTCAAATCTGCAAAAATATTATTACATGAACTACACCTCTCGCAGGAGGGGGGCTCTTGGGGTGGGGGTTAGACTTATTACAACCAAGATTACCTCCACGCAGGGAGGGGCCTTCAGCCAGCCAAGCGGGGTGGGGAAATTATGAAGAGAACGCCGACTCTCCAAGCTTCGCCGGTTCTGCCACTCTTCTGTTTTGCTGAACAGGTTGTCGATGAAGATGCTGCCACGGACTCAACCAAGCTCCAAATTTGATGAAACCAGTGCTAAAAGTTCCCCAGCTGGACGAGGATGATGCTTGAATTTTTTGGGAAGCTCTGGAACTCGGGGCTGATCGGACCGGTGACTGGAGCAGGACAGCAACACTCTGCCTCTGACTGATGCAGAACTGATATAGTGGATTGCAGAAGGCACTGCGGTCGCTCCCAAACTCCAAATCAAACGAAACTGGCGGTGACATGATCGTGGTCGGAGTAGCTTCGAGGAAAAATTGACGGGGCCACAATCTGAGGTTGGAGAGGAGAATGGTGGCTAGAGAAGTGAAGATAGGTCGAACCTGGACCTGCAGGGGCAGACTGCACACTCCGGCGAAGAAATTCAGAACAAATAGCTCGGGTGGGGGATTGGCGTCGTTCCTTCTGCTACTGATGGAGAACTAGACGAAGAAGAATTTTGTAGAAGGAAGCGTGATTGAATTCCTCCAAGGTTGGCCGCTGAACAGCTTCGAAGATCGCTCTGGCCTTCAGTCTGGGACAGATTGTGTAGTCGTTGAAGATGACGTTCTTCCGGATAGCTCCGAACTCGGATGCAGGCAGGAGTACCACCGTTGGAAAGAAGACTTGGAGACGATTCCAGCAATATAAGATATGCCACCGGAAGACTTCAGGGGAAGTCGTGGCTGCTACTGCAAATCACTGCTTTTCTAAAACCTGCAACAGGGACAGAATAGGTGGAGGAGAGGGTGTGGGGAAGGGCATGAACAAGGGGTTATTTGGTGGATGGGGAAGGGGGGTGCGACCTTGGGTGGTTAGGGAGGTGGGGAGATGAAAGGGCACAGCCCAAGGGAGAGGGAAATTAGAAATTTGGCCTAGGGAAGGGCTCTTTCAGTCTTGGGGAGAGGGAGGGTTACTTGGGAGAGTGGAAAGGTGCCTAGGAGAAGGGGTTTCCACCTAGGGGTTGGAGGGGGAATTGAATGAGTGCATGGGGAAGGGGCCTTAATGAGGGGTGAATGGGGAGGAGAGAGAATGAATTTCGAAATTGGGGTGGGGAGGAGAGAGAGAGGGGGCACAACCCACTTAGAGAGAGTGATAGTAAGAGAGAGAGAGAGGGAGATATTGAGAGGGAACTAGAAGGTGTGGAAATTTTCTGGATTCAATATTCAAGTATAATTGTTAAAAATGAGAGAGGGGTGGGGCTATTTATAGACCCCACACTTTTCCTAAGACCAAACTGACCCTGACAAACTAACTAATGACCAAACAGTCCAAGGGAGGGGCGCCCCTAGGCCAAGCCCAATGAATTGGGCCCATTAACCTATCAAACCAACATAATGACTTCAAGACTTAGGAAAATGACCCTCTAACCTAGGTACATGACTCAATAAAGGGAAAATTACATGTTTAAGACTCAAATAAAAATAAGAAAATTACATGACTCGACTCACAAACACATGAGGAACATAATGGCGTACACCGACGATCAATCCGAGCTTCAAAAAATGTGGAGGGGCAAGGGATGTCCCCATCATGTTACTTCCACGAGTGACCCATGCTCCTCGAACCTGCAATCTTCTGCACATAAAAAACTCATTAGTTCTCTCAAAGCAAAGCAAAATATGACCATAAGTGCTTAACCAAAAATAGCTCCAATTAAAAGATAGCACTTAAGTTCATCAAAGCATATGGAGAATCAAATATGCAAGTCAACAAAACAACGACCGGAGTTCGTGGCGTCAAATTCATAAGAGACGACTGACATCAGGGCGTCTAAATATAAAACACGCCCTTCATCAAGGCGTTAAATGCACCGAGAGTTCAAGAAGAAGACAACCCTCCTGGAGACGCGAAATAAAACACGACCTCGGTCACGTCGTCAATTCAACAATTGACGCCCCAAGAGAGGACGTTAATTAACAACGCACTTCCGTCTCCGACTCGAAAGCTAATCCCACTCCTAATTGTAATCAACCTGCAACTCCGAACGGGCATTAAACTCTCCAAACTTCTATAAAAAGGAAGGAACTTCCTTATGATCAAAGCACATTCATCGAATTCCTGCTTCTTCTGCTTCTTTTGTTTGTTCACAGGTGCTGCGACCGCTCAAGTTCTTCCTGCAGACTGAAGATGGAGAGAGCTATTAAAAGATCCAAGAGTTCCACTCTCAGACTAACCGAAATCAATGGGCATATAAGCAGTCGGATTGCCATGAACCAGGTAAAGTGGAATTGTTTCTTTCTGTTCTTTCTTTCATATCTTCATAGTCCCTCTGTTCTGTATTCTCATCCTTTCTCTGTTCTTTTCTTTTACCTACAGGATTATCCAAATGTTCCGGGAGCCAGGAGATTCACAAAGATTAAGTGGCTGCCTCTTCTTCCCTCTAAGTTCTCTTCAGACATGAGGGTATACTTAGCAAGATGGCACCTCTTAAGCCTAGTCACCCATGCCAAACACTATGACCAGATTCACCTTGATTGGGCTGCCATAAAAGCTCTAATTGAAATATGGCACCCTTCCACTCATACCTTCCTATTCTCAACTTTTGAAGCCTCAATCTTGTTAGAAGAACTAGAGATGCTCTTGGGTTTAAAAAGAATGAAGCAAGGAGAAGAGGAAAAGATGGCCATCATGCCAAGACGAATTTCCTCCCATGAGCTACTAACAAGTTTAATTCCCAGCCCAAACTTAGTGAACCAAATCAAAGCTTCCAAAGGAATCAATCTCTTAAAGCTTGCTTCTTGGGTGTACAAGAGATCCGATCAAGCTAAAGAAGATGAAGAGATAGAGTAGGTGGCAAAAGCTTTCGTGGTGTGCTTGGCAGGAGCAATCCTATTTCCATCCATGGAAGACTTCTTGGAAGAAACCCAATTAACCGCAATAGTGAGCCTATGGGAAGGAGAGAGAGCGGGGGCAGCAATTCTAGCCTATCTCTACAGCGGGCTTACTTCTGCGGCAATGGGAAGACCCATCTATGGATGTATGCTAGCATTCTCAAGTTGGGTAGATCTCCACTTCAAATTCGATCCATGTGAGGAGACCCAACAACCTTCTAGAATCTTCTCAAAAAGCCCACTCTCTTACATGACTGGCTCATTAGGAATAAGCAATAGGGTGATGAACCGGATACCTCAAATCAAAAAGAGAGTGGAATGGAGAGGACATCTCAAGGTAATGCCAAAAAACCTTTTTACTTGCGCCCCGGGAATACTCAAGACTCAAGAACTCCACGCACGATTCTCTCCTGGCACGGACCTTCGACTCATAGGCGCTTCAGAATTCGTTCTGTAAAACTCACATCGGTGCCTTCCTCAACTTGGGCTTCCACGGCAAATGCTTGAAGATCCATCTCATCTCCCTCCGATCAAGACACGGGATATTGGCAGCAACGAAGATGGAGAAGAGTGCATAACTATCCAAGCTCTGTGGAAAATCAACAAGGCTCATCATCTTGTGGAGAACTTAGAAGAAGATAGAGATCAGTGGAAGTCTTATGTAATTGCTTTAAGAAGCTTGAGGCCCAAAGTGGCTCACTGAATGCAATGTAATCTTTTCCATCAATAAACAATAATGATATTCTGATTGAGCCAATAACACAGTGATTCTGATCAATTCTTCCAATAGCCTGCGATTCTGCTGCAAATAACGACTCAACCCATGTCGTTAATTCCATAAATGACGCCTCAGCACACGTCGTCTTCAACGATTGATCTCTCATAATTGACGCCTTCACCTGTGGGCATTAACTGAATGGCGACTTAAGACAAGGCGTTAATTCGATTTAAATTCCCAAAAGATATTCGTTGAAATTCCAAAAGTAACGCCTTCAGCAAAGCCACGTTTTATATAAATAACGCCTCAAGAATAGCCGTTACTCAGAAACAGTAATCATCACTCCCATCGCATCAATCAATCCCCATTGAATGCGTCTGATGACGGTTATCATTCCCCATGCAAACAAAAATAACGCCTTAAGAAATGTCATCAATTATCAAGAAACGCCCTGGTTTCGGTCGTTAATTCCATAAGACACGGCCTTCCTCAAGTCGTTAATTCTTTTTGACCGTTCGACTTAACTTTCCCTCCTTTCTTCTTCTTCCTTCGTCCTCTTTCCCTCTTTCTATCTTCTCTCCCACTGCAACCCTAACCGAAACCCAACCCCCATCCTTCTCATTCTCTCTCATTCTCTCATTCCCCTCTCTACACCTTAGCCCTAGCCATGGCCGGTGGACTCAAACGACAGAGGGTCTCGGCCCCGGAGGTTGTGGACTTGGGCGAAGATGCCCACGAGGATGCTCCCCCCGCGGCGGCCGAGGAAGATCCGGCGGCGATGGTCGGCGACGAGGGAGAACATGGAGATGAGGCCGTGGGAAATGAAGAAGACGAAGGTGAAGGAAGAGGAAATGAGGAAGAAGAAGAAGGTGGTGAGGACGAAGAAGGAGAAGACGAAGAGGAAGGAGATGAAGAAGTAGAAACAACGACGGTGGCCGTGCCTCGCCGTGGCCAACTCCGACGGCCACAGCAGCCACGGCCCGATCTTCGGGGAGAGTTGACTGGGCCTAGACGACAAAAGGTAAGCCCCTAAACCCAAATCTTTAATTTTTTTTAAATTTATTTTATTTTTACCTCAATTTCCATAGCCCTCGGGCTAGAAAACCTGCAACTCAGAAAGAAGACGCCCCCAGGGGTGTCGCGGATTAAAAAGAAGACGACCAACCTTGGGTCGTGAATTCATTTTATTTCCTGAAAAATAATTAACATCATGAAAACACGCCCTAGAGCATGTCGTCCATTTGAATTATCATTTTTTATATCAATCATGCTGTTAATTCCGTGCCTTTGTTCAATTATATACTTTATTGTCCATGATTTATATCGCATGATGTTTTTAATTTATTTTCAAAACCCTGGAAAACAACGCCCCCCATCGGGGCGTCAATTAAATAGAGAACGACCAAAGGGATGGTCGTCCATTTCATTAATTCCAGAATAAATTATTAAAACCCAAAACTCATTTAAGAAAAACGTCCCATTCAGAGGCGTTACTTAAACAAATGACGACCCTGGGACGGGCGTCAATTGGAAAACCTTTTAGGAATTTAGAAATTAACCTCAAAACCACGCCTCCCACCGGGGCGTCTCTTAGATAAACAACGACCTAGGATATGGTCGTTAATTACATCAAACATTTAAGGTGAATAATTGATTAATTAAGCCAAAATTTCTTTCTTCCTGCATGCAGGGGTTGATGAGGACACGGATCTCCTGGGTCATGGTCCGGGCAGCATATTACAGCCTCCCCAAGTTCCAGAGAGCCAGGGTAGATGCCATGGGGTTCGGGGCCTTCCTTAGCATAGAGCCAGTCAGACCCGACCTACCACTTATCCAGGTTCTGAGGGAGAGATGGGATAGGATTAGCCGGGCATTCCTGATGCCTTGGAGACATATGGTTCCTACCCTAGAGGATGTGGCTAGGATCACGGGACTTAGGGTAGACGGGGAGGCAGTGAGCGGGATTACCTTACCATACTATACCGGGCTCGCCCAGAGACTGCTAGGGCTAGAGATGGTCTACGAGACACCTAGCGAGTGTAGGACTATCTTCCGCACCGACCTGACTACAGTGATGGGCTTAGGGGATGCTAGGCATAGGTCAGGGGAGTCCTTAGAGCAATTCTCACAGAGATTGATCGATGGGGCTAGGGCAGTCTATTGCCAGGACCCAGTCGACAGGGAGAGAGCAGATCGAGACTTGAGGAGGTTCCTACTGCTGCTGCTCGGGAGGCTATTGCTCGGCACGAAGGGCGACGTCATCAACTGCCGATTCTTAGGGATCCTCGAGGATTTAGAGGGAGTCGGCAAATACGCCTGGGGAGCGGTGCTGCTGGCGCACTTACTAGCCGACCTATCCACGGGGACAGGACGAGAGACGACCGTCAATGGCTTCTCACCTTTTCTTCAGGTATGCACTTATATATTTCCTTTCTTTTTTTTCTCTTTTCTCTTTTTCTTCTTTTTTATGCATGTGAATGCCTCACTAATGCAATGCATGGATACAGGTTTGGAGCCATCTGTACATGCCCATGGGGCGCGCCGATCCCCGGCCAGGAGGTGAGGGTGCTTTCCCTCTAGCACGGCGCTGGCTGCCGGTTGTTTTCGGCGCCCCACTCGGCTACGAGTTGTGGGTGCTACGGAGAGAGTTCCGAGACTTCCCTCCCTCGCTGGTATGAATGATGCATTTTTTTATGTTTATTTGAATTTATTATGATTATGATGAGATGACATGCATGTTCATGGATGCAGGTGGGATGGAGGCCTTACGAGGGGATGACCGACGAGGGCCAGCCATGGGTCGTAGCAGGGCGACCTCGCTTTGAGCATGAGCTTTGGGTTCACTGCTTGAGCGAGATCGAGCCGTTACGGCTTAGACTGATGATGAGGACCCTGGGCCTACACCAGGAGTGGATAGAGGTAGGGGAACCGCGAGGAATCGGGAAGAAGACGCGCGGTCGCACGAAGGCGATCGACTGGAGGGTGCGGTTCGAGGACCAGTACGCCGACTAGCGGCGAGGCGGGACCCGAGTCACTTCCCAGGCGACCGACAGCTCCGAGTACCTCCGGCGCTACTGGGAGGTTTACGCCGGTCGACCCCAGATGAGGGTCTTAGGGGTATGTATGAATACAATTACTTCTAAATTAAATGCAAATGCTTATGTGACTAATATGTAATGAATGCAGGATGCACGGGACATAGCGGTGATGGATGCACAGGCCCACCTACACAGCCTGAAGGACCAGCTAGCTGCCACACGGGCCGACCACGAGACCCTGGTGAGTGTTTAAATTATTTCTATATGCAAATGAATTTTTGTTGAATTATTGATGATTAGCCACTGACTATCTTAATAAATGCAACGTGCCCAGCAGGGAGCAGCAGGGAGAGATACAGGGGAAGCCTCCAGCTCGAGGGGACCCAATGCAGAGGTGACCGTACTAGTAGAGCAGCTAGCGGGAGCGGTCACACCGGCCGAGGCTGCAGAGCACGACCTCGCCTCACGGGTAAATTCCATAACTCAAACCTCATTCAAATATTGATTATATATTTGCATTGATGAAATTCATTTCTTTTCAGACTGAGGAGCTTCGAGCCGCCCTCACTTGCGTCTGCGAGGGACAACAGGCGATGACTGCCCAGGTGAGTGATTTACTTTCCGTTATGTATGCTTATTTCATGAATTATTGCACAAGGGAACTGATGATTTGTTTACCTAATTGCAGACCAGACAGTTATAGGTGGCACGTACCCAGGCTGCCCTAGCTGGGACAGAGTTGGCGATCCGCGAGCAGCAGATTACAGAGCTGGAGCGGTCCTTGAGGCGACGGGAGGAGCTGCCTCAGGACGTGGCAGAGTTACGGGTCGCTCTTGAGCTGGAGCGACGAGAGCATGCTCGAGAGCGAGAGGAGCACCTGGCGGACCGTGCCCGTCACCACGAGCTACAGCAGACGGACCTTGCCCGGTACCAGGAGCAGGTGGCGGCGCGCGATCGTGAGCTGACAGACCTGAGGACGCAGCTGGCCCTTTCTCAGGAGCGGCTACGAGTGTCTGAGGAGCGTCTCCAGCGAGGGCGTGAGTGAGCTCGGGCTGCGGGGTACTCCTTCACCAGCTCCACCTTTGTGGCGGGTTCTTCTCTTCGAGAGAGGAGCGAGGTAGGGGGCCAGGTTCGACTTCCATCTTCTTCACGGGGGCCCATGCCCCCTCCACCAGCGCCTCCTCGGGACAGCGAGGACGAGGTAGAGAGTAGGAGAGAGGAGGGTGGAGGTGAGAGCTGAGGGACTTACTTGTACTCCTCCACCCTCACACTTGTACTCAGATATTCATGATGTATAGATATATGAGATTGACATTTTTTTTTGTTACCTGAGCACTTGTGTAGTTGTGTACTTGTGGTTGTGTATTTTGCTCCTTTCCACGTTCTTTATTTTACCTTACTCTGCCCTGTACCTGCAGCTGTGGTTCACACTTGAATAAACAGGTTATTTCATCTGTTCGACCAGGCCCCTTGCTCAATAAGCAAGGGGTGCCTTTACTTTTGACCTGGATAGCGGGTCAAGGGGCCAAGCCTTTAATCGAATAAGGCAAATGAAATAACCAATAAAGGGAGATGCAACACGCAAGCAT
Source organism: Amorphophallus konjac (assembly GCA_022559845.1). Classification (NCBI taxonomy): domain Eukaryota; kingdom Viridiplantae; phylum Streptophyta; class Magnoliopsida; order Alismatales; family Araceae; genus Amorphophallus; species Amorphophallus konjac. The sequence continues at coordinate 190,282,876 of CM040122.1, read as the reverse complement.
ACGTATGCAAACAATAATCAAGATGCCCTATGCAATAATGCAAGCACGCTCATGAAGAATAAACCCCACTTCCTCCTTTATTTTCTTTTCCTTTTATATTTTTTTTCTTTTATTTTTCAAAAGATGTGCCTTAGATTAGGTCGTTATTCAAACAAAAGACGCCCTGGGCGAGGGCGTTAATTTGAAAAAATGTTTTGAATTTTGTTGAAAAGATAGCCCACACAAGGGCGTTATTAAAAAAAATGACCTTCCCCACAGGCATTAATTCCATAAAAGGCGCCTCATTCAAAAGGCGTTAATTTTCCTACTTCAGCATTAGGTTGACAAAGCTATTAGGGCACTGGGTCCTACACGGTCATCCTTGAGGATTCATTGACCTTTCTTGATTAATCAAAAGGGGGTCGACATGCCAGTGGTTAAACTTATACGCAAGATCTCGCCTGGTGCAATCTCCTAGGTCAGTCTCGACCATTCTGCTGGTTTATGACTTACCACAAAAAAAGAGGTGAAAGATGATATAAGGAAGCCCATAAGGGATTTTGAAAAGCTCGAGGCAAAACTACCTCCCCTACCCTATGCCTGTTGGGGTTCGGTCTTTGGCATAGGGAAATTTTGTTGCCTTTTGCCTCTTTTATATTGCATGCACACGCCCAAGGTTTTCCTTACGGGGACTTTGCCCTCTTGACATATTTTTCTTTTCACAATTTATCTTTCACTTTGGAACTGATTTGCATTGATGAAAATAAACCTAATTGTACTTGGGCTTTAGTGGCATTTTGTTCCCTTTTGAGTCCTGACTTCCACCTACTAGGGCGGCGGATAGGCTTGGCGGGTCTACCCCGAGACCTTCCTTCCTCCCTTATGGGCCGAAGAGGAAAAGAATGGGCATTGTCTTCACCTTTAGTCAGGTTTTGACTTTCCATTGGATTTTGCACCGCTTGAGTTCAAGGGTAAGCAGTGTAGTGTGTGTGGGTGTCGACCCCATTCTAATTCAACAAGACTGATGAATGAATACTGAATTTTAACCTTTCGGACCTTGCGTCCTTGCAACGATGGCAACCATCTTGAAAATTTCATTCTTTTTGGAGAATTTCTATTTTTTCTTTTGGATTTTGGAAATTTTCTATTTTTTTTTTGGATAGATTTTGAAAATTTCAATTTTTTTGGTGGATTTTGGAAAATTTCTATTTTTTTTGGATTTTGAATTAGGGATTGTATTTCTTAAGATACAGACCATTCCAAGGATGAGTTAGCTCTTGTCCTTCAGCATTAATCAGTTTATAAGCATTGTCAGGATAAACATCTTTTATAACAAATGGTCCTTCCCAGTTTGGTTGGAGTTTTGAACGGGGCCCACCAGGTTTTACGAAGATTCTCTTGATTACCATCTCACCGACTTTGAATTTTCTCTCAATTACTTTCTTTTGATAAAAATGTGACAGTCTATTTTGATAAACGCGCGCATGCTCAGCGGCGACCAGACGCTTTTCATCTAGGAGTTCCAACTGGACAAGGAGTGAATCACGACGCTCATCAATAGAGAGTTCCTTGTCCAATTGTACTCGCAGAGATGGAATGAGAATCTCATACGGGACTACCGCCTCCATTCCATAAGTAAGGGCGAAAGGGGTTTGCCCAGTAGGGGTACGAATGGAAGTGCGATAGGCCCAGAGAGCTTCAATTAGCTTTTCTGGCCAATCCGAAAATTTATTAGCCTCACACGTCTTTTTAACGATTTTGATCAAAGTTTTATTAGTGGCCTCTGCCTGGCCATTGCCCTGCGGATAATAGGGAGAAGAATGATGCAATGCAATGTTATACCTGTTGCAGAGGTCCTTGAGCTCTTGAGAGATGAATTGAGGTCCATTGTCGGTGACGATGGTACTCGGGATGCCGAACCTTGCGATGATGTTCTTCATTATGAACTTGCAGACAGTTGATGCTTTGATCTCCACGAATGCTTCCGCTTCCGCCCACTTGGTGAAGTATTCCGTTGCCGTCAGGATGAACGACTTTTGCTTGGTCAGGAGGTTCGAATCACCAAGAGGTCCAATGATATCAAAAGCCCACATGGAGAAAGGCCATGGGGAGGACATAGGATGGAGTGAAGAAGCAGGAGAATGAATTTTGTCGGCGTGCAGTTGGCACTTAACACACCTTCGAACATAGATGGAGCAATCCTCTTCTAGAGTTGGCCAATAGAAACCTAGCCTAAGGATCTTCTTAGCTAGCATCTGGCTATTCACATGACCACCACACACTCCTGAATGCGCCTCTTCCACAACCTTCCAAGATTCATCATCGTGGAGGCATCTTAATAACACACCTGTGAGCCCTCTTCTATAGAGCACACCTCCAACCAAAACATAACTTTGAGCCACTCTTCTGATTGCTTTTCTTTCTTCTGCTGTGGCCTCTTCGGGATAGGACTGATCATTGCAATATCTGGCAACCTCATAATACCAAGGTTTCTCTTCATCAGCCAACTCTTCTTGCCAATCCAATATCATGACCTCTTTGCCTTTAAGAGCTTCACTCCGCCTGACCTTCTCGAGCACCTTATCCCTAATGTCGAGGAATGCACGATCCTTAATAGCTGGAGTGTCACGCTGATGAATGAGAGGAACATGAAAATCACGCTCAGGAGGGAAGACTAGAGCAGAGGCCAAAGAAGCAAGAGCGTCGGCTAGGATGTTTTGGCTTCGAGGGACATGAACAAAGATTAACTTGGTGAAGAGTTTGGCATAAGCTGAAGCAAGTTCCTGGTAGGGCTTGAGTTTAGGATTGATAGTGCGGCACTTGACAAGCACCTGGCGCAGAATGAGCTGACTATATCACCAACAATTCGTAATTGGGTAACACCATATCTATGAGCGGTTTGAAGACCGGCCAAAAGGGCCTCATACTCAGCTATGTTGTTTGTGACAGGGAAAGTAAGCTGAGCAGCAAATGGGATGGTGACCCCTTCTGGTGTTAAAAGAACCATGTTGATCCCTCTTCCTTGGGAATTTAGAGCCCCATCAAAATGTAATGTCCACATAGGATCATGGGGTTGATTAATGGACATTAGTTCTTCATCTGGAAACTCTGAATTGACAGGATCAAATCGGGGGAGAGGGTGGTGAGCAAGATGTTCGGCAATGGCGTAGCCTTTGATTGCTTTCTGTTGAATGTAAGCGATGTCGAACTGTGAAAGGAAGCTTTGCCAGCGTGCTAATCGATCAGTGAGAACAGATTTTTCAAGAAGGAACTTAATCGGATTCATGCGAGCAATGAGGTGAACCTCGTGAGCTAAGGGAATAATGTTTTAATTTCTGAACTACCCAGACTAAAGCAGCGCAAGTCTTCTCCATGGCTGAGTACCTCTGCTCACAAGGGTTGAGAAGTTTAGACAAGTAGTATGCTGCCCTCTCTTTACCTTCTTCATCCACTTGAGCTAAGACAGCACCTACGGAGTCATCCAGGACAGAAACATAGAGGATAAGTGGTTTGCCTGGAATTGGCGGCCTCAGGACAGGAGGATTGGCCAGATAATCCTTCAATCCGTCAAAGGCGCCTAACACTTGTCATCCCAATTGAACTTGACCCCCGGCTTAGTAAGCTCGTAAAACGGCCTACATCTTTGTGAATGCTGGGAGACGAAGCGGCGGATAAATTGTAACCTCCCGATTAATCCTTGAACTTCCTTCAAATTCTTGGGAGGAGGCATGTCTCTGATGACCTTCGCCTTATTGGGATCAACTTCAATTCCCCTTTTGCTAACAATAAATCCAAGCAATTTCTCTGATGAAACGCCAAATACACACTTCTTGGGGTTCATTTTCAATTGATACTCTCGTGATCTTTGCAAGACTTTAGCTAGAACCCCAGGATGCTCAATCCTTGTCCTTGATTTTACTACCAGGTCATCCACATACACCTCAATATAAATATGGATCATATCATGAAAAATTGCCATCATTGCCCTCTGATAGGTGGCTCCAGCATTCTTGAGTCCAAAAGGCATGACCACATAGCAGTATGTACCCCATGGTGTAGTGAATGATGTTTTCTCTTGGTCTTCTTCAGCCAGGCGAATTTGATTATAACCCGAAAAACCATCCATGAAGGAGAGAGTCTCAAATCCTGCCGTATTATCAATCAGAACATCAATATGAGGGAGGGGGAAGTCATCTTTAGGACACGCACGGTTGAGGTCCCGAAAGTCTATACAAATCCGAACCTTTCCATCTTTCTTCATGACTGGGACGATGTTAGCCACCCAGTTAGGATAGAGGACAACTCTAACAAATCTAGCCTTATGAAGTTTATCGACCTCTTCTTTCATCCTTAAAGCCATGTTAGGGTGGAAACGTCTCAACCGTTGTTTGATCGGGACAGATCCTGGCTTAAGTGTAAGCCGATGTTCAACGAGCGCAGGGTCTAATCCAGGCATATCCTCATAACTCCACGCAAACGTGTCCTTGTATTCTTGAAGCACCAAAATAAGCGCCTCCTCTTCGGAGGGCGGTAAATTCTTGCTGATGAGGACAATCCTAGGGTCTTCCTTGGTACCCAAATTTATTTCTTTGGTAGGCTCTTCTACTGAGGCTGATGGTTCATCAAATCTTCTCATACCACTGGCAAAAGCATCAGCCTCGTCCTCATATTCTTCATAACTTTCATCCCCCTCTTCAATAGGGTCTTCATCATTCATGATTTCATAGACACCAAAACCCTCATAAGAAACATTAGTATCCTCATATTCCAACTCTGGCAGGATAATCGGATTCTCCACGAATTCGAGAAAAGCTAAACAAGCCTGGCACCTTCTGGCTAATTCCAACAGAAACCTACGGGGAATCTGCTTACCCTTGGATTTCTTATGAAAATCTACCCCATGAATTTTATTAGAGGAAGAGGAACAACTAACTTGATTAGAATAAGCTGAAAAGGAGGAAGGAGGTGAAGAAGTGGATACAGAAGGAGGTACAGAAGGAGACCTCTCACCCGAGGGGGAGAAAAGATTTATCAATGGATCATGGAAGAGTGGCCCCTGGGTCGGGACACACTCGGAAAAGAGATAAGAAGTCTCCTCAATGGAGATGGAGGATTGAAGAGTTAGAATTTTGACATTTTTTTTCTTTTTTTCTTTTTTTCGTTTTTATCTTTATCTTCATTTTTATTTTCATTTTCTAGAAGAAAACAATGTGAAGGGAGAACAACAGGAGGAGTGGAGATTAAAAGTTTGGAGAAAGATTGAATCAGAGATGACCCGCGCGGGGGTGTGATGGAGAGTTTGGAGAATTGCTCGAGGAGCAAGGGAGGAATTGGGAGAGAAATCTGCAGTGAATCTGGAGAAAAGCTGATCATAATTGGCGGCGGTCTCGGCACGCGAGAGAACAATTGAGAATGTAGAGAAGCTAGAAGAGACGGATGCATGGAAGTGAGGGAAAAGAGGCCGGCCCACAGCCTGTCTACTGTAAAACCTTCTTCATATGGAACATCTGGCTCTCCAGTGTCCGTATAATCACTCAGCAGCTGCCTTTTGTCTGTAATCACAGCCGGCTTTTCGATCAATTCATGTATTAGTGGCGGCCATTACGGATCAGTCGGCATAAAGAGACGACTCAAGGCAATAGTAATATCATACATATCGAACCATCTGTACCAATCACACTCTGGATCATCCATCTTCCTTCTCTTATCAGGCCTTAGGGACTCCAGGGCTTTATAAGTGGCCAATGGTGCAATATGGCGAGCAAACTGTCTCGCATGAACATCTTGACAGTCTAGAATGGAGGTGATTATTGTAGTCTGCTCATGATTCTGAACGCCACCCGTGACAAAATGTGTCTTCAATGTCCAAGTAAGCGGTTGGCGATCTGTCTTCAAGGTGGATGTCATAACTGCCCATGGTTCATCTTCATTTTTGCCCGGCCCTTTATATCCCAGGCCGCCTCGTGTAATCAATTTCTGAGGCTTAATAGGCCTAGTCCTGCCTTGACAACTGGTACCCAGTCCTTTGCCGTTTTGATACCCCATTTTCATTAAGATTTTCCAGCCAGGGGTGTTTATCATGCTTTTCTTCTTCTTCCCCTTGGAAGGCAAGGGTGTCATAGCAATTGTCGTGACTGTCTCGGGCGACATTGGCCGTGGGTGAGGGAGGTCTAGCATTGATAGCAACGGCTTGTTGGCAGGCCAAATAGAAGGAACTGATGAAGCCAAGTGTATATCTTCCTCTGGCAGAATTGGCATACTGGTAACTTTGATGATGCGGCCCTTGTGTGGAAACTTAAGGCATTGATGATTTGTGGAGGGCACTGCGTCGAGCTGTTGAATATAGGGGCGGCCCAGAATGCCATTAAATGTTGGATCCATATCCAAAATGTGGAAATCGACCGTGATTGTGGCCGGACCCAAACTGACTTTTAATGTGATCATGCCTAGAGGAGGCTTCTTGGTATTGTCATATGCTGTGACTGTTATGGTAGATGGCCGAATCAGATTTTCAGGAATGCCGCACATCTTCAAAGTGCTTGGCGGCAATACATTGATAGATGCCCCAGTGTCCACCAGACATTGTTTCACTGCCACCTTATTAATATCAACCGTGATGCACAGAGCATATTTCCTTGCTGAGAGTGGTGCCAGTTCGTGCTCATGAAAAGTAATCGCCGGCTGACTGCTAGCGGGCGTTAATACTGTGGTTATCTGCTCGACCGGAATGTCCTCATTGACCATGAACTTTCTGCAGATATTCTTTCAGGGCCATCTGATGAGTGGTTGACCTTTTGATCAGTTCTAAAATGGAAATTCTTGCTGGAGTCGGTCAAGATGCTTTAACAAATCATACTGAGTGCCGGGCACGGACTCTTGCTCCTGTTCTTGTTCATTAGGCCCCTGCACGGGCTCTTGCTCTCTTTGGGGAAAGATGCGTTGGAACATCCGTCCACTGCGGAGCGGTGCCATGTTTTGCCGCGCCTCTGTCGGGGCAAGTAAAGGAGGAGGGTTGGAAGAAGAGGGTGTATTGGCGTTAAGAAGTGGTGGAGGGGTGTTTGAAGAAGGAGACCCCGTAGGGGGTGTTGGTGAGGAGTTCAATGAAGAAGCCCCCGTAGGAGGCGTAGGAGTAAGGAGGGGTGCCCGAGTGTGGGGAGAGTTAATAGGTGGAATGAGGAGAGATCTGGGTATAAAAGATGGGGGAGCTGATGGTGGGGGATCCTTGCCGGTGAAGGAGTAGTGGTGGTGGATGTTGGTGATGGGCGGATAAGGAGTGGTCTAGACGGCGAAGGTGAAGGGTTGGTGATGGATGGCGGAGTTTGCTGCGTGGTAGGCTGCGGAGGCGGTAAGCAGGTAAGGAGAGATCGGGTTGGCAAGGATGGAGAATTTGTGGGAGCAGGTGGATTAACAGGGCGTAGAAGAGCTCGGCTCAATTGGGGAGTAGAAGAAGAAGGAAGCGTGCTCAAAAGGCGCGGAGGCTGATTTGGATTATGACTAAATGCCCCGATAGAGGCATTTTCTTCATGCCATCCTTGTCCTCTCTCCACCTCATGGAGAGACGTGACAGGGTTCACGTGCTGATTTGGCGGGTGCTCCGGTAATGGGTTGTGGACAATCCCTATATCCTGCTGAGGTGCTGGAGCTTGCTGTTGCGGCTGTGGAGCTGGTTGCTGTGGCTGCTGAGCCTGCTGTTGCCGAGGAGGCTTTCTTTCTTTCATAGCGGCGATAAATTGTCTCATCTCATCCCAATTAATGCCACCCTGGTCATTTAAATCATAAATGTAATCCTTGAAGTGGAAGCATCGATCAATGTTATGACCAGGGGAGCGGTGAAAGACACAGTAGCGGGACGTGTCAACATTAGCGGGCCACGCTGCCCTTTCCTTTGGTAACATGAGCAAGTTGGCGGCCATTAAGGCATTGAAAATATCCGGGAGACTTTCTGGCAGTGGAGGATAGTGGGCCCTTTTGGGGCCTAGTGGTCTCCTTTGTTGTTGTTGCGGTCCATAGTTAGTGGGTGGCGGTACTTGGTGGTATTGTGGCAGAGCTGGAGGGTCTGCGCGGGGCGCTTGATTTTGTGGCGGAGCAAAGGAAGGTTGAGGTGCGAATTGGTGTTGTGGTGGCGAGTTGAAGAGAGTGCTTTGCTGTGGAGGTGGCGGGGGTCGTGGGTTAGATTGGCGAAAAGGTGTGGGGTTGCCGACCGCGCCAACCTGCTCATTGATGACGGTGCCCTCAGTCGTGGGCCCGCTATTGTTGACATTTGTATTTTTCTTGAACAACTTTGGCTTTGGTTCAAACATGCCCATGATGGGCGAATCCTTCATTTGGGTTTGAATATAACGAGCTCTTTCATAGAGCTCCTCCATGGTTGTCAATCTGTTCATGGCTAATATGTGCCGGAACTGAGGGGTTGCATTGGATATAATCATCTTAACCTGTTCGGTTCAGACAACGTATCTTTCAACTTTTCAGCCATTAATCGCCACCTATCAGCAAATATTATGAAGTCCTCTTCGGGCTTCATTTTCTCTGCAACCAAATCTGTAACTGAAAGGGAGGGTCCAACCCGATCCCTATACTTCTGCAAGAATTTCCTTTGAACCACATCAAAATTACTGGCATCTGCGGGTTCCAAGGAATTAAACCACTCGAGGGCTGCCCCCTCTAAAGATCTTCTAAACAAATAAGCCAAAGAGGCCTTATTATCTTGCCACAAGGAGGTCTCGTACATGAAATCCTTCAAATGAATAAAAGGATTGCCAGTTCCATTGTATCGCCGAAAATTCGGCATCTCAGAAGGCGGCAGATGGAAAACTGGCAGTGTAGGGAGAGAGATCTCTGGGGCATTCTTGGCTGCAGTAACTTTCTTAAGTTGCTCTTCCATGCTGGCCAACTTTTGGAGCAGTAGAACATTGGTGTCGGACTCGACCGGGGCCGGATTTTGAATGAAAGAATTCGGTATAGGCGTCCGTAGAATTCGGGGAGGTTGGAGAAACTGAGGCCTAACCGCTGAGTAGCTTGCCTGTTGGGCCGGCATGGCCGCACCAGGCGTTGGTGGACAAGAGGGGGGTTTGTGCAAGACCGCCTGGTCATTAGTGAGGTGATGGCCACTCTCGGCCGGAGGGGGATTGGAGGATGAAGAGGGAACGGACTTCCCTTTCAAAGCGGCCTGAACTGCCTGCCGCTGGGAGTCATCTAATTGAGATAGAGCATTAATCAAATCAGTAACATTGAAAGATGGGGAGGGGTTCCCCGAAGTGTTGGAGGGTAAAGCCTGAGAAGAGGGCACAACCTCTTGAGTAGTGGTATCAACCACATGAACTTGAGGATAATGAGAATGAGGAGGAGGGTAATTCCCTCATGATAGATAGAATCTTGGGGAACCTCATATGATTGACCAAAAACGTTCTCCTCCACATCATCATAGGAATATCCGTAGCTTGCCATGTTGATAATCTTACCTGAACGGAGTTGCATGCTTAAAAAGAGAGAAAGCTTTATGAAGGAATTATCACACAATCAATCACCCAATCGAAACAAGCTTAAGCAAATCAACCCAACGAAGTTTATGCAAACAAGTTGAGATGAACGCAAGATTTTAGTGTTATGTTTAAGATTAGAGTGAGTTAAATTGCAGAAAAGTTCACTCCTCTTTGCAAAGTGAAACCTAGTTTGGATCCAAGTGTAGTCTCCGGGTTAACTAGGTTCTCTCTCTTCTTACCAACGATAGGTTCTCTAAACTCCGGGTACTTCAAGGGTACAACCGGCCCAGCGTCCGTGAGGGAATCCACGGGTGCGGGGACTTACGGAGGTCTTGGAAAAGGGATTTCCGGTCCAAAGAGACGGAATGCTCAATGGAGGGTTGTCCCGATTCCAAGAAAGGTGTGTGGAATCCTAGTGTAGAGAGAGGAGGTCTCTCAACCAAATGCCACAAAATGCAGTATAAGATAAGCCAATCACAGCAATATAATCAAATAATCAATGTAAGTATGAATCCAACATGAATAGACAGAAACAGCAAAGCTCTGTAAACACACAGGAAAGAGGCGACGTAGCGGCAGTCGCTACCAACAAAAGAGACGACAGCGTAGCTGTCGTGAATCACTGGGAGAGGCTCACAGACAATGCAAAAAATGCGCCTTGATGTGGGGCGCTAAATATGATAAAGACGCCTCTGACAGAGGGCGTCAAATGTGAGTGGTGCGCACGATCGACGAAAAACACGCCTTGGCGAGAGGCGCTACCAAATAAAAAGACGCCCGAGGGGAGGGCGCAAATTCACAGAAGCAGCAGATATGATGAAAGACGTCTTCGTGGAAGACGTTAAATAGAAAACAGACGCCCTGGATGAAGGCGTTAAATAGAAAGGTGCCTTTGTGAAAGGCGTTAATTCAAAAACAGCAATAGATTAATCACAAGCTGGCTGATCCTGAGGAGTGTGCAGTGTGCATAGTGGAGGGTGCCCGTGGGGCACAAAGGAGGGGTACCGTGGGTACCAAAGGGAAAGGGCACGCGTGGGTGCTGAAGGGGAAAGGGCACACGTGGGTGCCAATAGGAAAGGGCACACGTGGGTGCCAAAAGGAGATGGTAATCAAAAGAAAAACAGTGGAAGTCCCACCGTGATCGCCAATTTGTGAATCATGGAAAATAATCCACTTTTAAGGAAAAAAAATAATAATAATATGCATATATATAAGCAATAAGAAGAATGATGAAAAAGGGAGTAAAAGAGCACGTGGTGCTACCAAGGAGAGTGATCGCCAGAGGGGTTACCTCAACAAGAAGAAAAGATGATCGCGAATACCTGGTGATAATAGGATGCGGGATGGATGTGGTTCCTTCCTCCACCTTCTATCGGCCGACCGACGAAGGGGGTTTTCCTCTTTGATTACCTTTGAACAAAGAACAAACAAATAAAAAGAAAAGGGAGATCAGCCAAATGCGAGTGTAGTATCAATCCAAAGAGGAAAGATGATGATGAAAGAAGAGCATAAAATATGCACCTTTCGTTTCTTTTTTTTTTAAACCCCTAGAGAATTAGGGAGAGGAGAGATGCAATAAAACTAATGCAAGGAAGAGGCTATACGATGATGAGATGAACAGACAATAATGGAGAGAAGAAAAAGTCCCCTGCTGTTCCTATAAACAGTAAAGGGAAGAAACTTTGCTTCGGATGGAGCAGCAGGAGGAAGCAGAAGAGAAATCAATCTCTCAATCTTGATAACTAGCACCCGTTATCCTCTCTGTGACAACCACAGCTCTGCTTCTCTCTAACCTCTCTGTGTCTCTCTAACCTCGCGCGAGATCAACCAGGCGACTCTTTTATAGGGTCTCGATCACAGATAAGCACAGATTTTGGGAAGATAAGAATAGGCAGTGGTCGTAAACGGCAAGGACTCTAGTTCCCAGATCGAGCAAGGTGACCAAGAAAGGCAGGGAACTCTTCAAGAAAGGTGAGTTTAAGCAGGACACGAAAGGGTGAGACACGACCTACCAAAGGGCGTCAATTCAGAATTGCGTCAATTCAGAATTGACGACCTGCTCCAGGGCGTTAATTCAAAACACGACCAGGATCAAGGCGTCACTTCCTGGATTAAATTTTGGTAATAAAAACCTTCTTTATTTGAAAATTGAGAAAAGACGCCTGAAGCAAAGGCGTTAAACAAAACACGCCCTATGGAAGGACGTTAATCATTGATTTCAATCGGGTGGGACTCGTAAAACACCAGGAATTGACGCCCGTACCTGTGGTCGTCCTTTCTTAAGAACACGCCCCAGATTAGGTCGCTATTTAAAACACGCCCCTCTTAAGTCGTGAATCACCAAAAATGCAAGAATAAATCAAAAAACACACAAAAATAGAAAAACTTTATATTATAGAAATATTAAAGTTGACTTTGGGGCATTAACATAGTGACATGAGATTTGATCAACATAGCGTCAATTTTGGCGTGTCTACAGCTGCCCCGCCTTGGCGTCTGCTTTGCAAGGGAGTGAGACGGAATGAAACGAAAGTGTAAGGAAGTGGAATGAAGTGGAGCGAACTGATAAGTAGATGCCAAGGTGTGACGTGACACGTCTCAGATACAAAGCATTAGAAATCTTTCTGAGATTCTGAGTGAAACAACTCTAGGTGATTCCAAGGAAACATCGATTTGCTGGATGAAGGAGACTAAACTAAAAACCAATAAAATGTGCGTGTGGGCACGACAGGGAGGCACCATTGGAGAGCGGTTACCAGCCAATGTGGACGTGCTACAACTAAGGTGGATTTGCAGAAAAATAAAGGGAATCGAGATGAAGATCCAGCAAAGGAACAATTTCAAGGAACTAGCCTGAGCGGCTTCAGAGAGAATAAAGTACTCAATTTGGAGTGAAATATCTCATGTCAACTCAATCAAGAGCGAGTGACCTTCATTATTGCCATAATATGAAGATTTTTAGCATGAAGCTCAAAGTCCTACATGATGCATGCTGGGCTAAAAGAAAAAGATAAAACAAACTAAAAATAAAAAATAATCAAGGATAATATTGTTAAGCCATCTAGATCTGGTCAAGAGTCCAGATCTCTGAGCTGACACTAAGCCGAAGACCGTTTGTCCGCGCATCAACTCAGAAAGTGGAACCATCGTCCCAAACCTTTAATGACTCAACGGCCTATCCGTGCGATCAAGACTCTCCTGGAATTATCACTGTTTTTGATGAAGGGGAACTCAAATTCCAGGTTCATCAGAACCACAAGGTCATTGAAATGCTATAATAGCGTAGATACCATATAGTAACAATGCTTATAAGAAAGAAATACAAGAAATAGAATGATGTTACTTCCACGAGTGACCCATGCTCCTCGAACCTGCAATCTTCTGCACTTAAAAAACTCATTAGTTCTCTCAAAGCAAAGCAAAATATGACCATAAGTGCTTAACCAAAAATAGCTCCAATTAAAAGATAGCACTTAAGTTCATCAAAGCATATGGAGAATCAAATATGCAAGTCAACAAAACAACGACTGGAGTTCGTGGCGTCAAATTCATAAGAGACGACTAACATCATGGCGTCTAAATATAAAACACGCCCTTCATCAAGGTGTTAAATGCACCGAGAGTTCAAGAAGAAGATGACCCTCCTGGAGACGCGAAATAAAACACGACCTCGGTCACGTCGTCAATTCAACAATTGACGCCCCAAGAGAGGACGTTAATTAACAACGCACTTCCGTCTCCGACTCGAAAGCTAAGCCCAATCCTAATTGTAATCAACTTGCAACTCTGAACGGGCATTAAACTCTCCAAACTTCTATAAAAAGGAAGGAACTTCCTTATGATCAAAGCACATTCATCGAATTCCTGCTTCTTCTGCTTCTTTTGTTTGTTCACAGGTGCTGCGACCGCTCAAGTTCTTCCTGCAGACTGAAGATGGAGAAAGCTATTAAAAGATCCAAGAGTTCCACTCTCAGACTAACCGAAATCAATGGGCATATAAGCAGTCGGATTGCCATGAACCAGGTAAAGTGGAATTGTTTCTTTCTGTTCTTTCTTTCATATCTTCATAGTCCCTCTGTTCTGTATTCTCATCCTTTCTCTGTTCCTTTCTTTTACCTACAAAATTATCCAAATGTTCCGGGAGCCAGGAGATTCACAAAGATTAAGTGGATACCTCTTCTTCTCTCTAAGTTCTCTTCAGACATGAGGGTCTACTTAGCAAGATGGCACCTCTTAAGCCTAGTCACCCATGCCAAACACTATGACTAGATTCACCTTGATTGGGCTGCCATAGGAGCTCTAATTGAAATATGGCACCCTTCCACTCATACCTTCCTATTCTCAACTTTTGAAGCCTCAATCTTGTTAGAAGAACTAGAGATGCTCTTGGGTTTAAAAAGAATGAAGCAAGGAGAAGAGGAAAAGATGGCCATCATGCCAAGACGAATTTCCTCCCATGAGCTACTAACAAGTTTAATTCCCACCGTGATCGCCAATTTATGAATCATGGAAAATAATCCACTTTTAAGAAAAATAATAATAATATCCATATATATAAATAATAAGAAGAATAATGAAAAAGGGAGTAAAAGAGCACGTGGTGCTACCAAGGAGAGTGATCGCCAGAGGGGTTACCTCAACAAGAAGAAAAGATGATCGCGAATACCTGGTGATAATAGGATGCGGGATGGATGTGGTTCCTTCCTCCACCTTCTATCGGCCGGCCGACGAAGGGGGTTTTCCTCTTTGATTACCTTTGAACAAAGAACAAACAAATAAAAAGAAAAGGGAGATCAGCCAAACGCGAGTGTAGTATCAATCCAAAGAGGAAAGATGATGATGAAAGAAGAGCATAAAATATGCACCTTTCGTTTGTTTTTTTTAAAAAACCCCTAGAGAATTAGGGAGAGGAGAGATGAAATAAAACTAATGCAAGGAAGAGGCTATACGATGATGAGATGAACAGACAATAATGGAGAGAAGAAAAAGTCCCCTGCTGTTCCTGTAAACAATAAAGGGAAGAAACTTTGCTTCGGATGGAGCAGCAGGAGGAAGCAGAAGAGAAATCAATCTCTCAATCTTGATCACTAGCACCCGTTATCCTCTCTGTGACAACCACAGCTCTGCTTCTCTCTAACCTCTCTGTGTCTCTCTAACCTCGCGCGAGATCAACCAGGCGACTCTTTTATAGGGTCTCGATCACAGATAAGCACAGATTTTGGGAAGATAAGAATAGGCAGTGGTCGTAAACGGCAAGGACTTTAGTTCCCAGATCGAGCAAGGTGACCAAGAAAGGCAGGGAACTCTTCAGGAAAGGCGAGTTTAAGCAGGACACGAAAGGGTGAGACACGACCTACCAAAGGGCGTCAATTCAGAATTGACGACCTGCTCCAGGGCGTTAATTCAAAACACGACCAGGATCAAGGCGTCACTTCCTGGATTAAATTTTGGTAATAAAAACCTTCTTTATTTGAAAATTGAGAAAAGACGCTTGAAGCAAAGGCGTTAAACAAAACACGCCCTATGGAAGGACGTTAATCATTGATTTTCAATCGGGGTGGGACTCGTAAAACACCAGGAATTGACGCCCGTACCTGTGGTCGTCCTTTCTTAAGAAAATGCCCCAGATTAGGTCGCTATTTAAAACACGCCCCTCTCTAAGTCGTGAATCACCAAAAATGCGAGAATAAATCAAAAACACACACAAAAATAGAAAAACTTTATATTATAGAAATATTGAAGTTGACTTTGGGGCGTTAACATAGTGACATGAGATTTGATCAACATAGCGTCAATTTTGACGTGTCTACACTCGGAGACAAAGGAATGGAGGGCAGGCGAAAGCCGCCCTTCCAGGACAAGAGAAAAGAGCAGAATAAGCCAGAACAAGTGGCCAGACTGGACTCGTGAGGTTCAGGCGCTAAAAACTGGAATCGCCAAGGCAACCCATACTGGTTCTCCAGTCGCTTCACGTCAGCCTCTCCTAGCTCACTGCGGAGAGGCTCCGACGGTACCAAGAAAGGCCCTGGGGCCTATCCTTCACCCTGCCCATCGGCCTCAAGACTCTGGTCCGCCACGGAATAGACAGAACAACTGGAAGAAGAAGGGTAAAGCTCTTGACTAGAGGACTCCGGAGGAGAAGAGAGCTAATGGATCGCCACCGCAGTAATCTCTTCCAGCTCTGTGAAAGCCGTTGCGATTCTCCGCTCCTCCGAACTACTCACACGGCGCATGAGCCCCCCTCAAAATATAAATGCAATAGAAGGCAAAACCCTAAACCCTGGAGATAAAGGGATGCAAACAACGCGGAATGATTATAACCCTTAGCTGAAAGCGGCGCGGCGTTCCAATCTTCCGTAAATGGGCCTTCTTGCAATAATTTTCAAAATTATCATCATGACGGGCATATTTTCAGGGCAAGCCGCATCATGTGGCCCCTACCAGAGAGAGATCTCTACCCAACCAGAGCCACAAAAAGTCCAACCCAAATGCTACACGATCGAGCTCAATTTTAGCTCGGGAGTAGGAGGGGGGCAAGTGGAGAGGGGAAATCTAACCGCCCGAACGGAGAGGATAAACGAGGTCCAATTTGACCCAACGAGGCCCAGCTCCTTGAAGTGGTAGCCCTCAGGCCCACTAAAATATAAGACTAATAACTCACTCGGAACAAGCACTTCTTAGGCGGCCTTTGGGTTGAGAAGTCTGAGCATCAATTCGATCGGGAGAGCTCCTTCGGAGCCCCGTATTCTCTACCCAAACCACGCACTCATCGCTCGGGAGACCTCTCCTGGGCCAGTGCCTCTTACTCAGGCCAGCTGATGGAAGCTTATCTGTATGGCCATTACGAGTCCCTTAAAAGCTGGGATCTCAAGGGGATAGGGGAGATCACGATCCCGCAAGGAGGACGTAACCCCCATTGAAACCCCTCGGCTTACAGGGATCATTCACTCAACGAGCCATTATTTAAACTGAAAGAACCCTATTGTACAGAGGTAGGCCAAAAACCCTGAGTAGGAACCACTTCACCTTTTGGTGGAGAGGGATCTCACGCCCTCATCTTCCTCCTAACTCTTTCCTGCGCACCAGTGCTCTACTACATTTACTGACTTAAGCATCGGAGGGTCTTCCCTGGGGATTCATCCCTGGGCACCTCTGATTCGTTTCCCTTCTTGCAGTTCATACTTCAAGGATACATGGTAATCTTCCTCCCCGCTCAGGAGTAGCACGAGATCGCCCCTCTTCAGGCTCTGATACCACTGCTTGTAGCGCCCCGCCCTAACATCCGGTCTAGTTTCCAACTCTCATCGGATTTAGGAGGGATGCCACAGTGGAAAAAACCCAACAGAAATACAATTGGTCGATGAATTATATAAATAAAGAGAATACAAGATCAGTGGAAGATTAATCTCATTCCCATCAGTTAAATCACATTCTCAAAATCACAATAGTCCAAAACTGATAAGCAAAAAGTTACTTACGATAGTCCATTATTATAAATTTTTAAATGTTCTAACAACCAATCACCTCAAATGGAAAATAAGGATCTCTAAAGACTACACCAAATTTTCTTGATTGGATTCACTACGTGTTAACTCCTCGTCCTTACCGAGGGAATCACCTGAAAATAGTTAGCAAGTATGAGTTTAGGAATAGACATAGCAAGTTACTAAAATCAAATCATTCTGAAGTCTCGCGATCAATGACACCCAAGAGGGGGGTGAATTGGGTGATTACAAATTTTTATGTTCTTTTATAAAGATTTAAAAGATATATGAAGAACAAACAAGAGATAGGAAAAGAGCAGATGAAATACAAGATGAAACTGGCTAAAACAACCCCTATAGCAGTTCCTTGGTACTAGGCGGAGTCCAAGAATCCGAAGATCCTCTCACACAAAGTATTTTCCTTTTGATAGGATTGACTGTGTCGATCAGAAGCTATGTTTTGATATACCAAGGATCTCCCGTAAAAGGGTTTATACAACTTGATCTAAGCAATGAAACTAGATAACGATGCAACAAGCAAACAAGCTAGATCAAAACTGGAGGTAGGAGATAGGGAGCAAACCACAGAGAACACCATGATTTTAAGGTAGTTCGGATGCAATAACTGCAGCCTACGTCCACCCCTCACCGACCGTGAGGATTCACACACTATCTTGTAAAAGGTTACAAGATCAAGACACACACACACACACACTCATGTGAGTTCAGAACTCCCACAAAGGTGCACACGCACCAAACCACAAGGAAGGATGAAGAACAAGAAGATAACTCACACACACACGGATCTTCGTAGATCCACACACACACAGATGTTTGAAGATTATAAGAACATAAAAATTAAAGCCCAGCAAGATTCGAATGGAAAACACAAAGAGAACTTCATATTCAAGCTCCCCCTTAGTTGATGAAGATGATCTTGGATGCAGCTTGATCTCCTCTTAGCTTGGGGTTGATCTACTCCAGATGTTGCTTGAAGATGGAAGAAGATGGATGTAGATGGATGAAGATGGATGAAGCTCTTTCTTCTCGGAGCATTGTTCACGGCTACAGTACAAGATCTTGAATCTCCCCTTGATAGCTTCCCTTGGCCTCCTTTGATTGATTAGGGTTACAAGCCTCAATGTGATGTTTTTATAACTCTTGAATGGTCAAGAGACAAGCCATGAACCAGATCCACAAATCATGAGAAGTTTGGTGGCTTTGGGATTAAACAAACCCTTGAAGAGAGACTTCTCATGTTGAGAACAAAAGGTCAACAATAGGGGCTTTTCGAGGCTGGCGGTCGACCTGAATTTTACAGGAAATGCATGTTTGTTGCTAGGAAAATCGGTCGACCGCTATAGGTTGGTGGTTGACCGCTGGCTTGATTTCCTGCAAAAAAAAAAAAGGTTAGCCAATGCAATATATTATATGAACGAATCATGTTATGGCTGCTTTGTTTCAATTAAGTTGAGTGGGTTTAAGCTTAGCCTTGGTGGTTTAGAAACCAAAACACGGATTTATGCATTTGGATGGGTTTAAACCAATAAGCTTATTACATGGAGAAGTGGGCTTTGAAAGCATATTAGATTCGAACTTGAAAGTTGAAACATTACACGTGATAAAACATATAACTTGTTCTTGTTATCATCAAAAACAACCTGGATATATTCAACAATCTCCCCCTTTTTGATGATGACAAAATGAAGGGGTTTTGAAATACATGAACGTGCCTTTGAGCAATGTATGAAGGTTGAGATCAAGGTTCGAAGCCAAGACATTTCACTTGCAACCCGTCATGCCAGCAAATACAACGAACACAAACCATGAACACAACGAGCGCAACCATTTAACAGTTATATGCCAATTAAAAGAGGAATGAAATATAAGACCAACCATCTGAGATCAAACACCAGTTGCATTCAATTCATCGTTTCATTACATGATACATTGGTGCAAAAGTGAATGCATGACTCTAGACTCAAGGGAGTAGACAAAAGCATAAAAGATTCATGATCCTCACATGTCAAACATGCAAACACACAAACCACACACGGACATACATAAATATATAAAGCCTTGCACTACAACTTCTCCCCCTTTGGCATCATCAAAAGGGAGTGGGATAGACGAAGGGGGACCCAAATGACACAAAACCAAAGGATATCAAGCGAGAGGGAGAAAAGAAGAAAGGAAAAATCCTCATGGTGCATCTGCAGGTGGAGGTGGCTGATCTGCTGGAGGAGAGGGCTGGTGTCCAAGGAGATGACGGATGTCTGCAAGAGCATGAACCTAAGCATGAAGAGTGTCTCGAATACGGTCAATGGAGAGATCACGAGTGGCATCACGGCGAGACATGCTAAGAAGAGTTTGGTTCATGATATGAAAAGATTGGCTGAAGTCGGTGACACTATCTTGGAGGCTCGTCATATGAGTGGTGAGTGTAGCCATATGAGTGGAAAGGGTGTCCAGAATAGTGGAGAAGGAATCCATGCGGCCTGACATGGTGTCAACAACATGTCCCATAGTGTCTACGCGATCCCCGAGAGCAGAAAGTCCCTCCCCAAAAGTATTCACACGAGTCTCTAATCCAGTGAACCGCCTGTCAAAAACCTCATAGTCTACCCAAGAAGGCTAAGAAGATCCCTGAGTGGAGGACTCTCCATGATAAAACTGAGAAGGAGGTGGCATCTCCGGTTCCATATGTTGCGGTGAAGGTGGAGGAGGCAGGTCAGCATCCGTGGGATGAAGTGGGGGTGTAGGAGGCTGCTCCTCTGCCTGAACTGGAAGAGGTACATCCCCTTGAGCCTACTGCTGCTGTGGTTCCTGTTCATCCTCATTGTCATATTCATCTTCATATGTAGGCACATCTCGACACAGCTCACCATCGGGACCATAGTAATAGCCCATGTCTATGCAGATCTTATGCTTATTGTAGACATCATTCTGGCGGACATAGATAAACTATTTTTCTGCCTAATTAATCCTAGCATGAATGAACACCCTGGTCAACTATGAGGCATATGGCAAAGATCGGTGTCGGTTTGTTCTGCAAGCTCCAATGAGGGTCCTCATGAGGTGACCCATGTTGAGTTGTATACCATTCATGACATGGTAGAATAGGAATCTATGAACTTCTGTGACTTCATTTCAGCTGCCAACTTTAGGATAAGTAAGGGAGGTAAACATATGGTGTAAGACATGCTGCAGTGGTGGGAAGTAATTTGCATTTAACTCAATCAAATCGCTGATACCACACACGTAATCACAATTGGTCATGGCAATAAAAGTATCTTCAACCTCCCCATGTCCGAATAATAGTATATAACTCGTCATTCCTTGAAACCAAGTTCCCATAGAACTCCTATACTAGGTTGGGGTAATAACGGTTATACCTAGTGACAAAATAAGTCCAACCTGGCTGCATTGCAAAGACTGCATATATATCGGGTAAGAGCTCATTCACCTCATTGAAATCGACCAGTCGATGATGGGTCGAATGAGTAACCTTAGAGCTCGACGCGGTGCCGGCGCCTACTGTGGTGGAGGAGCGGGTGCCTCACATCTCTGTCCACTCCCTTCCCCTTGGGCAGAACGCCGAGAGCTTCGTCTAGGTGGCATCCCAAACTAGAACCTGATAGAAAAGCCTTGAGGGAAAGACTCTCATCCCAGAGGATGAAGAAAGATCTACGGACACTCCAGGGGCTTGCAATAGCATTCTCCACTGACGAGAACCACGGTGAGAACTCCACGAACGCACGAACGGTCGAATGGAGTTCTTCCCAAAAACGTGACGAACAAGCCGGATCTTGTGCGGATGGAGAAAGGATGAGATTTAGAAGCTTGGAAGGTGGAGAAAATGGGTTCTAGGGTTAGGGGAAAGTGGTGGAGGGTGAGTGGGGGTGATAAAAGGAGAGAATGGGGTGTTAAACCCCTTTATAAGTTGGCTCGGCTGGGAACCTGGTCGGGCCGGTCGCCACAGCCGGTCGACCGCTGCAGGGCTGGCGGTCGACCGCTAGCCCAAAATCCCCAATTTTTTGATTTTTTATTTCTTTTTATTTCTTTTTCTTTTTCTTGTTTCTTTTCTTTTTTAAAAAAAAAATTGGGGGGGACTAACAACCGGCTTTCTGAAAAGAGCCAACGTCATGACATGAAGTAAAGGGAAGAGAATAAATGCAAGTTTGAGGAAAGTTTCAAACTCCCCTTCAGAAGTTACCTTAGATTCAACATCACTGAGTCCACAATAGTTTATCCAAGAAATATCTGGCCTTAGAAAAGTTTTTCAAGGAGGGCTATACATATAATTACATTCGAGCATGCAAGAGTGTATATAAACACACAAGGTAGCAAAAAGTAAAGATAGTATGCATGTTTTTCTACCCTTGATGCACATGAGTTTCTACAAATGCAAAACTTAACCTGAGTGCAAAGCTATGCATGAATGCTCTCACCTTTGCACATCCCAAGTTCTCTTCTTATCTTGTTAAATTGATCCCGGTTAAGGGGTTTGGTGAAAATGTCAGCTAGCTGATTGTGTTTGTCAATAAAGTTCAATTCAAAGACCCCTTTCCCTACATGATCTCTCGAGAAGTGATGACGAATATCAATATGATTGGTTCTATAATGTTGAATAGGGTTTTTAGACAAACTGATTGCACTGGTATTATCACATAAAATTGGCACACGTTTCATCTCAATATCTAAATCAAGCAATTGATTTTTGATCCAAAGTACTTGGGCTCCACAACTTCCGGCGGCTACATATTCAGCCTCGGTCGTTGAGAGAGCTATTGAATGCTGTTTCTTTGAGGCCCATGAGACTAGGCACCCACCAAGGAACTGACGGTACCTACTAGTACTTTTACGATCTACAATGCATCTAGCATAATCCGCATCAGTGTATGCAATCAAATCAAAAGAACTACCGATGGGAAACTACAAGCCAAAGTCTATTGTGCCAAGTAAGTATCAAAAAATGTGTTTAACAGCCGATAAGTGAGATTCTTTAGGGCATGACTGAAAATGAGCACAAAGACATACGCTGAATTGAATGTCGGGGTGGCATGCCGTAAGGTACAATAGTGATCCGATCATACCTCGAAACAGTGTAGGATCTATTGTTTTACCATTTTCATCTTTGTCTAACTTCGAGGTTGTAGCCATTGGAGTTGATAGAGGTTTTGCTTCAGCCATCCCATATTTCTTCAAAAGTTCTATTGTGTACTTGGCTTGGCTTATGAAAATCCCCTCAGGTGTTTACTTCACCTACAGTCCAAGAAAGAATGTTAGTTCGCCCATTAGGCTCATCTCAAATTCACCCTACATGATTTCTGCAAACTCATCACATACACTTGAACTACCAACATGTCTTTACATGATTTCTTTGTGAACAGTGTTTGATCAACCTTACCTCTCTTGAAGTCATTTTCAATTAGAAATGACGTGAGCCGTTCATACCATGCCCTTGGTGGTTGCTTCAGTCCGTACAAGGCCTTCTGGAGCTTGTACACATGTTGTGGATGTTTGGGGTCTTCAAAACCTGGAGGTTATTCTACAAAGACATCCTCTTTGATATACCCATTTAGAAACTCAGATTTAACATCCATTTGAAATAATTTAAAATTCAATGAGCAAGCAAATGACAATAAAATCCGGACTACTTCAAGCCTAGCAACCGGGGCAAAAGACTAATCAAAATCAATCCCCATCTCTTGGCTATACCCCTTGGCTACAAGCCGGGCCTTGTTTCTAACAACCAATCGCGTATCATTTAACTTGTTCCTGACAACCCATCAGGTTCCGATAATGGATTGGTTCTTAGGTCGTGGTACTAGAGTCCACACCTGATTTCTTTCGAACTGGTGCAACTCTTCATGCATATCCTGGATCCAGGATTCATTTTGAAGAGCTTGATGGATATCCTTAGGCTCTTCCTGTGAGATTAAGGCTATCAAATCTTCTTCTTCTACTTGCCTTAGAGAAGCTCTGGTTCTTACCCCATCTTGAGGATTACCAATTATATTTTCAGCTGGATGATCCTTTAAGAATGTGGAGGAGCTTGGCAAATCAGGGTGCTGCACTTGCTGCTCTTGCAGTGATTCAATTGAAGGATCTTCATCTTCTTCACTCTTGTTGGGTATTCCTTCCTTTAGTTCATCCTTGACTTTAGATGTTCCAGCATTGGTTGAATCTTTGGAGGCTTTTCCTGCATCCATAATTTAAGTAGTTAGTTTTAGTTCGGATTCATCAAAAATTACATGAGGACATTCTTCAACAACTAAAGTCCATTTATTGAACACTCGATAAGCTCTAGAATTAAGTGCATAACCTAAGAAGGTTCCCTTGTCACTTTTCTCATCAAACTTACCTAGGTTGGACTTACCATTGTTCAGGATGAAACATGAGCAGCCAAAGGGTTTAAGATGAGAAATATTCGATTTCTTACCCTTGTAGAGCTCATATGGAGTTTTCTTCAAAATGGGCCTCACCATTGCCCTGTTGATGATGTGGCATGCTGTACTTACCGCCTCGGCCCAAAAATATTTTGGTAGGGAATTTTCATTTAACATGGTCCATGCCATGTCTATCAATGTTCTGTTTTTCCTCTCCACCACTCTATTTTGTTGGGGCGTCCTTGGTGATGAGAAGTTGTGTGTATACCCGTGCTCTTCACAAAAATTGCTAAACTCATGGTTTTCAAATTCGCCACCATGATCACTTTGGATAGTGGTGATGAGGTAGCCTCTATCATTTTGGATTTTCTTACAAAACACTTGAAATTCCATCAATGCATCATTTTTATTGGATAGAAATAACACCCAAGTGAATCTAGAATAATCATCAACAATCACGAAGCCATACGATTTCCCATCTAGGCCAGATGTCCTAGTTGGGCCAAACAAATCGAGATGCAGCAATTCCAAAGGCCAGGAGGTAGAAACAATGTTCTTATTTTTGAAGGATATGCATGTTTGCTTGCCTTTTGTGCAAGCCTCACAAATTTTATCACTTTCAAACTTTAGTTTTGGCAAATCATTCACCAAGTCATGTTTAGACAACTTGGAGATAACTCCAAAACTAGCATGACCCAGTCTTCAGTGCCATAGCCATACTGTGACGACCCAGAGTTCAGGACACCGATATACCGATAACATCGATACACCGACACCAAGAACTGGGGAGGCCACCCAAGAGGCTGATGAGGCCCCTGAAGGGTTAGTGGGGGTTAGCTGAGGAGTATGCATAATTAATTGCGAATTGGGGCGCGCAATACAAATAAGTATTTAAGATTTAAACACAAGTGCGGAAGCAATTTAAAAATAACCAGAGTGATATATGCATAACTAGTTCAGAGTCACAACACACTAGTCCTCAAGGTACAACTACGCGGGGCATACCCCGGCAAAAGTACAACACAAGCCTCAAAAAGGCAGCTCGTGCACAGCTGGCAGCTAGGAACGGTCCCGAAACAGCACACTAAAGTCCGGGAGACGGCGGGCGCGGCTCACCTGAAAGGAGAAGGGTGAGTCACAGCCAGACTCAGTAGGGGTCACGCGGATCCCTACCTCGCACTAAACAAGCGAACATGCATAAATAAAGCAAGTAGAGCATGCATTTGAATAAACACACAGGCAATGGTATGAATAACCAATCACAAGAAAGCTGTAAACTCTAGCTAAGCAAGTATAACAGCTAACACATGCCACTACTACTTAAATGCAAGCGGTTAAAGCTAAAACTACCAAATAGAAGGAGCTGCAACTAATCCAAGCAACAAGGAAGGACAACCACTGGAGCAGAAACCAGATGCGTCCACTGACGGCTTACACTGCGTCTCAAGCACTCGCAGTCGACGAAGCGACAAGCTAAGAGCGTAAACAGTACCAAACCAAGTGACCAGTCGGAGTGGCACCCGTCGGTGTCAGTCCACAGTCTCCGACCACGTGTGCACACACTGACTCTAGCCTGAGCCAGGCCCTCTAACTAGTTTTCTCCCTTGACAGGACGCTACCATTGGCTGGGAGCCCACGGAACTAGCTTACAAACCGTGAATGGGAAACATACCCCTCCGCCATCCTCAAGCGGGTCGGTACTCAACAGACCTTAGGGCAACGACAGTGGCTCCATTGCATGGAAAGAAAAGCTACTCTATTGGTATAAAACACGCCACAATATATTTAACACAATGCGAATATGGCATGAATATAGAAAGAAGCGCATAACAGATGGGCTGGGAATATATTGCAGCCATCAGGGAAGCGGCGGTCAAAGACCCACGCGCCACATGCAAACGACGGTCGGGGGCCGGCGCGTTACTTCAAGAATGACGCCCCAGTCCCTATCCGTCACTCCCTTCAGGGTTCCAGCTCAAGAGGCACTAAAGGGCTTGTAACGGTGGGGGCCCTGCGCGTTACTTCGAAGCAACGCGTGGGGTCACCGCCGTCACATCCACCCGAGGCTCAAACCACCTATCAGCGTTCTAAATGATAGCAGACGAAGTGACGCCCCGGTCTAGGCGCGTCGGACCGAAACGACGGTCGGCCGACTGGCCGTAGGGCGCATCGCCCGACCAAATCTACGGAAAATAGTTGATGAGTAACGGATGGGAGCCCCACCGTTACTCTCCAAGTAACGCACCCCCAATGGGCCGCTATTTGGAAGTGACGCGTCCGCTCTGGACCGTCAGGCAAGTGACGGTTCCTGGCAGGACCGTCACTGCACCTGGGTTACGGGCGGGTACGGTTTATAAACCGAAGCCCTCCCGGGCGGCTGAAAATGCCGGGTATCGACGAAAAACCTGATAACCTGTCAAACCACGCATGCTAGACAACAATTTAACATCTAAATCTAGCACATGCAAGGCCTAAAACGCATTAAACTCAAGATTTAGGCTAAAACCCCAAAAATGGAAATATACACATCACGCATGCTATGGGGTGCTAATCATCAAGCAGGCTAAGGGAAACGATCCTAGCAAGATCGAGATTCCATCCCCCTACCTTTCGCAAGCCGAAACCGTCGAACGGGCCGCATGCAAGGAGGAAGAGCCACGGAGCTTCCACGCTCCACCTCGCTCCCACGATCACCGATCCACGCCGAAGTGGACACCCACGCGCACTACTCGACGCGAGGAATCCAACGGTGCCAACCTCGCCTCAATCCGATCTCGTTTCGCCCGAGTTCCCTAGGAGAGGGAGGGGACGATCGTGAGAAGAGAGAGAGGGAGAGGGTGAGAGTGAGATCGACGGGAAGGGAGAGAGAGAGAGAGAGAGAGAGAGAGAGAGAGAGAGAGAGAGGGAGAGGTTATAAAAAAAATAAAAATAAAAATAATATATATAATATAATCATTATATATATATATATCTTATTAATATTCAATAACCCTCAATTAGCCCCAAATAAATCCAGAAAAATACCAGACAAATTCCTAAAAATCCAGGAAAATAGCCGAAAATTCCAGAACAATTAATAGAACAAATACCACGAAGGATCCATTAAGGCACGGGCCTTACAGTCCCTCCCTCCTTACAGAAATTTCGCCTTCGAAATTTACAACAACCCAAAAGGAGGAAACTGAGAAAGGACTTATACCTCACTGGAACAAGAAAGGAAAAAGCTGACGCATCTCATCTTCACGCTCCCAAGTAGACTCGTTACCAGAGTGACGCTGCCAAGCAACCCTTACCAGAGGAATAACCTTACTTCTCAACCGCTGCTCACGACGGTCTTCAATTCGGATAGGAAACTCTGGTGTGGACAAATCAGTAGTCACCTCGGGCCACACTGAATCATCGAGAACATGAGAAGCATCAGGCACACATTTCCTCAACTGAGACACGTGGAACACGTCATGAATAGCTTGCATGGCCGCCGGTAGTTGCAAACGATAAGCCACTGAACCAATAGCTTCAACAATCGGAAAAGGGCCAACATACCGTGGACTAAGCTTTCCACGCTTCCCAAACCTGGAAACACCTTTCATCGGAGATATTTTAACAAACACCATATCTCCAGGCTCAAATTGTAGTGGACGTCTGCGTTGATCTGCATAACTTTTCTGTCGACTCTGAGCCGTCAACAATCTCTATCTGATCAGACGAACCACATCAGAACACTGCTGTACCATGTCCGGTCCTGTCAACAGTCGGTCCCCAACATCAAACCAGTTCAGAGGAGTACGACAAGGATGACCATACAACGCTTCATAAGGAGCCATGCCAATACTGGAGTGAAAACTATTATTATAAGCAAACTCAACAAGTGGCAAATGTTGACCCCACGAACCTTGCCAATCAAGGCAACACGATCTCAGCATGTCCTCCAAAGTCTGAATAGTTCTCTCTGACTGTCCATCTGACTGTGGGTGATACGCTGAACTGAAAGCTAACTCAGTGCCCAAAGCTTTCTGGAAACTACGCCAGAAGCCAGAGGTAAAATGTGGGTCACGATCTGACACAAGTGAAACAGGAATTCCATGCAGCGGCACGATCTTCTGCACATAGAGCTCGGCCAATCTCTGCACACTCCAAATAACTTTAATTGGCAACAATCTGGCGGTTTTCGTCAATCTGTCGACAAGTAGCCAGATTCCATCAAAACATTGAGAAGTTCGAGGCAAACCCACCACAAAATCTGTAGTAACATGGTCCCATTTCCACATCGGAATCTCTAATGGCTGAAGCAGACCACCTGGCTTTTGATGTTCGGCTTTAACTAACTGACAAGTCAAGCACTTAGAAACAAAAATAGCCACGTCCTTCTTCATGCCAGGCCACCAGAACTGCTTCTTCAAATTCTGATACATCTTAGTGACACCAGGGTGAATAGCAAAACGGGAACCATGGGCTTCACTCAGAATCTCATTCCTCAAATCATTATCAACGGGAATATACAATCTGCCCTGGAAACTGACAACCAGCTCGTCATCAAATTCCACATCATATCTTGATATAACACGGGCCAAATCAGGATCAGCTTGCTGGGCTTCTAAAATCTGCTGATACAAAGCTGAGCCCAAAACCAAGCTAGCACAAACTGCCATCTTCGGATCGGCAGGAATCTCTACACACAATGCCTCGCTCGGAAGCTGTTCCCACAATTTCCATTCGTGAAGCAACAAATGGCTGACCTGCACTTTCCTGCTCAAAGCATCGGCCACAACATTCATCTTACCTGGCTGATAGGAGAGTGTAAAGTCATAATCTTTCATGTATTCCATCCATCGCCTCTGCCTGAGGTTCAGATCTTTCTGGGAGAAAATATACTGTAAACTCTGATGATCAGTAAGAATCTGAAATTTCTCACCATACAGATAATGTCTCCAGATCTTCAAGGCAAAAATAACTGCAGCTAGCTCTAGATCATGAGTGGGATAATTCCCTTCATGCTGTTTCAATTGCCGAGATGCATATGCGATAACCTTACCATGTTGCATCAGCACTGCACCCAAACCTACTCGAGACGCATCTGTACAAACAAGAAAACCACCCGAGTCGGAAGGCAAAGTCAACACTGGAGAAGAAGTCAATAGCCTTTTCAATTCAACAAAGCTAGCCTCACACTGATCCGACCAGACAAATGGCACATCCTTCCGTGTCAATTTTGTCATCGGTGCTGCAATCTTCGCAAAATCCTGAATGAATCTGCGGTAATACCCAGCCAATCCTAAAAAACTTCGTATCTCCGTGATGGTCCTCGGTCTCTGCCAATTCAAAACGGCATTAATCTTTGCAGGGTCTACTGCCACTCCATCACCAGAAATCACGTGGCCAAGAAAATGAATCTCCCGAAGCCAGAATTCACATTTACTGAGCTTCGCATAAAGCTCGTGATCTCTTAGAGTCTGCAGAACGATCCTCAAATGCTGCACATGATCATCAACAGAGGCAGAATATATCAAGATATCATCAACAAAGATCACCACAAACTGGTCCAGAAATGGACGAAAGATACGTTGCATTAGGTCCATGAAAGCTGCTGGGGCATTAGTCAAACCAAACGGCATGACTAAAAATTCAAAGTGACCATATCGAGTACTGAAAGCAGTCTTCTCCACATCAGATTCTCGGATCCGTAACTGAAAATAGCCAGACCAGAGATCAATTCGTGAAAAGACAGTAGCAGACTGTAACTGGTCAAACAAATCATCAATCCTGGGGAGCGGATACTTATTCTTGATAGTCGCCTGATTCAGCTGCCTGTAATCAATACAAAGCCTCAGGTTTCCATCTTTCTTTTTCACAAACAGCACTGGGGCACTCCACGGAGAAAAACTGGGACGAACATAACCTTTCTCCAGTAACTCTAGTAGCTGTGCACGCAGTACTTTCAATTCAGCTGGAGCCATACGGTACGGCGGCTTTGCTAAGGGGCCAGTACCTGGAATCAGTTCAATCACCATCTCAATCTCTCGCTCTGGGGGCAAGCCTGGCAACTCGTCAGGAAACACATCAGGGAACTCACAGACAACCGGAATATCACAAACATCCCGTCGTGGTTTTTCAACAGCCACCACTGAATTAAGGAATCCCTGGCAACCTGCACTAAGCAACCTATAGGCTCGAATAGCGAAATAACCTTACGAGAAGATCGGGATCGAATACCTTGAAAATAAAAGGCTGACTTTCCCTGGGGCTGAAAATAGACTTTCTTCGATCTGCAGTCAACTACAGCTCCATAATGCTCCAACCAATCCATTCCCAGAATAACATCATAATCTGCCAGCTGCAACGCATACAATCTCGCCGGCAACTGGTGATTATCAATCATCACAGGAGACTCATCCAAACACAGAGGAGTAACCATGAAATCTCCAGAAGGCAATTCCACAAATAACTCACAAGACAGCTCAGAAGTCGGTTCCTCAATACAAGCCATGAAATCCTCAGAAATAAAAGAGTGAGAAGCACCAGAATCAAATAAGACATGAGCTGAATGTCCATAAAGCATAATCGTACCTTCCACAAGATGGGACGCAGCAGCATCAGCTCTTGTCAAATGAGAAACTTTGCCTTTCTGCTTCTTGGAACCAGCTGAAGATTGCTGAGAAGACGCCGACGCTTGAGAGAAAAATTGTTGTGGAGCTTGAGGTGCAGGAGGTCTAAACTGCAGCTGAGGTTGAGACAACTGAGGAGCTTGCAATTGAGTCGGCCTCAGCGGGCAATCCCGAACCACATGACCTGGCTGGTCACACCTAAAGCACACAATAGGAAGAGAACACGGCTGGCCCTTGTGATGACCACCGCATCTCCGACACGTCCACGGCTGACTAGCAGCTGAGCTCTGCCGAGTCTGAGAAGAAGGTGCTGTCGGCTGCTGAACAGAATCTGTACCGGACGGCTGCTGAAAAAACTTCTTCTTCTTCTTGAACCTTTTAAACTTGGGCTTAGAAGGAGAGGAAGCACTGGAAACCTCTGACTGGACCGAAGGAACACCAGGCACGGGCTGTCGGTAAGACTGCTGAACCTGAGCTACCGGCTGCACTGACCCTGCCTGGGGATACCCACCCGGTCTCGCCATCTCCAGCTCTAAAGCTACAGCTGTCTGACACGCAGTATCGAGATCCGCAACCCGACTCGCTATCAGCGGCATCTTCAACTCTGGCCTCAACCCACGCAAGAATTACTGGGTCTTCAAAGCTTCACTGGCCAGCACATGGGGCGCATACTGACCCAATTCCAAGAACTTATTCCTGTACTAAAGCACGGTCATATAGCCCTGGGTCAATTCCATAAACTGGTACATCTTATCCATCTGCAAGCAGGCAGGAGTATAGGCACGCTCAAAAGCAGCAACGAACTCTGCCCAAGTGATTTGCCGAAGAGGTCTGGATCGAAAGGAAATCTGCCACTCGGCTTTCCACCACGCAATGGATGTACCCTGGAGTTGAAAAGCAGCGAGCATGACTTTCTCATCTTCAACACACTCCATCGAGACAAACACACGCTCTATCGCGTCCAACCATTGCCTCGCGACTTCTGGATCAGCTTGGCCATCGAAAGCAGGCGGATTGAACATCAGAAATTCCTTCAACGCCTTGCCTCGACTGCCAGGCACTTCAGCTTGAACGATCGGCACTGGCGGAGCAACTGGAATGACAGGAACAGCGGGAACTGCAGGAGGAGCTGCAGAACCGCTATCTTCCCTGGGCACATCTCGAGGAACACGAGGAGGTCTTCCTCGACGAGGCGGCATAACTATGCTGCCAAAAACACAATCAACAATAAAATCCATCAATCATACGGAAAACATCCTATGCCAGCAAGAGACGACAACAGGACTAGCTCTGGACAAAGCGTCAATTCCAATTCTTTACACAAATCCTCAACTTACGCTCTGATACCATCTGTGACGACCCAGAGTTCAGGACACCGATATACCGATAACATCGATACACCGACACCAAGAACTGGGGAGGCCACCCAAGAGGCTGATGAGGCCCCTGAAGGGTTAGTGGGGGTTAGCTGAGGAGTATGCATAATTAATTGCGAATTGGGGCGCGCAATACAAATAAGTATTTAAGATTTAAACACAAGTGCGGAAGCAATTTAAAAATAACCAGAGTGATATATGCATAACTAGTCTAGAGTCACAACACACTAGTCCTCAAGGTACAACTACGCGGGGCATACCCCGGCAAAAGTACAACACAAGCCTCAAAAAGGTAGCTCGTGCACAGCTGGCAGCTAGGAACGGTCCCGAAACAGCACACTAAAGTCCGGGAGACGGCGAGCGCGGCTCACCTGAAAGGTGAAGGGTGAGTCACAGCCAGACTCAGTAGGGGTCACGCGGATCCCTACCTCGCACTAAACAAGCGAACATGCATAAATAAAGCAAGTAGAGCATGCATTTGAATAAACACACAGGCAATGGTATGAATAACCAATCACAAGAAAGCTGTAAACTCTAGCTAAGCAAGTATAACAGCTAACACATGCCACTACTACTTAAATGCAAGCGGTTAAAGCTAAAACTACCAAATAGAAGGAGCTGCAACTAATCCAAGCAACAAGGAAGGACAACCACTGGAGCAGAAACCAGATGCGTCCACTGACGGCTTACACTGCGTCTCAAGCACTCGCAGTCGACGAAGCGACAAGCTAAGCGCGTAAACAGTACCAAACCAAGTGACCAGTCGGAGTGGCACCCGTCGGTGTCAGTCCACAGTCTCCGACCACGTGTGCACACACTGACTCTAGCCTGAGCCAGGCCCTCTAACTAGTTTTCTCCCTTGGCAGGACGCTACCATTGGCTGGGAGCCCACGGAACTAGCTTACAAACCGTGAATGGGAAACATACCCCTCCGCCATCCTCAAGCGGGTCGGTACTCAACACACCTTAGGGCAACGATAGTGGCTCCATTGCATGGAAAGAAAAGCTACTCTATTGGTATAAAACACGCCACAATATATTTAACACAATGCGAATATGGCATGAATATAGAAAGAAGCGCATAACAGATGGGCTGGGAATATATTGCAACCATCAGGGAAGCGGCGGTCAAAGACCCATGCGCCACATGCAAACGACGGTCGGGGGCCGGCGCGTTACTTCAAGAATGACGCCCCAGTCCCTATCCGTCACTCCCTTCAGGGTTCCAGCTCAAGAGGCACTAAAGGGCTTGTAACGGTGGGGGCCCTACGCGTTACTTCGAAGCAACGCGTGGGGTCACCGCCGTCACATCCACCCGAGGCTCAAACCACCTATCAGCGTTCTAAATGATAGCAGACGAAGTGACGCCCCGGTCTAGGCGCGTCGGACCGAAACGACGGTCGGCCGACTGGCCGTAGGGCGCATCGCCCGACCAAATCTACGGAAAACAGTTGATGAGTAACGGATGGGAGCCCCACCGTTACTCTCCAAGTAACGCACCCCCAATGGGCCGCTATTTGGAAGTGACGCGTTCGCTCTGGACCGTCAGGCAAGTGACGGTTCCTGGCAGGACCGTCACTGCACCTGGGTTACGGGCGGGTACGGTTTATAAACCGAAGCCCTCCCGGACGGCTGAAAACGCCGGGTATCGACGAAAAACCTGATAACCTGTCAAACCACGCATGCTAGACAACAATTTAACATCTAAATCTAGCACATGCAAGGCCTAAAACGCATTAAACTCAAGATTTAGGCTAAAACCCCAAAAATGGAAATATACACATCACGCATGCTATGGGGTGCTAATCATCAAGCAGGCTAAGGGAAACGATCCTAGCAAGATCGAGATTCCATCCCCCTGCCTTTCGCAAGCCAAAACCGTCGAACGGGCTGCATGCAAGGAGGAAGAGCCACGGAGCTTCCACGCTCCACCTCGCTCCCACGATCTCCGATTCACGCCGAAGTGGACACCCACGCGCACTACTCGACGCGAGGAATCCAACGGTGCCAACCTCGCCTCAATCCGATCTCGTTTCGCCCGAGTTCCCTAGGAGAGGGAGGGGACGATCGTGAGAAGAGAGAGAGGGAGAGGGTGAGAGTGAGATCGACGGGAAGGGAGAGAGAGAGAGAGAGAGAGAGAGAGAGAGAGGGAGAGGTTATAAAAAAAATAAAAATAAAATTAATATATATATAATATAATCATTATATATATATAAATCTTATTAATATTCAATAACCCTCAATTAGCCCCAAATAAATCCGGAAAAATACCAGATAAATTCCTAAAAATCCAAGAAAATAGCCAAAAATTCCAGAACAATTAATAGAACAAATACCACGAAGGATCCATTAAGACACGGGCCTTACACATACGTTATCAAGATTGTTAGCTACCAAGCACATATCATCACAAGAAACATCATCAATATCAATGGTATATACATTGTTGCTCCTCTTGCCGATGAATCTGATTTCATTGGAAGTTTTATTTAAGACAAGGCAATGGGTTTCATCGAAAACAATCTTAAACCCTTTGTCACATAGTTGGCTTATGTTCAGCAAGTTATGATTCAAACCTTTCACCAAATGCACATCTTCAATAAGAATTTCAGAATTCTTACCTATGTTGCCAATCCAATGATTTTACCTTTGTCTTTGCCTCCGAAGACAACTGAACCTCCATCTTTGTCTTGCAGTGTAGAGAGCATCTTCTTGTCCCCTATCATATGCCTTGAGCAGCCGCTATCCAAGTACCATTTGCTCTCCCTAGCTTCAAGACATATCTGCAAGAAGGAAAGATTCTCATGCAATTATTTTTGATACACAAACTCGTTTGGGTCCATAGGAGTTAGTCCAATTCTTTGCATATCTCTTCTTGGTCCAAAAGACACGATCTCTTGATGGGCTTTGTTTGAACCAGCAATTTGCTATAGCATGACCAAATCTACCACAATGATAACAGTTAACAGGTGCAAACTTTCTTTGAAATTATCATGATTTGGGTTGGACATGTTTTGGTTTAGAATTGGAACATGAAGCATGGTTATTATCCTTTTCATGAACAAAGGATGTGGTGATCTTATGTTCAAAAGATTTTTTATTTTGAGGCGTGTACCCCAAACCTTCCTTTTGGAAGTTAACTTTAACCCCCAACAAGTTATCCAGGTTTTATTTCCCTTTAACAAACCTAGACAAGGTGAACTGAAGTTCAGCCATTTCTTCACCCAACATCCCATTTCTCCTTTCGATTTTTGAATTTGTGGATTTTAGAAATTCTTCTTCCTTTTTCAGACTTTCACACACTTTTTCAATTTTAGACATTTTGCATGAAATCTCTTCTTTGGTTCTTTCAATATTTGAAATAGTTTGCAGCAAACTTTCTTTTTCTTTAGTTACCTCAACCATTCCTGTTCCAATTTTTCAA
The DNA here is from genome assembly GCA_022559845.1 of Amorphophallus konjac. Lineage (NCBI taxonomy): Eukaryota > Viridiplantae > Streptophyta > Magnoliopsida > Alismatales > Araceae > Amorphophallus > Amorphophallus konjac. The sequence goes on along the minus strand of CM040122.1, from coordinate 190,248,137 downwards.
ACTTGACAAAGATATCTTCATGTGACAACTCATCAATTTTCTTTTTGAGAGTTTTATTTTTAGATCTAATTTTCTTGTATTTGGTATACATTTTTTCATATTTAGACTCCCATTGTTCATTGGAAATAAAATCAGGGTCCGAATTTACCTCGGTTGAGTCATCCTCATGTGCCATGAGACACAAGCTCTCCATGACTCTTGTATCCCCTCCTCGGACGGTTCATCCTCTTCATCGCTCCACGTGGCGACCATGGCTTTGGGCTTTCTGAAATTATCTTTCTCGAATTTCTTCTTCAGATCTGGGCAGTCTCCCCTCATGTGCCCAGGCTTCTTGCATTCGTAGCATATGATGCTTCTTGGCTTGCTCAACTCACCTTTGGTTTAAGTGGGCTTCCTTTGCCCCTTTCTGAAGTTGCCTTAGGAATTTCTTTTCTTCCTCAGAAATCTTTTTACTTGGCGAGTGATCATAGCTAATTCTTCTTCTTCGTTGCTCCCGTCACTGGATTCTTCTTCTTGGGAGTTGTCATCAGATTGATTAGCTCTCAATCCAATCACCTTCTTCTTCTTGATATCTTCCTCAGCTATCCTCTTTACATTTATCTCATAGGTCATGAGTGACCCTATGAGTTCATCGAGAGTAAGTGTGGACAGATTCTTGGAGTCTTCAATGATGGTGGCTTTGGTGTGCCACGCAGGAGGGAGATATCTTAGCACTTTTCTTACGATCTCAGAATTAGTGTAATCTTTCCCAAGACTTTTGAGACCATTCGTGATCTCAGTTAGCTTTGCGAACATCTCTGAAATTGTCTCTTCAGGCTTCATCTTGAAAAGGTCATAGTCTAGGACCAGAAGGTTGGCCTTGGTCTCCTTGACCTCGGACATCCCTTCATATATGAGCCGCAGTTTGTCCCACATCTCTTTAGCCGAGCTGCATATGGAAACACGAGAGAATTTGTTAGGTGTATCGCACATTGCATAATATTCATAGGATTAAAATTGACAGTCCATTTCTTAATTTCTTCGGGTGTCCATTTTTCTTCATCATTTCTGAGTTTGTAAGGACCCTTGTCCATAACTCTCCAAACTTCGTATTCTTGAGCCCTCAGAAAAACATGCATTCTATTTTTCCAGTACGAGTAATTTGAACCGTCAAAGAAGGGAAGACGGTTAATGGAATGACCCTCGGGCATCATACCCTTATTTGTCATTGATCCGGATCTCACTCTAGATCGTTAGATCTGTGAAGGATAGAGCCTTGGCTCTGATACCAATTGAAGTCCCGCGATCAATGACACCCAAGAGGGGGGTGAATTGGGTGATTACAATTTTTTATGTCCTTTTTAAAGATTTAAAAGATATATAAAGAACAAACAAGAGATAGGAAAAGATAAGATGAAATACAAGATGAAACTAGTTAAAACAACCCCTATAGCAGTTCCTTGGTATTAGGCGGAGTCCAAGAATCTGAAGATCCTCTCACACAAAGTATTTTCCTCCCGACAGGATTGACTGTGTCGATCAGAAGCTACCTTCTGATATACCAAGGATCTCCCGTAAAGTGGTTAATACAACTTGATCTAAGCAATGAAACTAGATAACGATGGAACAAGCAAACAAGCTAGATCAGAACTGGAGGTAGGAGATAGGGAGCAAACCACACAGAACACCATGATTTTTAGGTGGTTCGGATGCAATAACTGCAGCCTACATCCACCCCTCACCGACCGTGAAGATCCACACACTATCTTGTAGAAGGTTACAAGATCAAGACACACACACACTCGTGTGAGTTCAAAACTCCCACAAAGGTGCACACGCACCGAACCACAAGGAAGGATGAAGAACAAGAAGATCACTCACACACACACAGATCTTCGTAGATCCACACACACACAGATGTTTAAAGATTATAAGAACACAAAAATTAAAGCCCAGCAAGATTCGAATGGAAAACACAAAGAGAACTTCAGATTCAAGCTCCCCCTTAGTTGATGAAGATGATCTTGGATGCAGCTTGATCTCCTCTTAGCTTGGGGTTGATCTGCTCCAGATGTTGCTTGAAGATGGATGTAGATGGATGAAGATGGATGAAGCTCTTTCTTCCCGGAGCACTGTTCACGGCTATAGTACCAGATCTTGAATCTCCCCTTGATAGCCTCCCTTGTCCTCCTTTGATTGATTAGGGTTACAAGCCTCAATGTGATGTTTTTATAACTCTTGAATGGTCAAGAGACAAGCTAGGAACCTGATCCACAAGTCATGGGAAGTTTGGTGGCTTTGGGATTAAACAAACCCTTGAAGAGAGACTTCCCATGTTGAAAACAAAAGGTCAATAATAGGGGCTTTTCGAGGCTGGCAATCGACCTATGTGAGCTGGCGGTCGACCTAAATTTTACAGGAAATGCCCGTTTATTGCTGGGAAAACTGGTCGACCGCTATAGGCTGGCGGTCGACCGCTAGCATGATTTCCTACAAAAAAACAAAGGTTGGCCAATGCAATATATTACATGAACGAATCATGTTATGGCTGCTTTGTTTCAATTAAGTTGAGTGGGTTTAAGCTTAGCCTTGGTGGTTTAGAAACAAAAACACGGATTTATGTATTTGGATGGGTTTAAACCAATAAGCTTATTACATGGAGAAGTGGACTTTGAAAGCGTATTAGATTCGAACTTGAAAGTTGAAACATTGCACGTGATAAAACATATAACATGTTCTTGTTATCATCAAAAACAACCTGGATATATTCAACACGTTCCCTTTATCCACATCTAACATACTTCAAGGATTAATCAACAAAAGATTCTAAAATCTAAAATCAGGTTACCGGGTACAAAAAAATATGTTTTGCAGTAGTAAACAACTCTTTATATGACTTTACTTCAATTTTTCAAAAACTCATATACCCATTCAGATTTTTAGAAAACATAACTTTTCAGAATTTCATATGACTGCACATATTTCAGAAATAGATTTTCACAATTTCACAATTTCAGAAGTCACATGTCTTTGCAGAATTTCAGATACAGAAATAGAATTTCTGAGATTTGCATATGAGTGAACAGATTTTAGAACAAAATTTCAAAATTTTTAGAAGTCATATGTCTTCATTGATTTCAAATTCATAGACATAATTTTAGATGATATATATATAGTTTAGACACAGTGCCCAAACCGCCATTAGAAGGTCAGTACAGACAGAGACTCATTCCCCTAGGCAATGGAGACGAGTCTTGGTTAACTGCGCAGAATCGGGGAAAGTCCTTCCCACCTTAACCAGTGGAACTTGTCCACCTCCAAGATTTCATCTCGTGCCCTTGAGGTCAGAACAGATTGAGCCTCCCCACAGGGGCATTTCTATAGTTTGGCTCCACGCTCTTCTATGCCAGCAGTGTCCATATATCCTATAAAATAACTTTATTTTTTTTCCTTTCCGAATATTTCAAGAATACAATAGGTTCAGATTTCTGAAAACAGAAAACATGATTATATCTAAGCTACACATGCGTGTAAAACAGTTCATAATTGTAAGCACAAAATTTTAATGAACACGAAATTTTTACATGAAGTTACCAATTTGGTTCATTATCATTTCCCAATTGTTTTGATTTTTCTGAATTAGATTGGCCTCTCAAAACTCACTTTTTCATGGTTACTAGAATTTAGAAACATGTTTAATTTTAAACTACACATGCATAGAAAATAAGTCATAATTGTGAGTACATAATTTTTTTGACCATGAAAATTTTACAGTAGGTCACCAACTTAATCATCTATCATTTTCTATTTTTATCAGATTTTTATGAATTCAAATGGGCTTTCAAAACTTTCTATTTACAGGTTGCTGGAAAATAGGGCAGAAAATATGCTTATCTAAGCTACATATGCGATTAAAACAGTTCATAATTATAAGCACAAAAATATAATGAATACGAATTTTTTACAGAAAGTTACCAACTTGGTTCTTTATCATTTCCTAATTTTTCAGATTTTTCTGAATCAAAATGGCCTTTCGAAAGTTCATTTTTCTTGGTTTCTAAAATTTAGGAAACATGTTTATTTTTATACTACACATGCGTATAAATCAAGTCATAACTTGAAGTATAGAATTTTCCTAATCATGAAATTTTTATAGCAAGTTACAAACTTGGTCATCTACTATTTTATAATTTTTTATATTTTTTTGAATCCAATTGGTTTGTCAAAATATCTTATTTTAAGAGTTTTAAAAAACTGGGATAGAATACAGACTGTCAAAGGGCTAGGTCGACCTGTCCAGCAAGCAGGTCGACTTGTCCAGAAGGCCAGGTCGACCCAAGATAAATAAAATAGGTTTAATTTTAAGTATAGATTTTTAATTAACTTGAAATTTTTACAGCAAATTACCAACTTGGTTCTTTTACATTTTCTAATTTTTCAGATTTTTCTTAATTAGTTTGACCTCCCAAAACTCACTTTTTCATGGTTGCTGGAAATTAGAAACAAGTTTATATTTTAAACTGCACCTGCACAAAAAATAAAGCATAATTGTGCGTGCAGAATTTTACTGACCTTGGAATTTTTACAGTAGATCACCAACTTAATCCTCTAGCATTTACTATTTTTTCAGAATTTTTTGAATTAGTTTGGCCTTTCAAAATCCACTTTTTTATGGTTGCTAGAATTTCGAAATAGGGTTATATTTTAAACTATACACGCGTGGAAAACAAATCATAACTAAGAGTGCATAATTTTTTCATTTATGCTTGCTTCTTTAATTCTAGATCCTCTGAAATATTTTAAACATGTCAAAGAGAGCATTTGATTCATAATAACTTGCCTTATCAGAAAAAAAACCAAAGATCGAGAAATACTCTTGACGAATTCCCTCACCGAATCGCGCCTACGGCGGCCGCCGCCGACCGCCTAGAACCTTTACTAAGAGATCCTCACACTAGTCTCTTTCTAATTCTCCTACTCCAAGCAGGCACAAGGCACTTACCACCTCTCAAGAACTGGGAGAGGCCCCTACGGTTTGTAGAGAAGAAAAGAAGAACAAAAAAGATACAAGAATTTGCCTAATCCTCCAAACACACCCTTATATAAAGCCAAAACCATTTCACAGATCTCAATCCAAACCATTGATTCAGATCTACCCAAATCTAATGGTAGGACATTACACTGAACAGTCAAGGCCTCCACGGGCCCTTGTTGGCCATTTGAACGTCAATCACGTGAAGGGTATACGGAGGACACTATTTATGGCCCACTTTAAAAATTAATATCTCACAAGGTACAAATGATTCGAAAAATCTAATTCTTACCCATTAACCACCTCGATTTACTCTACCATGAAAAATTATGAAATAAATATTTAGACTTAAAAATTAAATTGAGTGAATAGTAAAAAGTGTGAAAATGAATAGTAAATACGGTGGGTCATACTCTATCCTAAACTATAGGAATTTGTGTCTATGCCCTTATGTGTTCTACTAGTGAATGGATATAATATAAGAAGGGCTTATGTTAACAATTAACTTAAAAATTTTTAATTGTTCAAAATTCTAAATCTATAATTATCAAAAAACTTATATTTAATGCATTATCTATTTTATTTTTTTATTTAGTTGTGAATTTAATAAAACATGTACTAAACACCTATTTTATCAAATTAAATAGCAGAAATGCTTTATAATTTTTCGAGAAAATCCCAGGCACTACACCCTCTCCCCCTTAAGAGAAACTTCGTCCTCGAAGTTTGAGGTAAAACACATACCAAATAGATAGGGATATTTCTTCTTCATCTCGCCTTCAAGCTCCCATGATGTTTCCTCCTAAGAAAAATTTCTCCATAAAACCTTCACCATTGAGATAGTCTTCGATCTGAGAATCTGCTCCTTACGATCCAAGATCTTGACTGGTTGTTCCTCAAATGACAGATCTGGTTGAAACTCCAAATCTTCATAACTGATGATGTGTGACGGATTATGAACATACTTCCAGAGCATAGATACGTGAAACACCGGATGGATAGCTACCATAGATGGAGGTAGTGCCAACCGATATGCCACGTTACCCACTCGATCCAAAATCTTGAAAGGTCCGATAAATCTCGGATGCAACTTCCCTTGCTTGCCAAATCTAGCCACTCCCTTGGTAGGTGATACCTTGAGGAATACATGCTCACCAACCTCGAAAGCCAAGTCTTTTCTTCTGTGATCCGCATAACTCTTCTGCCGATCTTGCGCTGCTTTTAGTCTCTACTAGATCAGCTAAATTTTCTCGGATGTTTCTTGAACTACTTCAGGCCCAATTAACTGTCTGTCACCAATCTCTTCCCAGCATAGAGGAGACCTGCACGGTCTTCCATACAAAGTTACAAAAAGAGCCGTACCTATACTTGCGTGGAAGCTATTATTGTAAGCAAACTCCACTAAAGGTAGGTGACACTCTCAATCTCCCTTCCAATCCAGTATGTGTTGACACCCGTTTTTTACCGATAAGTTGAGTCATTTCTCTTACTCTCATTTGTTGATGCCTCGAGTTATCCGTTACTCGTTGGACTATTTTTTGTTGGCAACATCTTTGGGCCTATTTTATGGGTAGCCTCTCTCCCTGGCTAGGTCTGCTTCAATTCAGGGCTTAATGAACCTTGATTTTGTGTAATTGATCATTGTTATGAATTTCAAGCATCCAGATTAATGAACGGTCAATCCATGACCACACAACACATGAGCAGTTGATAAGTGTGTATTTTTATATCTTAATTCATGATTTTACATATTTTTATGAGCTTAAATTATATTAAATATACACTTCTCACACTTACTGTTGATTTTTGATCAATTGTTTATTTTTCTGAAATTAAATAAATTTTAATTAGAATTTATATGTATTTATGCAGGCACGCAATACGAGGAAAGCTCCAAGAAAAAGATAAAAAAGAAAATAAAATTATATGTTGAATGGGCCAAAAGCCCAAGGATTTGTTCAAAAAGAAAATAAAAAAATAGAAAAAAAATAAAATTATTTGATATTTTTTAGAATTTTTTTAACAATATATATATTAGATATCTATATATATATATAGATATATATATTATATATATAATAAAAAAATAAAAAAAATGTTTGAACCCCCCCGCCCCTCTTCCCGCCTTCGCCGCCCGCGCCATTGGCACGGGCGACGAGGCGAGGCGTGGAAGGCGGGGGGGTGCGTGGCGAGAAGGCGCGAATGGCGGGGGGGACGTGGAGCGCGGAGGCGGGGCTCGTGGCACGCGGGCCGCGACACGCGGCGAAGGCGGAGCGGGCGCACGTGGGTGCGTGCGCCGCGTGCGGTTCGTGGCGGCGACAGGAGAAGCGGGTGCACCAGGGGCCCATGGCGCCGGCCGCCTAACCCGGTCGGCCGTTCGGCTCGTTGCGCCGGCAGAGAGAGAAAGTGAGAGAATGAGAGAAAGAGAAGAAAAGGCCCATAAAAATTCCAAAAATTTTTGGAAAAATTCAAAAAAAAATGACAAAAGTGCAACACATTCCAGCCTACCAAGTTGGGTCAAAATTAGGTGATCTTGATTGTTTCACATGGGCAAGAAGAGTTTGTAACCCTATATAAGGGCTTCATGTGTAATGTAGAGGGGGAGTTGGTTAGTTGAGGATAGAAGGAGAGATAGCAAAGAGATTGTGAAAGTTTTCCATTGTATTCTTGAAGTTCTTCATTGTAAGTTTTAGTAGAGCTCCATAGGAGGGTTGGATCTTGATGTTTTACAAGCTTTTGGTGTCACCTTTGTAAGTTGATTTGATATTAATGCAAGGTTCTTTTTAAGCATTCAGTCTATTCTTGGTTCAATTACGTATTGTTTTGATCCCCATTTCAAATTCTTGTCTTCATGAAAGTTTTTCGTTTTTAAGTTTTCTTCAACTTCTCTGTTTAACATTTCTTCAAATTATTCCTGTTTCATAGAATTATTGCCCATTTTCTTAAGTGCTGTTTTAGGTATTTACTGTTCATCCGTGGTGAGACATTCTAGTTTTCTTATGTTTTGAAGCTTTTCTAGATCTCTTTTCAATCTGAGTTCTTCATCAACTTTGTTCCTCTCTTATAGATCTCCATTTCATTTTTCTACCACTTTGTCTAATTCTGTGTATTTTTAGAGTTAGAATTACTTTTTCAAGGTGCTATTTTTCTGTCAGTTACTATTCACCAGCAGGGATAGATCTTGATTTTTTAGTACTTTCCTCTTATTTTCTGTGTTTGTGTTCTTCATCAAAGTTCTTCCTCTTTCAATTCTCTACAATGTTCATGTTTTACACTTCTTCTAATTCCGTCTAGATTTGAAGTTATGCCTTTTCTTCCAACCCCTATTTTCACTTGAATTCTGTTATGTTTTCAAACTTAAGTTTTCAAACTTGTTATATGCAACCCTTGTCTTCTTAAGTGTTTCTTCAAACATACCAGAAGCGGTAATTCTTCTTCAAATCCTCTCACGGCGTCGACTTCCTAGGCGGAGCGATCTTCATCAAAGGCTCAGCGTGGAAACGACGACATTCATTGGCTAAATTTCTTTTACTTATCTCTTGTCATTTAAAGTTGTAATTTTAATTTCTTTAGTGATAATCGCACTCCAAAATACAACATTTGATTTTCCAAATATAAGGATATGTCCAACTTAAACTAAAATCAAATATTCTCTCCCCGTGGGATCGACCCGTACTTACCATTGTACTCATGTTTTCAAATCCATAAGTGAGTGAGTGCGGTAATAAATATTTGAAATTTGTGTGGCACGGCATATTTAACAACGACTGTCGAGCTCCATCAAATTTTTGGCGCCGTTGCCGGGGAGTGAATTATGATGATAGTTGGATATTCTTGTGTTTGGTGTATATATGTAAATATTCATTTTGCTCTTTTTACTTGTGCAGGACAAAGAAAAAAATTTGAAAATCAAAGAAAGAGGAAGATCGAACCTAAAATTCCAAGGATATGAAACGTCGTTAAATAGCCTGGAAGCATTGCTAAAGGGCTGAAATCAAGAAACAGGTTCTATCTTTCCACTTTCTGCAAAATCTTTACAAAAATCTGAAAATTTCTTGAAAACTCTATAAAAATCATAAAACAATCAAAACAAAAGAAATTTTTATGCTGGTTAGATAGGTTCAGTAATTAAAAATAAAAAAAAATATACTTGCACCAAAATCTAAAAAAAAATGCATTTCAAGATTAGAAACCACACATCATGTTTTAGGACATGCATCATTTAGCATAGAACTTTTTTTTTATTTCATTTCTGTCAATTGCATATTGAAGATTGCGAGGGGCAAGGTACGTTCTACTCACCATATTCTGGCATTCATTTTGCATAAAGAACCCCTTGTTTGAAATTGTGGTGTGCATTGCATTTCAAAATATTCTAAGGGCAACACCCCTAATAAGATAAGGTGGGGATTTCATCACCCTTCCTTAGCCCACAAACCACATTTCTCTTGCATCTTCGCATGACCTCCGCCATAAATAAAAGTCAGTAAACGTTGGCCCTAGGATCACACTGTGATTCTTGTGTTATTTAGGTTTATCCTCATATGAAAACCGGTGCCTAAGGCAAGACGGTCGGACAGCAAACGCTTTAAGCGGGTTAGTGGTTTGGCATAATAAGGTCCCTACGAAAGTAGGGGGAACCTCCCACTTCCCCACCCCTTACCTGACTGGTGGTCATATTGAGGGTAAACTTAAGTCTCACTTTAATCATTTTGTGAAACCCTATTTATAGGTCCAAGTCACATCTAGGTCATTAGGGTCATTTGTGTGCTAACTTGTTTATCTTTGCATAAAAAAAAACAATAAAATCAAAATATAAAAAAAAATTTCATTGAAAAATCATCACTCTTTCTTGGGTCTTTTTCATTTCCACATCTAATTTTGTTCAGGCCCAATAATAGATTCTTTGATGTTTAATTATGCGGGCTATGTGAATTCCAACTCTCCATTTACCCCTTATCATCAAACTCCTTCACTCTTCCACAATGGGGTTCATAATTCATCTTTCACCCAAGAGCCATATCAATGGTCATCGGATTTTTCCACCTCTATCTCCTACACAAACCCACATAATCAATGGGAAAATCAACAATTTTCTTCTTGGGAACCATACCAAGACCCCATTCAACGTCCTTCAAATCCACACTTTGCAGATTGGGATTCATATTCCAATGATCCTTACAATCAAGTCCATTCTTATGATCAACCCTATTATGGAGGGCAACCAATACACCCTCCTGATTTTCAGACTGAGTGCCCTTCAAATTACTATCCAGCACAATCTGACTCTCAGCCCACTTATCTATCTCCTCTATACACAGATTTACATAAGGAGGAGATGTTTGATAAATTGACACGGCTCTTCCAGACTCAACAACAAGCCTTTCAGGAACAACTGCAAAACTTTGAGGCCCAAGTGAGTAGGATTGTTGAAAACATCATAGAAACGGAAGTGGATCCAATGCCTAACAACTCCACAAGTCTTTAGGACCAACTTCTTGGATGTTATAATGATAAAAGTCTATATGCTCAACCTATGATCCCACAATCTACCACTCATATCACTGTTGATTTTGAGGGAATCATGGAAGAGTCGTATGCGGAGGACGTAACGGAAGAGCAACCTGAGGAGCCTAAACCCCATTCCATTTGTGAAGAGGATTATGATGATCTTGAGTCGTCGGGGGGAGAAGAAGGGAATGATGAAAATCGTATTTGGGCCAAAACCTCTGATGACCATTATGACCCAGCCCAACAAACAAATCATTACCATTCATCTCCTCCACCCACACCTAATGCCTCTGATGATCAATTCATTCAGTTACTTCTCCATAGTCAATCCCTTCAACAGCACATCAATAGGCTTACTGCGGAAGTCAAAACCATGGAGGGAGAGCAATTCTTTGATTCCTCTGGACCCAATCCTCATCAAGTTCTTCACACTGACTACGATCAATCTATAATTCCCCAAGAGCATCACACTCTTATCACTCTTAATTTAGTAGATAACGGGATTATGGAGGGGTCGTGTCAGCAAAATTCACATGAGAACTCTAAGGGGATTGCGGACTTGACTGGAAATGCAATAGATGAAGGTGATGAACTGATAAATGATCATATTCCCCCTCCTACAAAGGAATTTGAGGAGCCAGTGCTTGCTTGTCAACATGAGGGAAATGCAAGAGAGGTGGATGACCCTCAGTTAGAGGGAGAGGATGAATATTTTGAACCTCATCACAAGTCTCTCCCCGATCATGATGACCTTCTCTTTGAAGATGGGAATGGAGAAGAAGTGGAGATGGGACATGACTTTGATGAAATTATCTTTGAAGATGGGAAGGAAGAAGAAGTGAAGATGGATCTAGAATTGAATATTTATTGGAATAATAAAATTGGGGTAAATGAGGAATTGAATGATTCGAGTATGCCGCATGATAATTTCAATCTAGAGGAGCAGGTAGAGCTTGTGCCACTTCTGGACCATGGTTATTCTTTTCAAACTCTCCCAACTCATTGGTCCACCCTGGCTCTACATGCTGATTTATCTAATCCTAAGGAATCTCAGGAGGAATATTTCATACTTCATGATATGATTTTTCCCAATGTGCCTCCTCTATTCTTTCCTCGGGATAATGCTTTTGAGCTACCTCCATCTCGATCTCTGTCTCGCCCTTGCATTCACCAACCACATTCATTTTCTTCAGGGCATGAAAAAGTAAATTTTGGCAAGGACAAAATTCTTTGGTGGCTCATATTAAAATCAACTTGTTGGTTATTGAGCTATATTGCGTCTGGCTAAAGATGTTAAATTTAGCGCTTTTTGGGAGGCAGCCCAACGTTTTCACAGTTTGGTGTGCAAATAAATGGCTTCTTGGGAGGCCACCCACGGTTTTTGTGATTTTATGTTTTGTTTTAGTGTGTTTCTTTTACAGTTCTCAGGCCACAACGCAATGAAGCCTTCATCACTTCGCCCGACCCATCAGGTTGTATCCTTCCATCCCAACTATATTATCTCTTTACCTGTCCTCTGATCTTTCTACTGTTTATGCCATTGAGGACAATGTCATTTAAGTTGGGGGGGGAGATAAATGTCAAAATTTTCAAAAACAAAATTTTCAAAAATTTCAAAAATTTCTACAAATTTCAACAAAATTTTTCTTACTTTCTTGAATTGTCATGTTAAACAACAGTTTTCCCCGAGTTGAATTTCTTGATTCATGTCGCATGAAAAGTGATTCTGAATAGAAACAACTGGGAAAAGGATGCTGGATAATTTATTTACTCTAGCCATGGAAAATTGATTTAAAGAATCTCTTTAAAGTTCAGATGCACTTTCGAAAAATAAAATCACGTTGCACGCTAATGAAACAAGAAGGACAAGCCTTCTGCTATTTTAGATATACTGTTTGATATTCTGCACTTTTGAAAAAGAGATTTGTTATAAGCTTTTTGCAATACAAAAGTATGAGAAAAAAAAACACCATGAAAAATGCTCCGATTCTGAGTAACCGGGCCTACTTCACTTAAGACGTGTTGAGGTTCGCGTCAAAAGGAAATGGGAACTTGGATCTGTGGCACCGGGCCTACTTCACCTCAGACGTGTTGAGGTTCGCGTAAAACAGTGAAGGGTAGTGCAGCATCATGTGTGTAAAGAAAAAAAAAAAGTAGAAAAGAAAAAAAAAATAATATATAGTGATCCCAACAGGGACATACCAATAAGGCAGACAAAAAGCTAGTGTGCATTAAACGCTCTAAGTAAGAAGTGCAGAATTGAAAGACATTTGTTCAGAATAGCAAGTGGAGGATGTAATTATCTTCACTATGGACTTAGCATTACACATGCACAAGTGCTACTGAATTTTGATTAGATTCTTGATCATGTACCTGAATTTTCGACATAAGGCTAATCTGTGATAATTACTCCAGATTCCTGATCTTTAGTTGACTCTATGAAGGATGAACTGGAAATGAGGTCTGAATATCTTTAAACTCTTGTTAGTCCTAAATTTTTCATTATGTTCATTGCTAAGGGACTAGCAATGAGTAAGTTGGGGGGTGTGATAAGTGTGTATTTTTATATCTTAATTCATGATTCTACATATTTTAATGAGCTTAAATTATATTAAATATACACTTCTCACACTTACTGTTGATTTTTGATCAATTGTTTATTTTTTTGAAATTAAATAAATTTTAATTAGAATTTTTATGTATTTATGCAGGCACGTAATACGAGGAAAGCTCCAAGAAAAAGATAAAAAATAAAATAAAATTATATGTTGAATGGGCCAAAGGCCCAAGGATTTGTTCAAAAAGAAAAGAAAAAAATAGAAAAAAAATAAAATTATTTGATATTTTTTACAATTTTTTTAACAATATATATATTAGATATCTATATATATATAGATATATATATTATATATATAATAAAAAAATAAAAAAAATGTTTGAACCCCCCCGCCCCTCTTCCCGCCTTCGCCGCCCGCGCCATTGGCACGGGCGATGAGGCGAGGCGTGGCGAGAAGGCGCGAATGGCGGGGGGGACGTGGAGCGCGGAGGCGGGGCTCGTGGCACGCGGGCCGCGACACGCGGCGAAGGCGGAGCGGGCGCACGTGGGCGCGTGCGCCGCGTGCGGTTCGTTGCGGCGACAGGAGAAGCGGGCGCACCAGGGGCCCACGGCGCCGGCCGCCTAACCCGGTCGGCCGTTCGGCTCGTTGCGCCGGCAGAGAGAGAAAGTGAGAGAATGAGAGAAAGAGAAGAAGAAAAGGCCTATAAAAATTCCAAAAAAATTTGAAAAAATTCAGAAAAAAATGACAAAAGTGCAACACATTCCACCCTACCAAGTTGGGTCAAAATTAGGTGATCTTGATTGTTTCACATGGGCAAGAAGAGTTTGTAACCCTATATAAGGGCTTCATGTGTAATGGAGAGGGGGAGTTGGTTAGTTGAGGATAGTTAGAAGGAGAGATAGCAAAGAGATTGTGAAGGTTTTCCATTGTATTCTTGAAGTTCTTCATTGTAAGTTTTAGTAGAGCTCCATAGGAGGGTTGGATCTTGTGTTTTACAAGCTTTTGGTGTCACCTTTGTAAGTTGATTTGATATTAATGCAAGGTTCTTTTTAAGCATTCAGTCTATTCTTGGTTCAATTACGTATTGTTTTGATCCCCATTTCAAATTCTTATCTTCATGAAAGTTTTTCATTTTTAAGTTTTCTTCAACTTCTCTGTTTAACATTTCTTCAAATTATTCCTGTTTCATAGAATTATTGCCCATTTTCTTAAGTGCTGTTTTAGGTGTTTACTGTTCATCCGTGGTGAGACATTCTAGTTTTCTTATGTTTTGAAGCTTTTCTAGATCTCTTTTCAATCTGAGTTCTTCATCAACTTTGTTCCTCTCTTATAGATCTCCATTTCATTCTTCTACCACTTTGTCTAATTCTGTGTATTTTTAGAGTTAGAATTACTTTTTCAAGGTGCTATTTTTCTGTCAGTTACTATTCACCAACAGGGATAGATCTTGATTTTTCAGTGCCTTCCTCTTATTTTCTGTGTTTGTGTTCTTCATCAAAGTTCTTCCTCTTTCAATTCTCTACAATGTTCATGTTTTACACTTCTTCTAATTCCGTCTAGATTTGAAGTTATGCCTTTTCTTCCAACCCCTATTTTCACTTGAATTCTGTTATGTTTTCAAACTTAAGTTTTCAAACTTGTTATATGCAACCCTTGTCTTCTTAAGTGTTTCTTCAAACATACCCGAAGTGGTAATTCTTCTTCAAATCCTCTCACGGCGTCGACTTCCTAGGCGGAGCGATCTTCATCAAAGGCTCGGCGTGGAAACGACGACATTCATTGGCTAAATTTCTTTTACTTATCTCTTGTCATTTAAAGTTGTAATTTCAATTTCTTTAGTGATAATCGCACTCCAAAATACAACATTTGATTTTCCAAACATAAGGATATGTCCAACTTGAACTAAAATCAAATATTCTCTCCCCGTGAGATCGACCCGTACTTACCATTGTACTCATGTTTTCAAATCCGTAAGTGAGTGAACGCGGTAATAAATATTTGAAATTTGTGTGGCACGGCATATTTAACAACGACTGTCGAGCTCCATCAGTAGTCGTTTTTGGGCCGTCCATATATTTATGGGATATTTTAGTTGATTTTCTAAATTATCACCGACATGCTTTCATACGGCTTAGGTGTAGCCGTTGAACTTAATAAGCGGGCTAACATTAGCCGTTCTAGCCCTAGAGTCCTAAGCTCGGTTGATTGTTCAGATAATTATCTAGTTATCTCATTTACTCTGATTTTCCACCGACAAGATATGCGCGGTTGCATCTTGGCGGCTCTTATGGATGAAAGGTTCACAAGTAACCGTTCATACATGAGAGTCCAACGGTGATGTTTTCGGTCAGTTCGATGGATAATTTGTTTCTATTTTCTATTTATTAAATTTCCACCGACAGGGATGGACGGCCCAAGAATTGCCACTCATATGGATGAGTGGTCTATCGTATGGCCGTTTAACTACTCATTTCCTGAAGACTTAACAGATTTTCTCTCTCCACTTGTGGATTTATCCCCACCTTTCTCCAACCATTTCTCCGTGAATACTGAACCAAATTAAATGCCATTTCTTCTGGTTGAGAGATAATTCATTTATCTACACATTTTATGTTAATATCCTGACCTAAAAATACCTAGAAACCCTAATTTCGAGCTAAGACTTTAGGTGCTCTATAAATAGACCGTAGAGGTCAGGCTTGAAAAAGGGTAGATGTTTGGTCGACGGCGAAGCCCTGCTGAATTCTCGAGCGACCCAAGACCAGGGAGGGAGGCCTTCTACGTCCTTCTAGGCCTCCGGTTCAGGGAGTAACTAGTTTTGAGTCTTTGTTTCGATTAGTCCCATCGCAGGTTTCTTCATTGCATGCATACTTTTCTCTTCTTTCCCCACCCACGTTTAGTCATTCACACTACATTACACACACCCTCCTATATTTTTGGCGCCCCTAGGGGCTTAAAAATCCCCAAGTATCCCCCATTTCATTTAGTCATGTTCGTTCCTTTCCATTCTAGCATTTACTATGCTTTATAGTTCTAACTTGGGTTTTTCTTTGTGTTCTACATGTGGTCTTGTAGGACAGCAACGCACTAGCGCAAGGCCCACTCTTTCTGGCCGGCCGGAAAGGGTGGAGGTTTGGACTTTTACAACTTACGGCATGGTAGTCTTGTGCGGTACAAAACAGTCCGTTCGAGGTGAAGTGTGATTGATCTTGGACTGTTCTTCTTCATCCTGCGGTTGGGTATGAGCTGTTTGTCTGCCAGTCGTTCTTCATCCCGCGTCCTCTCTCAGCGCTGAAGAGTGGTTTGTCGGGCGGCCGTTCAAGATAAGGGCGGTTATTTCGGAGCCGCGCATCCTTCCAGTGCTGGTCAAAAGGCGAGTGTCTCCCTCTTCTTTCCAAGGTACGGCGTGTTCATCACGTTCGGAGCCTTGGTGGCGATCACAGGTAATCCCTTCTACTCCCGTTTTGTTTACTTTCATATTTATATTAGTAAAGGGATTTGAAGGGAATTTTAAGCCGGTGTAGAGAAGGTAACATCTCCTACCAACAAATTTATGGTGATCACGGTGGGACGTCTAGTGCCCATCGTGTTAGTGATTTGCTGACCCTCTCCTTTGCTTTGTTAGTCCTCGTTCTTGGGTGGTTTTAGGTCGATCTTTGCTGTTCACGTTTCTGTCCTCTGGAACTTGTGCGGTTCTCCCAAAGCCATCCACCGGATTCTACGGCCGAAGGCTCATCGCTCTTCTCTGTAAACAGTGCCATTCCTTCTGCCACCCTACTGCTTCCAGTGGTCTTCTACCGCCTGTACATCATTCCGGCGGTGTGTTACCGGCCGCACAAATTCCAGGCTCAGGTGCGTCTTTGCGTTCACACTGTTAGTTTTCATTGACGTTCTGCGGTTGCTGCAGGCCCGTTCCAGAGCCCGCACAGTCTGTCGTGAGACCGTCTATCCAGGTACGATTTTACATTTCACCAATCTATTTTTCTGTCAGTATTTATCGTCACTCCCTACCAGTGAACAGTCCACCCAGGACCGTCGACCTCCCTGCGCGGTCTCACAGAGACCGTCCTTGTCATGCTACAGTGCACCCAAGTCTCATTTTGATTGCCATGCCATATTATTTTCGTGATACTTGGTGTTGTTCTCATCTTCCCTGTCCTGGCATTATATTGTTACATGATTGTCTTCATTTTTCTCATATTTGCTTGATCCTTGATTGCTAGACCTAGGCTAGACTCTTGCATGCACCCCGGTGCACATAGGATCATACACCACTCTCCATCAGTAGTTGCATTCCTACCGAGGTAGGGTTTCCTCTCGTCTCCATACTCCTCGGAGCCGACTAGGGGACCTTGCCAAGGACCTCTGTAAGTCCCCGTGAGCCGTGGGTTCCCACATGGACGCCGGGCATGTTGTACCGTACCACCCCCCAGTCTAGGGTTTGCATCAGAGAGAGAGAGAGAAAGAGTCCCCTAGAGTTAGCCAGTTCCCCATTTCCTACCCCTGTTAGGCACCTTTGTGGTTGAGTGAACTCACATCTTAATTAATTCACTAAGGTCCTAAAAGGAAAAATTCATAAAATCTGTCACGCATCATCTATAATTTGGGTGTTCACTTGGTTGTCTCTCTTCTCATCCCTTCTCTCTCTTGCGTGCATCACTTGAATGTTGTTTAAATTTTGGTTAGGGTGGTTTGCCTCTTCTCCCTAGGTGCTCTAGTGTGCGTGGAGTTGCTTCACACCCTCAGGATCACCTCCTAGGGGCAGTTGGCATTTCTATTCCTATCTTAATCCCCTGTTCGACTCATCACCCACCATGTCATCCTACAACTTCTCCCATTCCCATGAGGATTCTCTTTCTCAGGGACTTCTCGAGGACCCGCCTAGGGTCGCCCATGTGCAGGGGGGAGAGGGGACTATCCCTCCTCTCCCGACCATTGTCATCGAGGGCCCTCAGCCCTCCCTTTCTGGTTCCTCTTCACAAAATTCGGCCAATCAGATTCTCAACATGATGGCCCAGCTTGATCCGACCCAACTTCACCTTATTCGACAAGCTCTGTAGGGGGCGGATGCTCCATCTTCAGTTCCTTCTCATGGCATGACTACTGCCGCCACTACATTTCCGACTGCCGGATTAGGGGCCACCTCTTCGACCCCCATTGATCTCACTCCGATTCATCCTCAGATTCTCCGGTTCCCCACTACGGAACCAGGCCAGGCTTCTACCTCGGCCCATCAGCCACTTGACAAGGGGAAGACTCAGATCCCCTCCGGTTCTTATGTTGATCCCTACACCATTGTCTCTCCAGCGCCGCATGCCCTCGTGGCCCCGGCTGATTTCATTCATCTGCAACCAGGGGCCGCCCAGTTGGCTCATGCAGATGTGGGCCCTTCCTTGGCCCATTATCCATCTTACGGGCTGCCCCCTCAGTCAGTTCATCCTTCAGCTCCATACTCTGGTTCTGTCTTTCTTGCCATATCTCCTCCTTCCCAGGAACGGGAACTTCTCGACAAATGGGCTGCCATGCAGCAACAGATTGACCTCCTCCACAAGCGAGTCGGCCCACAGTCTCTAGCCGATATTCCCATTCCTAACTTCCGGAACATTCACTTTCCTCCCCAGTCCGAGCTCCCCGTGTACCATAAATATGATGGGAATGGCAACCCGTTTATTCATGTCAGGGAGTTCCTTTATGAATCGACGCAGTTTCAACATGACGATCGCCTCATGGCGTATTTGTTCTGCCGATCCTTGGATGGGGTCACCCTTGAATGGTTCTACACCTTGCTTCTGGAGGAGGTAGAGAGTTTCAAGACAGTGAAGGAGAAGTTTATCCAGAGATTCCAGGATCGGGTTGGTCCCGAGTATTCCTTTACAGACCTAGTTGCAGAAAATATGAAAGCAGATGAGGACTTTGCTGTCTACGCAGATCGATGGAGGCAGATGGCCTCACGTGTGCCCGGGCAGATCCCGGAAGAAGAAAAAGTAAAGTTGCTGATTTCTAATTCTACTCCGACGTTCCGAAATATCTTGGCAATGAACTATATATCTAACATGCACTAGTTGTACAATCGATATCGGTTCATATAAACCCAGTTCAAGGACTCCCTCATCCATTCATTGTTCGAGGCCCAGAAATCTAAAACCACCAGAAAATCGCAAGGCCCAGTTATTGAGGGAGTGTAAACCAATGAGCAGGTCCAGGCTCTTCAATTCCCTAACAAGTCCGCTCCACCCCGTTTCTAGCAATCTTCACGTAACCCCCAGTTCTCCGCTCCACAAGCTCCCCGACCCACCTTCCAAGATCCTCAGCAACCACCACCACCACCACAACAGCCACCCCAATACCATAACGTTCCTCCCCCTGCTGGTTATGGGCCTGCTCGACCGGGACCCAAGAGAGTCAACTATCGACCACTTCCAGAAACACCCCCTGACATCTTTTCAACCTTAATGTAAACTGGTGACATTCAACTGCCTCCGGAACGTCAGAATTGGAATCCGGCAATCGATCAGTCAAGGTATTGTTTATACCATCGACAGCCCAGGCACACCATAGAGAGATGCTACCAGTTCAGAGATTTGGTGTATGATCTGCACGAGGGCTAGAGAATTGATTGGGCCCAAATGTACAAATTGATTGAAGACATAAAAGAAAGAAGAAGACAAGCCCGACCGCAGTAGGCGGCGCCTTAACAGTAGCAGTTCCAGCAACCTCTCCAACAACAACAACCTCAACAGCAGTAATAAAAACACCAAGACCTCGGGATTCATCAGAATCTCATGCCAGAACATCCGCCCACTCCTCAACAGCAACAGCAGCCGCCGGCACCGGCTCAAGTGAATGTAGTTCACCACCCAGCCCCTAATGCTGGGTGGTCTTTTGACGATGAGACTCCCGCTCATCTCTTGGCCTTCCACCACACTAACTCCCCCGTGCCTTCTGTCCCTTCCATCCTCCGGCCCGCCACCTTTGCCACCGCTCCACCCACTATCCCTTCCCGACCACCTATTGCACCCGCCACATTCCCCACCATCCCGCTAGTCCTTCCACCATCACCCGCCATACCCTCCATCATCACCCCTCCATTTAACCCTTCACCGATCATCATTCCGCCAAGGCCCGCCAGGCCAGCCTCCGCCATTCTCACCCCCATTTCTACCCTTTCCCCTTACCCTGCCGGGCCAATCGGGAGTCCATCTGATGCCGTGTCGGCACGACAATGCACCCTCCGGAGTGGGCATCCATTCCACAGAAGTTACCCTTTCCCCGGTGCATCTGCACCCAACCCTCAAGTTCCTTCCTCAACAGTTGAAGCAGAAGAAGTAGACCCCGTGCCGGGCACGAAGTATGATTTACTGCAGCATTTGGACCGGATGCCGACCAAAATATCGGTTCTAGAGTTAATTAAAAGGTCCACGCTACATCAAGATGCCCTCGGGGCTTTTTTGCAGAAAGTTATGGTTAGCGAGGATATGGCGGTAGACAGTTTGCTGTTAGTGTTGGCAACAATTACAAGGGGGCCTTCCATTTCATTCTCTGAGTCAAAACTGGCAGCTCCGGAGGCACGACAGATGCCACTCTACATTACTATTTCCCTAAATAAGGTGGCAGTTGAGTCGACCCTTGTGGACACAGGAGCATCAATAAATGTGTGTCCATTAAGTACACTGCGTGCCTGCAATATCTCCGAAGACATGCTTAGGCCAACGCCAACCACAATTGCGGCATATGATAACTCCAGACGAGCTTGCCACGGGGTCGTGACAGTTCAGGCCGAGCTAGGGCCTTTGGTAATGGACATGGAGTTTTATGTACTGGACATAGACCCGATGTTCAAGGTGATTCTGGGTCGTCCATGGATAGATAGTTTGAATGATGTGCCTTCAACCGCCCACTAGTGCCTTAAGTTCCCATTCCAAGGCCGGGTAGTTAAGGTGAAGAGTATCTCAACAGTCCAGTCCGTTGATATGATTGCAGATAAGATTCTTCCTACTTTGTGGCCGAGCAACATGCCAGTCCTTTCTGTTATGGACTTAAACTACTCATGGGCATATGCGTCACGCAAGCCCGCCACTACACCAGTGAATGTCAAAATTAAGTCCAAAATTTGAATTTCCAAAAGGTGGCACATGATTTTAAAGTTAGACTATCAGCCGGGCTTGGGCCACAGTGCACAATTGGAGGGGCGAACTAAGCCCATCCCTAAAGGCAAGAAAATGAGCCGGAGAGGCCTTGGCTACTGAGAGTCAGCACTGTCCATACTGGGAGACTCTGGGCCACTGACGTAGGACTACCGTCAACACTTTGTGAAAGGCCCGTTACAGCCAGGTACTTTGAAGAAGCCGCCGTCCAGTTCTGATATGAAGACTGATGCCGCTCATGTTGTTGCTGACCCACCGCCGCCACTGAAGGGGCTGGTGGGTGACATGGAAGACTTTTGTTATTGCTTTGAGAAGCTGTTCCAAGAAGAAGAATCTCATCCGAAGAAGACGGAGATGCAGCTGGTGAAGCATTCTCCAACTGCGCTAGTTCACCGGAGGCCGTGGTAAGTGGGGAGCTCCATCACTACCTTTTCCTTGTCCCCATCCCGCCTCGCCTCCTTGTTTCAGCAATTGGGGTTCGTTCCCCGTTCCCCTCCGATCATGGTCGACCCGTACTTCACGGAAAGACCATTTGAAGTTCTATTTGTTCCTTGCGCATGTGTGCGCTGCCCACCCGTTGACTTATCAACTCTGTTTACTCCTCCTTCCCCCACTGCCCAACTCTACTAAATGTGGTTTTCATCTTTCGACCCATTCTTAGATTGCATCTTCCCCTCTCTGTCTCCCATGCAACTCCCTCCTCCCCCGTCTTCTTCTTCCTGTTGCGTGATCTCCTCCGACTTCCAAAAAAATGCCAATTTTAAAATGGAGGTTTCAATGGAGGATTACGCCATGTTCTGCCCATCTCCCCAGGGGGATGAGACCCCTGCTCTTTTCCCAGTAGACTTCTTATCTCCTAGGTCAGATGTACATTCTACAGAGTCTCCTAGGTTGGTAGAGTCAGTTGGGGTAGAGTCAAGTTCTAGTGTTGTCAACCCATCCACGTCTGCGGTGCACCGTGTGATGCGTCATGCCAAATCTGTCCCAGATAAGTTCCTCCAAGATTTAGCTCAGAGATGTCATGCCCTTCTTAAATGCCCTGAGTTTGTAGAGACCGCGATTGTTTTAGAAGATGAGGAGGAAGTAGAAGGGGTGTGGAGCAATGATGGGTTAGGTGTATATGAAATCATAGATGAGAAGGACCCAGCCGATGATGAGGAAAGCGATGTGGATGACACTGCCGATCTATACGCACATGGATTAAAGAGATTTGATGAACCGTCAACGGCAGTGGATGAACCCACTAAAGAAATCAATCTTGGGACGGAAGAGGACCCCAAGCCCATAATTATTTTTGCTAATCTCCCTCCTCAGGTTGAAGAGGAGCTGGTCAAGGTTTTGAGGGAGTACAACGATTCTTTTGCCTGGTCCTATGAGGACATGTCGGGTCTTGACCCTACTTTGGTTGAACACCGACTCATTCTTAAACCAGGGGCAACACCCGTTAAACAAAAAGCGAGAAGGTTCCACCCGTAAATGGCCTTGAGGATAAAGGAAGAAGTCGATAAATTGCACAAGGCCAGATTTATTAGAGTTGTTTTATATCTGCAATGGGTGGCAAACATAGTCCCAGTAATGAAGAAATACGGAAAAATTTGGATTTGTATCGATTTCAGGGACTTAAATAAGGCATGTCCAAAAGATAATTTCCCGCTTCCGCACATTGACGTGTTGGTAGACAACATAGCTGGGTATGAGGCCCTCTCATTCATAGATGGATATTCTGGTTACAATCAAATTCGTCTTGCTCCTGAGGACCAAGAGAAGACCTCTTTCACCACGCCCTGGGGCACGTACTGCTATGTCGTTATGCCGTTCGGATTGAAGAATGCAGGTGCCACATATCAACGGGCAATGATGGCTATCTTCCACAACATGATGCATATGTATATGGAAGCCTATGTGAATGATATCCTGGTGAAGTCGAGGTCCAAAGAAGAACACCCCGCCATTTTAGCCAAGGTGTTGCAAAGGGCTAGGGAGTACAAACTGAAGATGAATCCGAAGAAATGCATATTTGGAGTTGCATCAAGGAAATTACTTGGGTTTATAGTTAGTAAACGGGGGATCCAGATTGATCCGAACAAAGCAAAGGCCATTATGGAAATGCCGCCGCCTAAGAACATCACCTAACTCAGAGGTTTGATTAGGAGCTTGCAATTCATTAAAAGATTTATATCTCAACATTCGCAGAGATGCCGCCCATTCTATGAAGTGTTGAAGGCGGGAGCCAAGTTCGAATGGAATAAATAATGTCAGAAGGCCTATGAGGATCTTAAGGTTTATCTTTCTAATCCCCCGGTTCTGCAACCACCCGTCCCTGGGAAACCCCTGATATTATACATTTCTGTTATTGAGGACTCCCTAGGAGCTGTTCTGGCTCAGGTGGATGATGAAGGAAGGGAAAGGGGAGCATACTACCTTTCAAGGTTGTTCAACCCTACTGAATCTAAGTATATTGCCATGGAGAAGACCTGTGCAGCGCTAGTGTGGGTAGCTCAGAAACTTAAACAATATTTCCTTGCCCACGAGGTTAAGCTGATCTCTAGAATGGACCCCATTCGTTACCTCTTAGAAAAACTTGTCCTTTCTAGCCGATTAGCTCGCTGGTAGAGCTTTCTTTCCCAATTTGATATCACCTTCGGTGATCAGAAAGCGATCAAGGGATACGCGATCGCTGAACATCTCGCTCATTCTCCTATCCCTCGCTCTGATTCAATCCAGGACGAATTTCCTGATGAACACTTGGCTGTACTTACTCATCTTCCATTTTGGTCTCTTCATTTCGACAGTGCTCTCAATTCTCAGGGCTGAGGAATCGGCGTCATTCTTCTCACTCTGAAAGGAGTGCCCATCCCTATCGCTTATCAGCTCTCTTTTCCTACCACTAATAACATAGCCGAGTATGAGGTTCTCCTTGCTGGACTGAAGCACGCCTACCTCATGGGCGCACGATACCTTAACATCATAGGAGACTCTCAATTGGTGCTGCGTCAAGTTCTGTCAACTTACCACACACGTGACCCTAAACTCAAGCCTTATCAAGATTTGGTCACGCTCTTGGCCAGGCAATTTTGGAAGCTCACCTACATTCATACTCTTCGTTCTCATAACATTCTGGCCGATGCGCTTGCATCGCTTGCTTCGTCTCTTTCATTCCCCCTCAGTCACGCCACTGAGACCATTGTGGTTCAGCAGATGGACGCTCCATCTCTCCAGGATCCTTGGTTCGATACCCTTAGGAAGGCTGTGGAGAAGAAAGCTGAGAAGGAAGATTTGAAAGAAGTTTCATTGACTGAGCTTGAGGAGATTATAGAAGAATAGGAATTGCCGTGGTATCACGAGATAGAGCAGTATTGTCGGGATGGTTCCTTTCCTGAGACCGCGAATGCCGAGCAGCGCAAGGCCATTAGAAGAGTCACCTCCGGATACACGATCATTGCTGAAGAATTGTACAGGCGGGCTCTCAATGGAGTTCTAATGAGGTGTTTGGATGACAATGAGGCTTGTAAGGTGGTAGAAGCTACTCACTCTAGTGAGTGTGGAGGGAACGTAAATGGGCAGGCGTTGGCGAAGAAGATTCTTGGGCAGGGCTATTACTGGCCAACCTTAGAAGAAGACTGTTCCACCTATGTCCGTAGGTGTCTTCAATGCCAGCTTCATGCCGACAAAATCTATGCTCCGATTTCTTCCCTCCATCCTCTTTCTGCTCCTTGGCCATTCTCGATGTGGGCCTTTGATATCGTCGGACCACTTGGTGATCCCAATGCTCAGGTTAAGCAGAAATCCTTCATTCTGACAGCTATAGAGTACTTCACCAAGTGGGCGGAAGCTGAAGCTTATGCATAAGTCAAAGCCACCACAGTATGCCGCTTCATCCTCAAGAACATCATCTCGCGGTGTGGAGTGCTAAGTGACATCGTCACCGATAATGCGCCTCAATTCGTTTCTTAAGAACTTCGGGACCTCTGTAAGAAATTTAATATTCATTGCATCACTCATCACCATACTACCATCAAGGTAATGGCCAAGCTGAGGCCACGAACAAAACCCTTCTTAAAATCATTAAGAAAACATGCGAGTCACACAAATTTGTGGATTAGGCCGACAAACTGATAGAAGCTCTATGGGCTTATCGCACCTCCGTCCGTACTCCCACGGGGCAAACTCCTTTTGCTCTCACCTATGGGATGGAGGCGGTACTCCCGTACGAGATCTTGATCCCTTCCCTAAGAGTGCACCTAGACAAAGAACTTAATCTCGATGAGCGTCGAGAGGCGTTGCTAGTCCAACTGGAACTCTTAGACGAGAAGAGGCTAAATGCGGCCAATCACGTCTCAGTTTATCAAAAACGTGTCTCGTGGTATTTTCAAAAGAAGGTTATCGAAAGGAAATTTCAAGGGGGTAACATAGTTTTGAAACACAAATTTATCAGATCAGCAGGTCCTAGGTTTAAGCTGCAACCTAATTGGGTAGGGTCGTTTGTAGTTAAGGAACTCTATCCGGGTAACGCGTACCGTTTAATTAATGCTGAAGGTGAAGAATTGCCAAATCCGTGGAATGGGTTGTATTTCAAATGTTTTTATTTATAGAGTCAAGCCAGCAACGGCCCGGCGGCAGGGTATGCCTCTACTTGATCACGAAGGGAGACCCCCGGTTCAACATACACACACTACATGACCCCCTGTAGTTCGGTTCTCTTCTTTTGCGCAACACCGTTTCTCCCTTGGCCATGCTTTGGAAAAAGTGAAAATCCTTATTTTTTTTCTCCTCTCTCGGCTGAAAATAGGGGCAAGTGGTGAATAAGGGGGACGAGAACTCATCTAGACCCCCCCGACAAAAGAGGTCTCAAATAGGGGCAGTTTGTTATGACCTTATTTCGCAGATATAAGAGCAAAGGAAAAAGAGAAAAGAAATAGAGAAAAGAGGCAAAATCAAAATCAAAAAGCTAAAGGCTCGTCCACAAGCTCGAAGCTTGAGAATCTAAAAGTCCCCAAAATAACGAAACTAGGCATGGCAAGAGTGGCAGTACAGTTTCCCCGCGGGACGTTATGAGCCCGGTCGTATGCGTGCCTAGAGCGGATGTAGGTTCGATGACGGACACAATGTCCCGGTGCAACAGACCAAGAATTCTTTGAAAAGGGGTGTCGTGAGAAGAACTTAAGCCCTAAAAACCTCTATACCTATCGCCAGCTTTTCTATCAAATTCTCTTTTATTTTCCAAGGAATAAACCCTACCGTATGGCCTCGGTAGAGGCACCGTTGAGTGAATTTGGGCCCCGGCCATGGGTGGTCATTTATAGCGCACATTGAATCCAGGAGACCCCTAATGAGATGTGAGGTTCCCCGTCATCAGGCTTGAGCTGGTTTCAAAATCCAAAAAAATCAAATATTTCAAAATCTAAAAAAATCAAATATTTCAAAATACAACAAAAAATAAAATATTTCAAAATCCAAAAAAAATCAAATGTTTCAAAATCCAAAAAAATTCAAATATTTCAAAATCTAAAAAAATAAAATATTTTAAAAATCCAAGAAAAAATCAAATGCTTTAAACCCAAAAAATCAAAATATTTCAAAATCTAAAAAAAATATAAATATTTTCAAAATCATAAAAAAAGATTTTCATTATCATGATTTGCATTCATGGCATGCATTGCATTCATTTTTCATTTACTGTTTGCCTATTTAATAAGGCTTACCCACTTGACCAAAAATCAAGAATTTGTCGTTTCCTAACTTGCTACTGGCAAGGGGTAAAGCCTAAAACAGATTTAATCTGTTTTCCTTGTTTGTGTGTGTGCAGGGGCAGGTTGAAGTTGAAGGTTCAGTTAGTAAACGGTTCTCTGGGGACCGTCCTACTCATTTCAACGGCCATGGTCAGACCGTCCAATCACTCTCACGGTTTCATCTCAAACTCCTCCAAATATCTACGGTCCCCATTAGACCGTTCAAAGATATGAATGGTAGATTCTTGACCGTTTAACAAGGTTCAAGGCCTACCCATGGGCCGTTCAATTTCCTTCTCTCAACTCCACCGTTGATCTAATGCACGACTCTAATGGAGCCGTTCTATTCTCTGAGCGGTCAGCGACTGCACGATCTGTGTGTGACCATGTCCATCTTGAAGTCATATCCCAACCCACTCAAGCACATAAGAAAACCAAACTCAAATTAATCAAACCAGCATTTTTATTCATTCATATATCAAACTTTCTAAGCATAGGTCTCTACATGAACATCATGAAAGAGAACGAGAAATATCACTCAGTCTTCCGTTGGGCATCCCCACGGGGACGCATCCTCTCAGCTCTCTAACATAGGCCTGGCGTGTCGCTGGAATCTCTGCAACCTCTGTTGGAAGGGTCAGCACCCTGCTCACCTCCCACATGATCAGGGCACTCTTGACCGCCTGCTCGTCCTCCTCTGTACCGATCCTCCTCGCCTGTTGTAAGACCCCAGATTTTTTATAAATTATTCTTGGAATATTTAATTATTTTTTAGAATTTATAAAGGCCTAAATAAATTAATAAATAGAATATTAGATCAATAAGTCATTATAGGGCCCAATTAGGTTAAATAATTAACCTAGCCTATTTAAAGATAATCCAAAAGCTTAATGGACCAAGCCTGTAATGCCCTGGATCCTTGGTAGGTCTTGCTGGATCTTCATTGGATCTTTTGGATTGGTTTCGGTGAGTTTCGGTTCGCTTTGGTGACTTCCGAGTTGAGTTTTTCGAGCCGTGTGGGTTTTTCTCTCGTACTAGCTACGGAACCCTACGGTGAGTTTGTTTCTCAGTTCCTCAACTCGCGGATGCTACAGCGACGATGTACTCTTCGAGCCGGTCGTTTTGACTATTTTTACGTATTTTTCTGAATTTGTGCATTTTCGGCGCATTTTCGGAATTTTCGGACATTAGGAAAATTTCCTAATTTCTTTTCTTTTTCTTTTCCTTTCCTCTCTCTCTCTCCTCATTCGCACACTCGCCTCTCTCTCTCTCTCTCTCTCTCCCATTCTCTCCCGTTCTCCCACCCTCTCACCTCCAGCTGCAGACGGAGGGGTCCGTTGGTGAGGTGGCGACGTCGGGAAGCTGTTGAGGTGCGTGATGGAGCGTGGATCGGAATGGTTTTGGCGCGATCCCGAACGGTGGATTCAAAGCCGACGTTTGAGCTCGCGGCGTGGTTTTCGGCGCGGTTTAGTCCCTTCGGGGCACGGTTTCTTCGGTGGAGGTAGGGTGATAGTTCCTCACTTCCTCCTGCTCATTTTCCCTACCCTTGCACTTCGTTTGGCGCGAAAACGGTCGAGTTTGGGCTTGTTTAGCCTAAATCGTGATTTTCGGGTTTTGTAGGGTTCGCCGGAGAATGAGAACCATTTGTAGATCGGTTAGTGTTGAACTGACCGTTGGGATGTTAGGATCCCATCCATGCTTGTTTCGTGTTGATCGGTGGTCATTCGGGGCCGGTAGGAGTCCGGGAACCTCGGTGACTCTTCTAGGGTTGATTTCTTAAAATCGCCCCAATCTAGCGTTTTAACCCGTGCATGTGGGCCTTTTAGCCTTCTTATGTTGTTTTTCATCGTTGAGGGTTGTTTCCCCTGCGCTTCGGCGTGAATGGGGCGTGGAACGGGCCGATTTGGCCAACCCTCTGTTTTCCCGTCGTAACTGGTGTGGCAGTCGTTCCAGGACCGTCACATGCCCTGACGGCCCCACGACTCACCGTTACAGCGTCCGGGTTGATTTGAGTTCTTCGGGGTTTTGAGAGTGTGACGGCCCAGGGGTGGCACGTCACATCTCTCTGACGCGTCCCGTGAGACGCGTTACGCCTATTTTGTCATTTTATGCTTGGGTTAAGTAGGTTCCTCTGACGCGCCTGCCCCTGTGTGTCAGGTGAGTGTAACGCGCCTGCCCCAAGCAGTTACATTCTGGTTGACTGACGTTGATCTTTTGAGGCAGTTCCTCTGGCGCGCCTGCCCTAGCGCGTCAGGTGTGCGTAACGCGCCTGCCCCAGGCCGTTACGTTCTGTTTGACAGTGTTTCACCGAGTGAGTCGGTTCGCCTAACGACCGTGCTCCCGTGCGTTAGGTGTGTGTAACGCGCCTGCCCCAGGCCGTTACATGCAGTTTTGGCTGAGTTGGGTGGCTGCGTCGTTGGCTCTAACAGCCTTGTCCCCGTGCGTTAGGTGATTGTAACGCGTCCGGTCGGGACCGTTACATGCCTATCAGCTAGTTGTTGTTCTACGTTTTGTTGGCCCTGACGCGCATGTCCAAGCGTGTTAGGTAGCTGTAACGCATTCGGTCTAGCACGTTACATGCTCCGAGTGTGTTTTAGAGTTTGAGGGTTGTTGGCCCTGACGGCCCCGGTCGGGCGCGTCAGGCTGGTATAACGCGCCCGGTGCTGGCCGTTACATGCCTTTGCATTTGTAGATGTTGGTTAGGGCGGTGTGCGTGACGGCTTCTCCCCCGACCGTCGCATGGAGTGTAACGGCCTAGGCTTAGACCGTCAGGTTCATGTAACGGTCTAAGGGTGGTGCGTTACATGCCTTGTGCTTCGATTTCCGTTCCTTCGATTTCTGCTTGTCTTGGCTTGGCCTTGTGGTCTACCCGTTGTCCCGTGGATGTCTCTTGACGTCCTATGAGGGCTAGGACTACGTTGTAAGGTAGCCAGGAGTCTTCTTGCTTGTGGTAGGATTCTCTATCCTACTCTTGTGTGTGTCTTTGGTTGGGTTCCGGTCAACCCGGGGTGACCCAGGGGTTGACAAGTGACCTTGTGTGTGGGTGTCTTGGCGGTTTTGTCTAGCCCGAGACACTAGTTCTGGATGCCTCGAGGTATCATTTTACCTTGGGTTGCGTGTCCAGGTGTGCTGAGGGTCTTCGGTGTTCTCTCAAGTCTCCGTGAGTCGTTTCCTGCGGAGTGTCATTTCTTGTGGCTTAGGATTAGACCGATTGGCGGCTTGTTCCGCTATCTGTGACGATCTTGCCCTTGAGTCGTTCAACTCAGGATCGTTACGTAGTAGGTCTAGTTGCCTGGTCCTGAGTCAGTTGGCAATGGTTGTACTGCCAGTGGTGCTTCGTAGTACGTGTGACAAGGCTTTCGTAGACTGTCTGTACTCTAGCACTTGTGTTTTGGAGTCTGTGGCTTGTGAACCTCCACTAGTCGTAGCCTGTGACGTAGGCTTTTTAGTACGTCACCCACCAGGAGTGGTGGACGGGCAGTTCCCGTTACACGATTTTTTTAAGCTAGTTCCGTGGGCCCTGGCCAACGGTAGCATCCTACCGAGGGAAATACTAGCAAGAGGCCTGGCCTAGGTAGTGGTCAGTATATGCACACGTGGTCAGGGACTGAGGACTTGCGTCGACGGGCGTGACCCTGACTAGTCACTCGCAGCGTGGTACTGCGGTCTTGTGTCCGTGAGGTGCCGTTTTTCCTTGGAACGTCATTATTCCTTGGACCTGGTTCTTGGTGTGTCTACTCTCCCCCGTGCTGCACACGGTCTGGTAGACGTGACACTTGTGGCGTAGTGTAAGACGTCAGTGGACGCATCTGGCTGTTCTTCTAGTGTAAGGGTACTCCTATCACTTGACTGGTGACTCTTACGTTTCTCGGAGCCGGTGTTCTCCTTTCCGTGTCGGCTAGTCTTGGCCTTGCCCAAGATTTGCTTCCCTGGCTGTGTGGTCTGTTCTTGGCTGTGTCCAAGATGAGCCTGGGGTTGCGTACACGATGTTCCAATCGTGTAGGCCATTGTGGTTGTTTTATCCGTCCTTACAGGTCTTCGTTTTGGACCTGGTGTCGGGTCGACAGATCGGTAACTTCTGACTTTGCTGGATCAGAGTTGCCCTTCTATTGTTGCTTGGAGTAGTTTGAGGTGCCGAGGTTAGTTCGGCCGCCGCTTGTCTGGCGCGGGTTCTTCCCCTTCCGTACTTGTTCCCTACTCCTACTTCCCGTCTGTTTACTACTGCTTGTAGCGTAGTTTTACAGCTTTGTTGTGTAGTTTCCTGCTTTACTACACCTGCTGTTTCTGTTGTTGTTGTTCCCTGTTACTGCGTGTTTTTCAGTGGGGATCCGCGTGACCCCTACTGAGCCAGTGACACGTGGCTCACCCCTACTCTTTCACGTGGGGTGGCGTTGTTCGTTCTGCTTCCGCGTGGTTCCTGGTGGGCGTGCTCGTTGCGTGTCGTTGCTGCCTGCTAGTACCTGCGTCGGGCTGCCCCCGACTTCTTGGTACGTTTTTCCTTTCAGTCGACTATACTGTGCTAGACTTGTTGTCTTTAGCTTTGGACTGACTCTGGGATATAATTGTTAATTAGAAACAGTTAATTAAAAAGTAATTTTATTTCTGCTACTTTAGCAAACCGATCTAATGAAATTTAATTACTTCTGTTATATCTTTGTGGCTTCAATGTACTCTACACGTGCCTTTTTCCCTTCGGAGCTTTCCCGCTCTTGGGAGGCCTCGCGGGTTCCAAGCGGTATCACGTGTATTCGGTAGTCCTACCAGGTACACCGGGTATCCGGAATCCGGGTCGCTACAGCTTGGTATCAGAGTAGTGTTGTAAGATGCTCGGAGTTCTTTTTTGAGCTATCGGAGCATTATTGTGTGAAGTACATGGGAATAAGAGATATACAGCTTCCAGAGTCGTGAAAGTCCAGTACGGTCTTCAGCTGGCTTCGGTTTGCGATTTTTTGTCGCGTTGTTTTCGGTGTGTTGTCTTGTGCGTGCTGTTCTGGCACTGCACGAGATGGTTCTGCTCTCGTCAGGATGTGACGAGGTGTTTCTTTTTGTTGTTGTGTTTGTTTCGATCATGTTGTACTTGGCAGTGTTCGCCGGAAGGCTTGAATCTACAGTACGTTGTTCGAGGTTTTCTTGTAAGTTGTTCAGGTTGCTGCTGACCTTTAGCCTTGGTTTGATGACCGTACATGTTCTCACGTTGTCTTGGTCATCCCGGCTTGAGTCTGTTCAGCTCCTGATGTGTCCCGCTTCTGTTGAAGTGCTCGATTAGATTCCGTGTTGGAGAAGTTGCTCAGGCAAGCTAGGATTTCCCTTCCTAGTGAGCTTTTGTGATTGAGCTTCTTGCTTCTCGTCCCTTCTGGTGGAATCTTTTTGAGTGTTGCCTTGGAATTGCTGTCTTGGTGATGCCTTTGTCCTGTGTCTGCTTAAGTGTGGACAGTTTTGTTTTGAGCCTGATCTGCTCTCTGCTATATGGTTGCTTGACTTTGGACTCCATGATGGTGTTAAGAGCAGTTGTGTACCGTGTTTTTCGTGCTGTGTTCAGCGGCCGATGTATCGTGAAGGCTCATTTATCATTTTCAGGACATGAAGGTAAGCTGAGGTTAGCATTCTTTTGTGCTTTGTGCTGAAGCTGGTGCTCTTCTCCTGTTGCACTTAGGCTCCTTGTGATCGGTTGTTCGCGGGATCGGTGCTCGTGGCATGTTAATTGTGATCTTTGTTGATTGCGATGGCGCCTGGTGTGTGCTGAGGTACGACTACCGAGGTTGTTCTGTTGCCTGTGCGCATTGTTGAGAGTGCAGCGAAAGTGTGTGGGTTGGCTACCCACTGGTCGAGTGGTTTGCTCCTTCTCGATGTGACTTCATCTTGGCTTCCTGTGCCTTGATGTCGTCTGTTGCCGTGCCATTGCCGGTGGTTTTCTTGTGTTGGCATTGGCATTTGCGAGTGTTGGGGAATTTGTCAGCGTACCTTGCTGATTGAGTACCCTCTACTCTGCATTTTCTTTTCTTGGGTGTTGTGCTCTCGAGGCGTGTTGGTAGTCCTTGAGATGCGTTCCCTGAGATCGTGGTTGTTGTTTTGGCGTTGTTTCTTTATGATTTTGTGTCTCTATTTTGGACCAGGTCTTGTCAGTTAGCTTGCTGTACTCTTTTTCCCTAGAGTTAGCTCGCGACTCGATCGGATGTGATATCTGAGTGAGAACTGCCTTGTTTGTGTTTGTGGTCCAGTGTTGTCTTTGGCGTCCTGTGTGCCAGGTGTTCTCTGTTGCCTTTGGCACTAGAGCCGATGATGCGGTCGAGCTGTCAGCCGACAGGATTGTGTCTCCTCGTGTAAGCTGCCACTTGCCGTGCTGCCGTTGTGTTTCTCGGTCGGTTGTTTGTTGTTGTGGCAGTCGTGTCCCTTTTCCCTGCGAGACGTAAATGACGTTGCCTTGTTTCGAAGGTGTTGGACTTGTGTTCACTTGGGTGTCGTGCTCGATCCAGAGCATGTACTCGTGATTGTGGTCTGACATTATTCCTCTGAGCTGTGTTTTTCGAGATTCGTGTTGCTTCCGTAATTGTGTTGTTGGGTTGTTCTTCCCTACTTCTCCTTTGTTAGTCCTTAATTTCGAGGGTGAAATTTCTTAAAGGAGGGGAGGATGTAATGCCCTGGATCCTTGGTAGGTCTTGCTGGATCTTCATTGGATCTTTTGGATTGGTTTCGGTGAGTTTCGGTTCGCTTTGGTGGCTTCCGAGTTGAGTTTTTCGAGCCGTGTGGGTTTTTCTCTCGTACTAGCTACGGAACCCTACGGTGAGTTTGTTTCTCAGTTCTTCAACTCGCGGATGCTACAGCGACGATGTACTCTTCGAGCCGGTCGTTTTAACTATTTTTGCGTATTTTTCTGAATTTGTGCATTTTTGGCGCATTTTCAGAATTTCTGGAAATTAGGAAAATTTCCTAATTTCTTTTCTTTTTCTTTTCCTTTACTCTCTCTCTCTCCTCATTGGCACGCTCGCCTCTCTCTCGCTCGTTCTCTCCCGTTCTCCCACCCTCTTGCCTCCGGTTGTAGACAGAGGGGTCAGTTGGTAAGGTGGCGACGTCGGGAAGCTGTTGAGGTGCGTGATGGAGCGAGGATCGGAATGGTTTTGGCGCGATCCTGAACGGTGGATTCAAAGCTGACGTTTGAGCTCGCGGCGTGGTTTTCGGCGCGGTTTAGTCCCTTCGGGGCACGGTTTCTTCGGTGGAGGTAGGGTGATGGTTCCTCACTTCCTCCTGCTCGTTTTCCCTGCCCTTGCACTTCGTTTGGCGCGGAAACGGTCGAGTTTGGGCTTGTTTAGCCTAAACCATGATTTTCGGGTTTTGTAGGGTTCGCCGGAGAACGGCAACCATTTGTAGCTCGGTTAGTGTTGAACTGACTGTTGGGATGTTAGGATCCCATCCATGCTTATTTCGTGTTGATCGGTGGTCATTCGGGGCCGGTAGGAGTCCGGGAACCTCGGTGACTCTTCTAGGGCCGATTTCTTAAAATCGCCCCGATCTAGCATTTTAACCCGTGCATGTGGGCTTTTTAGCCTTCTTATGTTGTTTTTCATCGTTGAGGGCTGTTTCCCTTGCGCTTCGGCGTGAATGGGGCGTGGAATGGTCCGATTTGGCCAACCCTCTATTTTCCCGCCGTAACTGGTGTGGCGGTCGTTCCAGGGACCGTCACATGCCCTGACGGCCCCACGACTGACCGTTACAGCGTCTGGGTTGATTTGAGTTCTTCGGGATTTGGAGAGTGTGACGGCCCAGGGGTGGCGCATCACATCTCTCTGACGTGTCCCGTGAGACGCGTTACGCCTATTTTGTCGTTTTAGGCTTGGGTTAAGTCGATTCCTCTGACGTGCCTGCCCCTGTGCGGCAGGTGAGTGTAACGCACCTGCCCCAGGCCATTACATTCTGGTTGAGTGACGTTGACCTTTTGAGGCGATTCCCCCGGCGCGCCTGCCCTAGTGCGTCAGGTGTGCGTAACGCGCTTGCCCCAAACCGTTACGTTCTGTTTGACCGTGTTTGACCGAGTGAGTCGGTTCGCCTAACGGCCGTGCTCTCGTGCGTTAGGTGTGTGTAACGCGCCTGCCCCAGGCCGTTACATGCTGTTTTGGCTGAGTTGGGTGGCTGCGTCATTGGCTCTAACGGCCTTGTCCCCGTGCGTTAGGTGATTGTAACACATCCGGTCGGGACCATTACATGCCTATCAGCCAGTTGTTGTTCTGGGTTTTGTTGGCCCTAACGCGCTTGTCCTACCGCGTTAGGTAGCTGTAACGCGTTCGGTCTAGCGCGTTACATGCTCCGAGTGTGTTTTAGAGTTTGAGGGTTGTTGGCCCTGACGGCCCCGGTCGGGCGCGTCAGGCTGGTGTAACACGCCCGGTGCTGGCCGTTACATGCCTTTGCGTTTCTAGATGTTGGTTAGGGCGGTGTGCGTGACGGCTTCTCCCCCGACCGTCGCGTGGAGTGTAATGGCCTAGGCTTAGACCGTCAGGTTCATGTAACGGTCTAAGGGTGGTGCGTTACATGCCTTGTGCTTCGATTTCCGTTCCTTCGGTTTCTGCTTGTCTTGGCTTGGCCTTGTGGTCTGCCCGTTGTCCCGTGGATGTCTCTTGACGTCCTATGAGGGCTAGGATTACGTTGTAAGGTAGCCAGGAGTCTTCTTGCTTGTGGTAGGATTCTCTATCCTACTCTTGTGTGTGTCTTTGGTTGGGTTCCTGTCAACCCGGGGTGACCCAGGGGTTGACAGGTGACCTTGTGTGTAGGTGTCTTGGCGGTTTTGTCCAGCCTGAGACACTGGTTCTGAATGCCTCGAGGTATCATTTTACCTTGGGTTGCGTGTCCAGGTGTTCTGAGGGTCTTCGGTGTTCCCTCAAGTCTCCGTGAGTCGTTTCCTGAGGAGTGTCGTTTCTTGTGGCTTAGGATTAGACCGATTGGCGGCTTGTTCCGCTGTCTGTGACGATCTTGCCCTTGAGTCATTCGACTCGGGATCGTTACGTAGTAGGTCTAGTTGCTTGGTCCTGAGTCGGTTGGCAGTGGTTGTACTGCGAGTGGTGCTTCGTAGTACGTGTGATAGGGCTTCCGTAGACTGTCTGTACTCTACCACTTGTGTTTTGGAGTCTGTGCCTTGTGAACCTGCACTAGTCGTAGCCTGTGACGTAGACTTTTTAGTACGTCACCCACCGGGAGTGGTGGACGGGCAGTTCCCGTTACACGATTTTTTTAAGCTAGTTCTGTGGGCCCCGGCCAACGGTAGCGTCCTACCGAGGGGAATACTAGCTAGAGGCCTGGCCTAGGTAGTGGTCAGTGTGTGCACACGTGGTCAGGGACTGAGGACTTGCGTCGACGGGCGTGACCCTGACTAGTCACTCGCAGCGTGGTACTGCGGTCTTGCGTCCGTGAGGTGCCGTTTTTCCTTGGAACGTCATTGTTCCTTGGACCTGGTTCTTGGTGTGTCTAGTCTCCCCCGTGCTGCACACGGTCTGGTAGACGTGACACTTGTGGCACAGTGTAAGACGTCAGTGGACGCATCTGGCTGTTCTTCTAGTGTGAGGGTACTCCTATCACTTGACCGGCGACTCTTGTGTTTCTCGGAGCCGGTGTTCTCCTTTCTGTGTCGGCTAGTCTTGGCCTTGCCCAAGATTTGCTTCCCTGGCTGTGTGGTCTGTTCTTGGCTGTGTCCAAGATGAGCCTGGGGTTGCGTACATGATGTTCCAATCGTGTAGGCTGTTGTGGTTGTTTTATCCGTCCTTGCAGGTCTTCGTTTTGGACCTGGTGTCGGGTCGACAGATCGGTAACTTCTAACTTTGCTGGATCAGAGTTGCCCTTCTGTTGTTACTTGGAGTAGTTTGGGGTGCCGAGGTTAGTTCGGCCGCCGCTTGTCTGGCACGGGTTCTTCCCATTCTGTACTTGTTCCCTACTCCTACTTCCCGTCTGTTTACTACTGCTTGTAGCGTAGTTTTGCAGCTTTATAGTGTAGTTTCCTGCTTTACTACACCTGCTGTTTCTGTTGTTGTTGTTCCGTGTTACTGCGTGTTTTTCAGTGGGGATCCGCGTGACCCCTACCGAGCCAGTGACACGTGACTCACCCCTGCTCTTTCAGGTGGGGTGGCGTTGTTCGTTCTGCTTCCGCGTGGTTCCTGGTGGGCGTGCTCGTTGCGTGCCGTTGCTGCCAGCTAGTACCTGCGTCGGGCTGCCCCCCGACTTCTTGGTACGTTTTTCCTTTCTGTAGACTGTACTGTGCTAGACTTGTTGTCTTTAGCTTTGGACTGACTCTGGGATATAATTGTTAATTTGAAACAGTTAAGTAAAAAGTAATTTTATTTCTACTACTTTATCAAACCGATCTAATGAAATTTAATTGCTTCTGTTATATCTTTGTGGCTTCAATGTACTTCGGAGCTTTCCCGCTCTTGGGAGGCCTCGCGGGTTCCAAGCGGTATCACGTGTATTCGGTAGTCCTACCAGGTACACCGGGTATCCGGAATCCGGGTCGCTACAAAGCCCATTTGATACAAGAAATATGAAGTGATCTAGAAGGGGAGGGGATGAATAGATCACTGTTTTCAACCGATTAAAAAATTACTGAAGAATGATTCACTTAAAACAAGCAATCTCGGAGTTGAACCCACAAACACGCAGTGCGAACAATAGCTCGAGTGGATAGAAGGCACACCACACAATCACCACAGATAATCACACGAGTACTCAGAGGTTTTTAAGGTGGTTCGGTCAGACCTCCAGTCTGCCTACGTCCACCCCTCACTTCAAATCGAAGTGAGGCTTCCACTAGCACCTGCTAGCAAAGCAGACTCAGTCTACAACAACGGCTGATTCACAGCTTCACAGGGGAACACCCTCCCCTCTTCCTCCACACCCGGAGGGAACCCTAAGGACGCCAAGTCCCTAGAAACTAGGAAACACGTTCCTCTTCCTCCAACCGGAGGGAACACTAGTGATCTGCAGTCACTAGAACCAGAGACCAAGGTCTCTCTTCCTCTGAAGCCTGGAGGGAACACCTCTTCTACGAGAGGGAACAATACTGCAACCTCTGTTGCAAGTGAACCAGAGAGAACACCTCTCTCTCTTCCCCTGAACACCAGGAGAAAACACAGAGAACTCTCAATCAAGAAAGAAAAACAGATAAAAATGAAAACAAGAAGGAAGGAATCCAAAACTCAGAAATTGGAAACAATGTAGCTCAAACTGAGCAGCAGACTTCGAATTTGATCCGTAAGTCAATACCCATCTTCTGATCACTCTTCTGCTCTCTCTTCTCTCTCAACTAGAACACTCTAGTTTCTCAGGGAGGCTCTTTCTCTTCTGCTCTCACTCAAATTTCTTTACTGTAACCTCGGAGCCCCCCCTCTCGTAGATGATGAGGCAGTACATTTATAAGCGATCAGGAGGGTGCATGTAAGGCGTGTGCTTCCCGTGCTCGATCCAGAACCTTCTTGCCACGTGCCCTTATAGCATTGGTTCCTTTAGTATCGGATCACGTGCAGCCCAGACACCGGTGAATGTTCTTCCTCGGACCACCTTCTTCTTTTTGTTTTTTCTTTTTCTCCTGCAAAGAAATTAAGAACATTAAAACTCAGGGCAAAAAAAAAACTAAAACTGCATGAGGTATTTGGTAGGAATACGAAATGCACTATTCTGAGAACGACACGAGATACACAAGATTACTACAGTACGTTATAAAGAGAGAATGACACGAGGTCAGAAGAAAACAGCACGAGGTAAAAAGAGAACGACACGCGATACTCACTAATAAAGCTAACACTACAAAGGAAACGACACGAAGTCAGATGAGAACAACACGAGGTGAGAAGGAAAATAACACGGAATAAAAACGGTAGTAAGACACGCGATCAGAGGAAACCTGGACGAGGATAGAAAGAAGCAACATGAAGACATAAAAACAATCATTAAGACACAAACACAGAAGATAACACGAAGACATAAAACACGACTCGAATACAAGATTGCTCGAACTAACGAATGACTCGAAGTCAAGGACGACACGAAAGGACACGGACTGAAACCAACTCGAAGACGAACACAGAAACTGACACGAAGTGTGGTCACAAAGCAAGAAAGACACTTGCAACGTACATCCTTCATATGATGTGAGGTGATGTGAAGACTTTGCGTTCAACTGGATGTATAGACTTGGAACGGCTTCAAGGCAACGCAATCGAATGTATGGACTTTCACAAGGTATAGGCTTGCCAAAGAACTGGACGATGTACAGACTTGAACACAGCAAAGTCTGTACAGACTTGAGGGTTCACAACGTATATACTTTGGCAAGACAATGGCTGTACATACTTGAAGTGAAGACCAATGTATAGACTTTAAAGTTCAGCGGCCAAAGAATAGACTTGGAAACTTAAACCAGTGTATGGACTTAGCTTCGAACATGCTACAGTGCATTTGTATGGACTTTGAAGACTGATGCATGACGCTAAGATAATGTGTAGACTTTGGCTTGGAACGAAGATAAAGATGAGGTTGTATAGACTTGGCCAGAACATAAGACTCGAAGACATAGGGGTGACACAGATGGAACGACACGAGGTGGCACAGAAAGCAGCACGAGATACTGCAGTGTACAGCACGCGGTGGAACAAATAACGACACGAAGATAACCAACAAACATAGTTGGACCAACACGACGTACAAAAGAACAACACGACGTGTGGAGGGATCAGTACGGACATGCAAGGTATTATCTCATGGCAGTTTTCCTGTTAATCATGGAAATTTCAAATGCATAACATTACTCAAGATATCATATTAAGGAAGATAATATTTAACATAGTGATGCTCATCATCAAAACACTAGGGAAGTCACAAAAATCCAACAATCTCCCCATTTTTGATGATGGCAACACTATGTTAAATAACAGAGATGAAGTGCAATGAGATTAAGTGAAGATAAGCTGTGAGGATAAGCAAAGCAGACACACA
This sequence comes from Amorphophallus konjac, assembly GCA_022559845.1. NCBI lineage: Eukaryota > Viridiplantae > Streptophyta > Magnoliopsida > Alismatales > Araceae > Amorphophallus > Amorphophallus konjac. Next base: position 190,208,218 of record CM040122.1, on the reverse strand, counting down.
ACACACTCGCCTCCTCTGACGACTCCCAAGAGCTCCCCCTGAACACAACATCTACTTTCCTCTGACTAGATAACTCAGGGCATTTATCTTTCGCTCCCCCTCAGCACTTATCTTTCGCTCCCCCTCAGCTCCTCCTCAGTAGCAAGACACTCTCCCTCTTTGACATCATCAAAACTAGGGACAGGTCTGAAGATATCACGAAAAGAAACTTGCTGACAGTGGAGAGAAAACAATAGAGAGTATGGCTGATAAAGGAGAGTTATTGAGATGTTTAAGCAATTAAGAAAGCCATTAATTTAATGTGAGGATTTTGAGGATTAGTTAGTCAGACTGTGTGCAAAATGGTGAATGAAGATCCGCTCCATACACAGAACCAGTTTCTAAGCAAGTAAGGTACAAGATACCAGTATGGTTAGAGTAAGTCTTTACTCAGAGAGTATAAAGCAAGGAAGTCACGAAAAATAAAGACCTGTGGTATTGAAAACAAACAAACCAAGACCTAAATGCCAAGTGAACAGAATCTGGATACCAAGAGGGAGAAAAATTTTTTAAAGATGGTCAAGATCAAAGATAAATATGTCAAGTACACCTTTGACATTAGGGAGACACCTTGTTTAGAGGCAGGAATCCCCAGTTACTTGGTGGAAAGACCACATTACCCCTTCTGACAGGAGGACAGAGATAGTATTCTAACTGGTGTTGACATTAAGGTGACACCTTTACCAGAGGCCAGACACCCCAGTTACTAACCAGATATGTACCATTGCTCTGTATGATCAAGACAGCTAATTAAGCCTGATTTATACTGCCATCTCATGACATGGGATACTTTCACTTCATTGATGAAAGTCCCAGTTTCTCAATGAACAGTTAACAAGGTTGTTAAAACTTCTTTCATGAATTTTTCATTAAACTGCACTTGAAACCATGTAAATTAGTCTTGATTCAGTTTGAGAACAATACACCAGCTCCAAAGTTTTTCAGACAAAAGCACTATATACCTCATTTCGGACTTAACTAGACTAAGTAGGTATGTTGTACTGGCTAGATCAGAAGTCAGTTACAGTGTAGGAAGATAGTCTTGAATTCAGATTTTGATCTCAGTGGGACTAACAACTGAAATTCCAACAAGAAATTAGATGAACAGTCTTAACGGATAAAACATTCAAAAATTTCTTTTATCCATCTACTCAAACTGATTCTCTTATAAGGTCAGCAAAAGTCTGTTCAAAGTATGTTCAGATTTGGCCAAAAGAGCATGACACCAATTATTAATCTAGCTCCCCCTAAGACCTTGACACCAACTCAGACTTAACCAAGACATACCTCAAAACAACTCAAGGAAAAACAAAGTGATATCAATCAATACGAGTGAATCAGCAAACACTCATAATGAGGTTATTTTCAGCAACAGACAATGAGTATAGGTAAGCACAAGAGTACATGACAGATTATTCAGAGATCAATTATTCAATTATGAAATTCTGTAAATACCTAATTCTCTGCGCAATGTGCTAAATTTTTCAGTATCCAGTGGCTTAGTGAAAATATCTACAATTTGTGAGTTAGTGCCAACATGGATCAACTCAGAGGTCTTCCTAGCTACTTCATCTCGAATAAAATGATGCCTGATTTCGATGTGTTTAGTTCGAGAATGAAGTACAGGATTTTTTGCAATGTTTATTGCACTAGTATTATCACAAAAGATGGAAGTGCAACCTAGCTCAACTGAGTAATCCAGAAGCTTGTGTTTTATCCATATAACCTATGTGCCACAGCTCCCTGCTGCCACATACTCAACTTCAGCAGTAGAAAGAGCCACAGAGTGTTGCTTCTTGGATCCCCAAGAGACTAGGCATCCTCCTAAAAATTCGCAGTGACCACTAGTACTTTTCCTGTCCAATTTAGATCCTGCATAATCTGCATCTGTATATGCAATGAGATCTAAACTACAAGATGCAGGATACCAAAGACCTAAATCATGGGTAGCAGATAAGTATCTAAAGATTCTTTTTACAGCTGTCAAATGCAATTCAGTAGGCCTAGACTGGTATTTGGCACACATCCCTACACTAAATTGAATGTCAGGCCTGGATGCTGTTAAGTAGAGGAGTGAACCGATCATACCTCTATATAATTTAGCATCCACCTCTTTACCTTTTTCATCTGAATCCAGTGAGGAGTTGGTGCCCATGGGTGTTGAGATGGTCTTGAGGTTGGTCATCCCAAACCTCTTCAGCATCTCCAGGGTATACTTGGTTTGATTTATGAAACAACCATCCTCCATCTGTTTGACCTGCAGCCCAAGAAAATACTTTAGTTCGCCAACTAAACTCATTTCAAATTCATGAGACATAGATTCAGAAAATTCTTTACACAATTTTGAATTGTTAGATCCGAAGATGATATCATCAACATATACCTGGACCACTATTAAATCCTTTCCGAGATTTTTGGTGAAGAGGGTTTGGTCAACCTTACCTCGAGTGCATCCCTTGCTCAAGAGGAATTCAGAAAGTCTCTCATACCAGGCTCGGGGAGCCTGCTTCAATCCATAGAGGGCTTTATTCAACCTAAAAATCATGTTAGGCTGAATAGAGAAATTAAAACCTGGAGGTTGTTCAACATATACCTCTTCATTCAATACCCCATTTAAGAATGTGCTTTTGACATCCATCTGCTGCAGCCGAATGTTCCTAGAGCATGCAAATGCAAGCAGAATTCGTATAGCTTCCATCCTAGCCACTGGGGCATAGGATTCATCAAAATCCACACCAAATTCCTGACTGTAGCCTTGAGCTACAAGTCTTACTTTGTTTCTAGAAATAGCTCCATTCTCATCAACTTTATTCTTGAAAATCCATTTAGTGCCAATGACATGAGTGTTATCAGGTCTGGGAACTAGTTCCCATACAATATTTTTCACAAATTGATTTAATTCCTCACACATGGCGGATACCCAAGAATCATGTCTTAAGGCTTCTTCCACAGATTTGGGTTCCACCTGAGATACCAATGCAGCTAAGTCCTATTCTTGGACAATTCTAAAATGAGACCTTATCCTAGGAGGATCATGCACATTGCCTATGACATTTTCACTAGGGTGGTCTTTGTGAAATATTATCTCACCTGAGGGTTCACCTACCTCAGCTGCTCCTTCTTGCTGTGAGTTTTCTGGTTGAGCAGCTGGCTGCATCTCTTCTTCTTCAATTCTCTCCAAGAAATCTCCCTCATTAGATGGCTCCCTGTCATCATTCATCACTTTGTTAGAGAAATCATTTTCATCAAACACTACATGCGGTGTTTCTTCAACAGTTTGATCATCTTTATTGAAAACTCTGTAGGCCCTTGAGGTTTCTGAATATCCAAGAAAAATTCCAGGAGAGCTTCTAGCTTCAAATTTGTCCAAACCATTCTTACCATTATTGTGAATAAAACATTTGGAGCCAAAAACTTTAAAGTAAGAAATGTTTGGCTGCTTACCCTTGAGAAGTTCATAAGGAGTTTTTCTATGAGTAGGTCTTAACAAGGCTCGGTTTAGAATGTAGCATGCAGTATTCGCAGCTTCAGCCCAAAATCTCCTTGGAAGTCCACTCTCAATCAGCATAGTCCTGGCCATTTCAATGATTGACCTGTTTCTTCTCTCAACAATTCCGTTCTGCTCCGGTGTCCTGGGGGAAGAGAATTTGTGAGTCACTCCCTCTCTTGAGCAAAATTCAGAAAATGAAGAGTTCTCAAACTCTCCTCCATGGTCAGACTGAATTGTAATGATGTTATGTTCACCTTGCAATTTGATTTTATTGAAAAGTTCTTCAAAGTGAACAAAGGCATCATTTTTATTTGCTAAACAAAACAACCAAGAAAATCTAGTGAAGTCATCAACTATGACTAACCCATATCTCTTAGCTGACAAACTTTGTATGCGAGTAGGACCAAAGAGATCCATGTGCAAGTGCTGCAGCGGTTTAGATGAAAGACTCTCAGTTCTCAACTTAAAAACTGCACGAGTCTGTTTACCTTATGCACAAGCATCACATAGCTTGGACCCTAACTGAAATCTTATTCGGGGCAAACCTCTAACTAGGTTATGCTTAGACAGTTTATTCATTGTAGACAAACTAGCATGGCCTAGACGCCTATGCCAGTCAAAAGCAACTTGTTCAGAATTAGCAGACATACACAAGTGAGTTTCAGGATTATCATCCAGGTCTACGATGTATACATTGTTTACTCTATGACCTTTGAACATGACGTTATCAGAATTCAGCTCAAAAACAGTGCAGGAATTGTGGTCAAAGAGTACCTTGTGTCCTTTGTCGCAGAGTTGACTTATACTTATCAGGTTGTGCTCAAGTCCTTCTACAAGATACACATCTTCAATAGAGTTAGTAGAGGACTTACCAACAGTACCAATTCCAATTATTCTTCCTCTGTTATTTCCACCGAATTTGACCAGGGCCCCAAAATTCATTTTCAGTTTGCTAAATTTGGACCGGTCTCCTGTCATGTGCCTGCTACAGCCACTGTCAAGATACCACTTGTTATGCTCAGCTGCGAGGCTAACCTGCGAAAGTTCAGACAAAGTAATGTGGGACCCAATTCAAATTGGGTCCAAAGATAGTTTTCAATTTATCCAAATCACACTTAGGAACCCACATTTGTTTTACTGTTCTTTTCAGAGATTTCATGTAGATTGATTCTTCCTTCTTGGCATTTCTCAGTGGGTGTTGAATGAGCCTATTCCTATTAAAATTATGCTGTTTCCGAGCAGAGAAATTGTTGTTTGGCCTCTTAGAGGAAACACGTGTGTGCTGAGCATAATTCATGTAACCATTTTTATTCAAATGAAAATTGTGCTGAAGGTGATGCATGTTCGCATGCTTTCCTTGATAACTATCATGCTGAATTTTCTTAGCGAAACTGTTCACGTTTCTAGTGACATCAATAGGAATGGTCGTGTGAAAACCCTTGTTCCACAACTGTTGCACAGGAACAGTTCTAGTCTCAGGATTTCCTGACTTAGTCTGCTGACCAGTGGATTGAATAGATTTGCTGGTCGAAACCTTCAATGTAGAGACAGATTTGGAGCTGGATGGGGTTTCCAGTTTTTCTTTGCCCTTGGTGGGGCAGAACGTGATAGTTTTGAATTCAAAAGGTTTTTTACTTGTGGGATTGTATCCTAATCCCTCCCTATTGAAGTTTACCCTCGACCCCAGAAGGGCATCCAGATTGTTTCTCCCCTCTGTAAATTTTTCTAGCATTTTTTCTTTGTCCTCAATCTCCTTCTGAAGTTCATTACATTGGTCCTGGAGTTCCTGGTTAACTTTTCTAACCGCCTCATATTTTTCTGCAATCAGTCTAAACTCCTTTTTACTCTCTTCAATTTTACTCTTCAGCTCATTCATCCTAGCTAGATTTTCCTCTCTTTCCATTCTAAACTTCTCGATCTCACTTCTAGCCTGATCTAGCTCAATGGCCATCCCCTTGGTTTTCATGTTGTCCGTAACAGCAATAGAGTGTTCCTCAGAAACTGAGTGAAACTTTCGTTTAAGCATTCTGTGCTCCTTGGTTAGAAAATTATATTTTGCTAACAGGTCGCCATAGGCGTCCTCCCAATCATCCAAAGTAAAATTCTCAAATAAGTTCGTTACCTCTTCCTCATGGTTGGCCATGAGGCAAGTCTTCTCTTCACCTTCACTGGACGAGGTGGCTTCTGGATCCTCCTCCTCGTCGCTCCATGTGCACAGCATGGCTTTCTTCTTCTTGTGCACCATCTTCTTCTGGTATCCGGGAGCCTTAGCTTGCAGCTCTGGACATTCACTTTTCATGTGACCAGGTTTCTGACAATGGTAGCATGTAACTTTTTTAACAAACCGGTTCTTCTCAAGTTCTCGTTCAGGAGACATCCTTGTAGCATTAAATCTCTTTCTCCTGTAGAATTTCCCTTTAGTTCTCAAGAACTTTCTGAATTGCCTGGTGAGCATGGCCTGCTCGCCCTTGTCCAGGTCTGAGAATCCGTCAGAGTCTTCGCTGCTACCACCACTGTTGCTGCTGCTGCTGCTCTTCTTAGTATGTCGTGAGACTTTCAGAGCAACATTCTTTCCCTTTCTGTCATGTCCATCATTTCCTTGTCTGAAGTTCATTTCGTGGGTCATGAGAGACCCAATCAGCTGGGTTACTGACATGGTGGATAAATCTCTTGATTCCTCTATGACGGTCACCTTAGTATCCCAGATGGGAGTTAGGGACCTAAGGATCTTCCTGACAATGTCTTCTTGCTGAATCTCCTTTCCAAATCCTCTCAGACTATTGATGATCACAGACAATCTAGCATACATTTCTGTGATCGACTCCTCTGGCTTCATCTTAAACAACTCATATTGAGTTGTAAGCATATTGATCTTGGTAGCTTTCACTTAAAATGTGCCCTCATAAATTAACTGCAATTCATCCCACATTTTCTTTGCAGTCTTGCACGCTGAAATCCTCAAGTACTCTTCCGGGTGGACGGCGCACTGTATGATGCTAAGAGCTGTCCAATTCAGTGCGGAGAGCTTAACCTGTTCCTCTGTCCATATGTCTTCGTTCGGTGGAAGTTGGTACGGACCATCTGTAATTACTCTCCAGAGCTTGTGGCTTTGAGCCCTGATGAAGACTTCCATCCTATTCTTCCAAAAGAAATAGTTATTACCATCGAAGAAAGGGGGACGGGTGATTGACTGCCGTTCAGCAATGTAGCTGCGAGGACCAGCAGATCCGTTTCCTTGGCCGTTGGACCAGATATTGGGAAATACCCTCTCTGATACCAAGTGATACAAGAAATATGAAGTGATCTAGAAGGGGAGGGGATGAATAGATCACTGTTTTCAACCGATTAAAAAATTACAGAAGAATGATTCACTTAAAACAAGCAATCTCGGAGTTGAACCCACAAACACGCAGTGCGGACAATAGCTCGAGTGGATAGAAGGCACACCACACAATCACCACAGATAATCATACGAGTACTCAGAGGTTTTTAAGGTGGTTCGGTCAGACCTCCAGTCTGCCTACGTCCACCCCTCACTTCAAATCGAAGTGAGGCTTCCACTAGAACCTGCTAGCAAAGCAGACTCAGTCTGCAACAACGGCTGATTCACAGCTTCACAGGGGAACACTGTAGCACCCGTGTACAAAAATAAATAAATAAATAAATAAAAACATTAAATAAATAATATTTTCAAATACTAATAATAACACTAATGTTTATGAAAAAAAATAACAATTATGATTAAGTTTATGATATATTAAACTTATGAAAGAAATAGGAACTCATGGTTATCAAATGTAAAGGGAATCCACTTAACAAAATGACCTCCTAGTGTAGTGGTTAAGTGTCTTGCCTTCAACCCAAAGACTAGGGTTCTACACACCCCATCAACATTCTTTTGCCAAGTCTCAATTTAACCCAATTTAAGGGGGCGACGTGGCCATCTTAGACACCAAGAAAAAGGGGAAAAATTCAAAATTTCCCAAGCCACTTATCCTCCATTATCCCCAACACATGTCACTATCTCATATCCCAGATCCTGAAATTTCGGATCTTGCCCCCCTAAGCCTGTCTAGTAGAGGGGATTAAATATAGGCCTAACTCTCCCATTGTGTTAGTTAGAGCTTCGAGATACGAGCCTAGGCTGGGAGGTTCTGTGCTACGTACTAGGAGGAGAGGAGGTTGCTGGGGAAGCTTCTTCCTTCGCTAATTACCATCCAAACAGGTAGGTGTTCTCAATTTTAACTAAACTACTAGTTAATTAGTGTCTAAGCAGTGCATCTCCATGTGATTTATTGTTGCATAGCATATGTCAGCCTAATAAATAGCCTGTACCCACTTAAATCGAAAAAGATTAGTGAAAGGATTAACATATATTAGAAATAATTAGTAGGAATTAGCTATAATTAATATGTGTTAGTAGGTTTTCTCAATTTTTAACAAAACCCATAGTTAATTAAGGTATTATTTAAATGCATTAACTTGTTAAGTAACTGTTAGATGCCATGACATTAAACTTGTCAGATAATCAGTAGTTAATATGGGAGTATTCAACTTGTTAAACTATCACTTAGTACTTAGTATAGTGAAACCTGTTAAACTGAGTACCTGTGGAAACCGTAAACAGTTATGTTTTTATGTTAAGTTAAGAGTAATGATCTTTGAGGATTTTTATTTTTTTTATTTGGAGGGGTCTTGATGTGAAATTTGAGGGATATATATTTTTCATTTTCATCTATTTTTTTATATAATTATTTTCATAAAATTCCTTTAAAATAAAACGTAACACTATTCACTTTTACTATTCATATGACAGTAATTGTCTGTTAAAATATCATTTAATATATTGGAGACTCATCTAACCCGTTAAACTTAGTGTAGCACCCTGAGTATAAAATAAATAAAGATTTCTGACGTTATAAGTCAAAATCTTAATCCCTATATTTATTGATGTATTTATTACTTAAGGAAGTAACATGGCCTAGTGGTTAAGTAGCACATCCCAAATCTGAGGTCCAGGGTTCAATTCCTAGCACCAACAAGTCCTTTTTGGCTGCCAGACATTCCTGCATCACAAATTATCTGTTTCAGCTGAGAAAGTTTGTGAGTTCTATTTGCGTGTCTGGTCATGGTCGACATCTGGTAAGTCTGTTGTCGACCACCATAGTTTCTCCAGATACCAGTCTGTTCTGGTTGAGCCTCTGGTCGACAGAGGAGGGGCCTCTGGTCGACAAAGGAGGGGTCTATTGTCGACCAGCTTGTTTCCAGTCTGTTCTGGTTGAGCCTCTGGTCGATAGAGGAGGGGTCTGTTGTCGACCACCATAGTTTCTCCAGATACCAGTCTGTTCTGGTTGAGCCTCTGGTCGACAGAGGAGGGGCCTCTGGTCGATAGAGGAGGGGTCTGTTGTCGACCAGCTTGTTTCCAGACACCTTGTTTTACAGGTTTGTGTTTGTTAACATGATTTAATGCTTTGTTTGTCTGGTTACTTCTGTGAATTCGAACTTCTCGTCTGATATGACTATTGTTTTTAAACTGATGTGGATTATCCATTTTCCCTTTAGAATTCCTCTCTTCCAAGGTGACATTAATCTGTTTAGAGGAGCTTTCAGCTATATCCTTTTGTTTGTTTTGATATAAGTTTATCAAGGGGCCTTTTCCTTTAGAGTTAGCTATTTTATTTAAAGTTTTTATTTGGAATTCCTTTTTAGCCGTTGGGTTGTACCCTAACCCCTCTTTCTGAAAATTTACTTTTATTCCCAACACAACGTTCAAGTTTTCTTGACCCTTAGTCATTTTTTTTCAATGTTTCCTGTTTGTTTTTCAGTTCACTTTGGATTCTTTCTATTTCTTTCAGAAGTTGACTGTTTTCTTCCTTGAGTGAGTTGTTTCTTTCTTGAGTTAGCTTAGTTTCCTGTTCATATTCTTGAGTCTTTAATTTTAACTCGTCAATTGTGTTTTTCAGTACTTCATTTTCTTCTAATAGCCCTTTGACGTTTTCTTCATCTATCTCGCGTTGATTCAGTTTATTTTGCAAGGTGGTGATCTCCAATTCTAGTTCAGTTCTGTTGGCAATTGAGTTGCTGTCATTATTGAACTGATTAACCTTCTTCTTCAAATTTTTATTTTCCCTTCTTATTCTATCATATGTATCAAGTAAATCTGAATAGGCTTCTTCCCAATCTGAGCTAGAAAAGTCTTGAAAAGGGGAGGTTACCTCAAGATCATTGCTGTCTCCTTTGGCCAAGTGAGGGGTATGAAAAACGACATGGAGTAGGAAAACAACATGGACTTAAACCTGTTATTTTTATTGTTATTACATTTTGGGTAAAAATGGGGGAAAATACTTAAATCTGTCATTATTATTATTATTATATTTTTGGTAAAAATGGAGAAAATGCTTAAATTTGTTATTTTTATTCTAATGGAGAGAATGCTTTAAAAAAAAGTAGGAAAAATGAGATAAATTCAATAAAAGTGGAGGTACTAATCTCGCACAGTTATCCGTGGATTACTCGTCATTATACACCTTGGACTCCGTTCCAACTCCACCTTATTTTCCTACTGGTCAAGCCTAGCCTTGAAATTCTTTATTGGCTATAAATGAAATGGATGTCAAAAATATGACTTAAATGCTGGCAAAAGGGCTCGGTCCGGTCCTGGGAGGAGCACCCGAAACCAAAGGGAAGAGATCTCTTGCTTGAGGGCGTCTAGCATTGCGTCCTAATACTTGCTAAATTGAGACATTCCATCAACACTTGCTTAGCCCGGACAGGGCAATACTTGCGTGGCCCCAAAAGGGGTAATACTGGACTTGAAATGTCATTGAGTGAATTGTTATATAAATAGCCAATTCCTACTGTACATGTTTCACCTTGCTTACTGATTTCAAATTACAGTCGTTCATTATTTGTTCAGTCTTGTATCACTTACTGTTAGATTGAATGTATATGCTTTCCTTGCTCTCATCAATTTTTATAAATTCCTTGATCTCTACTGTCTGCATGCATGAATTGAAATATTAATAACTTAAAGCCTGTTAAGGTTTGAGATGTAATTCCTACTGAGCGATTCGCTCATCCAGTTGTTATCTAACCATTTCAGGTGATTTGGAGGACGACCCGATTCCAGGAGGGGATGAGTCTGAGTGATAAGTGTAGAATTAGAATTGCCCCTATTATTGTAATTTCATTATGTTGGGTCAATGTTGTAATCTGAACTATGTCGGTATGTATGAGTTAGATCAATAAAGGGTATGAATTGATCCTTGTATTTGTAGAATCATCGGAATTATCAAATTAAAGGTTTAGCTTGCGCGCTCTTTTACTTGTCTAAGGTAGAAGCCCTTAGAATCTCTAGCTTGCTTTGGTTCTATATAAAGCACTGTCACGCCGCGGGCAGGCTTCCGCGCTCGGGACGTGACAGTACTTTCTTGGTATCAGAGCCATGTTTTTAAATTTTCCTAGGTAAAATATGTATTAGTTCAAGGAGTAGAAATGTCTATCTAGGTAAACCCTAGCTAGAAGATAAAACTAGAAATGTCTTATTAGGATTTACCCAAGGGTAAAGATACATGTTATTCAGTGGTTAGATCGTACCCGGTGAGATGGGTAGAGACGTGGGCTAGTGTTGTAAACCCGACTACGTAAGATCTTTACCATATTTGAATTCCTTGCAGGATCATGGCTGGACACTGGCGCGAGATGCAGTGAACGGTGCAAGGACTCACTGAGGCGCTACAGCAGGTGGCGCAAGGCGGAGCTCGCGGTGCTCACCGTGGAGCCGGTGATCTTCATCGGGATTTTCGTAACATGAACCCACCCAAGTTTGCGGGTTCGGTGGACCCCGATGATGCCGAGCATTGGCTCAAGGAGACCGAGAGGATCTTCCGCGTGATACAATGCACGGACGAAGAGAAGGTCCTACTAGCCACATTCCAACTGGAGAGGGATGCGCGAAGCTGGTGGGAGTCCGTGGAAGCCACATTACCTGACGATCATGTCACGTGGGCGGAGTTTGTCGAACACTTCAACGGCAAATATTTCTCGGACCGAGTGCAGGAGAGGAAGGCCACGGAATTTGCCGCACTCAAGCAGTGGACTCGGAAGGTGGCCGAATATGAGGCCCTATTCTCGAGACTTTCCCGTTACGCACCACACTTGGTGTGTACGGAGAAAATGAAGGCAAGAAGGTTTCTCAACGGGCTACGGCCCCAATATATTACCCAGCTGGTGCCAATGGACATCCAAGTCTACTCAGAAATGATTCGTCGTGCTCAACTATTGGAGGACGCCACCGAATTTTCTGACAGAATTCGGGGCAAGGACAAGAAGGAGCAGGTTACTAGTTCGGGAAGCTTCAAACCACCTTTTGGCAAGAAGCGAACCTTTAATGGAGGCGAGTCTTCCAAGGCAAAGAGGTTCCAGAAAAATCACAAGCCATACCTCGCTATCAGTAACAAGCCCTTCTCCGACGTTACTCCTTCTAAGGATAGCTGTACTTATTGTGATAAAGCTGGTCATAAGACCGAGGACTGCTGGAGGAAACTGGGAGCGTGCCTCCGATGTGGGAGTCGAGATCACCGAATTCCCGACTGCCCGTTGATGAAGGAGCAAGCCAGCAAGGACGAGAAGCGTCCATTTAAAAAGCAAGGCCGTCTGCAAGCTCTTCAAGGGATGGAATCTGTGGAAGGAGGAATTGTGGAAGGTACATTGATTATTTGTTCTAAGCCTGCTAGAGTTTTATTTGATACTGGAGCAACTCATTCATTTGTTTCCAAGAAGTTTCATGCTTCATTTTCTAAAGAACCCGAATGGATAGATTTAATTATAACTACACCTCTTGGAAACAAATCAGATATCATGTACCATTATCCAAATTGTGAGATTATGGTTCAAGACCATAATTTACCGGCCGACCTGATATGCCTTGACATGGAATGTTACGATGTCATATTAGGAGCCGACTGGTTATCAACCTACCAAGCAGAGGTAGATTGTCGGCATGGCAAAATAGCTTTTAAGAATTATCCCGAGTTAGTTTTTAACAAATCTCGGAATAAAACCCTGCTTATCTCAGCTCTCCGAGCCAGTAAACTGGTGAAAAAGGGATGCATGGCTTTTTTGGCTTTTGTAACCACCACTGAAGTTGAGAAGAAAAAAATTGATGACATCCGAGTGATTCGGGACTTCTCCGATGTATTTCCAGACGACTTACCTGGTTTACCTCCGGAGAGGGAAGTGTCATTCACCATAGATATTGTTCCGGGTGCCGGACCTGTTTCTAAAGCACCCTACAGGATGTCTCCTATGGAATTGAAAGAGCTGAAAGAGCAGTTGATGGACTTACTAAAGAAAGGATTCATTAGGCCAAGCACTTCCCCATGGGGAGCGCCTGTGCTATTTGTTAAAAAGAAGGATGGTACATTGAGATTATGCATCGATTATCGGCAGTTAAACAATCTTACAATCAAGAACAAGTACCCACTACCGAGAATTGATGAGCTGTTCGACCAATTATCAGGAGCAATGTATTTCTCCAAAATAGATCTTCGATCTGGTTACCACCAATTGAGAATCAAGGAGGAGGAAATTTACAAAACTGCATTTCGAAGTAGGTATGGGCATTACGAATTTACTGTTATGCCTTTTGGACTAACAAATGCGCCTGCAGCTTTCATGCAGTTAATGAACAGCATTTATCGACCTTACTTAGATCAATTTATTGTGGTCTTCATTGACGATATATTGATTTATTCAAAGACTGAAGAAGAGCATGAGGAACATCTCAAGATGGCATTACAGATATTGTGAGACAACAAATTGTATGTTAAATTCAGCAAATGCCAGTTCTGGCTTGAGGAAGTGTCCTTCTTAGGACATGTCGTCTCCAAGAATGGGATTTCTGTTGACCCTGCAAAGGTCGAAGCTGTGCAAAACTGGGAACGACCGACGAGTGCAACGGAGATTCGTAGCTTCTTGGGCTTAGCTGGTTATTACCGACGTTTCATCAAGGACTTCTCCAAGATTGCGGTTCCTCTTACCAGATTGACTCGCAAGGAAGTGCCTTATGAGTGGAATGAAGACTGTGGAAGGAGCTTCTTGACTCTGAAGGAACTCTTGATTACTGCACCGATCTTAGCTCTTCCAATTGAAGGAGAGAAATACGAGGTATATACCGATGCATCTGGTATCGGCCTCGGATGTGTATTAATGCAGAATGGGAGAGTTATTGCATACTCGTCCCGGCAATTGAAGAAACATGAAGAGAATTATCCTGTGCAAGATCTAGAGCTAGCCGCAGTGGTATTGGCTTTGAAGATCTGGAGACACTATCTCTATGGAGAACAATTTACAGTCTACTCCGATCATAAAAGCCTTAAATATTTATTCTCTCAGAAGGAGTTGAACATGCGCCAACGGCGTTGGCTCGAATATCTCAAGGATTTTGACTTCACAATACAATATCATCCTGGTAAGGGTAATTTCGTAGCAGATGCCCTTAGTCGGAAGCCGAGAGCTCTATTAGCCAACTATATGGTTCAGGAATGGAAATTATTAGAAAAATTTTCTGAACTTGACATCAACATGGGCGAGAATGATGGGAGTATTACTCTATCCCACTTAAGTATACATCCGGACTTGCTAACTGAAGTCAAGAGGTTGCAAGAAGAAGACCCGTTGTTGGTGGAAATAAAGGAAAAGCTGGATGAGAAGACCGATTTCAAGATGGCACCCGATCGAAGAATCTTATTCCATGAAAGGACATGTGTGCCCGACAGTCCTGAGCTGAAGAAGAAGATTCTTGAAGAAGTCCATCGATCGAGATACACGATACATCCGGGAGCCACTAAAATGTACCAAGACATAAAAAGTACCTTCTGGTGGCCCAACATGAAAAGGGAAATAGCAGAGTTCGTGTCTCGATGTTTGACTTGCCAGCAGGTGAAGGCCGAACATCAAAAGCCCGCAGGGAAACTGCATCCACTGGATATTCCCAAGTGGAAATGGGAGGATATCGGCATGGACTTCATCATAGGCTTGCTCAAGTCTAGGGGCGGATATGATAGCATACGGGTAATCATCGATCGTCTTACTAAATCGGCTCATTTCTTACCTATTAAGAGTCGATGGTCGGTTGATATCCTCACTGCTCTGTACATTAAGGAAGTCACTAGACTCCATGGAATCCCTGTGTCTATAGTATCTGACCGAGACCCTCGCTTCACGTCTCACTTCTGGAAGAGTCTACAATGCTCTCTGGGAATGAAGCTTAATTTCAGCACAGCTTTCCATCCCCAGACAGATGGTGAGACAGAAAGGACTAATCAGGTTGTTGAAGATATGTTGCGAGCATGTATTATAGATTTCGGCGGGAGTTGGAATGACCACTTACCATTAGCCGAATTTGCCTACAATAACAGCTACCAAGCCAGCATTCAAATGGCACCTTTCGAAGCACTCTATGGTAGAAGCTGTAGATCTCCGGTATGCTGGGGGGAGGTCGGTGAAAGACAACTCCTAGGTCCTGATATTGTAAGAGATTCCACTGAGAAGATTCTCCTTATCAGAGAGAGACTCAAGGTGGCTCAATGCAGACAAAAATCTTATGCTGATAATAGAAGAAGGGACTTGGAATTTCAAGACGGTGATCATGTATTTCTCATGGTATCTCCCAGTCGAGGTATCTGAAGATTTGGTGTTAAAGGTAAACTTACACCAAGATTCATCGGTCCATTTGAAGTATTGGAAAGAGTGGGTGAGGTAGCCTACCGCATCGCCTTACCTCCTCAACTCTCGGAAGTGCACAACGTATTTCATGTTTCTATGCTGAAGAAATACGTACATGATCCTTATCACGTCATCGACCACGCCAGTTTGGTGATTCAAAAGGATCTGACCTGTGAGCAAAAGCCGATGCGAATCCTCGATCGAGAAGCCCAAGTTCTAAGGAACAAGACGATCCCTATGGTTAAAGTTCAATGGAATCGATGCTTGGAGCAAGAAGGAACATGGGAAACCGAGGAATCTATGAAGAGAAGATACCCAGAACTGTTCTAGCTGGCAGGTATCTTATCCTTTACACAGTACTCTTATGTAGTTGAATTTATCCCTATACAGTTGAATTTGGGGACCAAATTACCCTATACAGTTGAATTTGGGGACCAAATTCTTTTAAGTAGGGGAGGGTGTAGCACCCGTGTACAAAAAAAAATAAATAATTAATTAAAATAAATAAATAAATAAATAAATAAAAACATTAAATAAATAATATTTTCAAATACTAATAATAACAATAATGTTTATGAAAAAAAATAACAATTATGATTAAGTTTATGATATATTAAACTTATGAAAGAAATAGGAACTCATGGTTATCGAATGTAAAGGGAATCCACTTAACAAAATGACCTCCTAGTGTAGTGGTTAAGTGTCTTGCCTTCAACCCAAAGACTAGGGTTCTATACACCCCATCAACATTTTTTTGCCAAGTCTCAATTTAACCCAATTTAAGGGGGCGACGTGGCCATCTTAGACACCAAGAAAAAGGGGAAAAATTCAAAATTTCCCAAGCCACTTATCCTCCATTATCCCCAACACATGTCACTATCTCATATCCCAGATCCTGAAATTTCGGATCTTGCCCCCCTAAGCCTGTCTAGTAGAGGGGATTAAATATAGGCCTAACTCTCCCATTGTGTTAGTTAGAGCTTCGAGATACGAGCCTAGGCTGGGAGGTTCTGTGCTACGTACTAGGAGGAGAGGAGGTTGCTGGGGAAGCTTCTTCCTTCGCTAATTACCATCCAAACAGGTAGGTGTTCTCAATTTTAACTAAACTACTAGTTAATTAGTGTCTAAGCAGTGCATCTCCATGTGATTTATTGTTGCATAGCATATGTCAGCCTAGTAAATAGCCTGTACCCACTTAAATCGAAAAAGATTAGTGAAAGGATTAACATATATTAGAAATAATTAGCAGGAATTAGCTATAATTAATATGTGTTAGTAGGTTTTCTCAATTTTTAACAAAACCCATAGTTAATTAAGGTATTATTTAAATGCATTAACTTGTTAAGTAACTATTAGATGCCATGACATTAAACTTGTCAGATAATCAGTAGTTAATATGGGAGTATTCAACTTGTTAAACTATCACTTAGTACTTAGTATAGTGAAACCTGTTAAACTGAGTACCTGTGGAAACCGTAAACAGTTATGTTTTTATGTTAAGTTAAGAGTAATGATCTTTGAGGATTTTTATTTTTTTTATTTGGAGGGGTCTTGATGTGAAATTTGAGGGATATATATTTTTCATTTTCATCTATTTTTTTATATAATTATTTTCATAAAATTCCTTTAAAATAAAACGTAACACTATTCACTTTTACTATTCATATGATAGTAATTGTCTGTTAAAATATCATTTAATATATTGGAGACTCATCTAACCCGTTAAACTTAGTGTAGCACCCTGAGTATAAAATAAATAAAGATTTCTGACGTTATAAGTAAAAATCTTAATCCCTATATTTATTGATGTATTTATTACTTAAGGAAGTAACATGGCATAGTGGTTAAGCAGCACATCCCAAATCTGAGGTCTAGGGTTCAATTCCTAGCACCAACAAGTCCTTTTTGGCTGCCAGACATTCCTGCATCACAAATTATCTGTTTCAGCTGAGAAAGTTTGTGGGTTCTATTTGCGTGTCTGGTCATGGTCGACATCTGGTAAGTTAGGAGGGGCCTCTGGTCGACAGAGGAGGGGTCTGTTGTCGACCAGCTTGTTTCCAGACACCTTATTTTACAGGTTTGTGTTTGTTAACATGATTTAATGCTTTGTTTGTCTGGTTACTTCTGTGAATTCGAACTTCTCGTCTGATATGACTATTGTTTTTAAACTTATGTGGATTATCCATTTTCCCTTTAGAATTCCTCTCTTCCAAGGTGACATTAATCTGTTTAGAGGAGCTTTCAGCTATATCCTTTTGTTTGTTTTGATATAAGTTTATCAAGGGGCCTTTTCCTTTAGAGTCAGCTATTTTATTTAAAGTTTTTATTTGGAATTCCTTTTTAGCCGTTGGGTTGTACCCTAACCCCTCTTTCTGAAAATTTACTTTTATTCCCAACACAACGTTCAAGTTTTCTTGACCCTTAGTCATTTTTTTTCAATGTTTCCTGTTTGTTTTTCAGTTCACTTTGGATTCTTTCTATTTCTTTCAGAAGTTGACTGTTTTCTTCCTTGAGTGAGTTGTTTCTTTCTTGAGTTAGCTTAGTTTCCTGTTCATATTCTTGAGTCTTTAATTTTAACTCGTCAATTGTGTTTTTCAATACTTCATTTTCTTCTAATAGCCCTTTGACGTTTTCTTCATCTATCTCGCGTTGATTCAGTTTATTTTGCAAGGTGGTGATCTCCAATTCTAGTTCAGTTCTGTTGGCAATTGAGTTGCTGTCATTATTGAACTGATTAACCTTCTTCTTCAAACTTTTATTTTCCCTTCTTATTCTTTCATATGTATCAAGTAAATCTGAATAGGCTTCTTCCCAATCTGAGCTAGAAAAGTCTTGAAAAGGGGAGGTTACCTCAAGATCATTGCTGTCTCCTTTGGCCAAGTGAGGGGTATGAAAAACGACATGGAGTAGGAAAACAACATGGACTTAAACCTGTTATTTTTATTGTTATTACATTTTGGGTAAAAATGGGGGAAAATACTTAAATCTGTCATTATTATTATTATTATATTTTTGGTAAAAATGGAGAAATGCTTAAATTTGTTATTTTTATTCTAATGGAGAGAATGCTTAAAAAAAAAGTAGGAAAAATGAGATAAATTCAATAAAAGTGGAGGTACTAATCTCGCACAGTTATCCGTGGATTACTCGTCATTATACACCTTAGACTCCGTTCCAACTCCACCTTATTTTCCTACTGGTCAAGCCTAGCCTTGAAATTCTTTATTGGCTATAAATGAAATGGATGTCAAAAATATGACTTAAATGCTGGCAAAAGGGCTCGGTCCGGTCCTGGGAGGAGCACCCGAAACCAAAGGGAAGAGATCTCTTGCTTGAGGGCGTCTAGCATTGCGTCCTAATACTTGCTAAATTGAGACATTCCATCAACACTTGCTTGGCCCGGACAGGGCAATACTTGCGTGGCCCCAAAAGGGGTAATACTGGACTTGAAATGTCATTGAGTGAATTGTTATATAAATAGCCAATTCCTACTGTACATGTTTCACCTTGCTTACTGATTTCAAATTACAGTAGTTCATTATTTGTTCAGTCTTGTATCACTTACTGTTAGATTGAATGTATATGCTTTCCTTGCTCTCATCAATTTTTATAAATTCCTTGATCTCTACTGTCTGCATGCATGAATTGAAATATTAATCACTTAAAGCCTGTTAAGGTTTGAGATGTAATTCCTACTGAGCGATTCGCTCATCCAGTTGTTATCTAACCATTTCAGGTGATTTGGAGGACGACCCGATTCCAGGAGGGGATGAGTCTGAGTGATAAGTGTAGAATTAGAATTGCCCCTATTATTGTAATTTCATTATGTTGGGTCAATGTTGTAATCTGAACTATGTCGGTATGTATGAGTTAGATCAATAAAGGGTATGAATTGATCCTTGTATTTGTAGAATCATCGGAATTATCAAATTAAAGGTTTAGCTTGCGCGCTCTTTTACTTGTCTAAGGTAGAAGCCCTTAGAATCTCTAGCTTGCTTTGGTTCTATATAAAGCACTGTCGCGCCGCGGGCAGGCTTCCGCGCTCGGGACGTGACAAACACCCTCCCCTCTTCCTCCACACCCGGAGGGAACCCTAAGGATGCCAAGTCCCTAGAAACTAGGAAACACGTTCCTCTTCCTCCAACCGGAGGGAACACTAGTGATCTGCAGTCACTAGAACCAGAGACCAAGGTCTCTCTTCCTCTGAAGCCTAGAGGGAACACCTCTTCTACGAGAGGGAACAATACTGCAACCTCTGTTGCAAGTGAACCAGAGAGAACACCTCTCTCTCTTCCCCTGAACACCAGGAGGAAACACAGAGAACTCTCAATCAAGAAAGAAAAATAGATAAAAATGAAAACAAGAAGGAAGGAATCCAAAACTCAGAAACTGGAAACAAAATAGCTCAAACTGAGCAGCAGACTTCGGATTTGATCCGTAAGTCAATACCCATCTTCTGATCACTCTTCTGCTCTCTCTTCTCTCTCAACTGGAACACTCTAGTTTCTCAGGGAGGCTCTTTCTCTTCTACTCTCACTCAAATTTCTTCACTGTAACCTCGGAGCCCCCCCTCTCGTAGATGATGAGGCAGTACATTTATAAGTGATCAGGAGGGTGCATGTAAGGCGTGTGCTTCCCACGCTCGATCCAGAACCTTCTTGCCACGTGCCCTTATAGCATTGGTTCCTTTAGTATCGGATCTCGTGCAGCCCAGACACCGATGAATGTTCTTCCTCGGACCACCTTCTTCTTTTTGTTTTTTCTTTTTCTCCTGCAAAGAAATTAAGAACATTAAAACTCAGGGCTAAAAAAAAACTAAAACTGCATGAGGTATGTGGTAGGAATACGAAATGCACTATTCTGAGAACGACACGAGATACACAAGATTACTACAGTACGTTATAAAGAGAGAATGACACGAGGTCAGAAGAAAACAGCACGAGGTAAAAAGAGAACGACACGAGATACTCACTAATAAAGCTAACACTACAAAGGAAACGACACGAAGTCAGATGAGAACAGCACGAGGTGAAAAGGAAAATAACACGGAATAAAAACGGTAGTAAGACACGCGATCAGAGGAAACCTGGACGAGGATAGAAAGAAGCAACACGAAGACATAAAAACAATAATTAAGACACAAACACAGAAGATAACACGAAGACATAAAACACGACTCGAATACAAGATTGCTCGAACTAACGAACGACTCGAAGTCGAGGACGACATGAAACGACACGGACTGAAACCAACTCGAAGACGAACATAGAAACTGACACGAAGTGTGGTCACAAAGCAAGAAAGACACTTGCAACGTACAGCCTTCATATGATGTGAGGTGATGTGAAGACTTTGCGTTCAACTGGATGTATAGACTTGGAACGGCTTCAAGGCAATGCAATCGAATGTATGGACTTTCACAAGGTATAGACTTGCCAAAGAACTGGACGATGTACAGACTTGCACAAGGCAAAGTCTGTACAGACTTGAGGGTTCACAGCGTATATACTTTGGCAAGACAATGGCTGTACATACTTGAAGTGAAGACCAATGTATAGACTTCAAAGTTCAGCGGCCAAAGAATAGACTTGGAAACTTAAACCAGTGTATGGACTTAGCTTCGAACATGCTGCAGTGCATTTGTATGGACTTTGAAGACTAATGCATGACGCTAAGACAATGTGTAGACTTTGGCTTGGAACGAAAATAAAGATGAGGCTGTATAGACTTGGCCAGAACATAAGACTCGAAGACATAGGGGTGACACAGATGGAATGACACGAGGTGGCACAGAAAGCAGCACGAGGTACTGCAGTGTACAACACGCGATGGAACAAATAACGACACGAAGACAACCAACAAACATAGTTGGAACAACACGACGTACAAAAGGACAACACGACGTGTGGAGGGATCAGTACGGACATGCAAGGTATTATCTCATGGCAGTTTTCCTGTTAATCATGGAAATTTCAAATGCATAACATTACTCAAGATATCAGATTAAGGAAGATAATATTTAACATAGTGATGCTCATCATCAAAACACTAGGGAAGTCACAAAAATCCAAAAGTTTGGCCCATGTTCTTGAAGGTTAATTGACTTATTCACGTATTTTAAAGATAAATACTATTTTTATAGATAATTATAAGGATAAATGAACAAGAGAGTTTTATTTAATTGAAACTCTGTATACATTTGGTGTAACGGTCTATCGGGCGACCGCTATAAGCATGTAACGTACCAGTATGGATGCGTTACACTCTGACAGTTCCGTGAAAGAAAGAACGAGCAAAAAGATTAGAACTTTGGGATCTTATCTACAAGAGATCGACTTGGGAGAGCTTATAACATTACTAAGGACTCTTAGGGATTAGGTTCTGGCAAATTAAGGACTCTAGAATCAAACTAATCTTCAAAACCCTATAAATAGGACCTAGTTCTGAACTGAGCGACCCTTACTTTTGGCTCGTGAAGAATCAAGGTAAGGAGATATAATTTCAGGTAAGTTCTTTAGAAGATTTTATTTAGTATACTTTAGACTAATAGTTTTCTAAATTTTGTGCTAGGAGATCAAGCAACCAAGGAGATTGAAGCTTCCAAAGTTGCTGGTTCGACCATAGTAACCCAGGAATCAGAGCTAAAGGCCACTGAAGATCAGGAAATTAGGACATCTAAACAAGGTAATTAGAGTTTAGTTATTTAGAACCTTTTGTTCACCTTGGTTTCATCTTCTTACCCTCAAAATTTCACGTCCTTAGGTCAAGAGGCTGAGGAGCTAGGGCAGCGTGAAGTTGCTGAAGAGTCATAAAAAGAGAGGAACTAGGGCGGTCCTTGAAAGCTCAAATTAGAAGTTTAAAGCCTAGTTAAGCGGTATGTTATCTCATGATTGGCAAAAACGTCTTGTTAGGGATAAAAGGCCTCTGATTCTGTTTGATTTCATGCATTATAGACTATGAATTTCATGTTTTAGTGGGTTCATGCATACATACATATTCTTAGCCTTAATCAAAGATCAAAGATGTTATCTTGTTAATTCACTGCAACCTATGCATCTAGATGACCTGTACTTCATTTTGTCATGATTAGGGTAGTAAATCTTTTCAAAACATAACATGGTTTCAAATCATAGTCTTTTTATTTTTAGCAGGGACTCTGACGCATCATACTAGGACCGTCAAATGACTGTAACGGTCTTACGATATGCCGTCACAACCCCTGTTGCATTTAAAGTTTCTCAATTGTCTCTGACGCACCATAACTGGAGCGTTATAATACTGTAACGGTCCTACGATAAACCGTCACAGCCCTGTGACGCGCCCATACTAGACCGTAAGAGTGCGGTTTACTGTCAAACCGAGATAGGACTGAGGACAGCCAAACTTACTTATGAATAAGCAAAGTTATCTAAGTTTTAAACCTTATTTTCATGACTTTGAGTTTCTTAATTGATTCATGATAGGAAATTGTATGATTAAAGCATTTTGAGTTATGCTAATTTCATTGGCTAAACTCTATAATTTTGTATCTAAATCATGATTTTTCCAAAGATGTATTGACGGGATTTTATCTTGGTTTCACATTGTTACACATTCTTTTCTATCTATAGAGTCATTTCTCTAAGTACATGGCGTATATTCAGGTATATGTCCATTAGTTACACTTTGCACTATAGAAACACTATTCTTGGACATGAGGACCTCTCTCTTGGATATTCCTTCCAATGGACTAGGAAATCTTGTTGCAAGGCCTCCGTAATTCTCCACGAGCCTGGGATTCCCACTAGGACGCCGAGTTGGTTGTACCATTAAAACTTAAGTGATTAGATGGCACTATCAATGTTTCTGGTTATCAGTAGTGTAACGGACCTATATTGGACCGTCAGGCATATGTAACGGCCCAATATACAACCGTCACAGTTAACTGAGTCCAATTACTATTTCTGGATTTAGTCATTCTAACGCATCAACTCTAGACCGTCACATCATGTAACGGCCCAGTACACGACCGTCACACTGCTTGAATATTTTAACCAAGGTTTGACCAAGGGTGGATATTCCAAGGTTTCTAGATGGACTCTTGATGATCTAGAACTTATCATATTGATCAAGAAACCTAATATAATAAATGGAAGATAAAGAATGTACCGTTATGCTGCCGACTTATTTCATGAGCATAACATAGTATAAGTCATTCTTGATCTCCCATGTTCTTAATTGAAGTGTTCATTCATTGAAATATTGATTATCATGAACTTATTGAATTATACATTCTTGGCCATACTTTATTGTTATATGCGTTGAAGTAGCTTGATTTATACTTGAAGATGCGATCGAGCACTGATTGTGTTCAAGGGCTCTATGCTAATCCCCTCGACTGATTGTCGGAAACATACTATTATAAACCATGGGGTATGATGCTACTGGCGTCGCATTGCGCTGGGAGTACTTTCTCTATAAATAAGTGAAGATCCATGACACGACATGACTTTCTTGTACATGACTTGATATTCCACAGAAATTCACGAAGTACTTACTCATAAGCAAAAGATACTAGAGTGATGATTATGTGGCTTGCTAGTACATTCTCGATACATTCTTGTTCATGAAAGGCCATATCATGTTCTTATAACATTCTTACTAGTTCATACTTGTTCTCATTCTATCTTCATGATCATCGTGTTACTTTTATTTAATCGCGTGTTTGATCGCATTCGCATGATTTTACCTTATTCCTCTAGAGCAAAAACGTTAATTACTTTAATGATGCCTTCATGTTGATGCGAAGATACCTACTGGGCAAGTCTGCTCATTACCTATTTCCATTCTTTTTCAGGAAATGAAAGTGATTCGAATTCGGATTCGGGTTATACAAGTAGCGGGTCCGAGAGCGAATAAAAGTATTGTCAAAGATGAGAGTGAAGACTTAGGAAAGTCTATATTATTTAGATTGAGTTTATGTAATTTTCCTATTTCTTGAGTCTGACAGATTGGAATAAGTTGAATTAGTGGTTGTAATTGAATACTTGATTATTATGAAATAAAGTTGAAGTTGAGTAAATATTGTGCAATTACATTTATGTGTGTGATTGTCTTGCGCTCTGATCATTCTTGCTTGCAAGAGGCTTACCATGCCGGCTGTTCGTGTTTCTCGAGCGAGTCTTCCGCTGTCATAAAGGCTCGGGGCGTGACAGTTAAGTTGGTATCAGAGCCTAAGTCTCAGGACTTAGGAAGAAGTGTCATGTCATAGCATAAGTCCAAAGTTTAAGGACCCATACCTATGAACTAAGGAAGAAATTTTCACACCCATGTGAGAATTGGGTAGAACCCGAGATAAGATAGTTAATTAGTTTTAAGATTGATTTTCCTTCCAATTCCACGAGAAATAACAAGTTGTTATTTTCTCTCAGGTACCCTATTATTATCATGGCTCATCGCGTAAATTGGGATGGCATGCAACAAACGGTTGCTGGCCTCACTCAGGCATTACAAACCATGGCGCAAGCTGGCGCAGGAGCAAGGGCTGGTGATTTGCATCGCAACTTTCAGAGCTTAAACCCTCCATGTTTCTATGGTTCTTCTAATCCTGATGAGGCAGAGAACTGGATAGACGAAATGAACTGTATCTTTGATGTTATCCAATGCACCGATCAGGAGAAGGTGCTTCTCGTAACCTTTCAACTCAACAAAGATGCTCGCACATGGTGGAAGTCGGTCCCGGCACCTCCGACCGATGCACCTCAAACATGGGATGGTTTTCTTACCCTATTCCGTGCCAAGTACTTTTCTGAGCACGTAAAGGAACGAAAGGCTATGGAGTTTGCCGCACTTCGGCAAGGAATGATGATGGTTGTCGAATATGAACTGCAATTCTCAAGGCTTGCACCTTACGCACCGCATCTTATCAGCACTGATTTATTGAAGGGTAATCGGTTCATGGACGGGTTACGACCTGATTTCATTCAGCAGCTCGAGACCCAAAACATCCGTACTTATGCGGAAATGGTTCAACGAGCGTATTTGTGTGAAAGGACCTTGGAAAAGGTCAAAAAATTAAAAGGGAAAGGAGAGGAGTCTAGCCGACGCTCAGATCGGCGTTATAAGAATGAAAAGTTCAGCATCACGGAGCCTTACAAGAGCCGTGATAGTAAGAAAAGATCCAGGAATGGGAATGGTGGAAGTTCCCATCAGCAAAAGAAAGTCAAGGAGGAGAAGGAGAAGGTCGCCACGGGTTGCACATTTTGTGAAAAATTTGGCCATTCGGCTGAGGAGTGTTGGAAGCGCCTTGGCGCTTGTTTACATTATGGAAGCAAGGAGCATCGCATGCCAGATTGCCCCCTTATGAAAGACCAATCGTCTGGTGGAGGACGTAGGAGGCAGGCTCGCCTCAATGCCGTTCTAGAAGAAGAGGAAGCGCCCAGGGATGGTGGGCTTATGGAAGGTACTCTTCAAATTTGTTCTCGTCCTGTATTTGTGCTATTTGACACTGGTGCCTCTCATTCTTTTATCTCCACTACTTTTGCAAAAATATTATCAATTGCATCAGTCCCCTTACCTTCGGATCTCGCTATTTCCACACCCTTAGGTTCTGGAACAAAGCTTACCGACTATTATCCTGATAGCAAGGTGATGATAGAAGGGTACAATCTCCCCGCAAACTTAGTATGCCTTGACATGAAAGGTTATGATGCCATTTTAGGGGCAGATTGGCTTGTAGATCATGATGCTTATATTAATTGTCGAAATAGGATTATATCCTTTCGAAAGCCCAGTCTTTCGAGATTCTCTTTTCTTGGCATCAAGTACAAGAAGCATCCTACTAACATATCTTCTCTTCACGCTTGCAAACTTATCTCGCAAGGATGTGAAGCTTTTCTTGCTTCTGTCATTTTTACTGAATCCAAGGAGATTATGTTAACGGACATTCCTATTGTAAATGAGTTCCCCGATGTGTTCCCGTCCGAATTACCCAGTTTACCGCCCGAAAGGGAAGTGAACTTCACTATTGAACTCATCCCAGGAGCAGCACCTGTTTCTATAGCCCCTTACAGGATGTCCCCCATAGAACTCAAGGAATTAAAAAGGCAGTTGCAGGAATTACTAGACAAAGGCTTCATCAGACCTAGCACATCCCTTTGGGGTGCGCCGGTTCTATTTGTCAAGAAAAAGGATGGTTCTCTCAGGCTATGCATCGATTACCGGTGACTGAATCAACTCACAATTAAAAATAAGTATCCATTGCCGCGTATTGATGAGCTCTTCGATCAGCTTTCCAGAGCAGAATATTTTTCTAAGATAGACCTCAGATCAGGTTATCATCAGCTTAGAATTAAAGAAGAGGACATTTATAAATCTACTTTTCGAAGTCGTTATGGCCACTATGAATTTATGGTAATGCCATTCGGATTAACTAATGCCCCGACAGCATTCATGCAACTTATGAACAGTGTTTTCCAGCCATATCTAGACCAGTTTATCATCGTCTTCATTGATGATATCTTGATATACTCCAAGACAAAGGAGGAACATGAAGAACATTTAAAAATAACTTTGCAAACACTTAGAGAACATAAACTCTATGCCAAGCTAAGTAAATGCAAATTTTGGCTCAAGGAAGTTTCATTCCTAGGCCACATTATTTCAAAAGAAGGTATCATTGTGGATCCTTCTAAGGTAGAAGCTGTCAAGAATTGGAGCCGGTCAATGACCGTATCGGAAGTATGAAGTTTTCTGGGTCTAGCTGGTTATTATAGAAGATTCATTAAAGATTTTTCAAAGATTACAGTTCCTTTAACTAGACTGACGAGAAAAGAAAATCCTTTTGTCTGGTCAGAGGAATGTGAGAAGAGTTTTCAAACACTTAAGAATCATCTTACTACAGGTCCTATTCTATCACTATCGATGGAAGGTGGTGGATTCGAAGTATATACGGATGCATCTGGTATTGGCTTAGGGTGTGTCCTCATGCAAAATGGAAAAGTGGTCTGTTATTCTTCTAGACAATTGAAACGTCACGAGGAAAATTATCATGTACATGATTTGGAATTAGCAGTTGTCATATTTGCCTTAAAAATTTGGCGTCATTATCTCTATGGAGAAAAGTTTATGGTCTACTCGGACCACAAAAGCTTAAAATACTTATTTTCTCAAAAAGAGCTAAATATGAGGCAGAGAAGATGGTTGGAATATCTCAAGGATTTTGATTTTTCTATTCAATATCATCCTGGAAAGGCTAATGCTGTTGCGGATGCACTAAGCAGAAAACCAATGGGTATGTTATCAAGTCTTATGATTAGTTTGACTAATCTTATTCCTCAATTTGCTCAGTTGAACTTAGATATTGACAAGAAGGAAGAAGATTGCTTCATGGCTAATATCCGAGCTGAACCTACCATTATAGAGGATCAAGTCAAGTTGCAAAATGATGATCCTATATTTATAGAAATTAAAGCTAATATTGAACAACGGCCGGATTTCTCTATTACGGAGGATGGAAGATTGCTATTCAAGGGCCGAGTGTGTGTACCGGATCATGAGGATACGAAGAAATTGATTCTAGAAGAAGCACATAATTCCAAGTACACCATTCATCCAGGTGGTACAAAAATGTATCAAGATCTTAAAAGAAATTTATGGTGGCCCAACATGAAAAGAGAAATAGCTGATTTCGTATCTCGCTGTCTCACTTGTCAACAAGTAAAGGTAGAGCATTTTAGACCCGCAGGTAAACTGCATCCCTTGAACATTCCCGAATGGAAATGGGAGAGTATAGGGATGGATTTCATTATAGGGTTACCTAAGACAAGAGGTGGACACGATGGTATATGGGTAATCATAGACCGATTAACTAAATCTGCACATTTAATACCAATCAAAAGTCGATGGTCTGTGGATATCCTGGCAGCATTATACATAAGGGAAATTGTTAAATTACATGGTGTCCCAGTCACTATTATATCTGATAGAGATCCTCGATTCACATCATAATTTTGGAAAGGTCTACAATTGTAGCACCCCGAAAATTTTAAAGGATACATATTAATATTGGTAATGAAATAAATATAGAAAATAAAATTTTGATAATGGAAATAGCCTAAATTGATAGTGGGCCTCGTACAAGACTCAAAAGCTAAACATGTAAACAAACTAAATGCCCCCTAACTCAACCAGTTAAATAGACTAAAATGAACGGGTTTGAATAGTAGACTTTAATACTAATTTGGGTAGTAGGTTTAAAATTATTAACAATAACTACTCATAAATCCACCCAAAAGAAAAACCACTACAAATAACTCTTAAACAAGAAGCCCAACCGAAACAAGCCTACTAACTAAAAGCCTTAAAACCAATAGGTAGTGGGCTTGAAGCAAAAGAAATCACGTAACTTCTTTGTTAAACCTATTTGCGGACCATAACCCAGGACGTTAATAGACTATACATTATAGAAAAAAAAAACTAATGGGCTTCCACGTTGACATATATGTGCAAGGTGGCTTTGGGGTTTTGTGATTAGCTTGGGAAGGTGGCTACAGTTTTAGGAAGATAACACACTTTAGGAAATCAAAGGATCAATCTTAGAAAACCTAACATGGAATAGGAGTCTTAAAAGGAATGGGACTCTACGACAGCCTGCACCCTATAAATAAACCCCATGTAGTGCAGCTCGGTGTTACCATTGCTGCCGTATTCGAAAGGGGGGGTGCTAATGCTGCTACGTTCGACGGACGGGAAGCCTGTTTGAGAGGGATCTTTTTCTCCTTGAGCGGAGCATCAACGCAGGGGTTGCGTCTACATCGACTTTCTTCATCAGTAGAGGGCATCTTCCTTCTACTTCCTTCGAGTTGTTCGTGTAGCTGCTGTTACTAGCACCATCCCGAGCATCTTCTTCCTCTGCTACTTCTTCTTCTTCTTTCATCCGTCGAAGTATTTTCGAAAAGTAGGCAATCTCCCGAGCATAATTATAAAATAACTAGCATGCTAGGTGTATAGAACATGCAGGTAGTATCATGAAATTTCTTACTATGTTTTTTTTTACGTTTTTACATGAAAAAGGAATTAACGACCACATCCTGGTCGTTAATTCAATACGAAACGCCCACGTAAAGAACGCTAATTAAACAAACGACAGTACAAATGTCGTTACTTCCTATGTGTTAATATTAATTACAGCTGTCCTTTTATCTAAAAATTGTGAAATGCATATTATTAGAATCCCCATGATTAATCTTAAATTTTCGTGCATATAAATGTTGCATTGATTATAAATATTAATTAGTTATACAATTTAATTTGTTTTAACTATATACTCGGTGAATTATAAAAATCACTGTAGCTTGATAGTTAAGGGATTTTACCTTAACGATTTGTTCGTGGCCGTCAGAGTATCCTTTGGCCATGAAAATTTATGGGCGTACTATTGGGGTGGAGACCGAGGTAATAAAAGTGGTTGCATCATTTTTCGTGCCCCTATTATAAGATCCCCCGTCTCTCATCGAAAAATTATTTTGAACCTATGGTTAGGTAGAGTTTTTCGAGCCGATCATTTCGGTATATTATAAGCCAAATTTCGACATCATTTAGTATGGAAACGAGAGGTTTAAAAAAATACAATTTTTGTGAATAACGACCCAAAAACGGTCGTTTCTCAAAAATCTGACGTCCTTTGTACAAGGCGTCAGATTCTATATATATATATATATATATATATAAGTGTATATATATATATCATGTATGCTTATCTTTGAAAATCCATAGTTATTAAAATATATGCCAGAAAATTATGGAAAATATATTTTTGGAATCCTCGTATTTTTCTCTTAATTATCATATATTCTATTTCCTTAAATTATTTTAAATAAATTAATGTGCCTTTTAATGTACATTTTTGAACTTATTCAATTAAATAGATATAAATGTGAATTCTTGTTAAATAAATTTATTTAAAAATCATGAAAATTAATGGTCCCCAAGGGGACGCTAATAAAAAAAATGACGCCACCCACAGGCGTCAAATAATATAAGTTTATCTAATTATAGTTAATTATAGAATTGGAGGGACTTGAATTCTATAATTAACGCAATCATGTTCTCACCCTTTTCTTCTGTTTTTGACCCATACCGCGGGTCTTTTGGCACTCTCATCTCATGTCCGTAGATGGAGTCCCTGTTTCATGATTGGTTCACATTATACACTCAACTCTCGGTGACAGACGAGCCCTCCGTTGGACATTCCGTTCCTTCGGACTGGCAAGTTAGTCATTGGGACCTCCGTAAGTCTCCTCGTAGCCTTGGATTCCCTCAAGGCCGACTGAGCTGGTTGTACCTAATCACCCAGATGTCCAGAATGTCATGGTTTTCATCTGGTTTATTGATATATCATCCTTATTACAAGTTCTGTCCTTGAACTCTATATTTCATGAAATCTATCTTAAAGTTCTTACATGCTTGATCCTTGAAATTCTTGGCCATTAATATGGAATTAGTCTAGACTAAATGTCAGGGGCTATGGGTCCCACTAAAATGACATTTTAAATGCTACGGGTCCTGATCTGACCCTATTGGGCGAGGCAAAGTCCAAACGTTACCGGTATACGATGATCGGGTGCAGGCATTCACCAACTCAGTTATTGGCATTTAGGAGCAATCATATAGTCGTGAGAACTCCTAAGTGTACGACCAAATACTAACTAGTGCTATTTCCATGAGGGGTGGTCATATTGTCGTGATTTTCCCCTTAGTGCATTGGCCAATCCTATATAGTGCTAGATGTGCAAACGCTCTCGTGATAGTGATGATCGGGAGTAATTGCCATCATAGTGCATCTTTCTACAACTTATTGTTCGTCATGAAAATATCTTGAATTGCCATATTGGAGGGGTTATCATATCGTCGTGATATTCCCTTAGTGTCGTGGCAAATGCTATATAATGCTTGTAGAAGTAATTGATCTACTTCTATATCGATCATCATAAATGTTCTTGAATTATCTCATTGATAGTACTCGTTATCTTGTCATGAAGATCCTTCTTAATACCGGATACCTTGAGGCTCTCGTGATAGTGTTCGTCATAGAGAGATGAATGTTATATTTCCTCATGAATGCTCTTAACCTAACTTGAGAAAGTACTTGATCAGATCTTGCTATACCCTCTTGATTATCATTGTCCCTAATCTACATGAGTTTATCTAGCATCTTGCTTACTCGTTTGTTTATTATAGTTCTTGAATTTATCTCGTGTTATTACAGTTCTCGATTTCTATAGCTTGCATGACCTGCATGAGCATGTTAAACTGTAATTGATTTAAAGCTAGCTTGGAATCATGAGATATTAAGTCCTACTGAGCGTTCGCTCACCCTGCGTTTTCTAATATTTTCAGGTAATGACCTTAGTGATGGCGAGACCGAACAAGATGGGCAAGGGCAAGAGTGAAGAGAACGCCGACATCTAGACGAACCACCTAGTTTTGCTATCTTGTGTCTTATGTTAAGTCGAGTCAAGAGTCTCCTTGTAATTTCTTTTATTGAGTCTTTTCGTTATTTATGGGCCCGAATATGTAAAATAACTTATATTTTAAATGAAATTTGCTATTTGTCTAAATTATGTTTTGTGGAAATGACTATGCTCTGATTGACATGACTGTTAAACTGCCACGTTCCGAGCAACGACACGTTCCGCTATTATCGGTTCGGGGCGTGACAACAATAGTCACTAGGGACTAGATTGAATTTCAGCACAGCCTTTAATCCACAAACTGATGGTGAGACAGAAAGAACAAATCAGGTGGTAGAAGATATGCTTAGGGCGTGCGTAATTGATTTTGGAGGTAGTTGGCATGATCACTTGCTTCTGGTAGAATTTGCTTATAACAACAGTTATCAGGCCAGCATACAAATGGCACCTTTTGAAGCTCTATATGGAAAAAGTTGTCGATCACCAATATGTTGGAGTGAAATAGGGGAAAGACAATTCCTAGGCCCCGATATTATCAGAGATTCTACAGAGAAAATCAAGCTCATTCAAGAGGGAATGAAGATGGCCCAAGATAGGCAAAAATCTTATGCTGATAATCGAAGGCGCGACTTGGAATTTCAAGTAGGAGACCATGTGTATCTCAAGGCTTCTCCAGGTCGTGGTATTCAGAGATTTGGAATTAAGGGCAAACTAACTCCAAGATTCATTGGTCCGTTTGAAATTCTCGAAAGGGTCGGTGAAGTGGCTTATAGACTGGCTTTACCTCCACAATTAACAGAAGTTCATGACGTATTTCGCGTCTCTATGCTGAAGAAGTATGTATATGATCCTGACCATATTATCACTTACGACAATCTGGACATTCAGAAGGATATGACGTACGAGCAAACGCCAATAAAGATTCTGGAACGAGAAGTGCGTCAACTAAGAAATAAAGTTATTCCTATGGTCAAGATTCAATGGAAGAAAACATGGCCATATGAAGCAACATGGGAAACCGAAGCAGCCATGCGAAGAAGATTTCCAGAATTATTCAACTGTAAGTACACTCTCCATAATCCATGTATTAAATTTGGGGACCAAATTCTCTTAAGTGGGGGAGGGTGTAAGACCCCAGAATTTTTTATAAATTATTCTTGGATTATTTAATTATTTTTGGGAATTTATAAAGGCCTAAATAAATTAATAAATAGAATATTAGATCAATAAGTCATTATAAGGCCCAATTAAGTTAAATAATTAACCTAGCCTATTTAAAGATAATCCAAAAGGTTAATGGACCAAGCCCATTAAGTTTGGCCCATGTTCTAGAAGGTTAATTGACTTATTCACGTATTTTAAAGATAAGTACTATTTTTGTAGATAATTATAAGGATAAATGAATAAGAGAGTTTTATTTAATTGAAACTTTGTATACGTTTGGTGTAACGGTCTATCGGGCGACCGCTACAAGCATGTAACGCACCAGCCTGGATGTGTTACACTCTGACAGTTCCGTGAAAGAAAGAACGAGCAAAAAGATTAGAACTTTGGGGTCTTATCTACAAGAGATCGACTTGGGAGAGCTTATAACATTACTAAGGACTCTTAGGGATTAGGTTCTGGCAAATTAAGGACTCTAGAATCAATCTAATCTTCAAAACCCTATAAATAGGACCTAGTTCTGAACTGAGCGACCCTTACTTTTGGCTTGTGAAGAATCAAGGTAAGGAGATATAATTTCAGGTAAGTTCTTTAGAATATTTTATTTAGTATACTTTAGACTAATAGTTTTCCAAATTTCGTGCTAGGAGATCAAGCAACCAAGGAGATTGAAGCTTCCAAAGTTGCTGGTTCGACTATAGTAACCCAAGAATCAGAGCTGAAGGCCACTGAAGATCAGAGAATTAGGATGTCTAAACAAGGTAATTAGAGTTCGGTTATTTAGAACCTTTTGTTCACCTTAGTTTCATCTTCTTACCCTCAAAATTTCACGTCCTTAAGTCAAGAGACTGAGGAGCTAGCGCAGCGTGAAGTTGCTGAAGAGTCACAGAAAGAGAGGAACTAGGGCGATCCTTAAAAGCTCAAATTAGAACTTTAAAGCCTAGTTAAGCGGTATGTTATCTCATGATTGGCAAAAACGTCTTGTTAGGGATAAAAGCCCTCTGATTATGTTTGATTTCATGCATTATAGACTATGAATTTCATGTTTTAGTGGGTTCATGCATACATACATATTCTTAGCCCTAATCAAAGATCAAAGATGTTATCTTGTTAATTCACTACAACCTATGCATCTAGATAACCTGTACTTCATTTTGTCATGATTAGGGTAGTAAATCTTTTCAAAACATAACATGGTTTCAAATCATAGTCTTTTTATTTTTAGCAGGGACTCTAACGCATCATACTAGAACCGTTAGACGACTGTAACAGTCTTACGATAAGCCGTCACAACCCCTGTTGCATTTAAAGTTTCTCAGCTGTCTCTGACGCACCATAACAGGAGCGTTACAATACTGTAACAGTCCTACGATAAACCGTCATAGCCCTGTGACGCGCCCATACTAGACCGTCAGAGTGCGGTTTACTGTCAAACCGAGATAGGACTGAGGATAGCCAAACTTACTTATGAATAAGCCTAGTTATCTAAGTTTTAAACCTTATTTTCATGACTTTGAGTTTCTTATTTGATTCATGATAGGAAATTGTATGATTAAAGCATTTTGAGTTATTTTAGGTTATGCTAATTTCATTAGCTAAACTCTATAATTTTGTATCTAAATCATGATTTTTCCAAAGATGTATTGACGGGATTTTATCTTGGTTTCACATTGTTACACATTCTTTTCTATCTATAGAGTCATTTCTCTAAGTACATGGCGTATATTCAGGTATATGTCCATTAGTTACACTTTGCACTATAGAAACACTATTCTTGGAGATGAGGACCTCTCTATTGGATATTCCTTCCAATGGACTAGGAAATCTTGTTGCAAGGCCTCCGTAATTCTCCGCGAGCCTGGGATTCCAACTAGGACGCCGAGTTGGTTGTACCATTAAAACCCAAGTGATTAGATGACACTATCGATGTTTCTGATTATCAGTAGTGTAACGGACCTATATTGGACCGTCAGGCATATGTAACGGCCCAATATACAACCGTCACAGTTAACTGAGTCCAATTACTGTTTCTGGATTTAGTCGTTCTAATGCATCAACTCTAGACCGTCACATCATGTAATGGCCCATTACACGACCGTCACACTGCTTGAATATTTTAACCAAGGTTTGACCAAGGGTGGATATTCCAAGGTTTCTAGATGGACTCTTGATGATCTAGAACTTATCATATTGATCAAGAAACTTAATATAATAAATGGAAGATAAAGAATGTACCGTTATGCTGCCGACTTATTTCGTGAGCATAACATAGTATAAGTCATTCTTGATCTCCCATGTTCTTAATTGAAGCGTTCATTCATTGAAATATTGATTATCATGAACTTATTGAATTATACATTCTTGGCCATACTTTATTGTTATATGCGTTGAAGTAGCTTGATTTATACTTGAAGATGTGATCGAGCACTGATTGTGTTCAAGGGCTCTATGCTAGTCCCCTCGGCTGATTATCGGAAACATACTATTATAAACTATGGGGTATGATGCTACTGGCGTCGCATTGCGCTGGGAGTACTTTCTCTATAAATAAGTGAAGATCCACAACACGACATGACTTTCTTGTACATGACTTGATATTCCACAGAAATTCACGAAGTACTTGCTCATAAGCAAAAGATACTGGAGTGATGATTATGTGGCTTGCTAGTACATTCTCGATACATTCTTGTTCATGAAAGGCCATATCATATTCTTATAACATTCTTACTAGTTCATACTTGTTCTCATTCTATCTTCATGATCATCGTGTTACTTTGATTTAATCGCGTGTTTGATCGCATTCGCGTGATTTTACCTTATTTCTCTAGAGTAAAAATGTTAATTACTTTAATGATGCCTTCATGTTGATGCGAAGATACCAACTAGGCAAGTGTGCTCATTACCTATTTCCATTCTTTTTCAGGAAATGAAAGTGATTCGAATTCGGATTCGGGTTATACAAGTAGAGGGTCCGAGAGCGAATGAAAGTATTGTCAAAGATGAGAGTGAAGACTTAGGATAGTCTATATTGTTTAGATTGAGTCTATGTAATTTTCCTATTTCTTGAGTCTGATAGATTGGAATAAGTTGAATTAGTGGTTGTATTTGAATACTTGACTATTATGAAATAAAGTTGAAGTTGAGTAAATATTATGCAATTACATTTATGTGTGTGATTGTCTTGCGCTCTGATCATTCTTGCTTGTAAGAGGCTTTCCATGCCGGCTGTTCACGTTTCTCGAGCGAGTCTTCCGCTGTCATAAAGGCTCGGGGCGTGACACCTGTAGTGCGGGAAGGTGGGGTAGTGCTAGAAGAATGGTCCTGGGTAGTCCAACCTGTAGGTAGCACCGGTGCGGGCTGTACATCAGCAGTGCAGTGTCACTCACAAGCCTCAAGTCTAAGCCCGGCCTCCTAGGCACCCTGACAGTGGTGTTGCGGAGGAAGTCAGGGCGCATCACGAACCAATCCAGGGGCAACTCGTTGATGTGCAGTCGCCACTCGTCCCTGGTCTTCTTTTCTGCTGTCCTGCACTCTACCTATGGAGAGAACCCGAAGGCACCACCTATGAGGAAGAGGGGGTGGCTCCCGAAGATCCGGCTGGCTGAAGTGACATCCTCCTTATGAATGAATTTCATCATGACACCCATTCAGCACTCTAAAAGCATCATGGAACCAAAGAGAGGACCTCCTAAAGCAGCTGAGGTAAGGCCCTCGTACAAGTAGGCAAGGACGGCCTGGGAGATAGAACGACCCTATCACAGGCCGCTGATGGTACTAAGGATAGGAGTCTGTAGCACATGGTCAGCAGAAGGAAATAGGATGGCCCCGCATGGGCAAATAAACGTGGGCTTGGCTATGGCCTCATCCCACCTACACCTATTCCTACAATGTTCAATTACCCACTGGCTAAGAGGAAGAAGGTGGATCTGACGTGGGCCTATGAAGGTATGGATGTCCCTG
Source organism: Amorphophallus konjac (assembly GCA_022559845.1). Lineage (NCBI taxonomy): Eukaryota > Viridiplantae > Streptophyta > Magnoliopsida > Alismatales > Araceae > Amorphophallus > Amorphophallus konjac. The sequence goes on along the minus strand of CM040122.1, from coordinate 190,171,387 downwards.
CTATCTGGTATAAACCCTCCTAAGATAGACCTAGGGTATATAGGGGCGACGGTATGACACACTAGGTCCTCCTCACCCACCTTAGACCTAGGGAGGGAAAAATAGGTCTCTACCACTTCTAGTAGGATAGTGACCTCAAATGATGGGAAAATGAATGCATGGGTCTGAGGGTGCCAGATCTCTACCAAGGCTGAGATGTTGTGCCAGTCAAGGGAGAGCTTTGGGTAATTTTGGCCTAGTACTAAGAGTGGATGTAGGTGCCAAGACTTTAGGATAGATGTTACTCCCCGGGGCAATGCACGAACCATGGGAGCCATCCATTTTAAAGTGGAATAGCGTCTTTGTCACGCCCCGAGCCTTATATTACAGCAGAAGACTAACTCGGGGAGCGCGAACAACCGGCATGGTAAGCCTCTTGCGAGCAAGAACGATTAGAGCGCAAGACAATCACACACATAAATGTAATTGCACAATATATATTCAAACTTCAACTTTATTTCATTGATAATCAAATACAACCACTAATTCAATTTCCATTATGCACTAGACTCAAGAAATAGGAAAATATATATACTCAATCTAAATAATTTAGACTTCCTAAGTCTTCACTCTCATCTTGACAATACTTTCATTCGCTCTGGGACCCACTACTTGTATAACCCGAATCCGAATTCGAATCACTTCCATCTCCTGAAAAGATTGGAAATAGGTAATGAGCACACTTGCCTAGTAGGTATCTTCGCATCAACATGAAGACACTATTAAAGTAATTAACAATTTAGCTCTAAAGAATGAGGTAAAAATCATGCGAATGCGATCGATCATGCGATTAAACCAAAGTAACAAGATGATCAAGTAAGATAGAATGAGAGCAAGTACGAACTAGCAAGAATGTAACAAGAACATGATATTGGCCTTTCATGAACAAGAATGTATCGAGAATGTACTAGCAAGCCACATAATCATCACTCCAGTATCTTTTGCTTATGAGCAAGTATTTTATGAATTTCTGTGGAATATCAAGCAATAAAGTCATGTACAAGAATGTCATGTCGTGTCGTGGAATTTCACTTATTTATATAGAAAGTACTCCCAGCGTAATGCGACGCCAGTAGCATCATACCCCATGGTTTATAAAACAGTATGTTTCCGACAATCAGCCGAGGGGACTAGCATAGAACCCTTGAACACAATCAGTGTTCGATCGCATCTTCAAGTATAAATCAAGCTTTTTCCACGCATGTAACAATAAAGTATGGCCAAGAATATAATGAGTTCAAATAAGCTCATGATAACAATAATTCAATGAATGAATGATTCAATAAGAATCATGAAAAATCAAGAATGACTTAAGCAAGGTTATGCTTATGGAAATAAATCGGTAGCATAACGATAAGTTCTTTATCTTCCATTGATTATATTAGGTTTCTTGATCAATATGATAAGTTCTAGATCATTAATAGTCCATCTAGAAACCTTAGAATATCAACCCTTGGTCCACCTGGTGTTAAAATACTCAAGCAGTGTGACGGTCGTGTACTAGGCCGTTACATGATGTGACGCTCCAGTATTGGGCCGTTACATTAGTCTGAATCCAGAACCAAGAAATCGGACTCAGTGGAATGTGACGGTCGTATATTGGGCCGTTACTTGTACCTGATGGTCCAACACAGAGCTGTTACATTACTGATAACCAAAAACATCGATAGTGTAATCTAATCAATGGGCTTTAATGGTACAACCAACTCGGCGTCCTAGTGGGAATCCCAGGCTCGCGGAGAATTACGGAGGCCT